>CM029013.1:249936205-251185161 GCA_016801055.1 Panax notoginseng
AGTACCAAAATGTATCGTGATCTTTGACATATATTTTGGTGGAACAATATGAAGAGAGAGGTCGCGAAGTTTATCTCGAGGTGTTTAACTTGTCAAACGTGTAAAAGAAGAGCATCAAGTGCCAAAGGGTCCATTGCAACCACTTGAGATTATGAAATGGAAGAGGGAAAACGTTACCATGGATTTCGTTATGGGTCTTCCCAAGGTTTCTCACGGCATAAATGCGATTTGAGTTATTGTTGATAGATTAACCAAGTCTGCTTATTTCTTATTCTTGCCGATACCGGAGACTTATTCCCTTGAATGTCTTGCTCGTATGTACGTAAATGAGATGTGAAATTGCATGGCATGCCAGTATCCATAGTTTCAGATCGTGACCCAAGATTCACTTCACGATTTTGGGTTAGCTTGCAGAAAGCTATGGGCATGGATTACGATTCAGCTTGGCATATCATCTTCAAACGGACGGACAATCAGAGAGGACTATTCAAACTCTGTGTCCTAGACTTCAAATGGAGTTGGGATAAGTTTTTACCATTGGTGAAATTCTTCTTCAACAACAGTTATTCAGGCAAGTATAGGTATGGCTCCATTCGAAAGCATTGTAAGGACGAAAGTGTTGCTCTTCAGAATGTTGGGATGAGTTGGGTGAAGCAACATTGTTGGGACTAGAGTTGGACTATAGAAAAGATCCAAATTATTCGACAACGTATACAAACAACATAGGATCGACAAAAAGAGTTATGCGGATCTTCATCGAAAGGACGTGGAATTTAATATTGGGATTGTGTATTATGCGTGTTGCTCCATGGAAGGGAGTTACAAGATTTAGGAAGAGAGAAAAGTTCAAATCATAATTTATTGGTCCATTTCAGATTCTTGACCGAGTAAAAAATGTGGCATATAGACTCGCGTTACCTCCAAGTATGTCTCGTGTTCATAATGTTTTTCACATATCTGTGCTTTGTAAATATTTGAATGACCCGAACCACATTATTGAGTTAGAAACAGACGAGATAGCTGAAGACTTAACATACGAAGAGGTACCTGTCAAGATATTGGATAGGAAGGAGCATGTCCTACGCACAAAGGTTATTCCATAAATCAAACTTTTGTGGAGGAACCATGCTATTGAGAAAATGATCTGGGAGTTGAAAACGGAAATGAAAGCGAGGTATCCTCACCTTTTCCAAACACCAGGTATATACGTCAATTTCGATGATGAAATTTCATAAAGAGGGGAGGCTGTAAGACCCCAACCTTTTATAAATGAAATTGAATTTCCTCTATTTATTATTTTAAAATAGTAAGGGTTGATTTGATTAATGTGGTTTATTATGGGTAAAATGCGCAAATATTTTAAATAAGCAAGTGGTTATAAAATATTCATTGTTGTCGGGGAATATTCGTTTGGTCGTGGAATATTCTTATTGTCGGAAATATTTGTACGACGACGCAGCCTTGTGTGGGCCCCATAACAGAAAACGATTGGATGAAGAAAATGACAAGTATGAGTTTTTTTTTTATAAATAACGGCGTAGTTGTTACCGTTAACACTGTTGGAATACCCGGTGGTTAAAACACAGTAATACGCGGTGTTGCACAGTAGCACACGGTATTGCACTAATTATTGATTCTTACGTAAGAAGACACTACTCAATAATTGTTACAATAATTACTGTTAAATATTTTATTTTATTGATTCAATAATTGCTAAGTTGATGTTTTATATTATTATTGTTTCAATAATTGTCACTACACAGTATTTTCCATTATCAGATCAATAATTCATATTATTTGAATAATATTATTAGATAGCATTATTGGGAATGTCTAGAAAGTTCTGTCGAGGAAAGGGGTTAGGTCATCTAATTGAACGCTAGTAAGGAGAAATCCTTATCAGAATGCCCCCTATTTCCTAGGAACGACCTAGTTGTCATTATTGTTATTCTGTAATATTATTAGTGAATAATTAATTATTGATTTATATGATAAGAAAAATATTTATTTATGTGGATATAAATGGAGGAATTTTTAAAAAAAGTAACAATTGTTAAAAATTGATATTTTATTTTTTCTGATAAAATAATTCATTTAAATATATTATTATATTACAATAATATAATAATGGTGATATTTTTACAATAAATGTGTGATGTATGAATAAATGAGGAGGAAGATTATTTTTGTTACAATAAATGCTAAAAACATGTTAAACATGTTGGTGGGCCCTATTTTTGACTAAAATTTGATTATAGCCTGCAAAATCGTCCGTATGTGGATTTCGGTCAATTTTTGTTTGAAATTTAGAAAAACTTAAAGCTACAAAGTTGTAGAGAATTGAATTTCCTATGGAATGGACATAAGATTTGAATTTCGTCCAAAATATCTATTCTGGATACTAGCTTTGATTGTATCCATGTTTTGATCATTCTTGAATTTTACTTCACTATGATTATTTATGAGGTATTTTTGGACATGGAATAGCTGAAATACGAATCCTTAATATTTATTATTTTGTTTCACTGGATTCGTTTCCTTTAAAATATTTTTCATCATCATCAGTCCTAAATGATGATATAATTGAATATCTTTGGCCTGTAGTGCAAAGATGAATGATTTCTGATGAATATCTTTGGCCTGTAGTGCAAAGATGAATGATTTCTGATGAATATCTTTGGCCCGTAGTGCAAAGATGAACAGGTGTTGAGGTGAACATGACCAACTGATGAATATCTTTGGCCTGTAGTGCAAAGATGACTATTGATTCAAGATATTTATTGATTGATGTTACAGGGATAAAATATTGATGATGGACTTTTAAATTCGTAGATAATCGTAGATTTCATTCTCTACGTAACTCTTCTATGAATTATTATTTTTCGCTGCGAATATTGATTTAAAAGTTGTTGTCTATTGTATTCTATTAGATTTTTCCCTGTTGAAGACTAACGATAATTTGTTGTATGTTATCTTAGTCATAATATTCTTTACTGGGCTAGTTGAGCTCACCCTTTTCCTTGTTGTTCCATTTTTTCTTCTCAAGAAGCGAGAATGTAGCGAGTACTAGTCGGGGTGTGGAATGATGGTTCAAGACAGTTGTTTTAGTAGTCCTCACTATTTTGTAAAATAGTGTATCAATAAGTATAATGAGTTCTTAATTGAGTATGAATACTGTCTAGATGACAATATTTGTATTTAAACTCACAGTATATGTGTTGTCGTATTTTGCACGACAATTGTAATAATAAAGTTGTAGTTATTTTCTGTACCATGTATTTGGCGACTCAGAATGGTTGGATGGATTGGACCTATTTTGGGGGCGTCACAGTTGGTATCAGAGCTATAAGTAAAGAGCCGAGCCTCTCGCTGGTGACTTCCTGTTGATGGAGGATGCACCGAAGCCAGACTCTCCGTAGGGGACGCCGTTCTGCGGTGGCAAACTGATAGGTACCACTGTGAGGTGCTGTCCACTGATGAGACATTTGTCACAGTTGGTATCAGAGCTTAGGGATATGATCTCTGGAGGAGATCGGGGAATAGAACTAGGAGGGGAGAGACGAGTAAATCCTTCGCTAGTGTGTCCTACCTAAGCTTATTTGTTGGTCGGTCATTATATAGGGGTATTATGTGATTTGTTAATTTGTTTAATTAACCTTTGTTTTATAGCAGTATTTGAGAATGTCGACTGAGAATGTTAACAGTGGAGTAAATAAAATCGTGGAGACGCCTGTACTCACCAACGAGGAGAACGTGCAACAGGCTGGCAATGTTCCTCCTGTGAACAACACCACTGAGCAGACGATGAACGATGAGATGTTTAGAAGCTGTTTGCGATTCATGCAAAACCAGACAAAGGAGATTCCTGTTCAAAATATAGGAAGAAACAATGGCAACGCACAGCTGGTCACAGCCAAGCAGTTCAAAGAGTTGGGACCACCAGAATTCTGGGGAAAGCCAGATCCGATTAAGGCGGAGACATGGGTCAAGCAAATTACCAAGATATTTGATGTCTTGGGATGCACGGAGGAACAGAAGGTTCCATTCGCCACCTTTATGTTCCGTGGCGAGGCAGACTACTGGTGGGAATCTGTGAAGCGTACCCATCCAGCCGCACTCAGCATGTCTTGGGAGACATTTCAAAAACTATTCAATGACAAGTACTTTCCTGAAAGTATTCGTCATATGAAGGAGGTAGAGTTTATTAGAGTGGAGCAGAATAACATGACGGTGTCCCAGTACGAGGCGAAATTTACAGAGTTGTCCAGGTTTGCACCTCATTTGGTGGAGAATGAGGAACGTATGACGCGGATGTTTCTGAGAGGTTTAAAACCCGGCATACGTCAATATCTCATTTCTCATAAATTTTCTCTCTATTCAGATGTTGTCAACAGGGCTCAATTATTAGAGCGAGATAACGAGTACGATCAATCGAGGGACCACAACCAGGATCATACCGCTGACAGCAGTCATCAGAACAACGATAACCAGCGGAGAAAGAAGAATACGGACAAGAACGACAACCACTCTGGTGGTAATCGTGGCCATGAGAATAGAAGAAGCGAGTCGGGAGGAGATTTTAAAAAAAGGAGATTCAACAATGATAATACGAAGACGTCAGCACCAGCAGCAACTGGTTCCAAGGGAGGAGAACGACCACCGGTCATATGCTATAAGTGCGGAAAAGAAGGACATATCAGCCCAAACTGTCCACAACAGTTTAAGGTATGTTATAACTGTGGAAAGGAAGGACATATCGCTCGAGATTGTATGATAGCGAAACCAAGTTCAGCGGGGACGGTGACTCAAAAAGTTATCCCAGAAAAGTCAAAGTCAACGTTCCTGGAAGAGTATTTTTCGTGACTGGTCAGAATGCGAGGAACCCGAACGAAGATAGCACGGGTTAGTTAATTATAAATTCTTACGAAGTTTATACCTTATTAGATACCGGTTCTACCCATTCTTTTATCTCTCTTGCTTGTGCTCAACGTTTAAACTTAACTCCGGAGAAATTAGACTTTGATTTATCTGTGGAGACTCCGTTAGGGGAAACTTTCATCACATCCACTATTTTTAAATCTTGTTTGATCCAAGTTAGCACCATCACATTACCTGTTGATCTTATCTCTTTAAAGATACTTGCTTTTGATGTGATTTTAGAAATTGATTGGTTAACTACTCATCATGCCAAAATTGATTGCTTTCGTAAGGTTGTTAGTTTTCGTATTCCTAAGCAACCTGTTATTCAAATTCAAGCAATCAAACCATTGAAGTCAAACTCTTTCATATCAAGCTGTAAAGTCATTCGTTTATTGAAAAATGGATGTCAAGCTTTCTTAGCCCATGTCATGGACTTGAACAAAAATACGTCAGATTTGAGTGATATTTCTGTTGTTTGTTTCCTGATGTATTTCCTGAAGAATTTCTTGGCTTACTCCCAAAGCATGATATTGAATTTTGTATCGACTTTGAATCTGGTACAAAACTCATTTCTAAAATCTCAAATCGAATGGCTCCTATTGAACTTCAGGAGTTAAAAACCTAACTTTAGAAGTTTGTACCCGAGCCTCTATCTGGTGACTTCCTTTATGGAATGCACTGAAGCCAAACTCTCCGTAGGGGATGCCATATTAGTGCGGTAGTAAACTGATAGGTGTCATTGTGACGTGCTATCCAAGATTGGGATATGAGTCACAGTTGAGAGCAACCTAAGTTAGTAATCGAAATACGTAGCTTTCTGGTTATTATCGGAGATTCGTAAAAAGAATTTCTCGAATCGCTACCCCGTTAACTCAGCTGACTCGGAAGGATATCAAATTCGTATGGAGCGAAGAATGCGAGAAGAGTTTCCAAGAGCTTAAGAGGAGACTCATTTCGGCACCTGTTCTGACAATACCATCTGGTTCAGATGGATTTGTTATCTACAGCGATGCTTCAGGCAAAGGGTTAGGATGTGTTCTCATGTAACGTGAGAAAGTCATAGCATATGCCTCGCGACAACTTAAAGAATATGAGAGAAATTATCCTACTCATGATCTAGAGTTGGCAGCAGTCATTTTCGCGCTAAAGATCTGGAGGCACTATCTATATGGGGAGAAAGTGGAGATATATTCAGGCCATAAAAGCCTCAAATATTTCTTCACTCAAAAAGAACTCAACATGCGACACCGACGTTGGCTCGAGCTGTTGAAAGATTTCGATCATACCATTCAATACCAATCTGGAAAAGCAAACGTGGTAGCTGACGCGTTGAGTAGAAGATCATATGCAGGAACGAGTGCGATGATGTCAAGTATACGCGTAGAACCAACTTTAATCGATAAAGTTAAAGTTGCTCAAGCTACGGACCCGGAGCTGATGCGTATGAAGAAGAAAGTGCAAGAAGGTGCTATTCCAGAAGCAAGAATCGATGAAGAAGGAATACTTCGAGTCCACTCCAGACTTTGTGTTCCTAACGATTCTGATTTGAAGTACAAGATCATGATGGAGGCACACAATACACCATTTGCAATCCATCCTGGAAGTACTAAAATGTACCGTGATCTTCGACATACATTTTGGTGGAACAATATGAAGAGAGAGATTGCAAAGTTTATCTCGAGGTGTTTAACTTGTCAACGTGTAAAGGCGGAGCATCAAGTACCAAAGGGTCCATTGCAACCACTTGAGATTCCGAAATAGAAGTAGGAACACATTACCATAGATTTTGTTACGGGTCTTCCCAAGGTTTCTCAAGGCATAGATGCGATTTGGGTTATTGTTGATAGATTAACCAAGTCCGCTCATTTCTTTCCGATACGGGAGACTTATTCCCTAGAACGTCTTGCTAGTATGTACGTGAATGAGATTGTGAGGTTGCATGGCATGCCAGTATCCATAGTTTCGGATCGTGACCCAAGATTCATTTCAAGATTTTGGGTTAGCTTGCAAAAAGCTATAGGCACGAATTTACGATTTAGTTCAGCTTACCATCCTCAAACGGACGGACAATCAGAGAGGACTATTCAAACTCTTGAAGATCTATTAAGACTTTGTGTCCTAGATTTCAAAGGGAGTTGGGATAAGTACCTACCATTGGTGAAATTCTCCTACAATAACAGTTATCAGGCAAGTATAGGTGTGGCTCCATTTGAAGCATTGTATGGACGAAAGTGTCGCTCTCCAGTATGTTGGGATGAGGTGGGAGAAGCAACGTTGTTGGGACCAGAGTTGGTACGAATGACTTCAGAGAAGATCCAAACGATTTGACAACGTATACAAACGGCACATGATCGACAAAAGAGTTATGCGGATTTTCATCGAAAGGACGTGGAATTTGACATTGGGGATCATGTATTGTTGCGAGTTACTCCATGGAAGGGAGTTACAAGACTCGGGAAGAGAGGAAAGCTCAATCCACGATTTATTGGTCCATTTCAGATTCTTGACCGAGTAGGAAATGTGGCCTATAGACTCGCGTTACCTCCAAGTATGTCTCGTGTTCATAATATTTTTCATATATCTGTGCTTCGAAAATATGTGAAAGACCCGAACAACGTTATTGACGAGATAGCCGAAGACTTAACGTACGAGGAGGTACCTGTCAAGATCTTGGATAGGAAGGAGCATGTCCTACGCACGAAGGTCGTACCACAAGTTAAAGTTTTGTGGAGAAATCATGCTATTGAGAAAATGACTTGGGAGTTGGAAACGGAAATGAAAGCAAGGTATCCTCACCTTTTCGACACATCAGGTACGTACGTCAATTTCGAGAACGAAATTTCATAAGGAGGGGAGGTTGTAAGACCCCAACTTATTAATGAATAAAATCAAATTTTCTCTAAATATTATTGCGAATAATAAAGGGTTAATTTGATATAATACTTTGGTTATGGGTGAAATGTGCAAATTTTACAAAATAAGCAAGTGGTTATATAATATTCATTGTTGTCGGGGAATATTCGCTTGGTCGTGAAATATTCTTACTGTCGGAGAATATTCGTACGACGGCGCAGTCTTTTGTGGGCCCCATAACGGAAAGCGATTGGATGAAGAAAACGACAAAAACAAGTTGTTTATAAATAATGGCGTAGTTGTTACCGTTAATACTGTTGGAATACCCGGTGGTTAAAACACAGTAATACGCGTTGTTGCACAGTAGCACACGGTATTGCACCAATTATTGATTCTTACGTAAGAAGGCACTACTCAATAATGGTTACAGTAATTACTGTTCAATATTTTATTTTATTGATTCAATAATTCATGCGTTGATATTTTATATTACTGTTGTTTTAATAATTGTCACTACACAATATTTTCTATTATCGGAACAATAATTTATATTATCTGAATAATATTATTAGATAACATTATTGACAATGTCTAGAAAGTTCTGTCTAAGGAGAGGTTTGGTCATTTAATTGCGCGCCAGTAAGGAGAGATCCTTATTGGAAAGCCCCCTCTTTCCTGGGAACGGCCTGGTTGCCAGTACTGTGGTTCTGTAATATTATTTGTGTATAATTAATTATTAATTTATATGATGAGGAAAATATTAATTTTATGTGGATATAGATGGAGAAAATTTTTAATGTGACAATTGTTGAAAATTAATATTTTATTAAAATAATTCATTTAAATATATTATTTTAATAATATATTGATGGTGGTATTTTTACAATGAATGTGAGATATATGAGTATATGAGGAGGAGGAATATTTTTGTGGCATTAAATGATTAACACATGTTTTGTGTGTTGGTGGACACAATTCTTGTCCGAAAATTTATTATTGACTGTAAAATCGTCCGTTTATGAATTTCGGTCAATTTATGTTTAGAATTTGGAAAAACTTTCTTCTGTAAAGTTGTAGAGAATTGAATTTTCTATAAAAACTCGCGAGATTCGAATTTTCTGACAAAAGGGCTATTTATTATGAATTATTGAAGTTTCGAAGTTCCGAAATAATTGATTTTTGGGAGTTTTAGTTAATTATTTTGAGAAAAAACGTTTTTTTGTATTTTTTTGGACATCATAAACATGTGCAAGGTGGCTGATTTCAGATTTTATAAGGTGGGCTCGAAAATTTATATATATATATATATATATATATATATATATTATATTAAATTTTCTACTTTGGTGTTCTAAGCATTTTCCTATAAATAGGGTGCTTAGGTTAGAATTGAAAATCACACCAGAAACACAAGTTTCTCTCTATTTCTCTCTCTATATCGAGCGTATTCTTGTGAGTATTTGATACTTTGAGTGTTGCTATACGGTACAAGTTTCCTTCAGCACTATATCTAGTATTCCAGTCAGAAGTACCGTCTTTCCGAGGTAAGGGATGTTATTTCTTCTTAAATGATATTATTTTCTTCAATATCATTATTCCGAAGTATTGATCTGAACTTTTTATCAAATTTGGAACTTTTCATGTCGGGGTTACTATTCACGAGTTACTATTCATGAGTTACTATTCACGAGTTACTATTCACCGAAGAATAAAATTTTCTTCTTTTTGTCCAAATATCTATTCTAGATACTAGCTTTGATTGTATTCATATTTTGATCATTCTTGAATTTTACTTCACTATGATTATTTATAAGGTATTTTTGGACATGGATAAATCGAAATACGAATCCTTAATATTTGTTATTTTGTTTCACTGGATTCGTTTTTTTTAAAATATTTTTCATCATCCTCAGTCTTAAATGATGATATAACTGAATATCTTTGTCCTGTAGTGCAAAGATGAATGATTTCTGATGAATATCTTTGGCCCGTAGTACAAAGATGAACAGGTGTTGAGGTGAACATGACCAACTGATGAATATCTTTGGCCTGTAGTGCAAAGATGACTATTTGATTCAAGATATTTATTGATTGATGTTACAGGGATAAAATGTTGATGATGGGCTTTTAAATTCATAGATAATCGTAGATTTCATTCTCTACGTAACTCTTCTATGAATTATTATTTTTCGCTGCGAATATTGATTTAAAACTTGTTGTCTATTGTATTCTATTAAATTTTTCCCTGTTGAAGACTAACGATAATTTGTTGTATATTATCTTAGACATAATATTCTTTACTGGGCTAGTTGAGCTCACCCTTTTCCTTGTTGTTCCATCTTTCTTCTCAGGAGGCGAGAATGTAGCGAGTACTAGTCGGGGTGTGGAATGATGGTTCAAGACAGTTGTTTTAGTAGTCCTCACTATTTTGTAAAATAGTGTATCAATACGTATAATGAGTTCTTAGTTGAGTATGAATACTGTCTAGATGACAATATTTGTATTTAAACTCACAGTATATGTGTTGTCGTATTTTGCACGACAATTGTAATAATAAAGCTGTAGTTATTTTCTGTACCATGTATTTGGCGACTCAGAATGGGTTGGATGGATTGGACCTATTTTGGGGGCGTCACACCACTTATGTGGTAAATGTGCTTAGATTGGATTGTCAAAGTATGCGTATGATTTTTTAAAAAATAATAATATTTTATTAAATTTTCTGCTTTGGTGTTCTAAGTATTTTTCTATAAATAGGGTGCTTAGGTTAGAATTAAAAATCACACTAGAAACTGAAGTTTTCTCTCTCTATATTATCGAGCGTATTTTTGTGAGTATTTCGATACTTTGAGTGTTGCTATACGGTGCAAGTTTCCTTCAGCGTTATATCTGATATTCCAGCCAGAAGTACTGTTCTTTAAAGGTAAGGGATGTTATTTTTTTTATAAATGATATTATTTCTTTCAATATCATTATATCGGAATATTGGTAAGATTTTTTATGTGAAATTCTTGTCTTTTTGTGTCGAGGTTACTATTCATGTATACGGCACTATTCACAGAAAAAATAAAATTTTCTTTTCTTTGCCCAAGTTGTTTATTATGATTACTAGCTTTGATTGTATCCATGTTTTGATCTTCATTCTTGAATTTTGCTCCACAATGGTTTATTATGGAGTATTTTTGAACATGGATAAAAAAAGTACGAATCCCTAATATTTGTTCTTTTATCTCACTGAATTCATTTTCTTTAAAATATTTTTCATCATCCTCAGTCCTAAATGATGATATTACTGAATATCTTTAGCCCGTAGTGCTAAGATGTACAGGTGTCGAGATGAACATGACTAACTAATGAATATATTTGGTCTGTAGTGCAAAGATGAATATTTGATTCAAGATATATATTGATTGATGTTACAGGGATAAAATATTAATGATGGACTTTTAAATTCATAGATGATAGTAGATTTTATTCTCTGCTTAACTCTTCTAATGAATTGTTATTTCCGATGCGAATATTGATCTGAAACTTGTTTTCTATTATATTCTATCAGATTTTTCCCTGTTGAGGACTAACAATAATTTGTTCAATATTATCTTAGTCATAATATATTTTACTGGGCTAGTTGAGCTCAGCCTTTTCTTTTTTGTTCCATTTTTCTTCTTAGGAAGCGAGAATATAGCGAAAAGTAGTCAGGTTGTGGAATGATGGTTCTAGACAGTTGTTTAGCAATCCTCACTATTTTGTAAAATAGTGTATCAATAATTGTAATGAGGACTTATTTGAGTGTGGATATTGTCTAGAAGACAATATTTGTATTTTAAACTTACAGTTTATGTGTCGTCGTATTTTGCATGATAATTGTATTAATAAAGTTGTAGTTGTTTCTGTATCACGTATTTGGCGACTCAGAATGGGTGATGTATACCTATTTTGGTGGCGTCACAATGAATTTATCACATATTATTAAACAACACCATATAGATAAATTAAATGCATTTAATGCATGAATACTTTTATTAATAAATGAATAAGATTATTTACAAAGTGTATGATTTATCATCATACATGATTAGCTTGTATGCATATTACTTTCAAGTGGACCTTCTTGAAGGAGTGCAAAGATAAATTAAATCGCCTTGGGTGGGGATCACAAAATCCATTGCACAAAATGACACTTGGGATATTTTATGAGAGTGCAAGTTATAGGGAATAATGGATGCTCCTAGAAGATTATGAGAATGAAGCTTGGGTTGAAATTGTTTCACATAAGTTAGGATTTGTAGTCTAGTTTATTATCTAATGTTTGATATTTTAGTTAAAACTTTTAAATTTTTTATGGATCAATGACCAAAACTTATTATTTTTTATACAAAGGGTTAATTTTTTTATTTTTGGTCAAACTTTTATATGAATTTGTTATTTATGGTATACATTATAAAAGTTTAATATTCATTATGCTTATGGTTTAAGTTAGCACCTATGTTTACTTGTTGCTTACTTACCAGAAAGCTTGTAGTTAAAAATAACAACTAAGAACTATTCTTTCTTATGCCCATTCTACATTATTTTCAATGTGTATTTGTTCTACATCTTGTGAGAGCCATTAGTTTACTTACAACTTACGTTTTGTTGAATTAATGAAAGATTCATTATATAGACCACTTGTGTTAATTTTATTTTATATTAATGAAAGATTCATTATGTAGATTCATTGTATTTATTTAATGACATTCACCATTTTTGAAAATAGGTCAAACATGAATATTGAAGATCAAGTTTTATGCTTAATCATTATGTGTTGTTACTTGGATCGAATTCGTTCAAGAAACATACCAAGAATTAGAGATAACACTTCAGTCTTGAGTGGACATACTTATACATTGGAGTTATTATCTGGATCATGTACGCAATGTCAACAATTGATGCGCCTTTCTCGTGTTGCATGTGTGCATTTTATGAAATCATTTTAGGCAAAAATAGTGGGTATAAGATAGTATGTAATTATTGAGGAAAAGATTGTTATTTTATTGACTATAATAAGTCCCAACGAACAATTTAGAGTAGTGAAACAAAGATTTCAATACTATACACAAATAGTTCATAAATATTTTCACGAGTTGCTGAATGGAATGATAGAATTAGCAAAGAAAATCATAGTGCCCACATCTTTTGATCCAAATCCAAATGTTCCGGGGAACCATAAAGACTTATGAAAAATATTTTCGGTATGTGTTTTTAAATCTGATAAATATTATTAGCACAACATATATATTTGAGAATATGTTGATAACATAAATATAATCATTCAATGTAAGGAACGGTTTGTGCACTAGATGATACACTTATACATGGAGTTATTCATGCCAATCAATAAACTCGTTATAGATGACGAAGAAGGGGTGAATGCTATCAAAATGTATTAGGAATTTATGATTTCAATATGATAATCACATTTATTTGGGTTGGATGGGAAGGAATATTACATGATTGAAGAGTATTAACATAAGTTGTGTTCGATCCTAGTTTCGGTGTGACGCCCCCAAAATAGGTCCACACAATCTATTTTAAGTCGCTAAATACATACTACAAAATTCAAATATAAACTTTCCTATTTACAACTATTAAACTGTCGTACAAAATACGACAACACACTGTGAGTTTCAATACAAATATCGTACCGCATATAGTACGACAATATTCAAACCCAAATTATTACAATTATTGCTATACTATTTCACAACATAGTGAAGACTACTATAGTAACTAACTCGGACCATCATTTCATTTCTTGGCTAGTTCCAGCTACACTCTCATTTCTTGAGAAGAACAATGGAACAAAAGGAAAATGGTGATCTTAAATAGTCCGATAAAGAATATTATGGCTAAGATAATGGAGAATAAATTATCTATAACATTCAACAGTGATAAATCAAAGATTTAAAGATAATATAAGTTTTCAACGATAACTGCAGCGGAACAAAGAATCCATTAGGAGAGTCAAGTAGACCATAATGTTTACTATCTTCTACGATTTATAAGTCCATCATTAATATTTTATCCCTATAACACCAATAAAAAGTTTCATGCTCATAATTATGCAAATCAACAGTTTATCTTTGCACTATGGGCCAAAGATATTCATTTGTATCACCAATGGTCATGAAAATGCAAAACACCAGTCCATAATTGCACTACGGCCATATTAAAGAGAACTTTCACCACAAGTATTTATCTGTAACACCAAAGGTTATGATTATATCAAAACACAATTTTTGGTCATAATCATACCAATCAATAGTCTATCTTTGCACTACGAGCCAAATATAATTTTTCACCACAATTTAAGTATGAGGATTATAACAGTGATATAAATAAATATAAATAATAAGAACAATAAGATCAAAAATAAATATTAGAGATTTATAATCTAATTTATCTAGAGTCTAAGAATGTCTAAATTGTCAACATGATATCCATAAATTCGATTAGAGTTCAAGAATAGAATAAATAAGATTTATAATTCAACTATAACATGTAAAACACAATATAAAGATTCAAGTGAAAAGATAGTAGATGAAGCGCAAACTATTAAGAAAGTTCTAAACAGTTTAGGCATTTTCATCGTTTAACGAAAAAGTTGTAGAAACGAATAACAACTTCTTACTATAATATGGAGTATGAAAGAAAATGACATTCCTTACGAGTATGAAAGAAAATAATATCATTTACCTTAGTAGGAGACTAGATCTGAATAGAATAAAGGAGATTATTTTGAGAAAATCTTGTACTATTAGCAACACTCAAAGTATCCTTATACTCAAAATAAATATGCACAATATTATAGAAGAAGAATTTTGTGATTCTGGTGTGAGTTTCATACCTCAACTAAGCAACCTATTTGTAGGAAAATGCTTAGCACACCAAGTTTGACTAATTCATCGACAAAGAACGCTAATGCTGGATTCGATCGTCTGATTTAAAAAAAATAATACAATATTCTAATAAAACAAATAAATTTATATATAATATAATATATTCTAATAAAATAAATAATTTTATAATAGTTTTCTGTTTTATATAAAAAGTTTTATGTTTTATTACTATTATAATAATAATAAAATAAATACTGAAAAAAATTATGGCAACAGTTTGACAATTTGGCAAGTGGTGGGTTCATAGAATAATAAGTCAAACTTACAACAAACGCCTCATGCTAAACTTCTTTATTTATATCAAAAATTGAATAAATATCTACCGCACATCAATTCTTAATATATATACTTATCTTTAATCAACACAATCTTTCATCAATTATTCAACATTAATATTTTAAACTGACAATATTGACAACCAGATCATTTTTCAGAAAGAAAGGGCCTTCCGTATAAACGACGCACAATTAAATAACCATTTTCCTTGACAAAACTTCTAGACATTGTCAATAATGCTAACTGATTTAATAATATCATAAATAATATAAGTTACCGTGTCGTGATAATCATTGATTTAATAATATAAAATATTATGCAGATGTTAATTGTGAAACCCCAGATTTTATGAATAAAGATTTAATTTTTTCAAAATATTTTTTTAAATATTATGGTGTGAATTTGAGATAATGTTATAGTTGTGGGTAATATTTATAAATTTTGCAAAGTATAGAAGTTGTTATATAATATTCGTTTGGTCGGGGAATATTCTTTTCGTCAGGGAATATCCGTACGACGGCACAATCATTGGTGGACCCCGCAACGGAATAATTGTCGGATTGAAAAAACGACAAAAATATTTTTATGAAAATAACGGCGGAAGTTTTACCGTTAACTGTTGAAACACCCGGTGTTAAAAGTACAGTAATACGCGTGGTTGCATAGTAGCACACTGTATTGGTTATTAATGCTTACGTGATAAGTCACTCATTTTTATTTTATTAGTATTATTAATGTAATAAAACAGAAAAGCTTTTTATATAAAACAGAATACTTTTATAAAGTTATTCGTTTTATTAAGCTAATTGTAAAATCTTTTTAAATAAAACAGAATACTTTTATAAAGTTATCTGTTTTATTAGACAATAATTAGAATATATTTTATTTTATTATGCATAGTATTTGCATAGTGCCTGCATAGTAAAATCTGTTATAAAGTTATTCGTTTTATTAGATTATAAATAGAATATATTATATTTTATTTAAAAGATTTTGCTTTAAATATGGACCGTCAGATTAAAGTAAATCAATCTGGACCGTTCATGAGTTAGTTACTATGCAGTCCATTTTTCTATAAATAGAAGGTCATTCCTTCATTATTTCTTACAAATTCACAGAAACTCTAAAGAGAGAAACTATAGATAAAAAGAAGAAAAGTGTTCTGTTACTTCACTACTTCTATATCCAGTACTCTTCTTTCTAAGGTAAGGTGTAAGACTCCAAATTATTAATAAATGAAATTTAAATTTCTCTATTTATTATTTTGAAATAGTAAGGGTTGATTTGATTAATGTGGCTAGTTATGAGTAAAAGACGCAAATATTTCAAATAAGCAAGTGGTCCTAAAATATTCATTGTTGTCGGGGAATATTCGCTTGGTCGTGGAATATTCTTACTGTCGGAGAATATTCGTACGACGGCGCAGTCTTTTGTGGGCCCCATAACGGAAAGCGATTGGATGAAGAAAACGACAAAAACAAGTTGTTTATAAATAACGGCGTAGTTGTTACCGTTAATACTGTTGGAATACCCGGTGGTTAAACACAGTAATACATGTTGATGCACAGTAGCACACTGTATTGCACCAATTATTGATTCTTACGTAAGAAGGCACTACTCAATAATGGTTACAGTAATTACTGTTCAATATTTTATTGATTCAATAATTGCTGCGTTGATATTTTATATTACTGTTGTTTTAATAATAGTCACTACACAGTATTTTCTATTATCGGAGCAATAATTCATATTATCTGAATAATATTATTAGATAACATTATTGGCAATGTCTAGAAAGTTCTGTCTAAGGAGAGGTTTGGTCATCTAATTGCGCGCCAGTAAGGAGACATCCTTATTGGAAAGCCCCCTCTTTCCTGAGAACGGTCTGGTTGTCAGTACTATGGTTCTGTAATATTATTTGTGTATAATTAATTATTGATTTATATTATGAGGAAAATAGTGATTTTATGTGGATATAGATGGAGAAAATTTTTAATGTGACAATTGTTGAAAATTAATATTTTATCTTTTTCTGATAAAATAATTCATTTAAATATATTATTTTAATAATATATTGATGGTGATATTTTTACAATGAATAGGATATATGAGTATATGAGGAGGAAGAGTATTTTTGTGGTATTAAATGATTAACACATGTTTTATGTGTTGGTGGACATAATTCTTGACCGAAAATTTATTATTGACTGTAAAATCGCCCGTTTGTGAATTTCGGTCAATTTCTGTTTAGAATTTGGAAAAACTTTCTTCTGTAAAGTTGTAGAGAATTGAATTTTCTATAAAATCTCGCGAGATTCGAATTTTCTGACAAAAGGGCTATTTATTATGAATTATTGAAGTTTCGAAGTTCCGAAATAATTGATTTTTGGGAGTTTTAGTTAATTATTTTGAGAAAAACGTTTTTTTGTATTTTTTTGGACATCATAAACATGTGCAAGGTGGCTGATTTCAGATTTTATAAGGTGGGCTTGAAAATATATATATATATATATATATATATATATATATATATATATATTATATTAAATTTTCTGCTTTGGTGTTCTAAGCATTTTCCTTTAAATAGGGTGCTTAGGTTAGAATTGAAAATCACACCAGAAACACAAGTTTCTCTCTATTTCTCTCTCTATATCGAGCGTATTCTTGTGAGTATTTGATACTTTGAGTGTTGCTATACGGTACAAGTTTCCTTCAGCACTATATCTAGTATTCCAGTCAGAAGTATCGTCTTTCCGAGGTAAGGGATGTTATTTCTTCTAAAATGGTATTATTTTCTTCAATATCATTATGCCGAAGTATTGATCTGAACTTTTTATCAAATTTAGAACTTTTCATGCCGGGGTTACTATTCACGAGTTACTATTCACGAGTTACTATTCACCGAAAAATAAAATTTTCTTCTTTTCGTCCAAAATATCTATTCTGGATACTAGCTTTGATTGTATCCATGTTTTGATCATTCTTGAATTTTACTTCACTATGATTATTTATGAGGTATTTTTGGACATGGAATAGCTGAAATACGAATCCTTAATATTTATTATTTTGTTTCACTGGATTCGTTTCCTTTAAAATATTTTTCATCATCATCAGTCCTAAATGATGATATAATTGAATATCTTTGGCCTGTAGTGCAAAGATGAATGATTTCTGATGAATATCTTTGGCCTGTAGTGCAAAGATGAATGATTTCTGATGAATATCTTTGGCCCGTAGTGCAATGATGAACAGGTGTTGAGGTGAACATGACCAACTGATGAATATCTTTGGCCTGTAGTGCAAAGATGACTATTTGATTCAAGATATTTATTGATTGATGTTACAGGGATAAAATATTGATGATGGACTTTTAAATTCGTAGATAATCGTAGATTTCATTCTCTACGTAACTCTTCTATGAATTATTATTTTTCGCTGCGAATATTGATTTAAAAGTTACTGTCTATTGTATTCTATTAGATTTTTCCCTGTTGAAGACTAACGATAATTTGTTGTATGTTATCTTAGTCATAATATTCTTTACTGGGCTAGTTGAGCTCACCCTTTTCCTTGTTGTTCCATTTTTTTTCTCAAGAAGCGAGAATGTAGCGAGTACTAGTCGGGGTGTAGAATGATGGTTCAAGACAGTTGTTTTAGTAGTCCTCACTATTTTGTAAAATAGTGTATCAATAAGTATAATGAGTTCTTAATTGAGTATGAATACTGTCTAGATGACAATATTTGTATTTAAACTCACAGTATATGTGTTGTCGTATTTTGCACGACAATTGTAATAATAAAGTTGTAGTTATTTTCTGTACCATGTATTTGGCGACTCAGAATGGGTTGGATGGATTGGACCTATTTTGGGGGCGTCACAGTTGGTATCAGAGCTATAAGTAAAGAGCCCCGACCCTCTCGCTGGTGACTTCCTGTTGATGGAGGATGCACCGAAGCCAGACTCTCCGTAGGGGACGCCGTTCTGCGGTGGCAAACTGATAGGTACCACTGTGAGGTGCTGTCCACTGATGGGACATTTGTCACAGTTGGTATCAGAGCTTAGGGATATGATCTCTGGAGGAGATCGGGGAATAGAACTAGGAGGGGAGAGACGAGTAAATCCTTCGCTAGTGTGTCCTACCTAAGCTTATTTGTTGGTCGGTCATTATATAGGGGTATTATGTGATTTGTTAATTTGTTTAATTAACCTTTGTTTTATAACAGTATTTGAGAATGTCGACTGAGAATGTTAACAGTGGAGTAAATAAAACCGTGGAGACGCCTGTACTCACCAACGAGGAGAACGTGCAACAGGCTGGCAATGTTCCTCATGTGAACAACACCACTGAGCAGACGATGAACGATGAGATGTTTAGAAGCTGTTTGCGATTCATGCAAAACCAGACAAAGGAGATTCCTGTTCAAAATATAGGAAGAAACAATGGCAACGCACAGCTGGTCACAGCCAAGCAGTTCAAAGAGTTGGGACCACCAGAATTCTGGGAAATGCCAGATCCGATTAAGGCGGAGACATGGGTCAAGCAAATTACCAAGATATTTGATGTCTTGGGATGCACGGAGGAACAGAAGGTTCCATTCGCCACCTTTATATTCCGTGGCGAGGCAGACTACTGGTGGAAATCTGTGAAGCGTACCCATCCAGCCGCACTCAGCATGTCTTGGGAGACATTTCAAAAACTATTCAATGACAAGTACTTTCCTAAAAGTATTCGTCATATGAAGGAGGTAGAGTTTATTAGACTGGAGCAGAATAACATGACGGTGTTCCAGTACGAGGCGAAATTTACAGAGTTGTCCAGGTTTGCACCTCATTTGGTGGAGAATGAGGAACGTATGACGCGGATGTTTCTGAGAGGTTTGAAACCCGGCATACGTCAATATCTCATTTCTCATACATTTTCTCTCTATTCAGATGTTGTCAACAGGGCTCAATTATTAGAGCGAGATAACGAGTACGGTCAATCGAGGGACCACAACCAGGATTATACCGGTGACAGCAGTCATCAGAACAACGATAACCAGCGGAGAAAGAAGAATACGGACAAGAATGACAACCAATCTGGTGGTAATCGTGGCCATGAGAATAGAAGAAGCGAGTCGGGAGGAGATTTTAAAAAAAGGAGATTCAACAATGATAATACGAAGACGTCAGCACCAGCAGCAACTGGTTCCAAGGGAGGAGAACGACCACCGGTCATATGCTATAAGTGCGGAAAAGAAGGACATATCAGCCCAAACTGTCCACAACAGTTTAAGGTATGTTATAACTGTGGAAAGGAAGGACATATCGCTCGAGATTGTATGATAGCGAAACCAAGTTCAGCGGGGACGGTGACTCAAAAAGTTGTCCCAGAAAAGTCAAAGTCAACGGTTCTTGGAAGAGCATTTTTCGTGACTGGTCAGATGCGAGGAACCCGAACGAAGTTAGCACGGGTTAGTTAATTATAAATTCTTGCGAAGTTTATACCTTATTAGATACCGGTTCTACCCATTCTTTTATCTCTCTTGCTTGTGCTCAACGTTTAAACTTAACTCCAGAGAAATTAGACTTTGATTTATCTGTGGAGATTCCGTTAGGGGAAACTTTCATCACATCCACTGTTTATAAATCTTGTTTGATCCAAGTTAGTACCATCACATTACCTGTTGATCTTATCTCTTTAAAGATACTTGCTTTTGATGTGATTTTAGAAATTGATTGGTTAACTACTCATCATGCCAAAATTGATTGCTTTCGTAAGGTTGTTAGTTTTCATATTCCTAAGCAACCTGTTTTTCAAATTCAAGCAATCAAACCATTGAAGTCAAACTCTTTCATATCAAGCCGTAAAGTCATTCGTTTATTGAAAAATGGATGTCAAGCTTTCTTAGCCCATGTCATGGACTTGAACAAAAATACGTCAGATTTGAGTGATATTTCTGTTGTTTGTTTCCTGACGTATTTCTTGAAGAATTTCTTGGCTTACTCCCAGAGCGTGATATTGAATTTTGTATCGACTTTGAATCTGGTACAAAACTCACTTCTAAAATCTCATATCGAATGGCTCCTATTGAACTTCAGGAGTTAAAAACCTAACTGTAGAAGTTTGTACCCGAGCCTTTATCTGGTGACTTCCTTTGTGGAATGCACTGAATCCAGACTCTCCGTAGGGGGCGTCATATTCGTGCGGTAGTAAACTGATAGGCGTCTTTGTGACGTGCTATCCAAGATTGGGATATGAGTCACAGTTGAGAGCAACCTAAGTCAGTAATCGAAATACATAGCTTTCTAGGCTTAGCTGGTTATTATCGGAGATTTGTAAAAGGATTTTCTCGAATCGCTACTCCATTAACTCAGCTGACTCGAAAAGATACAAACTTCGAATGGACCGAGGAATGCGAGAAGAGCTTCCAAGAATTCAACATGCGACACCGACGTTGGCTCGAGCTGTTGAAAGATTATGACCACACTATTCAATACCATCCTGGAAAAGCAAACGTGGTAGCTGACGCGTTGAGTAGAAGATCATATGCAGGAACGAGTGCGATGATGTCAAGTATACGCGTAGAATCAACTTTAATCGATAAAGTTAAAGTTGCTTAAGCCACAGACCGGGAAACTTATTCCCTTGAACGTCTTGCTAGTATGTACGTGAATGAGATTGTGAGGTTGCATGGCATGCCAGTATCCATAGTTTCGGATCGTGACCCAAGATTCACTTCAAGATTTTGGGTTAGCTTGCAAAAAGCAATAGGCACGGATTTACGATTTAGTTCAGCTTACCATCCTCAAACGGACGGACAATCAGAGAGGACTATTCAAACTCTTGAAGATCTATTAAGACTTTGTGTCCTAGATCTCAAAGGGAGTTGGGATAAGTACCTACCATTGGTGGAATTCTCCTACAATAACAGTTATCAGGCGAGCATAGGTGTGGCTCCATTCGAGGCGTTGTATGGAAGAAAATGTCGTTCTCCAGTATGCTGGGACGAGGTGGGTGAAGCAACAGACCAGAGTTGGTACGCATTACTACAGAGAAGATCCAAACGATTCGACAACGTATACAAACGGCACATGATCGACAAAAGAGTTATGTGGATCTTCATCAAAAGGACGTGGAATTGGATATTGGGGATCATGTATTGTTGCGAGTTACTCCATGGAAGGGAGTTACAAGATTCGGGAAGAGAGGAAAGCTCAATCCACGATTTATTGGTCCATTTCAGATTCTTGACCGAGTAGGAAATGTGGCCTATAGACTCGCGTTACCTCCAAGTATGTCTCGTGTTCATAATGTTTTTCACATATCTATGATTCGTAAATATGTGAAAAACCCGAACCACATTATTGAATTAGAACCAGACAAGATAGCTGAAGATTTAACGTACGAGGAGGTACCTGTTAAGATCTTGGATAGGAAAGAGCATGTCCTACGCACGAAGGTCATACCACAAGTCAAAGTTTTGTGGAGAAACCATACTATTGAGGAAATGACCTGGGTGTTGGAAACAGAAATAAAAGCTAGGTATCCTCATCTTTTCGAAACACCAGGTACGTATGTCAATTTCGAGGACGAAATTTCATAAGGAGGGGAGGTTGTAAGACCCCAAATTATTAATAAATGAAATTTAAATTCCTCTATTTATTATTTTGAAATAGTAAGGGTTGATTTGATTAATGTGGTTAGTTATGGGTAAAAGGCGCAAATATTTCAAATAAGCAAGTGGTCCTAAAATATTCATTGTTGTCGGGGAATATTCGCTTGGTCGTGGAATATTCTTACTGTCGGAGAATATTTGTGACGCCCCCAAAATTAGGTATTCATCACCCATCTTGGGTCGTCAGATACATGGTACAAAATACAAATACAACTTACTAATACAAATGTCGTGTAAAATACGACAATACATAAACTGAGAGTTCTAATAGGAATATTGTCATCTAGACAATATCCATACTCAAAGAGTCCTCATTACATTTATTGTCACACTATTTAACAGAATGGTGAGGACTACTAATGTTATCTTCTGGACCATCACTCCTTTCCCTGACTCGTCCCAGCTATATTCTCATTTCCTGAAGAGAACATTGAAAGAAAGGGTGAGCTCAACTAGCCCAGTAAGAAATATTATGACTAAGATAATGAAGAATAAATTATCAATAGTCTTCAACAATGTTAAACTGATAAAATACAATAGACATCAAGTTTAATTGCAGCGGAATAAGCAATCCATTAGAAGAGTCAAGTAGAGAATAAAACCTACTATCTTCTATGATTTAAAAATATTTTCATCAACTTTTATCACTGAGACTCAGCTTAATAAATAAACTACATCTTCTAATCATCCTTGTATTACGGGCCAAGGATATTCATTAAATCATCAATGATCATGATTATACCAAAAAAATTCCTGGTCATAATCATACCACAAACTGTCTATCAATGCATTACAAGTCACTGAGGACTTTTATCACACCACTTATAACATCACAGTTCATGATTATACCGAATGATCCCTGGTCATAATCATACCAAGTCCATCTATGCACGTAAGCCAAAGATGACTTTTAACATAAAATAAACATGAGAATGATGACAATGTTATAGGAATTCAATTAAACAAGTTCAAGAATTAGTTTATCCAGAAACTAATAATATCCAAATTGTCAACATGATACTTCTTTGTAAAGTAACAGTCAAGAATGCTCAGAAAAATATTTTCATGAAAAGATACTGGATGAAGCGCAAATATCAAGGATATTCCACTAATTTCATAGAGTATAGAAATCAAAACTTTAACCAAATGAGTATAATAAAGAATATATGAAACTGCAAATGAATTTTCACCAGCCATGCGGTAATCCACGTATACAGATCATTTCCATAATTTAATAAGGAATGAATATAAAGGATCATTCACCATGCATATGGCAATCCACATAGATAGGTTATTCCAACAGAATAATAAAGAATGGAATAACAGAAGGATTCACCATGCATGCGATAGAGACCGCACAGACATGTTATTCCCAACAGAATAATAAATGCTGAATAATAAATATGGAACCAGGTCAGGTGAAACTCACACTGACAGGATATTCCGACAGAATAATAAATGCGGAATAATAAATGATGGAACCAGGTCAGGTGAAATTCACACCGACAGGATATTCCGACAGAATCGTAAAGAACGGAATAATAAAAGAATTTCACCAAGTATGCGGTACTTCGCATAAACAGGTTATTCCAACATAATAATAAAGAATGGAATAACAGAAGAAGATCACCAAGTATTGGGTAAACCGCATATACAGGTCATTCCACCAAGTATAGGGTAAACCACGCATACAGGTTATTCCAACAGAATAATAAAGAATGGAATAACATAAGTTCTCTTCATGAATAAGAAAGAATAACACCCCTTACCGTTTTAAAGAAGAACTGAAATAAAAAAGTAGTTAAGTGGCAGAATACTCTTCTTCTTTCTCTCTATAGTTTCTCTCTCTAGAGTTCAGTGAATTCGTAAGAAAATAATGAAGGAATGAGCTTCTATTTATAGAAAAATGGAATGCATAGTAACTAATCCATGAACGGTCCAGATTGATTTACTTTAATCTGACGGTCCATATTTAAAGAAAAATCTTATAAATAAAATATAATATATTCTATTTATAGAATAACTTTAATAAAGTATTCTGTTTTATATAAAAAGATTTTACTATGCAAAACACTATGCACAATAGAATATAATATATTCTATTTATAGAATAACTTTAATAAAGTATTCTGTTTTATATAAAAAGATGTTTCTGTTTTATTACGTTAATAATACAAATAAAACAAAACTTCATTATCGCTAAATAATTCATATTATTAATTGACAATAATTGAATCAAACTGAGTGACTTCTCACATAAGCATCAATATCGAGTGCTACTATGCAACCACACGTATTACTGTACTTTTACTACCGAGTAGTTCAACAGTATCAACGGTAAAACTTTCGTCGTTATTTTTAATAAAATATTTTTGTCGTTTTCTCAATCTGACAATAATTCCGTTGTGGGGTCCACCAATGATTGTACCGTCGTACGAATATTTCCCGTAAATAGTAACTCGTGAATAGTACTTTGACACAAAAAATGTCCCAAATACTCGAGTGAACAATACTAGAGTGAATAGTAATTTAGGTAAATAGTAACCCGTGAATAGTAACTCGTGAATAGTAACTCGTGAATAGTAACTCCGACACAAAAAGTGTCTCAAATACTCGAGTGAATAATACTAGAGTGAATAGTAATTTAGATGAATAGTAACTCGTGAATAGTAACTCGTGAATAGTAACTCCGACACAAAAAGTGTCCTAAATACTCGAGTGAACAATACTAGAGTGAATAGTAATTTGGGTGAATAGTAATATGTGAATAGTAACTCATGAATAGTACTTCGATACAAAAAGTGTCCCAAATACTCGAGTGAACGATACTAGAGTGAATAGTAATTTGGGTGAATAGTAACCCGTGAATAGTAACTCGTGAATAGTGACCATGTATTTTATGACAACTTGTTTACTTTAAAAAAAAAATTCACATATCACCCTTAACTTTAACCTTTTATCAATTTAACCATTTACCAAAATAGAAAAATTGAATACTTTTATTTCATAAAATTCGGGGTCTCACAATATTCGTACGACGGCGCAGTCTTTTGTGGGCCCCATAACGGAAAGCGATTGGATGAAGAAAACGACAAAAACAAGTTGTTTATAAATAACGGCGTAGTTGTTACCGTTAATACTGTTGGAATACCCGGTGGTTAAACACAGTAATACATGTTGATGCACAGTAGCACACTGTATTGCACCAATTATTGATTCTTACGTAAGAAGGCACTACTCAATAATGGTTACAGTAATTACTGTTCAATATTTTATTGATTCAATAATTGCTGCGTTGATATTTTATATTACTGTTGTTTTAATAATAGTCACTACACAGTATTTTCTATTATCGGAGCAATAATTCATATTATCTGAATAATATTATTAGATAACATTATTGGCAATGTCTAGAAAGTTCTGTTTAAGGAGAGATTTGGTCATCTAATTGCGCGCCAGTAAGGAGATATCCTTATTGGAAAGCCCCCTCTTTCCTGGGAACGGCCTGGTTGCCAGTACTGTGGTTCTGTAATATTATTTGTGTATAATTAATTATTAATTTATATGATGAAAAAAATAGTGATTTTACGTGGATATATATGGAGAAAATTTTTAATGTGAAAATTGTTAAAAATTAATATTTTATCTTTTTCTGATAAAATAATTCATTTAAATATATTATTTTAATAATATATTGATGGTGATATTTTTACAATGAATGTGGGATATATGAGTATATGAGGAGAAAGAGTATTTTTGTGGTATTAAATGATTAACACATGTTTTGTGTGTTGGTGGACATAATTCTTGACCGAAAATTTATTATTGACTGTAAAATCGTCCGTTTGTGAATTTCGGTCAATTTCTGTTTGGAATTTGGAAAAATTTTCTTCTGTAAAGTTGTAGAGAATTGAATTTCCTATAAAAACTTGTGAGATTCGAATTTTTTGATAAAAGGGCTATTTATTATGAATTATTGAAGTTCTGAAGTTCCGAAATAATTGATTTTTGGAAGTTTTATTTATTATTTTGAAGAAAAATGTTTTTTGGCATTTAAGTGGGCTAACATGTGATATAAATGGGCTGAGATCAGATGTCTAGAGGTGGGCTAAGGAAAATTTGATAAATATATTATTATTATATTAAATTTTCTACTTTGGTGTTCTAAACATTTTCCTATAAATAGGGTGCTTAGGTTAGAATTGAAAATCACACCAGAAACACAAGTTTCTCTCTATTTCTCTCTCTATATCGAGCGTATTCTTGTGAGTATTTGATACTTTGAGTGTTGCTATACGGTGCAAGTTTCCTTCAGCACTATATCTAGTATTCCAGTCAGAAGTATCGTCTTTCCGAGGTAAGGGATGTTATTTTCTTCGTAAATGATATTATTTCTTCAATATCATTAAGCCAAAATATTGGTTAGAATTAAGCCAAAGTTGTAGAGAATTAAATTTCCTATAAAAACTCGCGAGATTCGAATTTTCTGACAAAAGGGCTATTTATTATGAATTATTGAAGTTTCGAAGTTCCGAAATAATTGATTTTTGGGAGTTTTAGTTAATTATTTTGAGAAAAATATTTTTTGTATTTTTTTGGACATCATAAACATGTGCAAGGTGGCTGATTTCAGATTTTATAAGGTGGGCTTGAAAATTTATATATATATATATATATATATATATATATATATATATATTATTATATTAAATTTTCTGCTTTGGTGTTCTAAGCATTTTCCTATAAATAGGGTACTTAGGTTAGAATTGAAAATCACACCAGAAACACAAGTTTCTCTCTATTTCTCTCTCTGTATCGAGCGTATTCTTGTGAGTATTTGATACTTTGAGTGTTGCTATACGGTGCAAGTTTCCTTCAGCACTATATCTAGTATTCCAGTCAGAAGTACCGTCTTTCCGAGGTAAGGGATGTTATTTCTTCTTAAATGATATTATTTTCTTCAATATCATTATGCCGAAGTATTGATCTGAACTTTTTATCAAATTTAGAACTTTTCATGTCGGGGTTACTATTCATGAGTTACTATTCACGAGTTACTATTCACGAGTTACTATTCACCGAAAAATAAAATTTTCTTCTTTTCATCCAAAATATCTATTCTGGATACTAGCTTTGATTGTATCCATGTTTTGATCATTCTTAAATTTTACTTCACTATGATTATTTATGAGGTATTTTTGGACATGGAATAGCTGAAATACGAATCCTTAATATTTATTATTTTGTTTCACTGGATTCGTTTCCTTTAAAATATTTTTCATCATCCTCAGTCCTAAATGATGATATAATTGAATATTTTTGGCCTGTAGTGCAAAGATGAATGATTTCTGATGAATATCTTTGGCCTGTAGTGCAAAGATGAATGATTTCTGATGAATATCTTTGGCCCGTAGTGCAAAGATGAACAGGTGTTGAGGTGAACATGACCAACTGATGAATATCTTTGGCCTGTAGTGCAAAGATGACTATTTGATTCAAGATATTTATTGATTGATGTTACAGGGATAAAATATTAATGATGGGCTTTTAAATTCGTAGATAATCGTAGATTTCATTCTCTACGTAACTCTTCTATGAATTATTATTTTTCGCTGCGAATATTGATTTAAAAGTTGTTGTCTATTGTATTCTATTAGATTTTTCCCTGTTGAAGACTAACGATAATTTGTTGTATATTATCTTAGTCATAATATTCTTTACTGGGCTAGTTGAGCTCACCCTTTTCCTTGTTGTTCCATTTTTCTTCTCAAGAAGCGAGAATGTAGCGAGTACTAGTCGGGGTGTGGAATGATGGTTCAAGACAGTTGTTTTAGTAATCCTCACTATTTTGTAAAATAGTGTATCAATAAGTATAATGAGTTCTTAATTGAGTATGAATACTGTCTAGATGACAATATTTGTATTTAAACTCACAGTATATGTGTTGTCGTATTTTGCACGACAATTGTAATAATAAAGTTGTAGTTATTTTCTGTACCATGTATTTGGCGACTCAGAATGGGTTGGATGGATTGGACCTATTTTGGGGGCGTCACATAAGGGATATTATTTGTTGTACCCGTAAGGGATATTATTTCTTTTGTATTCATGAAGTGAACTTCTGTTATTCCATTCTTTATTATTCTGTTGGAATAACCTGTATATGCGGGCTACCCTATACTTCGTGAAATCCTTCTGTTGTTCCATTCTTTATTATTATGTTGGGATAACCTGTTTATGCGAAGTACCGCATACATGATGAAATTCTTCTATTATTCCATTCTTTATTATTCTGTCGGAATATCCTGTCGGTGCGAATTTCGCCTGACCTGGTTCCATTAATTATTCTGTTGGAATAACCTGTATACACGGATTACTATATACCTGGTGATTTCTGTTGTTATTCCATTCTTTATTATTCTGTCGGAATATCCTGTCTGTGCGTTTACGCCGGACCTGGTTCCATTATTTATTATTCTGTCGAAATATCCTGTCTGTGCTTTACGCCGGACCTGGTTCCATTATTTATTATTCTGTTGAAACATCTTGTCTGTGCTTTATGCATAACCTGGTTCCGTTATTTATTATTCTGTTGGAATAACCTGTCTGTGCGGTCTATCGCATGCCTGGTGATTTCTTTTGCTATTCCATTCTTTATTGTACTCAGTTGGTTAAAATTTTAGCTTTTATACTCCATAAAATTAGTGGAATATCCTTGATATTTGCGCTTCATCCAGTATCTTTTTGTGAAAATATTCTTCTAAACATTCTTGAATTTTACTCCACAAAGTAGTATCATGTTGACAATTTGGACATTATTGGTTCTTGGATAAATTAATTCTTGAACTTGTTTTATTGAGTTATTATGTCATTGTCATCATCCTCATGTTTATATTATGTTGAAAGTCATCTGTGGCCTGTAGTGAATAGATGGACTTGGTATGATTATGACCAGGGATTATTCGGTATAATCATAACCGTAATGTTACAAATGATGTGGAAAAAGTCCTCATTGGCCCGTAGTGCATTGATGGACAGTTTTTGGTATGATTATGGCTATGGATTCTCTTTGGTCGTAGTGCAGAGATGAATTATTTTATGGCATGATCAGGACCGTTGATGAAAACATGATTATCTTTAGCCGTAGTGCATAGATAATTCGTGGCCGTGATACTAAAGAATATCATTGGCCGTAGTGCAGGGGTGATTCGATGATGTGGATTATTTATTAAGCTGAGTCTCAGCGATAAAAGTCATGAAAAACCTTTTAAATCATAAAAGATAGTAGATTTTATTATCTACTTGACTCTTTTAATGGATTGCTTGATCCGCTGCAGTTAAACTTGATGTCTATTGTATTTTATCAGTTTAACATTGTTGAAGACTAATTATAATTTATTCTGCATTATCTTAGTCATAATATTTCTTACTGGGCTAGTTGAGCTCGCCCTTTCTTTTACTGTTCTCTTCAGGAAATGAGAATATAGTTGGGACGAGTCGAGAAACAGAGTGATGGACCAGATGATAGCATTAGTAGTCCTCACTATTCTATGTAATAGTATGATAATAATTGTAATGAGGACTCCTTTTGAGTATGGATACTCTCTAGAAGACAATATTTGTATTCAAACTCACAGTTTATGTTCTGTCGTATTGTACACGACAGTTGTATTATTAAGTTGTATTTAAATTTTGTACCATGTATCTGGCGACTCAAGATGGGTGATGTATACCTAATTTTGGGGGCGTCACAGTTGGTATCAAAGCTTAGGGATATGATCCCTGGCTGAGATGTGAGACAAGAACTAGGAGGGGAGAGACGGGAAATTCCTTCGCTAGTATGACCTACCTAAGTTTACTTGTTATTTAATTGGTCGGTCAGAGTATAGAGATAATAAGTAATATGTTAATTAACCCTTATTTTGTGACAGTATTTGAAAATGACATATGAAAATGTTGAGATAAGCAATGGAGCACATGAGACTGTTGAGTCTCCACAGATCAATAATAAGGACAATGTGCAACAGGATGGCGATAATCCTCCTGTAAACAACAACACTGGTCAATTGACGAACGACGGTACGTTTAGGAGTTTTTTAGAATTCATGCAACATCAGGCGAAGGCGGCTCCTGTTCATAATGCAGGTAAAAATAATGGCAACCCACGGTTGGTCACCGCTAAGCAGTTCAAGGAGCTGGGACCACCAGAGTTTTTAGAAAATCCAGAACCACTTAAGGCAGGGACGTGGTTGAAGTAGATCACCAAGATATTTGATGTCTTGGGATGCTCAGAGGAGCAAAAGGTTCCCTTTGCCACCTTTATGTTGCATGAAGAGGCAGATTACTGGTGAGAATCTGTAAAACGTACCCAGCCTGACGCACTCAAGATGTCTTGGGAGAAGTTCCAAGAGCTGTTCAATGACAAGTACTTTCCCGAAAGCATTCGTCACATGAAAGAGGTGGAATTTATCAAGTTGGAGCAAAACAACATAACCGTGTCGCAGTACGAAGCCAAGTTTGCCGAGTTGTCCCGATTTGCGTCCCACTTAGTTGTTAATGAAGAAAGAATGACGCGGATGTTTTTAAGAGGTTTGAAACCTGAGATACGTCAATATCTTATCTCTCATAAACTGTGTTTGTATTCAGATATTATAAATAGGGCTCAGTTAGTGGAGTGCGATAACGAGTCAACGCAACCAAAAGAGAACAGCCGGCAAAATGATAATACCGATGATAATAGTCATCAAAGAGGTGACAATAAGCATGGAGGGAATCAACATGCCAGAAATGGTAACTACTTCGGTGGTAATCATGGCCAAAACAATAAAAATAGACATTTCAAGAAGAGAAGGACGTCAAGACGTCGGCACCAGCACCCGTTTCAAAGGAAGAAGAACGACCATCGGTCATATATTTCAAATGCGGACAGAAGGGGCACATCCATCCAAACTGTACGCAGCAATCTAAAGCGTGTTTTAATTACGAAAGAGAAGGTCACCTAGCTCGATTTTGTCGTATGGTGAAGTCAAATCCAGCTGGGATAGTGATGCCAAAGGATGTCCCAGACAAGCCAAAATCGGTAGTTTAAGAGAGCTTTTTTTTCGTGACGAGGAACCTGAATAAAATTATCACAGGTATGTTAGTCATAAACTCTTTTGAAGTCTATACCGTGTTAGATACCGGTTCTACTCACTCTTTTATTTCACCTAGTTATGTTCAATATTTGAACTTAACTCCAAAGAAGTTAGACATTGATTTATCTGTTGAAATTCCGTTGGGAGAAACATTCGTTACCTCCACTATTTATAAATCTTGTTTGATTCAAATCAACACTTTCACGTTACCTGTCGATCGTATCTCTTTGAAAATACTTGCCTTTGATGTGATTTTAGGAATCGATTGGTTAACTATTCATCATGTTTTTTTGTCAGGTTGTTAGCTTTCATACTCCTAAACAACCTGTTATGCGAATTGAAAGTAACCAAACCACTAAAGTCAATCATTGTCATATCAAGCCATAAGTAAAGATCCCCGATTCTTTCGTTGTTGACTTCCTTGTGTGAAATGCACCGAAGCCAGACTTTCTGTAGGCGACGTCGTGAATGACGATGGCAAGTTGATAGGTATCAATGTGACGTGCTATCCAAGTCTTGGATGAGGGTCACAGTTTTGAACGATATATCTATTATTAATAAATTTTCTGACGTATTCTTGAAGACTTCTTAGCCTACCCCAGAGCGTGAAATCGAATTTTGTATTGACCCCAGTACAAAACCCATTTCTTAAACCCTCAAATATTTCTTCAACTAAAATGAACGTATCATGCGCCAAAGACGTTGGCTCGAGCTGTTGAAGATTACGATCGTACCATTCAATATCATCGTGGAAGAGCGAACGTGGTAGCTGACGTGTTGAGTAGAAGATTGTATACGTTTACGAGTGCGATGTTGTTAACACAAAGACTCATTTCGTATAACTTACAAATGATAAAGATAGAGTTAAAGACTCTAGGGACCCACATGAAGATAACGAATATACGATTAGAATCGACTTTAATCGATAAAGTTAAAGCCGTGCAAGCTACAAATCCGGAGCTGGTGAATACTAAGAAGAAGGTTTAAGAGGGCGTTATTTTAAAAGTAAGAGTTGCTGAAGAGAGAAAATTTCAACCCTCGATTTAATTGACCCATTTGAAATCCTTGATCGAGTAGGAACTATGGCTTATAGACTCGTTTTACCGCCAAGTATGTCGCGTGTTCATAACATTTTTAACGTATTGATGTTATGTAAATATGTGGACGACCCGAACCACATTATTGATTTAGAACCGGACGAGATAGCGGATAATTTAACGTATGAACATGTACCTGTTAAAATTCTGGAATGTATTCAACACTCAAAGGTTATACCTCAAGAGTTAGAATCTGACGGAGTGTCCTCATCTGTTCGGCATACCAAGTACGTACGTAAATTTTTAGGGCAAAATTTTATAAGGAGGGGAGATTGTGAAACCCCAGATTTTATGAATAAAGATTTAATTTTTTCGAAATATTTTTTTAAATATTATGGTGTGAATTTGAGATAATGTTATAGTTGTGGGTAGTATTTATAAATTTTACAAAGTATGTTATATAATATTCGTTTGGTCGGGAAATATTCTTTTTGTCGGGGAATATCCGTACGACGGCAGAATCATTGGTGGACCTCGCAACGGAATAATTGTCGGATTGAGAAAACGACAAAAATATTTTTATGAAAATAACGACGGAAGTTTTACCGTTAACTGTTGAAACACCCGGTGTTAAAAGTACAGTAATACGCGTGGTTGCATAGTAGCACACGGTATTGGTTATTAATGCTTACGTGATAAGTCACTTAGTTTTATTTTATTATTATTAATGTAATAAAACAGAAAAGCTTTTTATATAAAACAGAATACTTTTATAAAGTTATTCATTTTATTAGGCTAATAGTAAAATCTTTTTAAATAAAATAGAATACTTTTATAAAGTTATCTGTTTTATTAGACAATAATTAGAATATATTATATTTTATTATGCATAGTATTTGCATAGTGTTTGTATAGTAAAATCTGTTATAAAGTTATTCGTTTTATTATATTATAAATAGAATATATTATATTTTATTTAAAAGATTTTGCTTTAAATATGGACCGTCAGATTAAAGTAAATCAATCTGGACCGTTCATGAGTTAGTTACTATGCAGTCCATTTTTCTATAAATAGAAGCTCATTCCTTCATTATTTCTTACGAATTCACTGAAACTCTAGAGAGAGAAACTATAGATAAAAAGAAGAAAAGTGTTCTGCTACTTCACTACTTCTATATCCAGTACTCTTCTTTCTAAGGTAAGGGATAATATTTGTTGTACCCGTAAGGGATATTATTTCTTTTGTATTCATGAAGAGAACTTCTGTTATTCCATTCTTTATTATTCTGTTGGAATAACCTGTATATGCGGGCTACCCTATACTTGGTGAAATCCTTCTGTTGTTCCATTCTTTATTATTATGTTGGGATAACCTGTTTATGCGAAGTACCGCATACATGGTGAAATTCTTCTATTATTCCGTTCTTTATTATTCTGTCGGAATATCCTGTCGGTGCGAATTTTGCCTGACCTGGTTCCATTAATTATTCTGTTGGAATAACCTGTATACGCGGATTACCGTATACCTGGTGATTTCTGTTGTTATTCCATTCTTTATTATTCTGTCGGAATATCCTGTCTGTGCGTTTACGCCGGACCTGGTTCCATTATTTATTATTCTGTCAAAATATCATGTCTGTGCTTTACGCCGGACCTGGTTCTATTATTTATTATTCTGTTGGAACATCTTGTCTGTGCTTTATGCATGACCTGTTTGTGCGGTCTATCGCATGCCTAGTGATTTCTTTTGCTATTCCATTCTTTATTGTACTCAGTTGGTTAAAATTTTGGTTTTTATACTCCATGAAATTAGTGGAATATCCTTGATGTAAGACCCCAAATTATTAATAAATGAAATTTAAATTCCTCTATTTATTATTTTGAAATAGTAAGGGTTGATTTGATTAATGTGGTTAGTTATGGGTAAAATGCGCAAATATTTCAAATAAGCAAGTGGTCCTAAAATATTCATTATTGTTGGGGAATATTCGCTTGGTCGTGGAATATTCTTACTGTCGGAGAATATTCGTACGACGGCGCAGTCTTTTGTGGGCCCCATAACGGAAAGCGATTGGATGAAGAAAACGACAAAAACAAGTTGTTTATAAATAACGGCGTAGTTGTTACCGTTAATACTGTTGGAATACCCGGTGGTTAAACACAGTAATACATGTTGATGCACAGTAGCACACTGTATTGCACCAATTATTGATTCTTACGTAAGAAGGCACTACTCAATAATGGTTACAGTAATTACTGTTCAATATTTTATTGATTCAATAATTGCTGCGTTGATATTTTATATTACTGTTGTTTTAATAATAGTCACTACACAATATTTTCTATTATCGGAGCAATAATTCATATTATCTGAATAATATTATTAGATAACATTATTGGCAATGTCTAAAAAGTTCTGTTTAAGGAGAGATTTGGTCATCTAATTGCGCGCCAGTAAGGAGATATCCTTATTAGAAAGCCCCCTCTTTCCTGGGAACGGCCTGGTTGCCAGTACTGTGGTTCTGTAATATTATTTGTGTATAATTAATTATTAATTTATATGATGAAAAAAATAGTGATTTTATGTGGATATATATGGAGAAAATTTTTAATGTGAAAATTGTTAAAAATTAATATTTTATTCTAATAAAATAATTTATTTAAATATATTATTTTAATAATATATTGATGGTGGTATTTTAACAATGAATGTGGGATATATGAGTATATGAGGAGGAAGAGTATTTTTGTGGTATTAAATGATTAACACATGTTTTGTGTGTTGGTGGACATAATTCTTGACCGAAAATTTATTATTGACTGTAAAATCGCCCGTTTGTGAATTTCGGTCAATTTTTTTTTGGAATTTGGAAAAACTTTCTTCTACAAAGTTGTAGAGAATTGAATTTCCTATAAAAACTTGCGAGATTCGAATTTTTTGATAAAAGGGCTATTTATTATGAATTATTGAAGTTCTGAAGTTCTGAAATAATTAATTTTTGGAAGTTTTATTTATTATTTTGAAGAAAAATGTTTTTTGGCATTTAAGTGGGCTAACATGTGATATAAATGGGCTGAGATCAGATGTCTAGAGGTGGGCTAAGGAAAATTTGATAAATATATTATTATTATATTAAATTTTCTGCTTTGGTGTTCTAAGCATTTTCCTATAAATAGGGTGCATAGGTTAGAATTGAAAATCACACCAGAAACACAAGTTTCTCTCTCTATATCGAGCGTATTCTTGTGAGTATTTGATACTTTGAGTGTTGCTATACGGTGCAAGTTTCCTTCAGCACTATATCTAGTATTCCAGTCAGAAGTACCGTCTTTCCGAGGTAAGGGATGTTATTTTCTTCGTAAATGATATTATTTCTTCAATATCATTAAGCCAAAATATTGGTTGGAATTTTTTATCAAATTTGGAACTTTTTTATGTCGGAGTTAATATTCATGAGTTACTATTCACGAGTTACTATTCATGAGTTACTATTCACGAGTTATTATTCACCGAAAAATGAAATTTTCTTCTTTTCGTCCAAAATATCTAATCTGGATACTAGCTTTGATTATATCCATGTTTTGATCATTCTTGAATTTTACTCCACTATGATTATTTATGAGGTATTTTTGGACATGAAATAGCTGAAATATGAATCCTTAATATTTATTATTTTGTTTCGCTGGATTCGTTTCCTTAAAAATATTTTTCATCATCATCAGTCCTAAATGATGATATAAATGAATATCTTTGGCCTGTAGTGCAAAGATTAATGATTTCTGATGAATATCTTTGGCCCGTAGTGCAAAGATGAACAAATGTTGAGGTGAACATGACCAACTGATGAATATCTTTGGCCTGTAGTGCAAAGATGACTATTTGATTCAAGATATTTATTGATTGATATTACAGGGATAAAATGTTGATGATGGGCTTTTAAATTCATTGATAATCGTAGATTTCATTCTCTACGTAACTCTTCTATGAATTATTATTTTCCGCTGCGAATATTGATTTAAAACTTGTTGTCTATTGTATTCTATTAAATTTTTCCCTGTTGAAGACTAACGATAATTTGTTGTATATTATCTTAGTCATAATATTCTTTACTGGGCTAGTTGAGCTCACCCTTTTCCTTATTGTTCCATTTTCTTCTCAGGAGGCGAGAATGTAGCGAGTACTAGTCGGGGTATGGAATGAAGGTTCTAGGAAGTTGTTTTAGTAGTCCTCACCATTTTTTTTGTAAAGTATTGTACCAATAATTGTAATGAGGACTTATTTGAGTGTGGATATTGTCTAGATGACAATATTTGTATTTACACTCATAGTTTTTATGTTGTATTAATAAAGTTGTGGTTGTTTTTGTACCATGTTATTGACAACTCAGAATGGGTGTTGTATACCTGTTTTTGGGGCGTCACAGTTGGTATCAGAGCTTAGGGATATGATCTCTGGCGGAGATCGGGGAATAGAACTTGGAAGGGAGAGACGAGTAAATCCTTCGCTAGTGTGTCCTACCTAAGCTTATTTGTTGGTCGGTCATAATATAGGGATATTATGTGATTTGTTAATTTGTTAAATTAACCCTTGTTTTATGGCAGTATTTGAGAATGTCGACTGAGAATGTTAACAGTGGAGTAAATGAAACCGTGGAGATACCTGTACTCACCAACGAGGAGAATATGCAACAGGCTGGTAATGTTCCTCCTGTGAACAACACCACTGAGCAGACGGTGAACGATGAGATGTTTAGAAGCTTTTTGCGATTCATGCAAAACCAGACGAAGGAGATTCCTGTTCAAAATATAGGAAGAAACAATGGCAGCGCACAGCTGGCCACAGCCAAGCAGTTCAAAGAGTTGGGACCACCAGAATTCTGGGGAAAGCCAGATCCGATTAAGGCGGAGACATGGGTCAAGCAAATTACCAAGATATTCGATGTCTTGATATGCACGGAGGAATAGAAGGTTCCATTCGCCACCTTTATGTTCCGTGGCGAGGCAGACTACTGGTGGGAGTCTGTGAAACGGACCCAGCCTGCTGTACTCAGCATGTCTTGGGAAACGTTTCAGAAACTTTTCAACGAAAAATACTTTCCTGAAAGTATTCGCCATATGAAGGAGGTAGAGTTTATTAGACTGGAGTAGAATAACATGATGGTGTTCCAGTACGAGGCGAAGTTTGCAGAGTTGTCCAGGTTTGTACCTCATTTGGTGGAGAATGAGGAACGTATGACGCGGATGTTTCTGAGAGGTTTGAAACCCGGCATACGTCAATATCTCATTTCTCAAAAAAAATTTCTCTATTCAGATGTTGTCAACCGGGCCCAATTATTAGAGCGAGATAACGAGTACGGTCAACCGAGGGACCACAACCAGGATCATATCGGTGACAACAGTCATCAGAACAATGATAACCAGCGGAGAAAGAAAAATACAGACAAGAACGGCAACCACTCTGGTGGTAATCGTGGCTATGAAAATAGAAGAAGCGAGTCGGGAGGAGATTTTAAAAAGAGGAGATTCAACAATGACAATACGAAGACGTCAGCACCAGCAGCAACTGGTTCCAAGGGAGGAGAACGACCACCGATCATATGCTATAAATGTGGAAAAGAGGGACATATCAGCCCAAACTGTCCACAACAGTTCAAGGTATGCTATAATTGTGGAAAGGAAGGACATATCGCTCGAGATTGTACGATAGCGAAACCAAGTTCAGCGGGGACGGTGACTCAAAAGGCTGCCCCAGAAAAGTCAAAGTCAACGGTTCCTGGAAGAGCGTTTGTCGTGACTGGTCAACATGCGAGGAACCCAAACGAGGTGATCACGGGTAAGCTAATCATAAATTCATGTGAAGTTTATACCTTACTAGATACCGGTGCTACCCATTCATTTATTTCTCCTGCTTGTGCTCAACGTTTAAACTTGACTCCGGAGAAATTAGACTTTGATTTATCTGTGGAGACTCCGTTAGGAGAAATTTTCATCACATCCACTGTTTATAAATCTTGTTTGATCCAAGCTGGTACCATCACCTTACCTGTTGACCTTATCTCTTTAAAGATATTTGTATTTGACATGATTTTAGGAATTGATTGGTTAACTACTCATCATGCCAAAATTGATTGTTTTCGTAAGGTGGTTAGTTTTCATATTCCTAATCAACCTGTTGTTAGAATTCAAGCAACAAAGCCATTAAAATCAATCACTGTCATATCAAGTCATAAAGTCATTCGTTTATTGAAAAACGGATGTCAAGTTTTCTTAGCCCATGTTATGGATTTGAATAAAGACACGTCAAATTTGAATAATATTCCTGTTGTTAGTAACTTTCCTGACGTATTTCCTGAAGAACTTCCCGGTCTACCCCCGGAACGTGAAGTTGAATTCTTTATTGATCTTGAACCTGGTACAAAGCCTATTTCTAAAACCCCATATCGAATGGCTCCTATTGAACTTCAGGAGTTAAAAGTCCAACTACAAGAGTTGTTGGACATCGGCTTCATTCGTCCTAGTACATCTCCTTGGGGTGCTCCTGTTTTATTTGTAAAGAAGAAAGACGGGAGTATGCGACTTTGTATCGATTACCGGGAATTAAACCATGTCACTATCAAGAATAGGTATCCGCTACCTCGTATTGATGACCTATTTGACCAGTTACAAGGAGCACAATTCTTTTCAAAAATTGATCTTCGTTCTGGATATCATCAGCTGAAAATTAAAACTGAGGATATTCCGAAGACTGCCTTTAGAACTCGATACGGGCATTATGAATTCTTAGTCATGTCTTTTGGATTGACTAATGCTCCTGCGGCTTTCATGGATATGATGAACCGAGTATTCAAGGATTATTTGGATCAGTTCGTTGTTGTCTTTATTGATGACATCCTCATATATTCCAAAAGCCGTGAAGATCATGAGCACCATTTGAAGCTGGTACTCCAAAGGCTGCGTGAAAACAAGTTATATGCTAAGTTAAAGAAATGCGAGTTCTGGCTTGAGGAAGTAGCATTCCTAGGGCATGTGGTGTCGAAACATGGAGTATATGTGAACCCGGCGAAGATTGAAGCAATACAAAGTTGGGAGCAACCGAAGACGGTGACCGATGTACGTAGTTTTCTGGGCTTAGCTGGTTATTATCGGAGATTCGTAGAAGGGTTTTCCCGAATCGCTACCCCGTTAACTCAGCTGACTCGGAAGGATATCAAATTCGTATGGAGCGAAGAATGCGAGAAGAGTTTCCAAGAGCTTAAGAGGAGACTCATTTCGGCACCTGTTCTGACAATACCATCTGGTTCGGATGGATTTGTTATCTACAGCGATGCTTCAGGCAAAGGGTTAGGATGTGTTCTCATGCAACGTGAGAAAGTCATAGCCTATGCCTCGCGATAACTTAAAGAATATGAGAAGAATTATCCTACTCATGATCTAGAGTTGGCAGCAGTCGTTTTCGTGCTAAAGATCTGGAGGCACTATCTATATGGGGAGAAAGTGGAGATATATTCAGACCATAAAAGCCTCAAATATTTCTTCACTCAAAAAGAACTCAACATGCGGCAACGACGTTGGCTCGAGCTGTTAAAAGATTACGACCACACTATTCAATACCATCCTGGAAAAGTAAACGTGGTAACTGACGCGTTGAGTAGAAGGTCATATGCAAGAACGAGTGCGATGATGTCAAGTATACGCGTAGAACCAACTTTAATTGATAAAGTTAAAGTTGCTCAAGCTACAGACCCGGAGCTGATGCGTATGAAGAAGAAAGTGCAAGAAGGTGTTATTCCAGAAGCAAGAATCGATGAAGAAGGAATACTTCGAGTCCACTCCAGACTTTGTGTTCCTAACGATTCTGATTTGAAGTACAAGATCATGATGGAGGCCCACAATACACCATTTACAATCCATCCTGGAAGTACTAAAATGTATCGTGATCTTCGACATACATTTTGGTGGAACAATATGAAGAGAGAGATTGCAAAGTTTATCTCGAGGTGTTTAACTTGTCAACGTGTAAAGGCGGAGCATCAAGTACCAAAGGGTCCATTGCAACCACTTGAGATTCCGAAATGGAAGTGGGAACACATTACCATGGATTTCGTTACGGGTCTTCCCACGATTTCTCAAGGCATAAATGTTATTTGGGTTATAGTTGATAGATTAACCAAGTCTGTTCATTTCTTGCCGATACGAAAGACTTATTCCCTTGAACGTCTTGCTAGTATGTTCGTGAATGAGATTGTAAGGTTGCATGGCATGCCAGTATCCATAGTTTCGGATCGTGACCCAAGATTCACTTCAAGATTTTGGGTTAGCTTGTAAAAAGCTATGGGCATGGATTTACGGTTCAGTTCGGCTTACCATCCTCAAATGGACGGGCAATCAGAGAGGACTATTCAAACTCTTGAAGATCTATTAAGACTTTGTGTCCTAGATTTCAAAGGAAGTTGGGATAAGTACCTACCATTGGTGGAATTCTCCTACAACAACAGTTATCAGGCAAGTATAGGTGTGGCTCCCTTTGAAGCATTGTATGGACGAAAGTGTCGCTCTCCAGTATGTTGGGATGAGGTGGGAGAAGCAACGTTGTTGGGACCAGAGTTGGTACGAATGACTACAGAGAAGATCCAAACGATTCGATAACGTATACAAACGACACAGGATCGACAAAAGAGTTTTGTGGATCATCATCGAAAGGACGTGGAATTTGACATTGGGGATCATGTATTATTACGTGTAGCTCCATGGAAAGGAGTTACAAGATTTGGGAAGAGAGGAAAGCTCAATCCACGATTTATTGGTCCATTTCAGATTCTTGACCGAGTAGGAAATGTGGCCTATAGACTTGCGTTACCTCCAAGTATGTCTCGTGTTCATAATTTTTTTCATATATCTGTGCTTCGTAAATATGTGAAAGACCCGAACCATGTTATTGAGTTAGAACTGGACGAGATAGCTGAAGACTTAACGTACGAGGAGGTACCTGTCAAGATCTTGGATAGGAAGGAGCATGTCCTACGCACGAAGGTCATACCACAAGTTAAAGTTTTGTGGAGAAACCATGCTATTGAGGAAATGACCTGGGTGTTGGAAACGGAAATGAAAGCGAGGTACCCTCATCTTTTCGAAACACCAGGTACGTATGTCAATTTCGAGGACGAAATTTCATAAGAAGGGGAGGTTGTAAGACCCCAAATTATTAATAAATGAAATTTAAATTCCTCTATTTATTATTTTGAAATAGTAAGGGTTGATTTGATTAATGTGGTTAGTTATGGGTAAAATGCGCAAATGTTTCAAATAAGCAAGTGGTCCTAAAATATTCATTGTTGTTGGGGAATATTCGCTTGGTCGTGGAATATTCTTACTGTCGGAGAATATTCGTACGACGTCGCAGTCTTTTGTGGGCCCCATAACAGAAAGCGATTGGATGAAGAAAATGACAAAAATAAGTTGTTTATAAATAACGGCGTAGTTGTTACCGTTAATACTGTTGGAATACCCGGTGGTTAAAACACGGTAATACGCGTAGCACACGGTATTGCACCAATTATTGATTCTTACGTAAGAAGGCACTACTCAATAATTGTTACAGTAATTACTGTTCAATATTGTATTTTATTGATTCAATAATTGCTGCGTTGATATTTTATATTACTGTTGTTTCAATAATTGTCACTACGCATTATTTTTCATTATCGGAGCAATAATTCATATTATCTGAATAATATTATTAGATAACATTATTGGCAATGTCTAGAAAGTTCTGTCTAAGGAGAGGTTTGGTCATCTAATTGCGCGCCAGTAAGGAGATATCCTTATTGGAAAGCCCCCTCTTTCCTGGGAACGGCCTGGTTGCTAGTACTGTGATTCTGTAATATTATTTGTGTATAATTAATTATTGATTTATATGATGAGGAAATATTGATTTTATGTGGATATAGATAGAGAAAATTTTAATGTGACAATTGTTGAAAATTAATATTTTATTCTGATAAAATAATTTATTTAAATATATTATTTTAATAATATATTGATGGTGGTATTTTTACAATGAATGTGGGATATATGAGTATATGAGAATGAAGAGTATTTTTGTGGCATTAAATGATTAACACATGTTTTGTGTGTTGGTGGACATAATTCTTGACCGAAAATTTATTATTGACTGTAAAATCGCCCGTTTGTGAATTTCGGTCAATTTTTGTTTGGAATTTGGAAAAACTTTCTTCTACAAAGTTGTAGAGAATTGAATTTCCTATAAAAACTCGCGAGATTCGAATTTTTTGATAAAAAGGCTATTTATTATGAATTATTGAAGTTCTGAAGTTCCGAAATAATTGATTTTTGGAAGTTTTATTTATTATTTTGAAGAAAAACGTTTTTTGACATTTAAGTGGGCTAACATGTGATATAAATGGGCTGAGATCAGATGTCTAGAGGTGGGCTAAGGAAAATTTGATAAATATATTATTATTATATTAAATTTTCTGCTTTGGTGTTCTAAACATTTTTCTATAAATAGGGTGCTTAGGTTAGAATTGAAAATCACACCAGAAACACAAGTTTCTCTCTATTTCTCTCTCTATATCGAGCGTATTCTTGTGAGTATTTGATACTTTGAGTGTTGCTATACGGTGCAAGTTTCCTTCAGCACTATATCTAGTATTCCAATCAGAAGTATCGTCTTTCCGAGGTAAGGGATGTTATTTTCTTTGTAAATGATATTATTTCTTCAATATCATTAAGCCGAAATATTAGTTGGAACTTTTTATCCAATTTGGAACTTTTTCATGTCGGAGTTACTATTCATGAGTTACTATTCATGAGTTACTATTCACGAGTTACTATTCACCGAAAAATAAAATTTTCTTCTTTTCGTCCAAAATATCTAATCTGGATACTAGCTTTGATTGTATCCATATTTTGATCATTCTTGAATTTTACTCCACTATGATTATTTATGAGGTATTTTTGGACATGGAATAGCTGAAATATGAATCCTTAATATTTATTATTTTGTTTCACTGGATTCGTTTCCTTAAAAATATTTTTCATCATCCTCAGTCCTAAATGATGATATAAATGAATATCTTTGGCCTGTAGTGCAAAGATTAATGATTTCTGATGAATATTTTTGGCCCGTAGTGCAAAGATTAATGATTTCTGATGAATATTTTTGGCCCGTAGTGCAAAGATGAACAGGTGTTGAGGTGAACATGACCAACTGATGAATATCTTTGGCCTGTAGTGCAAAGATGACTATTTGATTCAAGATATTTATTGATTGATATTACAGGGATAAAATATTGATGATGGGCTTTTAAATTCATAGATAATCGTAGATTTCATTCTCTACGTAACTCTTCTATGAATTATTATTTTCCGCTGCGAATATTGATTTAAAACTTGTTGTCTATTGTATTCTATTAAATTTTTCCCTGTTGAAAACTAACGATAATTTGTTGTATATTATCTTAGTCATAATATTCTTTACTGGGCTAGTTGAGCTCACCCTTTTCCTTATTGTTCCATTTTCTTCTCAGGAGGCGAGAATGTAGCAAGTACTAGTCGGGGTATGGAATGAAGGTTCTAGGAAGTTGTTTTAGTAGTCCTCACCTTTTTTTTTTTATAAAGTATTGTACCAATAATTGTAATGAGGACTTATTTGAGTGTGGATATTGTCTAGATGATAATATTTATATTTACACTCATAGTTTTTATGTTGTATTAATAAAATTGTGGTTGTTTCTGTACCATGTTATTGACAACTCAGAATGGGTGTTGTATACCTGTTTTGGGGGCGTCACACTTGATATTTGCGCTTCATCCAATATCTTTTCGTGAAAATATTCTTCTAAGTATTCTTGAATTTTACTCCACAAAGTAATATCATGTTGACAATTTGGATATTATTAGTTCCTGGATAAATTAATTCTTGAACTTGTTTTATTGAGTTATTATGTCATTGTCATCATCATCATGTTTATATTATGTTGAAAGTCATCTGTGGCCTGTAGTGAATAGATGGACTTGGTATGATTATGACCAGGGATTATTCGGTATAATCATAACCGTAATGTTACAAATGATGTGGAAAAAGTCCTCATTGGCCCGTAGTGCATTGATGGACAGTTTTTGGTATGATTATGGCTATGGATTCTCTTTGGCCGTAGTGCAGAGATGAATTATTTTATGGCATGATCAGGACCGTTGATGAAAACATGATTATCTTTAGCCGTAGTGCATGGATAATTCGTGGTCGTGATACTAAAGAATATCCTTGGCCGTAGTGCAGGGGTGATTCGATGATGTGGATTATTTATTAAGCTGAGTCTCAGCGATAAAAGTTATGAAAAACCTTTTAAATCATAAAAGATAGTAGATTTTATTCTCTACTTGACTCTTTTAATGGATTGCTTGATCCGTTGCAGTTAAACTTGATGTCTATTGTATTTTATCAGTTTAACATTGTTGAAGACTATTGATAATTTATTCTGCATTATCTTAGTCATAATATTTCTTACTGGGCTAGTTGAGCTCACCCTTTCTTTCACTGTTCTATTCAGGAAATGAGAATATAGTTGGGACGAGTCGAGAAACGTAGTGATGGACCAGATGATAGCATTAGTAGTCCTCACTATTCTATGTAATAGTGTGATAATAATTGTAATGAGAACTCCTTTTGAGTATGGATACTCTCTAGAAGACAATATTTGTATTCAAACTCACAGTTTATGTTATGTCGTATTGTATACGACAGTTGTATTATTAAGTTGTATTTAAATTCTGTACCATGTATCTGGCGACTCAAGATGGGTGATGTATACCTAATTTTGGGGGCGCCACATTAATATAACAACTATTGAATCAATAATATGAGACATTGTGCAATTGTCACTGTAGCAATTATTGAACCACTAATATGAAATACTACGCGATATTTAATGTGGCAATTATTGAATTACTAATATAAAACATTATGTGACTATTACTATAGCGATTATTGAATCAAAAATCAGAAATATAGTGCAATACCGTGTACTACTGTGGAGTACCGCGTTCTATTGTGGAATAACGCGTATTACTGTACTTTTATCGCCGAGTATTTTAACAGTTAACTGTAAAATTTTTATATTCGACAGTTATTCCGTTGTGGACCCACCAATGATTGGTTATTTCGGCGACGTCATACAAATATTCTTCGACAAAACGAATATGTCCCAACATACTGTTTACTTTATATAATTTACATATATCACCCATAACTATAATATTTATTAAATCAACTCCTTATTATTTTAAAATAAATAAATATTATTCATAAAAAGTTGGTGTCTTACATCCAGCTTTCCATTTTCCCCTCAAAGTATGTATTACAATTTTTTATTTGCTTATCATATTTTCTTATTTATTTTAATATCTTTTTTAATTTATTTTTTTACAATTGTAGATAAATATTATCTTTGTGATGATGTATATATAAACACTCGAGACTTTTTATCTCCATATCGCAACACACGGTACTGACTAGTAGATTTTCGACGCCGATGACCTTAAACATAGAAAAATAGTTTAATCATACTCATGCCCAACTCATAAATATTATTGAGCGTGGCTATAATGTATTAAAAGCAATATTCTCAATATTGAGACAGATAACTCCATATCCTTTTTCAGTGCAAAGAGATATACTTATCATTTGCTTAATTTGTTGTTTACAATTTTATAAGAAAAGAGAATATCGAGGATGAATTATTTGCTCAATATGACCAAGTTACTACAATTGATAAAGATGATGAACAATGTGAAGAGAATCACGAAGGAGAGCAAGATGCAATGCAATGTAGCCCTCAAGTTGTACAATATATGAACAATTTACGTGACTAAATTGCTCGTGAACTATAAAGCGACTTATTGAAATTAATTTAATTTTAGTAGTATTATTATTATATTGACACATTTGGTTATATTTTCTATTTTTTATGAAACTTGGGTTACAATTGTTTGAATTATTCAATACTTTGTTTGATAATTTTTTGAATTATTTATTTTTATCTGTTATACAATGAATATTGTATTTTTTTTATAGTATGTCCAGACAAAATTATATACTTGTTCAACATAATTTAAAAGGACAAAATAGTAAAAAATTATTATTTAGATGTTTCAAACATATCAATTATCAAATAACTTTTTTTATTTAGTATTGTGGTCATTCAAATTGTTTATGTATTCACAACCGTTTCATTCAATTTTATCAAACAACTCCTAAAAACAATTATGGCTATTAAGTGCTACATATGTAAGATCAACAAATAAAAAATGAAAACAATAATTATAAAAACGAAAACAATAATAATAATGATTATATATATAAAAATAAAAATAAAAAAAGGCAATAGGTTACTATAATTAAATTATCATAAAAGCTGCCATAATTTTTATCCTGTAATATTTTAGATGGAAAGCACGCTTTCCTAATATATCTTTCTTTTTAATAGTGAATCTTATAATTGAATTATCATAAAAGCTAGAATTTCCCTCATTATTATACCGTAGATAGAGGGCATGCCTTCACAATATAAATTATCCGTTCCAAAATAAATTGATTTGTTAAAGTTAATTTTAGATATATTTCAATTATAAATTAATTTAATTTTACATAATATAATACTAAAATAATAAATTAACTAACAAGTATTATTAATTAAAAAAAGTAATAAATTCAAAGCTAAATAAATTACATAAATTTAAAATTTAAAAATATCTTAGATTGATCATACCATAAAATTCAAACACATAATCATCCCAAAAAAAATACAAAAACCTAGGAAATTAATTATAGCCCATTAAAACTAGGATTCCTTAAAAAGGTTTACTTTATAATATAATATAATATAAGAATATAATTTAGAAAGACTATATAATTGACAATGCACATTTTATTTAAAAAATTAAATTGATGGAGATGGAGCCTTCATTAGCACTATAAAGAAAATAATGCTCTCGTGCAAAGTGCCAACATGACTAGTAAAGGGCCAATTATGGTTTCTTAAAAGTGTTTCACTTTTATAATCTACCAATTAGGGTTATATCTTTTTTTTTCTTTTTCTTTTTCGAAAACAAGAACAGTAATATTCCTACTTCCTAGGTGAATATTAATATTCGAAAAAGAACATGACCAAGATATGAGCTAGAAGAAATTTGAAAGGACAATTAAAGTGTTGGATGATTAGCAAAATAATTTAGGCTTAAATATAGATTAATATCCTGGATTTTTTTATAAAAAAAAATTATTTTGAGGATTATCACGTGTTGTTGTTATGTCATCAATTTTCTGATGTGTCACTATCAATTTAGAAATAATTAGAAAATTTTAAAAGTTTAATCCTCTAATAAAAAAAGTTGAGAATAAAAATTCTCAAAGTGAAAAAAATTAAAAATTTAATTCCCTAATTAAAAAAATTTAAAAGACAACACCCAAAGTTAAAAAAATTTAAAAATTTAATCCTTTAATTGAAAAAATTAAAAAAATAATCCTTAAAATAAAAAAAATATTAACATATTTAGACCAATAATATAGTGATGTAAATGTAACATTTGAGTTGTATCGGTGCATGTTACGTGGATGATAAGATATGAACTTGAACGCTTAATATACAACGTACACTGAATTATGTGTATGCAGTCACGTTTGTACTTATTAAGTGATCATCATTTATTAAAGTTTAACTCGGTTGACTCACTAATCTCAACACGTTTAACTCAAGAGCTCATTTAGCTTGGCATGAGTGAGTGTATTTAAATTTTACCTATTTATATTTTTACTCATTATTGGGGGTCAAAATATAATTAAGTAAAATTTAAATACACTCATGTCTAATTTTCATGTCCACATAGAGTTTTTGTTAACTCAAACATGTGGTTTAACTAATTTTTTATAAACTTAAAACCTTAATACTATTCTTAGAGCATCTCTAACAGTTTCTTCAACCATTTTGGGATACTCAAATATGTGAGTCACATTAGAAAAATTATCTCCAACAGTATCTTCAACCTTATTCATCAAATCTGCAACCTCATTCTCTCTCTTCAAAACATTTATGAAATACTAAAAATATTTATTTTGCTTGATGGGTTTGATGTACATATCATTTAATTGAAGAAAATGATGAGACACAAAATATGAAAATAGCAAATAATATTATTCAAATTGCCACGTATGTCAACTTAAATTTACTCTTATAATTAGCAACTCTTATAATTAGTAATTATACTCAAAATTTCCCTCCAATTCCAACTTTAATTATGGATCTGATTATCATGAAGTTAACTTTATGGTAAGTTGGTCAATTAATCAATACAATATTGATACGCAGAGAGAGATCACCTCTCGACTTACATGACTGACACTGTATTAATCAATTGATTAAAATTAACTTCATAATGATCACTCTCCTTAATTAACATGTGACATCCATATACAAGCTTTTTAAATTTGTCCATATATCACATCTTTTCTCTCTCTCTCTCTCTCTAAGGACCATACAATAATATTGAATAATATTTTTAACTAAAAATATATATATATAAATAATATTTATAAGGATAGTCCCATGAAAATAAAGAATGATTCACATTCATTTCTATATATTTTATGTAGCATATATGGGTGAATATTGGTTGTACCTTTATGATCAGATTTTGGTTCTGGCTTTATCTTAAGATCTCGACAAAGAGGATAAAGTTTGCTTCTTTTAGAGCACTGATTTTGTGACCCCCTAATTACTTAATTACAAGATTCTCTTTTTCATAAATATTTTTTTATTATTAATAATTTAGGAATAATGATAACCTTTTTCTCATAAACATAACAATTATTTGCAGCATTGCAATTAATTATTGTAGTTGTGATTATAATTAGTGTAAAACAGTGGTTGCCACGTCATCTAGAATTCTATTTCAGAATCCAACATTTGATATAATTATTTTATTTATTTGCAGTGATCTAATGGAAAAGAAAAAGTTAAATTTAGTGGTAGTAACGTAAGATTGAGATCCAAGTCTAAAAACTCCCCTAATTAATATAAATTGGTAATGTTATTTAGGCTTATTATATTTTAAGGGAAGTGATATTTTCATATAAAAAAATGATATTTCTATACTATTCCTCTCACATGAATAGTAAGTGAGTCCCACCTTCACGTGGGGAAGATTCATGTAAAAATATCATTTTAACATTATCATTTTTTAGTTTAAACTCAGTTGACTTGCAAAATTAATCGTCAAGTCTCTTCAGATTTTCACCTCCTCTTTTACGTCTCTCCTCTTCCTCTTCCACTTCCACTTCCACTTCCACGTACCTTCAATTTCTCATTAATTAAATGCTAAATGGTTCCTATGTTTATGCACTCTATCCACCCAACCGAGGAACATCAATATGTTGGGAATTAAATCACACAAAATAAACAATAACACTTCAGAAATAAAAATAACACAATATTTAACATGGTTTGGTTCTCATTATCCTAATTCACAAAATCAACTTTAATATATTAATCTCCATGGTTCAACTTTTTGCACGGAATAAAAACTGAAAAAACTCTCCCTCACACAACAGCTCAAGACCCAATTACACCTTCTCTTAATTCTCTAGGATGTTACTATCTCTTAGTTGTATTCTACCTCTCTCTAAACACAAGACTCTATTTATAGAGTACCCACAACTTCTCTTTCTTAATCTAATTAGGATACTCACCAAATAATATACATATTACAAATAAGATTACTTTCAAATTAATACTCCTATTAAAATTATAATTTCGTCCCATAATAGGATTCGAGGAGTTACCTAACAATTCCTCACTTGACTCGAATCTCCAAACACTTAACTTCATCTTTGAACTTCACTCGATGGTTGCCCTTTTTAGTCTTCTTTCCACGCATAAACTATCCATCTAACACACAAATTAATTTTGCATTCTTTCTACCTTGAAAAATTAATTTGAGTTCCTTGAACACCTTGCATGAATCTCCTTGACCCACATGTATATATATCCATGTGAGGATAATTTTCTCAAAGAAATTATATTATCACCACAAGGAGGGACATAATATATATTCTCAAGAATCTTCACATAACCATCATGACCTTTGAAACAAACACTTCAAACGCCTTTAATTTTCACTCTCTCTTTAATCACCGTATTAACGTAGCCAAATTCTTCATTTTCTTCCAAACTCTCAAAACAATCTCTCTTTGCATATGTGCATAGAAGTTGTAGAATTCAATACCCATCCATCTTAATTATAATCACTCTTAACTGTTAAAACAACTTCTTCTTCAACTTCACTAAGCAAATTAACATCTTCAATTTTCTCTTTGTCCTATAATTTTTCTTCATACTTCTTTAAACTATTCATGTCCCCCCTTAATGTTCTGCATTGGTATTGAATGTGACCCTTCTCTCCACAATAGTAACACTCCTTATCACTGTAATGTCTGTTAGAATTTGAGCCAAATTTGAAGTGGATTTCATTAATCATTTGAAATAAATTTACATATCAATGTGTTCTACTCCATGAGTAGATTAAAATTAAGTATTTGGAAGCTCAATTTCATGGGATAATGAATGAGAAATTAACTCTCAAAGATCACCCTTGAAAATGATAATAAATACTTGTGGGAAGCTATGTCCCACATCGGTTAAGAACTAAAGTTTAAATGGGTTTATACACAATAAAATTGTTATTGGGTTTGGTTCCCAAGGGGCACCCAATTTTGTGGAAGGGAGAGGATATAAACAATGCTTGGTTTGAACCCACGCACGCGTTGTCGGTGGCCGGACTCGGGCTCGTGGCTCGTTCTGGATCATTGTATATATTTTTTGGACGTTTTATTTTAGTTATATTTTCAATTTTGTTGAGAAACGTTATTTATTATCAAAACGGTGTCATTTTGGGAAGCGTTATCTGCCTAAACGAACGCCCAAAAACTATGTCATTTTTGTCTGAACGGACGCGACCTTTCTGCTAAGCCCAAAACTATACCGTTTTTTGCCCGAACTGACGCGCCCATTCTGCAGAGGCTCAAAATTACTTCGTTTTGATCGAATGGATGTCATGCCATACTTTATCTTTTTATAAGTATCTCATGCCTTTTCAAGCGGTTGTGTCCCATCAAATGGGTCAGTAACCCATCTTATAAATAGGTTAGGGGAAGCTATTTCAATCATTCCATTTTCAAGCATTCAAGCATGTTAGTTTTCATTGTTACATAAATTATTCATAGTTTATTTGAGAGAGAAGTTCAGAGCATTTTCTTTGGTTCGTGGTATATGCTATTTGTAGTGCTGCTATAGCATACGTTATCATTGTATTCTAGGAGACAAGTTCTATTAACTCTGAGCACCGTAAGGAGGGTATAATTGTCTTAAGGACATAATAACAATTACTAGTATTGATATATTATGCATATCAACTTTGGTGTACAACAGATAAATCTTATATATATAGAGCACTTCAATTTTACTAACAATCTCTTAGTCTGGATCTTGATCTTCCTCTACTATTATCTCTTTATTGATGTCTCCCTCGATTAGAACCCTTCACAGTTAGTATTTGCTCACCAATGTTATTGTTCTCTCCTCCCATCAACTTTTAACTTTCTCGCAAAACAGTAACTACCTCATCTAAAATCAAAATTAGTTTTCCCACCAATAGTGTTTGCACCATCGACTTGTAAGACTAGGACAAAGATGATAATAAAAGCAATGACTTTTTCTCATCTTCTAATTTTCCATTCGTATTCAACAATTCAGATACTAACCTGTTAAAAGCATTTAGATGATTATAGATATTCGTCCTTTCATCCATTTTCAAGGAGCCCAATTCTATCTTCAAGCACAATCTGTTGGTTAGCGACTTCGAAGCATAACTCTTCTCAAACTTTTTCTATAATTTTTTCGGATCAGTTTTTTTCAACACATCATACTTTATATCAGGTGCTAATGACGAACGTATTGTGCTTACCGTCATCTTGTGAATTGTCTATCAATTTGCATCTTTCACCTCTTCTGATTTTTTCTCCTTCAAAGTTTAATCAAGACCTTGCAACACCAAAAGATCTTGCGCGTTATTCTGCTGTAGTGTGTAATTTGTTTTCCCATTGAAGATTGGAAACTCAAATTTACCCAAATTCGTCGCCATCATATTACGCGAAATAATTCCCTCTACCTCAAATCCAATCAACCTAACTCTTGATACCACTTATTGGGGATTAAGTCGCGCAAAATAAACAATAATACTTAAGAAAGAAAAACAAAACAATATTTAATGTGGTTTGGTCCTCAGTGACCTAATCCACAAAACCAACTTCAAAATATTAATCTTTACGGTATAACCTTTTCTACAGAATAAAAGCGAAAAAAAAACCTCCCTTACACAACAACCCAAGACTCAATCACACACTCTCTTAATTCTCTAGGATGTTATTGCCTCTTGGTTGTGTTCTACCTCTCTCTAAACACAAAATTTTATTTATAGAGTACCCACAACTTCTCTTTCCTAATCTAATTAGGATACTCTCACATAATAATATATTTATTACAAATAAGACTACTTTAAAAATAATACTCCTATTAAAAATATGATTCCTTCTCATAATAGGAATAGAAGAGTTACCTAACACAATAAACAAATTGATATGTTCTTCTATTTAAAAAAAGTATGGGTTGTATCTTCATCACTTCATCAATTGGATATGTTAGTGTTTGAACTTTTCGGTTTCATCAACTTAATTTCTAATCCATTTCCAATGCTAAGTTTGTTAAAAATATAATTTCAGATTGCAGAACATTTTTAATTGTTATAGATTGATTTCCTATGTTGGTTCTCGGGAAATTACAAAAAGAAACATGAACTTTTTGGATGTTGGATATGTAGAGATGACATGGGACGTTGCACATTAGATGTTTGTTAAAATTGTGACGCCACCAAAATAGGTATACAACACCCATTCTGAGTCGCCAAATACATGGTACAAAAAGCAAACTACAACTTCAATAATACAATTGTCGTGCAAAATACGACAACACATACTGTGAGTTTAAATACAAATATTATCTTCTAAACAATATCCACACTCAAATAAGTCCTCATTACAATTATTCAAACATTATTTTACAGAAATAGTGAGGACTGCTAAAACATCTTTCTAGAACCATCACTCCATACCCCGACTAGATCCTGCTATGTTCTCACCTCCTGAGAAGAAAAATGGAACAAAAAGGAAAAGGGTGAGCTCAACTAGCCCAGTAAAGAATATTATTACTAAGATAATATACAACAAATTATCATTAGTATTCAACAGGGAAAAATCTGATAGAATATAATCGACAACAAGTTTTAGATCAACAACTGCAGCGGAAACAGCAAACCATTAGAAGTGTCAAGTAGAGAATGAATTCTACTATCTTCTAAGATTTAAAAGTCCATCATCAATATTTTATCCCTGTAACATCAATTAATAATCATCTTTAACCAAATATTCATCTTTGCACTACAGGCCAAAGATATTCATTTGTATTACCAGTCGGTCATGTTCATCTTAACACATGTTCATCTTTGCACTACAGGCCAAAGATATTCATCAGGTAATCATACATCTTTGCACTACTGGCCAAAGATATTCAGTAATATCATCATTTAGGACTGAGGATGATGAAAAATATCTTAAAGAAAACAAATCCAGTGAGACAGGAGGACAAATAATAGGGATTCGTATAACAGTTTATCCAATATCAATAATACTTCATAATAATCAATTGTGATGCAGAATTCAAAAATAAAGATCAAAACATGGATAAAATCAAAGATAGTAACCATAATAGATATCTTGGACAAAAAGGAAAAATTTTATTTTTCGGTGAATAGTGTCGTATTCGTTAATAGTGGCGTATACGTGAATAGTGCCGTATACGTGAACAGTAACCCTGACACAAAAAGTTCCAAATTTGATAAAAAAAACTCATATCAATATTTCAGCATAATGATATTGAAGAAAATAATATCATTTAAAAAGAAAATAATATCCCTTACCTCAAAATATCAGTACTTCTGGTCGGAATACCGGTATAAGGCTGAAAGAAACTTGCTCTGATGAATAGAAACTCTCAAAGTATCTAAATACTCACAAAATACACTCAATAATCTAGAGAGAGAAAGAGAGAAAACTTATTTCTAGTGTGATTTTTAATTCTAACTTAGCCATCTATTTATAGGAAAATGTTAGCACGCCGAAGCAGACTTAACCTGCAACCTGATGGCTTTACCTGCTACTATTTAAGCCTACCACATTTGAATAAAAATCTCAGCACATTTCTTCACCAACCAAGAGTGTGGCCCACCAATTCTATAATTTTCCACCAAAATGATAAACTCCGAAAATTCAACAATTTCTGAACCAGTCATCTCGTACAATTTATAATAAATCATACGTTTATTTTTAACGGTTCAAAATTTGTGGACATATACTCAACTTATATATGTATAACATATCCAAAAATTACCACGATCCAACGGTCGGATTAAAAATTATAACCCCCGCAAAATATCTCAAAAACCCTGATTTTTAATACCTCCATTCTGACAAAAATACTGATAAAAACCTCAACATTAACTCCTTCATTTTCAACCACAAAAATATATCCCTCATTTATATCCACATAAAATAAATATTTCCTTATCATATGAATCAATAATTAATTATTCATAAATAATATTATAGAATCACATTTTTATGACAACCAGGCCGTTGCCAGGAAAGAGGGGGCTTTCTAATATGAATTTCTCCTTACTGGCGCGCAATTAGATGACCAAACCTCTCCTTAGATAGAACATTTTAGACATTGCCAATAATGTTATCTAATAATATTATTCAAATAATATGAATTATTGATCTGATAATGGGAAATACTGTGCAGTGACAATTATTGAAACAACAATAATATAAAATATCAATGCAGCAATTATTGAATCAATAAAATAAAATATTGAACAGTAACTACTGTAACAATTATTGAGTAGTGTCTTCCTTCGTAAGAATCAATAATTGGTGCAATACCGTGTGCTACTGTATTTTAACCACCAGGTATTCCAACAGTATTAACGGTAACAACTACGCCGTTAATTATAAACAACTTATACTTGTCGTTTTCTTCATCTAATCGCTTTCCGTTATGGGGCCCACACAAGGCTGCGCCGTCGTACGAATATTCCTCGACAGCAAGAATATTCCACGACCAAACGAATATTCACCGACCAAAAATGAATATTTTATAACCACTTGCTTATTTAAAATATTTACGCATTTTACCCATAACTAACCACATTAATCAAATCAACCCTTTCTATTTCAAATAATAAATAGAGGAAATTTAATTTCATTTATTAATAAGTTGGGGTCTTACAACCTCCCCTCCTTATGAAATTTCGTCCTCGAAATTGACGTACGTACCTGGTGTTTCGAAAAGGTGAGGATACCTCGCTTTCATTTCTGATTCCAACTCCCAGGTCATTTCTTCAATAGCATGATTTCTCCACAAAATCTTAACTTGTGGTATAACCTTCGTGCGTAGAACATGCTCTTTCATATCCAAGATCTTAACAGGTACCTCCTCGTACGTTAAATCTTCGGCTATCTCGTCTGGTTCTAACTCAATTATGTGGTCCGGGTCTTTCACATATTTACGAAGCACAGATAAGTGAAAAATATTATGGACACAAGACATGCTTGGAGGTAATGCGAGTCTATAGGTCACATTTCCTATTCGGTCAAGAATCTCAAATGGACCGACAAATCGTGGATTGAGCTTTACTCTCTTCCCAAATCTTGTAACTCCCTTCCATGGTGCAACACGTAACAATACATGATCCCCAATATTGAATTCTACATCCTTTCGATGAAGATCCGCATAACTCTTTTGTCGATCATGTGCCGTTTGTATACGTTGTCGAATTGTTTGGATCTTCTCTGTAGTTATGCGTACCAATTCTGGTCCCAACAATGTTGCTTCACCCACCTCGTCCCGACATACTGGAGAACGACACTTTCGTCCATATAAGGCTTCAAATGGAGCCATACCTATACTTGTCTGATAACTGTTGTTGTAGGAGAATTCCACCAGTGGCAAGTACTTATCCCAACTTCCTTTGAAATCTAGAACACAGAGTCTTAATAGATCTTCAAGGGTTTGAATAGTCCTCTCTGATTGCCCGTCCGTTTGAGGATGGTATGCTGAACTAAATCGTAAATCTGTGCCCATAGCTTTCTGCAAGCTAACCCAAAATCGTGAAGTGAATCGTGGGTCACGATCCGAAACTATGGATACTGGCATGCCATGCAATCTCACAATCTCATTCACGTACATACTAGCAAGATGTTCAAGGGAATAAGTCTCACGTATAGGCAAGAAATGGGCAGACTTGGTTAATCTATCAACAATGACCCAAATCGCATCTATGCCTTGAGAAACCTTGGGAAGACCTGTAACGAAATCCATGGTAATGTGTTCCCACTTCTATTTCGGGATCTCAAGTGGTTGCAATAGACCCTTTGGCACTTGATGCTCCGCCTTTACACGTTGACAAGTTAAACACCTCGAGATAAACTCCGTGATCTCTCTTTTCATATTGCTCCACAAAAATGTATGTCGAAGATCGTGATACATTTTGATACTCCCAGGATGGATTGCAAACGGTGTGTTGTGTGCCTCCATCATTATTCTATGCTTCAAGTCAAAATCGTTAGGAACACAAAGTCTGGAGTTGACTCGAAGTATTCCTTCTTCATCGATTCTTGCTTCTAGAATAACACCTTCTTGCACTTTCTTCTTCATACGCATCGGCTCTATGTCCGTAGCTTGAGTGGCTTTAACTTTATCAATTAAAGTCGGTTCTACTCGTATATTTGATATCATCATGTGGGAACTTGGAGCCTTCATCTCTATTTCCATCCTTTGCAAATCATACAAAATGGGCCTTTGTGTTAACACCATTGCACTCGTACCCGCGTATGATCTTCTACTCAATGCGTCAGCTACTACGTTTCCTTTTTCAGGTTGATATTGGATGGTATGATCGTAATCTTTCAACAACTCGAGCCAACGTCGCTTTTTAAAATTTATAATAAATCATACGTTCATTTTTAACGGTTCAAAATTTTTGGACATATACTCAACTTATATATGTATAACATATCCAAAAATTACCACGATCCAACGGTCGGATTAAAAATTATAACTCCCGTAAAATATCTCAAAAACCCTGATTTTTAATACCTCCATTCCGACAAAAATACTGATAAAAACCTCAACATTAACTCTTTCATTTTTAACCACAAAAATATATCCCTCATTTATATCCACATAAAATAAATATTTCCTTATCATATGAATCAATAATTAATTATTCACAAATAATATTACAGAATCACATTTATGACAACCAGGCCGTTCCCAAGAAAGAGGGGGCTTTCCAATAAGAATTTCTCCTTACTGGCGCGCAATTAGATGACCAAACCTCTCCTTAGACAGAACTTTCTAGACATTGCCAATAATGTTATCTAATAATATTATTCAAATAATATGAATTATTGATCTGATAATGGGAAATATTGTGCAGTGACAATTATTGAAACAACAATAATATAAAATATCAATACAGTAATTATTGAATCAATAAAATAAAATATTAGACAGTAACTACTGTAACAATTATTGAGTAGTGCCTTCCTTCGTAAGAATCAATAATTGGTGCAATACTGTGTGCTACTGTATTTTAACCACCAGGTATTCTAACAGTATTAACTGTAACAACTACGCCGTTAATTATAAACAACTTATACTTGTCGTTTTCTTCATCCAATCACTTTCCGTTATGGGCCCACACAAGGCTGCGCCGTCGTACAAATATTCCCCGACAGTAAGAATATTCCACGACCAAACGAATATTCACCGACCAAAAATGCATATTTTATAACCACTTGCTTATTTAAAATATTTACGCATTTTACCCATAACTAACCACATTAATCAAATCAACCCTTTCTATTTCAAAATAATAAACAGAGAAAATTTAATTTCATTTATTAATAAGCTGGGGTCTTACAGAAATGCCACAAAGAAAATATATTTATAAGGTAAAGAATGTGAAAATTACTAAATTTATTGCCTTTTTTTTACAAAATAAGAAATTAAAAGGCATGATTATTTTTAAAAAAAAAAGGAATTTTCATTTATAATTAAAAACGGAGTGTGACAGCCAGTTTACTAACAAATATTTAAGGTATGTATTTCTCTTTAATTCTTTTCTTTAATATTGATTGAACTCATTATTTAATCTGAAATTGTGGGATATGAGTTAACATTGGTATATATAGATTGTGTACTTCCAGTCCTTTTTTGACATGAATATCTGATAAATCATTAAATCTTTTATTCAAACTAGCTCGTGCATTGTACGGATTATCAACCAGATCACGTGAAAAACTTATCAAATTAGTAACTTCTCTATAAATAAATTACTAATATAATATGTAGGTATACATCACCCATCTTGGGTCGTCAGATACATAGTACAGAATACAAATACAACTGATTAATACATCTGTCGTGTACAATACGACAAAACATAAACTGTGAGTTTGAATACAAATATTATCTTCTAGAGAGTATTCATACTCAAAAGGAGTCCTCATTACATTTATTAACACACCATTACATAGAATAGTGAGGACTACTAACTAATACTATCATTCGGACCATCACTCCGTACCCCGACTTGTCCCAGCTACGTTCTCATTTCCTGAAGAGAACAGTGAAAGAAAGGGTGAGCTCAACTAGCCCAGTAAGAAATATTATGACTAAGATAATGCAGAATAAATTATCATTAGCCTTCAACAATGTTAAACTGATAAAATATAATAGACATCAAGTTTAACTGTAGCGGAACAAACAATCCATTAAAAGAGTCAAGTAGAAAATAAACTCTACTATCTTTTATGATTTAAAAAGTTTTTCAACACTATGATCGCTGGGACTCAGCTTAATAAAATAATCCACATCATCGAATCACCCCTGCACTACGGCCAAGGATATTCGTATATTCATTAATGGTCATGATCATGCCAACAACTGTCCATCAATGCACTACGGGCCAATGAGGACTTTTACCACATCATTTGTAACATTACGGTCATGATTATACCGAATAATCCCTTGTCATAATCATACCAAGTCCATCTATGCACTACATGCCACAGATGACTTTCAACATTTTATAAACATGAGGATGATGACAATGATATAAGAATTCAATAAAACAAGTTCAAGAATTAATTTATCCAGGAATTAACAACGTCCAAATTGTCAACATGATACTGCATTGTGGAGTAAAATTCAAGAATGCTTAGAAGAATATTTTCTTGAAAAGATACTGGATGAAACGCAACTATCAAGGATATTCCACAACTTTCATGGAGTATAGAAGTCAAAACTTAACCAACTGAGTACAATAAAGAATGGAATAACAAAAGAAATCACCATGCATGCGATAGACCGCACAGACAGGTTATTCCAATAGAATAATAAATAATGGAACCAGGTCCGGCGTAAACGCACAGACAGGATATTCCGACAGAATAATAAATAATGGAACCAGGTCCGGTGTAAAACACACAGACAGGATATTCCAACAGAATAATAATAAAACGGAACCAGGTCCGGTGTAAAACACACAGACAGGATGTTCCAACAGAATAATAGAAGAATGTCACCAAGTATAGGGTAGACCGCGTATACTGGTTATTCCAACAGAATAATAACAAATGGAATAACAGAAGTTCTCTTCATGAATATAAAAGAAATAATATTCCCTACCTTAAAAGAACTGGATATTGAAAAAGTGAAGTAGCAGAATACTTTTATTCTCTCTCTCTTATTTTCTCTATACTTTCTCTCTCTATAGCTTGAATGAATTCGTGAAAAATAATGAAGCCCTAGGCCTCTATTTATAGAAAAACCGAGGGTGGCTCTTGGTCTTAACGAAGGGTCAAATGACTCTTGGTCTTAACGAAGGGTCAAATGACTCTTGGTAATATTGAAGGGACAACTACTATTGACGAAAGTAATTACTATTGACGACGGTAATTACTATTGACCAAGATAAATACTATTGACGAAGGTAATTACTATTGACGAAGAGACTCTTAGATGATGACATATGGCCCCCCATAAAATAACCAAACTTACCACAACGTCTCAATTATTGATTTAATAATATAACATATTATACAGATGATACTATGACAATAATTTAAGAGATATGATGCAGCAATTACTGTAGCAATAATTGAGTATAGCTGAGTGACTTCTCACGTAAGCATCAATAATCAATACCGTGTGCTACTATGCAACCACGCGTATTACTGTACTTTTACTACCGAGTAGTTCAACAGTTTTAACGGTTTTCACGTAATACCTCAGCTGTTATTTTTATAGAAAGATAATTTTGTCGTTTTCTCAATCCGACAATAATTCCGTTGTGGGGTCCACCAATGATTGTGCCGTCGTACGAATATTCCCCGACAAAAAGAATATTCCCCGACCAAACGAATATTTTATAACAACTTGCTTACTTTGCAAAATTTATAAATATTACCCACAACTATAACATTATATCAAATTAACTTCATAATATTCAAAAATGATATTTATAGAAAATTCATCTTTATTTATAAAAGTTGGGGTCTTACATAATAGGAAACTGATATTTCTATACAAAAATTAAAAAATATTGAGTAATACTATAGACAAACTATTTTACAAATATTTTATAAACTGCTTATGTGACATACTCCACCTCAGCGTATTGATCAACAAATTGTTTCAATGTAGTCTTCGGTCCCACACAATATGTTGAGGTGAAATATGTCACATCAACAATTTGTAAAATATTTATAAAATAGTTTGTGTCTCTAACATTAGTTAAAAATATTTATAATGTTCTTCTGCACGGGTAGTAAGTACGTGACTCTTACGTATGAAAATAATAATTATGGTCTCTAATAAGCGTCGAGGTATTTAAATTTTTTGTATTAAGTATCCTATATCCTAAAATTTGATTAATCTCCACTAATAAGGTGGACAACTAATAATGGGTTTGTTTCGAAAGCTAAATGTCCTACTAATATTTGGCAATTCCACATAATTTAACTAATAATGACCTATAATTGAAATAATTTGATAATTATTTAAAACATTTAATTTATCTTTCGTTACATCTCTATTTGATGAAAGGAAACATATAATTTGTATTTGTTTATTAAGGGACATTTTCGTCTTGAAAAACTAAATTAAATAATACTCAACTAGTACCACTTTTTAAATAATTTATAGCAGTCATTATTTTATTCATTAAAATTAAATAAATATTTATTAATTTTATATTCAAAAGTATTTTAAATTGACTCTAAAATTTCAATAATGATCTTATATTTTTAAATTGAGAAAGTAATAAATAATCAGTTTAATATAAATAAAATATAGTTTAACAAAATACAAAATGAAATGCCTAAATAATTAAGAAAATTAAAATTATTTATTTAAGATAAATTGCATTACCTTATCATATTTATTTTATAATTATATTGCGTATATATTGTCCGAATAACAAATTTTTATTATTTTACCCCTCTGAAAAAATTCAAAAATTGTTATAAATTTATTTAAAATTACTTAATATAATAGTTAATATTATAAAAAAATATATATATAAAATACTTCATTCAACAAACATTCAGCACATTCAGCCAAAAAAATGACACTAAACCATTCAGTCCAAATTGTTTGAATATATGACCGATTCAGTCATTTTGATGATTTTTTTTTTCAAAACAAACGCACTGAATGGGTGACCGATTCAGCCATTCAATCATTCAGTGCGTAACAAACAGTCCCCAAGTGTCAAAGGATTTCCTTCCTTTTTTCTTAATTTACTCGCGGTTGAAGTTGGTTTTTTTTATGTTAATCACACTCACTCTTCAAAATCATTTTTATATTCTCTCTCTCTCTCTATATATATATATAGAGAGAGAGAGAGAAATGATCAATAACACGTATTTATTACGGATTTTTAAAGGGCATACATTATTTCTATAATTTATTTTAAATATCAACAGACGAAATTAAAAAAGTTAAATCAGTCATCCGCTACTAATAATAACGGACGATTAAAAAAATATAATTTATCCACTACTAATAACAACGAACGCTAATCAACTTCCACGCGAGAATGAGTTTGTCTTTATTAACTACAGTTTAAGATTTATTAACTACGATCTAGAATTTATAAACAACGACTAAGAGTTTATTAACTATGATTTAGGTTTTATTAATCAAGATTTATGATTTATAATTTATTAACTAGGGTTTAGGATTTACTAATTAGAGTTTATGGTTTATTAATCAAGAGTTAATAAGGTTAATAAACCTTAAATCCTTGTTAATAAAGGGGTTCATAAACCATTAACTCGGGTTCATAAACCCTAGTTAATAATGTCAAACACTTACTCGCACGAAAAGGATGAAGAATTTTTATTAGTGTCTAGATGAATTATGTTTTTTAACCATCTGCTAATATTAATGGTGAATGATAGTTTTGGCTTTTTGAATCTCGTTCGTTGATGTTTAAAATAGGTGGTAGAGATGGTGTATTTCCTGTATTATAGGATCTGTAACAAGTACGTGTTATGGATAAGTCAAAGTTGGATGTGAGCCCTTATTATCTAACGTGTAAGACCCCAACTTTTATAAATAAAGATGAATTTTTTATAAATATCATTTTTGAATATTATGGAGTTAATTTGATATAATGTTATAGTTGTGGGTAATATTTATAAATTTTGCAAAGTAAGCAAGTTGTGATAAAATATTCGTTTGGTCGGAGAATATTCTTTTTGTCGGGGAATATTCGTACGACGGCACAATCATTGGTGGACCCCACAACGGAATTATTGTCGGATTGAGAAAACGACAGAATTATCTTTCTATAAAAATAACGGCTGAGGTGTTACCGTTAAAACCGTTAAAACTGTTGAACTACTCGGTAGTAAAAGTACAGTAATACGCGTGGTTGCATAGTAGCACACGCTATTGATTATTAATGCTTACGTGAGAAGTCACTCAGCTATACTCAATTATTGCTACAGTAATTGCTGCATCATATCTCTTAAATTATTGTCATAGTATCATCTGTATAATATGTTATATTATTAAATCAATAATTGAGACGTTGTGGTAAGTTTGGTTATTTTATGGGGGGCCATATGTCATCATCTAAGAGTCTCTTCGTCAATAGTAATTATCGTCGTCAATAGTATTTACCTTGGTCAATAGTATTTACCTTGGTCAATAGTAATTACCTTCATCAATAGTATTTACCTTGGTCAATTGTATTTACCTTGGTCAATAGTAATTACCTTCGTCAATAGTATTTACCTTGGTCAATAGTAATTACTTTCGTCAATAGTATTTACCTTGGTCAATAGTATTTACCTTGGTCAATAGTAATTACCTTCGTCAATAGTATTTACCTTGGTCAATAGCAATTACTTTCGTCAATAGTAGTTGTCCCTTCAATATTACCAAGAGTCATTTGACCCTTTGTTAAGACCAAGAGTCAATTGACCCTTCGTTAAGACCAAGAGCCACCCTCAGTTTTTCTATAAATAGAGGCCTAGGGCTTCATTATTTTTCACGAATTCATTCAAGCTATAGAGAGAGAAAGTATAGAGAGAATAAGAGAGAGAGAATAAAAGTATTCTGCTACATCACTTTTCCAATATCCAGTTCTTTTAAGGTAGGGAATATTATTTCTTTTATATTCATGAAGAGAACTTCTGTTATTCCATTCTTTATTATTCTGTTGGAATAACCAGTATACGCGGTCTACCCTATACTTGGTGACATTCTTCTATTATTCTGTTGGAACATCCTGTCTGTGTGTTTTACACCGGACCTGGTTCCGTTTTTGTTATTATTCTGTTGGAACATCCTGTCTGTGTATTTTACACCGGACCTGGTTCCATTTTTATTATTATTCTGTTAGAACATCCTGTCTGTGTGTTTTACACCGGACCTGGCTCCGTCTTTATTATTATTCTGTTGGAATATCCTGTCTGTGCGTTTTACGCCGGACCTGGTTCCATTATTTATTATTCTGTTGGAATAACCTGTCTGTGCGATCTATCGCATGCATGGTGATTTCTTTTGTTATTCCATTCTTTATTATACTCAGTTGGTTAAGTTTTGACTTCTATACTCCATGCAATTTGTGGAATATCCTTGATAATTGCGTTTCATCCAGTATCTTTTTATGAAAATATTCTTCTAAGCATTCTTGAATTTTACTCCACAAAGCAGTATCATGTTGACAATTTGGACGTTGTTAATTCTTGGATAAATTAATTCTTGAACTTGTTTTATTGAATTCTTATATCATTGTCATCATCCTCATGTTTATATTCTGTTGAAAGTCATCTGTGGCCTGTAGTGCATAGATGGACTTGGTATGATTATGACCAGGGATTATTCGGTGTAATCATGACCGTAATGTTACAAATGATGTGGTAAAAGTCCTCATTGGCCCGTAGTGCATTGATGGACAGTTGTTGGCATGATCATGACCATTAATGAATATACGAATATCCTTGGCCGTAGTGCAGGGGTGATTCGATGATGTGGATTATTTTATTAAGCTGAGTCCCAGCGATCACAGTGTTGAAAAACTTTTTAAATCATAAAAGATAGTAGAGTTTATTTTCTACTTGACTCTTTTAATGGATTGCTTGTTCCGCTACAGTTAAACTTGATGTCTATTATATTTTATCAGTTTAACATTGTTGAAGGCTAATGATAATTTATTCTGCATTATCTTAGTCATAATATTTCTTACTGGGCTAGTTGAGCTCACCCTTTCTTTCACTGTTCTCTTCAGGAAATGAGAACGTAGCTGGGGCAAGTCGGGGAACGGAGTGATGGTCCGAATGATAGTATTAGTTAGTAGTCCTTACTATTCTATGTAATGGTGTGTTAATAAATGTAATGAGGACTCCTTTTGAGTATGAATACTCTCTAGAAGATAATATTTGTATTCAAACTCATAGTTTACGTTTTGTCGTATTGTACATGATAGTTGTATTAGTAAGTTGTATTTGTATTCTGTACTTTGTATTTGACGACCTAAGATGGGTGATGTATACCTATTTTTGGGGGCGTCACATAACGCATATCCTACCATTCATTCATTGATCCAAAAAGTAGAATTACTCCCGTCCGCACAACAGTTATGTAAAAGGGATATACTACCCGTATAACTATTGTGCGGTTGTGATATAATTTATGAGTTCTCGTCCGCACAATAGTTATGCAGATGGAATACACCATTTACACACTATTGTACGGATGAGGTCTATCATGTAAGACCCCAACTTTTATGAATAAAGATTAATTTTTCTCGAAATATATTTTTGAATATTATGGTGCGGATTTGATATAATATTATAGTTGTGAGTATTATTTATAAATTTTGCAAAGTAAGCAAGTGGGTATATAATATTCGATTGGTCGGAGAATATTCGTTTTAACATGAAATATTTGTACGACGGCACAATCATTGGTGGACCCCACAACGGAAGTATTGTCGTAGTTAGAAAACAACAGAAATATCTTGTTATAAAAATAACGGCGAAAGTTTTACCGTTAAACTGTTGAACTATCCGGTAGTAAAAGTACAGTAATATGCGTGGTTGCATAGTAGCACACGGCATTGATTATTGATGCTTACGTGAGAAGTCATTCAGTTATATTCAATTATTGCTACAGTAATTGCTGCATAGTATCTCACGTTATTTGATTCAATTATTGTCAATATTTTATATATTATTAAATCAATAATTGAGACGACAAAGTTATTCATATTATTATTTGCAATATTGACGATGTCTAAAAAGTTCTGTCGAGGAGAGATTTGGTCACCTAATTGCGCGTCAATAGGGAGAAATCCTTATCGAAAAGCCCCCTCTTTCTTAGGAATGATCTGGCTGTTAAATATTATGAGTTATAATATTAATGATGAATAATTTCGTGTTGATTAAAGATAAAATTGATATTTTCATTATGTAGGGATTAATAATGTTAGTGGAAATCGATATCTATTTTGATAATAATTGATGTCTGGAGATTATATTGACCAATCGGGTAATTAATCAGATAAGTGAGCAATTAATTGCTATTAATTCACATGTTTATAACTATTTATTCACATGTGTGTACTATTGATTCACATCTATGTACTATTAGGGGAGGTGGTGCAAGATTGATAAAACTTGCATGACTAAATTAAAAATAGAGGTATAGATGAAGGTACTATACTGTAATTATTTTTTTTCACATGTATAGAACTATTGATTCAAATGATGTACTATTAGGGGAGGTGGTGCAAGATTGATAATACTTCCAGGACTAAATTAAAAATGAAAGAAAAGATGAAGGTATTATACTATAATATTTCGAGTCCCAAAACGTGCAATTATCGAAACTATGTTTTCCTATAAATAGATGCTCATTCTTCTTTCATTCTCACCAATTCACTAAAATTCACAAGAGCAATTATAGAGGGAGAAGCTATAGAGAGAAAGAAAAAGAGAAGTCTGCTACTTTACTATTCCAGTATCCAGTCTTCTTCTGAGGTAAGGGATATTATTTTTGTTCAATACATAAGGAATAATATTTTCTTCCATACTTTGTAGTATGTGAGTAATATTATTTCGTCTCGTATTCCTAATTATACCCTCATTTTGTTAAAGCATTGCTTCTATACTACGTGAAATTAGTAGAATATCTTTGAAATTTGCGCTTCATCTATTATCGTTTCACAAGGATATTTTTAACACATTCTTGTTAAATTTTAAGTTTTTCATATCGGAGTACTGTCCATGAGTAGTATTCATTTATACGGTACTATGCACGGGGTACTATTCCTGAAGTATTATTCACATGGTACTATTCACTTAGGTACTATTCATGATAAAAATTGATTTTTTTGCGGTCCAAATCATTTTTGATACAATATTATTCTTGAATTTTACTCCACAAAGCAGTATCATGTTGACAATTTGGACATTATTGAATTCTGGATAAATTAAATTATAAATCTTTAAAATTTATCCTTTGCTTTCATTTAATTGAATTCTTATATCATTGTCATCATCCTGATGAAAGTCATCTTTGGCTTACGTGCATAGATGAACTGTTGATTGGTATGATTATGACCAGGAATCATTCGGTATAATCATGACCCGTAATATTACAAATGATGTGATAAAAGTCCTCAGTGGCCCGTAGTGCATTGATGGACAGTTGTTGGTATGATTATAACCAGGGATTATTCGGTATGATCATGATCATTGGTGAAAACACGAATATTCTTAGCTCGTAGTGCACTGATAATTCGTAGTTGTGATACTATTTATTGAGCTGAGTCTCAGCGATAAAATTGATGATAAACTCTTAAATCTTAGAACATAGAAGATAGTAGATATCATGCTCTACTTGACTCTTCTAATGGATTACTTGTTTCGATGCAGTTAAACTTGATATTTATTATATTTTATCAGTTTAACACTGTTGAAGGCTAACGATAATTTATTCTGCATTATCTTAGTCATAATATTTCTTACTGGCCTAGTTGAGCTCACCCTTTGCTTTCATTGTTCTCTTCAGGAAATGAGAACATAGCCGGGACTAGTCGGGGAACGGAGTGATGGTTCGAGATGGTTCATTAGTAGTCCTCACTATTCTGTAAAATAGTGTGATAATGTTGAGGACTTATTTTGAGTTTGAATACTGTCTAGAAGACAATATTTGTATTAAAACTCACAGCTCATGCTGTATATTTAAGTTTATATTTGTATTTTGTACCATATATTTGACGACTCATAATGGGTGATTTATACCTATTTTGGGGGCGTCACATATCATCTGCATAACAGTTATGCAAATGAGAGTAATTCTAACTTTTAGATCAAATGAATGCACGGTAAGATTTGCGTTAGATAATAGTGGCTCTTATCCAACTTTGCCTATGAATCACTCTCATATATTATATTAAAAAGATTATAATTTTATGGTTATTAACGTAATTTAAGAAAAATCTTATGTAACTATTGATTTGGTTTTTCGGATAAAACTCACTTACAATTTTTAAAATAAACATCTCATTATCTAGGGTAAATTTTATTTAACCACGTGAGTTTTACACGTTTTCCCATATGACTGTGATGCCCCCAAAATAGGTCCACACAGTCCATTCTGAGTCGCCAAATACATGGTATAGAATTTAAATACAACTTCAATTATACAATTATTAACTGTCGTGTAAAATACGACAAAACATAAGCTATGAGTTTTAATACAAATTTTGTCTCGTAGACAATATCCAAACTCAAATTAAGTCATCGTTACAATTATTATCACACTATTTTATAGAATAGTGAGGACTACTATAGTAACTATCTTGGACCATCACTCCATTCCCCGACTAGTCCCAGCTATATTCTCATTTTCTGACGAGAACAATGAAAGAAAAGGGTGAGCTCAACTAGCCCAGTAAAGAATATTATGACTAAGATAATGTAGAATAAATTATCTTTAGTAATAAATAGTGTAAAAACTGATAGAATACAATAGACAACAAGTTTAGATCAACAACTGCAGTGGAACGAGCAATCCATTAGAAGAGTCAAGTAAAGCATGATGTCTACTATCTTCTATGATTTAAAAATTCATCATTAATATTTTATCTCTGTAACACAACTCAATAAATATTTCACATCATCGAATTATCCATGCACTACGGGCCAATGATATTCGTTAGTATCACCAGTGGTCATGATCAGGCCAAACAACTGTCCATCTATGCACTACGGGCTAAAGAGGACTTTCACCATATCATTTGTCTGTAATATTACGGGTCATGATTATACCAATACAAAATTCCTGGTCATAATCATACCAATCCACAGTCCATCTATGTACTACGGGCCAAAGATGGCTTTCACCACATCAAAAGCATGAGGATAATGACAATGATATAAAGAATCAATCAAGTGAGATCAAGGATAAATATTAGAGAATTATAATTTAATTTATCCAGAGTTCAAGAATGTCCAAATTGTCACCATGATCACCAATTATGGAATAAAATTCAAGAACGGTATTCATGTATCAAAAATAATTTAAACATAAAAGAAATTAAATTCTGTTATGAATAGTACTCGTGAATAGTACCGTATGAATAGTACAGTATGAACAGTACCCCTAATGAATAGTACCCCGACATGAAAAGATTAAAGTTTCAATAAGAGAGTTCAGACCAATTTTTTTCAATGAAATGATATTAGATGAAGCGCAAATCTCAAGGAATTTCTAATCATTTCAGGAATTATAGAAGCAATATAACGTTTAGATTTGGGAATATGAAATGAAATAATACAAGAAACTGCAAATGGATTTTCACCCGTCATGCGGTACTCCGCGTAGACCGATTATTCTCACAAATTAATAAGGAATGAATACGAAAGGTTATTCACCAGGCATGCAGTAGTCCGCGTAGACAGGTTATTCCCACAGATTAATAAAGAATGAATACGAAGGGTTATTCACCATGCATGTGGTAATCCGCATAGACAGATTATTTCCACAGATTAATAAGAAATGAATACGAAAGGTTATTCACCAGGCATGCAATAGTCCGCGTAGATAGGTTATTCCTACATATTAATAAAGAATGAATACGAAGGATTATTCACCATGCATGCGGTAATCCGCGTAGACAAGTTACTCCCGCAGATTAATAAAGAATGAATAGAAAGGGTTATTCACCATGCATGCGGTAATCCGCGTAAACAGGTTACTCCCGCATATTAATAAAAAATGAATATGAAAGGTCATTCATCATGCATGCAGTAATCCGCGTAGATAAGTTACTCCCGCATATTAATAAAGAATGAATATGAAAGGTCATTCACCATGCATGCAGTAATCCGCGTAGACAAGTTACTCCCGCAGATTAATAAATAATGAATACGAAGGGCCATTCACCATCTATGCGATAATCCGCGTAGACATGTTATTTCTACAGATTAATAAGGAATGAATACGAAAAATAATATCCCTTACCTTAGTAGGAGATTGGATACTGCAATAGTGTAATAGCAAAATACTCTTCTTCTTTCTCTCTATAGTTTCTCTCACTATAACTTGTGATTATAACTTTACTCTTCAAATTGGTAGGAAATAATGAATGGATAGAGGAGTATTTATAGGCTAGGAAAGTGTGGTAAATTACAAGGTTAATTAATTATACTTTAGTACCTTCATATTTGCCTCCATTTTTAATTTAGTCCCTCAAGTATTATCAATCTTGCATAACCTCTCCTAATAGTACTTGCATGTAAACCAATAGTTCTTTACATGTGAACTAATAGCAATTAATTGCTTATTTATCCAATTAATTATCCGTTTGGTCAATTTAACATCTAAAAATCAGCTATTATCGAAATAAATATCAATTTTCACTAACATTAATATTACCAACACAATGAAAATATTTTTATCATCAATTTTATCTTTGAATTTTTGAAGTTTGACTTTTTCCAAAAAAGTCAACTATTGACTTTTTGACCAAAAAGTCAACCTCGACAAATTTTGTATTTATAGTCTATTTTTACTAATTTCATCGTCCCGGACTCAAATACCTCGTCCGCGTCTCCAAATTCAACTCCGAACTCAAATTCAATTTTTAATTTTATTTTCTTGTGTTTTATACACACTTTTGCTTTTTGAGTTAGTTCAAACTATTTAATTAGTCTTGACTAATTATTAAATTAAATTTCATCATTTATCGCTAATAAATATATATAACACATTTTTAATCTTTCAAAAATTATTCATCATTAATATTATAACTCACAATATTGACAACTAAATCCTTTCCAAGAAAGATGGGGCTTTCCGATAAGAATTTCTCCTTATTGGCGCGCAATTAAATAATCTAACCTATTTTCTCGACAGAACTTTCTAGATATTGTCAATAATACAAATAATAATATAAATAACTGTGTCATCTCAATTATTGATTTAATAATATAAAATATTGTACAGATGATACTATGACAATAATGAAATCAATAATATGAGATATTACGCAGCAACTACTGTGACAATTATTGAATAAAACTGAGTAACTTCTTACGTAAGCATCAATAATAAGAGATATTGTGCAATACCGTGTGTTACTTTTTAATACCGCGTACCACTGTGGAACAACGCGTATTATTATACTTTTATCGTCGGGTATTTTAATAGTTTAATAGTAAAAGTTTTGTCGTTATTTTTATAAAAAGGTTATTTCTGTTACTTTCTATATCCGATAGTTATTCCGTTGTGGGGTCCACAAATGATTGCTTCGTCGTACGAATATTTTCCGACAAAAAGAATATTTTCCGACACAACGAATATTTTATGACAACTTGTTTACTTTGTAAAAATTTCACATATCACACTTAACTTTAACCTTTTATTATTTTAACCATTTATTGAATAGAATAATAATTATAAGAAAAATTGAATATTTTCTGTGACGCTCCCAAAATTAGGTATACATCACCCATCTTGAGTCGTCAGATACATGGTACAAAATACAAATACAACTTACTAATACAACTGTCGTGTACAATACGACAAAACATAAACTGTGAGTTTGAATACAAATATTATCTTCTAGAGAGTATTCATACTCAAAAGGAGTCCTCATTACATTTATTAACACACCATTACATAGAATAGTGAGGACTACTAAATAATACTATCATTCGGACCATCACTCCGTTCCCCGACTTGCCCCAGCTACGTTCTCATTTCCTGAAGAGAACAGTGAAAGAAAGGGTGAGCTCAACTAGCCCAGTAAGAAATATTATGACTAAGATAATGCAGAATAAATTATCATTAGCCTTCAACAATGTTAAACTGATAAAATATAATAGACATCAAGTTTAACTGCAGCGGAACAAGCAATCCATTAAAAGAGTCAAGTAGAAAATAAACTCTACTATCTTTTATGATTTAAAAGATTTTTCAACACTGTGATCGCTGGGACTCAGCTTAATAAAATAATTCACATCATCGAATCACCCCTGCACTACGGCCAAGGATATTCGTATATTCATTAATGGTCATGATCATGCCAATAACTGTCCATCAATGCACTACGGGCCAATAAGTACTTTTACCACATCATTTGTAACATTACGGTCATGATTACACCGAATAATCCCTGGTCATAATCATACCAAGTCCATCTATGCACTACAGGCCACAGATGACTTTCAACATTTTATAAACATGAGGATGATGACAATGATATAAGAATTCAATAAAACAAGTTCAAGAATTAATTTATCCAGGAATTAACAACGTCCAAATTGTCAACATGATACTGCTTTGTGTAGTAAAATTCAAGAATGCTTAGAAGAATATTTTCTTAAAAAGATACTGGATGAAACGCAACTATCAAGGATATTCCACAAATTTCATGGAGTATAGAAGTCAAAACTTAACCAACTGAGTATAATAAAGAATGGAATAACAAAAGAAATCACCATGCATGCGATAGACCGCACAGACAGGTTATTCCAACAGAATAATAAATAATGGAACCAGGTCCGGCGTAAACGCACAGACAGGATATTCTGACAGAATAATAAATAATGGAACCAGGTCCGGCGTAAACGCACAGACAGGATATTCCGACAGAATAATAAAGAACAGTATAATAAATAATAGAACCAGGTCCGATGTAAAACACATAGACAGGATATTTCGACAGAATAATAATAAAGACGGGACCAGGTCCGGTGTAAAACACACAGACAGGATATTCCAACAGAATAATAGAAGATTATCACCAAGTATAGGGTAGACCGCGTATACTGGTTATTCCAACAGAATAATAAAGAATGGAATAACAGAAGTTCTCTTCATGAATATAAAAGAAATAATATTCCCTACCTTAAAAGAACTGGATATTAAAAAAGTGAAGTAGCAGAATACTTTTATTCTCTCTCTCTTATTCTCTCTATACTTTCTCTCTCTATAGCTTGAATGAATTCGTGAAAAATAATGAAGCCCTAGGCCTCTATTTATAGAAAAACTGAGGGTGGATCTTGGTCTTAACGAAGGGTCAAATGACTCTTGGTCCTAACAAAGGGTCAAATGACTCTTGGTAATATTGAAGGGACAACTACTATTGACTAAAGTAATTACTATTGACCAAGGTAAATACTATTGACGAAGGTAATTACTATTGATCAAGGTAAATACTATTGACGAAGGTAATTACTATTGACCAAGGTAAATACTATTGACCAAGGTAAATACTATTGACGACGATAATTAATATTGACGACGGTAATTACTATTGATGACGGTAATTACTATTGACGAAGAGACTCTTAGATGATGACATATGGCCCCCCATAAAAATAACCAAACTTACCACAACGTCTCAATTATTGATTTAATAATATAACATATTATACAGATGATACTATGATAATAATTTAAGAAATATGATGCAGCAATTACTATAACAATAATTGAGTATAGCTGAGTGACTTCTCACGTAAGCATCAATAATCAATACCGTGTGCTACTATGTAACCACGCGTATTACTGTACTTTTACTACCGGGTAGTTCAACAGTTTTAACGGTTTTAACGGTAACACCTCAGCCATTATTTTTATAGAAAGATAATTTTGTCATTTTCTAACTACGACTATACTTCTGTTGTGGGGTCCACCAATGATTGTGTCGTCGTACGAATATTCTCCGACAAAAAGAATATTCCCCGACCAAACGAATATTTTAAAACAACTTGCTTACTTTGTAAAATTTATAAATAATACCCACAACTATAATATTATATCAAATCCACACCATAATTATTTCGAGAAAATTAAATATTTATTCATAAAATCTGGGGTTTCACAATCTCCCCTCCTTATGGAATTTCGCCCTCGAAATTTATGTACATACCTGGTATGCCGAATAGGTGAGGATACATTGACTTCACTTCAAATTCTAACTCTTGAGGTATAACCTTTGAGCATCGAATATGATCCTTCTTATCCAAGATTTTAACACGTATCTCCTCAAACATTAAATCATCTGCTATCTCGTCCGGTTCTAAATTAATAATGTTGTTCGGGCCGTCCACATATTTACGTAACATCGATACGTGAAAAAAAAACATTATGAACACACGACATGCTTGGCGGTGAAACGAGTCTATAAGCCACAGTTCCTACTCGATCGAGGATTTTAAATGGGTCAATTACATCGAGGATTGAGATTTCCTCCCTTTGTCAATTCGTGCTTCTAGAATAACGCCCTCTTGAACCTTCTTCTTCACATTCATCAGCTCCGGGTGTGTAGCTTGAACGGCTTTAACGTTATCGATTAAAGTCGATTTTACTCGTATATTCGTTATCTTCATATGGGTCCCTCGAGTCTTTAACTCTATCTTCGTCATTTGTAAGTTATACGAAATGAGTCTTTGTTTTAACAACATCGCACTCGTAAACACATACGATCTTCTACTCAACACGTCAGTTACCACGTTCGTTATTCCACAATGATATTGAATGGTACGGTCGTAATCATCAACAGCTCGAGCCAAAGTCTTTGGCGCATGTTACGTTCGTTTTAGTTGAAGAAATATTTGAGGGTTTAAGAAATGGGTTTTGTACTGGGGTCAATACAAAATTCAATTTTACGCTCTGGGGTAGGCTAAGAAGTCTTCAAGAATACGTCAAGAAATTTATTAACAATAGAAATATCGTTCAAAACTGTGACCCTCATCCAAGACTTGGATTGCACGTCACATTGATACCTATCAACTTGTCACCGTTATTCACAACGTTGCCTTCAGAAAGTCTGGCTTCGGTGCATTCCACACAAGAAAGTCAACAACTAAAGGATCGGGCTCTTTATTTATGGCTTGATATGATAATGATTGATTTTAGTGGTTTGGTTACTTGAATTCGCATAACAGGTTGGTTAGGAATATGAAAGTTAACCACCTTACGAGAAGCATGATGAGTAGTTAACCAATCGATTTCTAAAATCACATCAAAGGCAAGAATTTTCAAAGAGATAAGATTGACAGGTAACGTGAAAGTGTTGATTTGAACAAGATTTATAAATAGTGGAGGTAACGAAGATTTCTCTCAACTGAGTTTAAATAGACATATAGTCTAAGTTCTCCGGAGTTAACTTCAAACATTAAACACAACTAGGTGAAATAAAAGAGTGAGTAGAACCGGTATCTAACACGGTATAGACTTCGCAAGAGTTTATGACTAACATACCCGTGATAATTTTATTCAGGTTCCTCGTCACGAAAAAAATGCTTTCTCTTAAACTACTGGCTTTGGCTTTTCTGGGACGGCCTTTGCTGTCTCCATCTTGGCTGAACTTGTTTTTGATAAACGACAAAATCGAGCTAAATGACCTTCTCTTCCACAATTATAACATGCTTTAGACGGCATCGCGCAGTTTGGACTAATATGCCCCTCCCCTCCGCACTTGAAACATATGATAGGTGGTCGTTCTCCTTCCTTAACAACGGGTGCTGGTGCTGACGTCTTTCCATCATTGTTGAATTTCCTCTTCTTGAAATGTCCATTCTTATTGTTTTGACCATGATTACCATTGAAGTGGTTACCATTTCTGGCATGTTGATTCCCTCCATGCTTATTGTCACCGCTTTGATGACTGTTATCACCAGTATTATCATTTTTTCGGCTGCTCTCTTTTGGTTGCGTTGACTCGTTATCGCGCTCCACTAACTGAGCCCTATTCACAACATCTGAATACAAACACAGTTTATGAGAAATAAGATATTGACGTATCTCCGGTTTCAAACCTCTTAAAAACATCCGCGTCATTCTCTCTTCATTATCCACCAAGTGGGATGCAAATCGGGACAACTCGGCAAACTTGGCTTCGTACTGCGACACGGTCATGTTGTTTTGCTCCAACTTGATAAATTCCACCTCCTTCATGTGACGAATACTTTCGGGAAAGTACTTGTCATTGAACAATTCTTGGAACTTCTCCCAAGACATCTTGAGTGCGTCAGGCTGGGTACGTTTTACAGATTTCCACCAGTAATCTGCTTCTTCACGCAACATAAAGGTGGCAAAGGGAACCTTTTGCTCCTCGGAGCATCCCAAGACATCAAATATCTTGGTGATCTGCTTTAACCACGTCTCCGCCTTAAGTGGTTCTGGCTTTCCCAAAAACTCCGGTGGTCCTAGCTCCTTGAATTGCTTAGCGGTGACCAACCGTGGGTTGTCATTGTTTCCTCCTTCATTTTGGATAGGAGCCGCTCTCGCCCGTTGTTGCATGAATTGCTCCTTGAACTGCTTAGCGGTGACCGTCCGAGAGTTATTTTGTTGTTGCATGAACTGCATAAAGTCTCTGACCATCCCATCATTCACCATTTCATCGGTGTTATTATTTTCATGAGGATTATTGTCCTCTGGTTGCACATTACCCTGAGCATTGATCGTTGGTGATTCAATGGTCTCATGTGCTTCATTGTTTATCTCAACATTTTTGGATGCCATTTGCAAATACTGCAACAAAACAAGGGTTAATTAACATATAACATATTATACATATACTTTGACCGACCAATTAAATACCAAATAAACTGAGGTAGGTCATACTAGCGAAGGAATTCCCCGTCTCTCCCCTCCTAGTTCTATTCTCACATCCTAGCCAGGGATCATATCCCTAAGCTCTGATACCAACTGTGACGCCCCCAAAATTAGGTATACATCACCCATCTTGGGTCGTCAGATACATGGTACAAAATACAAATACAACTTACTAATACAACTGTCGTGTACAATACGACAAAACATAAACTGTGAGTTTGAATACAAATATTATCTTCTAGAGAGTATTCATACTCAAAAGGAGTCCTCATTACATTTATTAACACACCATTACATAGAATAGCGAGGACTACTAAATAATACTATCATTCGGACCATCACTCCGTTCCCCGACTTGCCCCAGCTACGTTCTCATTTCCGGAAGAGAACAGTGAAAGAAAGGGTGAGCTCAACTAGCCCAGTAAGAAATATTATGACTAAGATAATGCAGAATAAATTATCATTAGCCTTCAACAATGTTAAACTGATAAAATATAATAGACATCAAGTTTAACTGCAGCGGAACAAGCAATCCATTAAAAGAGTCAAGTAGAAAATAAACTCTACTATCTTTTATGATTTAAAAGGTTTTTCAACACTGTGATCGCTGGGACTCAGCTTAATAAAATAATCCACATCATCGAATCACCCCTGCACTACGGCCAAGGATATTCGTATATTCATTAATGGTCATGATCATGCCAATAACTATCCATCAATGCACTACGGGCCAATAAGTACTTTTACCACATCATTTGTAACATTACGGTCATGATTACACCGAATAATCCCTGGTCATAATCATACCAAGTCCATCTATGCACTACAGGCCACAGATGACTTTCAACATTTTATAAACATGAGGATGATGACAATGATATAAGAATTCAATAAAAACAAGTTCAAGAATTAATTTATCCATGAATTAACAACGTCCAAATTGTCAACATGATACTGCTTTGTGGAGTAAAATTCAAGAATGCTTAGAAGAATATTTTCTTAAAAAGATACTGGATGAAACGCAACTATCAAGGATATTCCATAAATTTCATGGAGTATAGAAGTCAAAACTTAACCAACTGAGTATAATAAAGAATGGAATAACAAAAGAAATCACCATGCATGCGATAGACCGCACAGACAGGTTATTCCAACAGAATAATAAATAATGGAACCAGGTCCGGCGTAAACGCACGGACAGGATATTCTGACAGAATAATAAATAATGGAACCAGGTCCGGCGTAAACGCACAGACAGGATATTCCGACAGAATAATAAAGAACAGTATAATAAATAATAGAACCAGGTCCGATGTAAAACACATAGACAGGATATTTCGACAGAATAATAATAAAGACGGGACCAGGTCCGGTGTAAAACACACAGACAGGATATTCCAACAGAATAATAGAAGATTATCACCAAGTATAGGGTAGACCGCGTATACTGGTTATTCCAACAGAATAATAAAGAATGGAATAACAGAAGTTCTCTTCATGAATATAAAAGAAATAATATTCCCTACCTTAAAAGAACTGGATATTGAAAAAGTGAAGTAGCAGAATACTTTTATTCTCTCTCTCTTATTCTCTCTATACTTTCTCTCTCTATAGCTTGAATGAATTCGTGAAAAATAATGAAGCCTTAGGCCTCTATTTATAGAAAAACTGAGGGTGGATCTTGGTCTTAACGAAGGGTCAAATGACTCTTGGTCCTAACGAAGGGTCAAATGACTCTTGGTAATATTGAAGGGACAACTACTATTGACGAAAGTAATTACTATTGACCAAGGTAAATACTATTGACGAAGGTAATTACTATTGATCAAGGTAAATACTATTGACGAAGGTAATTACTATTGACCAAGGTAAATACTATTGACCAAGGTAAATACTATTGACGACGATAATTAATATTGACGACGGTAATTACTATTGATGACGGTAATTACTATTGACGAAGAGACTCTTAGATGATGACATATGGCCCCCCATAAAAATAACCAAACTTACCACAACGTCTCAATTATTGATTTAATAATATAACATATTATACAGATGATACTATGACAATAATTTAAGAAATATGATGCAGCAATTACTATAGCAATAATTGAGTATAGCTGAGTGACTTCTCACGTAAGCATCAATAATCAATACCGTGTGCTACTATGCAACCACGCGTATTACTGTACTTTTACTACCGGGTAGTTCAACAGTTTTAACGGTTTTAACGGCAACACCTCAGCCGTTATTTTTATAGAAAGATAATTTTGTCGTTTTCTAACTACGACTATACTTCTGTTGTGGGGTCCACCAATGATTGTGCCGTCGTACGAATATTTCCCGACAAAAAGAATATTCCCCGACCAAACGAATATTTTAAAACAACTTGCTTACTTTGCAAAATTTATAAATAATACTCACAACTATAATATTATATCAAATCCACACCATAATTATTTCGAGAAAATTAAATATTTATTCATAAAATCTGGGGTCTCACATTTTCATTTTATAAAATTTGGGTTCTTACATGACCACCTGAGTTTCGTATGTCGACACATAATTGTACTATTGAGTTTAAGCGAAAATTTGTTTTTCATCATAACTCCGTTAACTGAAGTTTATAAATGAATTTTTGTCCCAAGAATCTTATCCATAATCTCAAACACATATACCCAAGTAAGCATTAACCCATATTTTTTTTTTACAAATTCTCACATCATCTTTTATGGGAAAAATCAATTTTTGGTACCTGTACTGGGACACGACTTACAATTTGGTACCCGAAGTGAAAAAAGTTACAAATTGGTGATTGTACTCGAAAAATATTACACTCTGTTAAACATTAGGGACACGACTTACAATTTGGTACCCGAAGTGAAAAAAGTTATAAACTGGTGATTGTACTCGAAAAATGTTACACTCCGTTAAACAGTAGGGTTTCATCTTTATTCTGTTTAAAAATTAGGGTTCTCTTCTTCTGTCCTTCTTCTTCTCTCATTCTTCTTATCTCTATTCTCCATTGATTACTGATTCCCATATATTTATTAAAGGATTTTCAGTGTTTAATTGAAAGGATGAGCTGGTCTTGGAGTGATATCGTAAATGAAATCGGGGAAGAAGATTGTAGTTCATGCAACAAAAATGAATGGATTACACCAGAGTTCCCAAGTCGGTGCCACTGTGGAGCAATGGTGCAAATGTGGGAGGCAAGAAAAGATGAAACAAAATATCGAGGATCTTCTTCGCTTCTCTCTCTGTATGTTTGTCTCTCTCGTTAGATCAATTTTAACGATTATTTAAAAATTGAAAAGTACAAGCACCATATTACAAATTTTTTTAGTACAATCACCAGTTTATAACTTTTTTCACTTCGAGTACCAAATTGTAAGTCGTGTCCCTAATGTTTAACGGAGTGTAACATTTTTCGAGTACAATCACCAGTTTGTAACTTTTTTCACTTCGGATACCAAATTATAAATTGTGTCCCAGTACAGGTACCAAAAGTTGATTTATCCCCTTTTTTTATTATGCTTTGAATACACTCACAATTATCCTCAAACCAACTTCTTAATATATAATTTTTAAACACCTACATTGAAATTTCAAACTAACCAAAAACACCCAAATTTAAAAATCGAATTGAGATTTTGAAATATCCACAATAATGTATAAAAGTCCTTAAAAACATAAAAGATGAAAAAGGAAAAGTGAGACTTCAATGGAGAATTAGAATCATAGGAGGATAAAAGGTAATATAACAGAGAAATAAACATTGAATCAAACTCAAAAAATTTAAACTTATATGTGTCTTTGGAAGAATATTAATGGAACTGAAAATACAATTGGGTGTGTACAGAAAAATAATAAAATGTAATTGGGTGAAAATCAAAGAAGAAAAATGTTAAGAAACCCTTTCTCTTTTACACATGAAACTCACATTTTCTTCGAATTTCAGTTTGTAGCTTGTAATTTTCATCTAGAGAGACATAACAGAAGAGAGGATTTTTTTTAATTTAGAAGATTTGAAAATCTCATTTAAGATTTTGTAATCTTTCTTATGTTTGTAGATTCAATTTGTTAATAAGATCTGGTATATTATTATTAATCGAGTTTCAAGTTTATTGTAAAATAGAGTTCATTGTTGAATATAGTATAAAAAAATATTGATGACTATGGAGATTTTTTGGTAGAAGGTAGTGGTGGTGACTTGGTGGTGTTTGATAAAATTGAGTGTTAAAATATAAATAGTTTAGACATTTAAATAATGTAAAGGATCTGTTTAAAATTGTATCTGAATGAAAAAATATTATTTGATAATTAATTTTTTCAATATGTCTGAATAAGAATATTTTACTATTTTAACCTTGTGAACTATTTAATCAAAACTTGTTAAAAATCCACTCCTTAATTTCTAAATCATCGCAAATAATTCTGTTCTTTCTTTTATGAGTTTTATCTTTCCACCCTCTTCTCCTTGAAAAATCCTATAAATCTCACCGCCCAATTCCATCGGCGTCGCCGTGAACCACCACCATCAAGAATGGGATCATGCGGCTTCTAGCCACTGGATGATTTCAACCAAACACACCACCCGTGAATACCATATATCCCTGTATAACTAAATCCAAAAAAGAGAAATTTTCGATGATAAAACCGACAAAGATGCCGAAAAACACAGTTGAAGCCATTTGAACTAAGGCAAACAGATCTAACAAAAACACCCATAACTGATTAATGGAGGGGATAAGGTAATAAACACGTAAGAAATTAGCAGGGAAAATCGCCATGACTTCCGACCACAAAATCAGTCATGGGGAAAAAACAAATCTCCAAACCCTTAACTGCCCAGATCCAAAATTGCACTACCATAGATGTCGATGAATCTAGATAGTGAAGATTTAAAACTCAAAATCAATAAATCAGTTTCTAAGCAATAACAATCAAATTTGATAAATTGGAGCATAACCCCAAGATGCAAAAAAAATAGAACAATAACGATTACAATCCAATCGATCCAACACCACTACAGACCAAAGCAAGACCTATTCAGAATGGGACCAACACCAGCCACTGTCCATGAGCCCATAACAAACCTTGCTGGAGATGGTGAATTTCAACTTGCAGATCAAAAAAGTTGGCGATGGACTGTGGATTGTGTATTTTATTAGAGGGATATAAGAGAGATTTTATAATATCAAACATGTTATTTTTATCCAAAAAAATATAAACTCATTCAGATGTGTCTCTGAATAGTTTAGAATTATATCTCTCTCTTACCGATTAAGAGACACTAAGAGGTAAACAATTTTTTACCAAACAAGTTTAACCTCTAATTGAATTAGAAGCACCTCTATTAAGAGATATTTAGATGTAATCAAATACAGTCTTAATAGGAAATATAATGAGAGATAGTGGGTTAGAGTATTTTGGACGTTTATTTCAAAAATTTATAATTTTAGTGGATCTTCACGCACATTTAGAAAATGACATACATACATAATCAATTTGGATGAAAAATGTAACAGTTTAGCCTCAATAGTACAAGTATTTAAGTGTCGACTTTTAAAACTCAAGTAAGTCATGTGGGAAAATGTATAAACCTTTTAGCCTTAAGTGAAATTTATCCCCATTATCTATTCTTCTCTCAACTACTACCACTTTTTACTTTTATTTCTCCACTTGTCTTTTTTTTTTATTTTATGTTTCTCTCTTCATTTCCCCAAGTTCTATTATTTATTTTTTATCTTATTAATTTTAACTATTAATAATTAATACACATGTAAGTGTGTCCGGATGACTAATAATTTATAAGGGGTCGGAGGGGAACTTTTAGTCTTTCTCAAATAGTCTATTTTATTACAAAATACTCCCTCATTTTCAAATTAATTGTTCAGTTTTGATTTTTTTAAGTCAAATTGACTATTTTTAAAATTAATAATTAAGCATATATAAATATATTTCTAAAATTATAAAAATTGGGATTAGTAATAAATTATATATACTTTCTTTTGGTTATAATCTTTTCACCTATATTTTAGCAAAAGTAGTAAAAAGATTAGTTTTAAAAATGGTCAATTTGATTTTAAAAAGTCAAAATTGAGTAATTAATTTGGAACTGAGGGAGTATACAGTAGATTTAATTAAATCTTTAATCAGATTTTAATTCTTTTATTAAGTTGGTCTGAGTTTCCCTAACTGTAAAAGTCCAGACAACCCCTTATCGCAACTTATAACATTTAAATAACAGGGTTAGAACAGTAAAACTTTATCAAATTCAAAATTTATGGTACCTTCGTCTAATTTCTCACCAAAAGAGGAGAAAAATAAAAAGTGAGACCTATAATTAAATGATTTACATATTTATATTGATAAGCAATATACGGATATTATTCTATGTGCATAATTTTTTGTGTATAATTTATACACAATATTATACTTCTGCTGTCCCATAATATACGACGTTTTAGATGATTTTATTTTGTTTAAATTATTTGACGTTTTATATAATCTGGGAAAATTAACCACAATCTTTCCAAAATTATACCTCATTAAAAAATGTTACAGATGAGAGAGAGTTGTGTTTGATAAACCTGAAAATTAAGATCTTAATGATTATGATATCTTAATAATTTAGATCATCTGAATGGTTATGAGGTCTGAATCTAAAAAATTGTTTGATAACTAAATAGTAAGTTGTCTCTTAATGATACTATTTTACCATTTTAAAGGGTAAAAGTTTATTTAATAATTTTAAATATTCAATTTAATAAAAATAAGTGCATAATATTATTGAATATATTTATATAAAAAAAATTATCAAAATAATTTAATTAAGAGGTACCTCTTAATTATTAAGATTTTATTTTATGTCTTACCGATTAAGAGGCATTTAGAGGTAAGAAAAAAATAAACAAACAACATCATGCCTCTTAACGAATAAGAAACAGTCCATTAAGAGGTAATCAGATGTAAACAAACAGCACCGAGATAAATATATAGTAAAGGATATTATAGACAATCTATCTAACAAAATACAATTGATTTTGAATTTTTCGCTCACCCTAATAAATCATCTGGGCCGCCCAAAGTTTGGAATAAATCTCACCATTCATGTAGTGTCGGAGGCACGGGACACAACTAGTTAATACTATATTATACCATTATTTTATTAATTTTTATGCATAACTCTAAAACATCATATATTATGGGACGAAAAAGAGTATTATTATTCATCAAATTTTCATATGATTTTGTAACCTCGAACGTTGGATGAAACGCAAATAGAGAAGCACAAAAAACACAAACCATGAATTAACTCAAATAGAGAAGCGTAAATTAAGCAAAAAAAGGTAATAATAAGAGTTTTAAAATTTGTCTTAAAAATGTCTTTAATGACGTGTCATTCTTCCATTAATTAAGTATATTTTTTGTAATTAATCATACTATAAATATTATTAAAATATTTAGTATCACATCATTTACGATTCAATCAAAAATTTGAAGTATAGTGTTAAGATCTCATATGAATACGAAGATAAAATTAAATATTTTAAGAAAAAATAATTTATATGTCAGACAAATTTCATAACAAAGTTGATTTATAATTAATGTGAAACTCTAATTATCTAAATAATAAAATAAAATTAATTAATGTAGAGCACTGCTTAATTCCTTTCTATGTCATTATTCACAATTGGTATTTACTATTGACAAATTTTGTCCTAATACATAGCAACTTAATATTTTAATAATATTTTAACATGTATTCAACTAGTAATAATATAATTAATTACACATTATTTAACACTAAAAATTTTAACATTATCTAAATTTAAAACACCTATCATTATTATCAAGCCAAAATCATTTATCTAAAATTATACACATTAAACTACTCCTTCCGTCCCCAAAAATATAAACAAATTATAATTTGTATATATATTAAAAAAAATAAAAAAAAAAGAAAGAAAGTAAAAAAAAATTAAATTTATTTTTAATAATCATACAAAATTATATAAAATGACAAATAATTTTATTTTTTTATAATAATACATATTTACTTTTTATTTTATATATTTTATCTCAATTTTTTTTTTGAAAAAAAATATGTAGCTTAGTCATCATTACGTGGAGGAAGAAGTAATTTTATTCTTTTCATTAAATTTCAAACAAACCCAGATTATAATTCAACTGCAGAAGTAGCGGCAGCAACGGTACAAAGTAAGCTGAAATTAAACCCCCTCCTCTCCCATAAATTTTCTCTCTCCAAAACTGGAAATCTTTCTTTTCTCTCCTCTGTTATCTTTCTAGACTCATAGCCTAACTCTATACAGCCCGCCCCTATTTCTCCCTTTCGTGGCAGAGCCCCCAATAAACCCAGGTCACAGTCGCCGCCATTACCAAGTACTCCTCTTTCCTTTTCCTTTCTTTTCTACCTTTTTCTTTCCCTCTATATATATAATCCCGCCAGATATCCAACCTACACAAATAGCTTACTCGAACCCAATACCCTCCTCTACTCCTACTCCTACTCCCCCTATCAAATCATAAACCCCATAAATCCCTCTCAACCCTTCATTTTCGTTTTCCCGACTCCTCCTTATCTTCCTTATATTAAATGTCCATTTAATTGTTCAAAACCAGTAAAAATCATGAGGTGGGTTCTTCACGAAACTGAAAATACTCCAATAAAAAACAAATTTGTCTACAAATTAATGACATAAATTATATACTGCAAAGACAAAACATATTTTCATCATTTTAACAACTTGTTTTTCATTTGCAGAGAGTAACCTTACTCGTAACAAGGTTTATTTTAGCTCTAAATCACCTCCCAAGCTTCGTCAACAATGGCTGATGATAAAGACCCAGATTTTTTCTCCCACAAAACCCCATCTCCTTCTCAGGTAAATTATGATTAATTTAGTAATTTCCCTTCTCTTTTCTCACTCATCTTTCTTTCGTCAAATTAATGGATCAATACAGTATGACCCGCACATCACCTCCCGACCTATGTGATAACAGTGTATAATTAATCAAAATTAATTTAATGCTAACCACTTCTCTTAATATATATTCATGTTGGTTTAAGCATTAGTTGGTTTGGGGTTTTAGATCTTTTGAGATTTTTAGAGTTTAGACGTCTTGTTTGTCTATAGGCACTTTTTTAATGCATCAAAACGAACAATTTTTTTGTTGTTGATTATTTCACATTTTTGAATCACTTTAGTTTAATAATTTGTAAATAAATATGAATACCCATTAATTTAATTTTAATTATTTAACGATTTTGAATCACTAATTGATTATTTTTAATATTTTGGGCAGGTTGTGGAAGAGATGAAGGAGCTATGGTCCATGGCCTTGCCCGTAACAGCAATGAACTGCCTAGTCTACGTCCGAGCCGTGGTGTCGGTCCTTTTCCTAGGCCGGCTTGGCAGCTTGGAGCTGGCAGGCGGCGCCCTCTCCATCGGCTTTACAAACATCACCGGCTACTCTGTTTTAGCTGGCTTAGCCTCGGGGCTGGAGCCCGTCTGCAGCCAAGCCTATGGTAGCAAGAACTGGGACCTACTCTCCCTCTCTCTCCACCGCATGATCTTCATACTCCTCCTAGCCATCATCCCCATCAGCCTCCTGTGGGTCCACCTCGAGACCATCATGAATTTCATGGGCCAGGTGATTCATACAATGAGAACTGGAATGTTTATATAAAAATTTAATTATTTTAAAACTCAGTAACACAATGTTAGTTTATCTGATAATTTGTTGTTTACAAAAATTCTAACCATGTTCGGCCGCGTTACAGGACAGGGAGATCACGTCAATGGCCGCGACGTACTGTATCTTTTCCCTCCCGGACCTCTTGACAAACTCCTTTCTGCAGCCTTTGAGGGTTTATCTAAGGTCACAGGGGGTGACCAAACCGATGATGTGGTGCAGCCTCGTGGCGGTGATATTCCACGTGCCGTTGAATTACCTGGCGGTGGTGGTACTGAAGTTGGGTGTACCCGGGGTGGCGGTTGCTTCGGTTCTGACTAACCTGCATATGATGGTGCTGATGGCTGGGTACGTGTACTTGTATGGGAGGTGGGAGTGGAAATGGACGGCTGGGATTGGAGGAGGGGTGGGGCCGCTGTTGAGATTGGCGGTGCCGAGCTGCATTGGGATTTGTTTGGAGTGGTGGTGGTATGAGATCGTGACCGTCCTTTCAGGGTACCTGCCGAATCCCAGACTGGCAGTGGGTGCTACTGGGATATTGATTCAGACAACTAGCCTTATGTACACTGTCCCCATGGCTTTGGCTGGCTGTGTCTCTGCCAGGGTAGGTGTTTTTTTTTATTATTTCAATTTTTACTATATTTATATATAGGAGGGTGATCCATAGTTAAAATTAATACCGTTGATATATTAATAACTATCGGTATTCGATGGATATGATTTTTAAAAAATCATTACAATGATCGTGTATATATGTATAATTAAAAAAAACCATCATAATGATAAATGATATTTTTTAATTAAATCGTGTTTGTTGAATCTTATAATCTACGCTCCATAATTATCTTTGGCTATGGATCACTCCTTTATTTGTTTGTCCTTTATATCTTGGGGAGGGGGGAATGATAGTATTGCCTAAGATAAGCTTATTTTGTTAGTGTTATACTATGCATGTGAGTTTTGGACATAAAAAGATGGAATGGAAAATTAAAAATAGTACATAAATGAAAAGATTTTGCTGTTTTTGAGTTCCTAACTAGGGATTAATATAGGAATTATAAAATATATCACTAAGTTGTAATTTATTTTTTTGTCCAATTCGTTCCGTTCATGTACATAATATTGTCGCTAGGAAAATGGCAAGTTTTTTGTAATTTTTATTTCTTTTCTCTCTCTTAAAGGGGGGTCACAACTCACAAGATTAAATCTTGACATTCAATTATTTGATTTTACGTCGATTTTAAAACTCTTAAACACGGTTAAAGAAAGGTACAACTTTTAATGCATATTATTACGTGGTAAGAAATCCTATATCATAAAAATAACGATGTGCTCAAAACTGTAATATTTAATCTTTTGGATCAAGATTTAGTTTATAAATCAACACTTTGATTTGGTATTAACATAATGTATACTAATGAGAAGGCCCTTTAGGGTTAGAAGGTCCCGTGTAAGCTAGTAGTAGCGAGTTCATATGTAAACACCAAAGCAGCAAGAGAAACAAAACTAAAAAAATATAAAATTAGGAATTTGATATTTTCACATGAAAAGTGTCGCAGTAGATGTATAGCGATGGGAGAAACATTAAATGTATTCCAAAGTCCGTATTTAGCTATTTGTGCTCCGGTATCAACATTAAAATGTATAGTGCATGGTCATGTGAATTCAAATGAGAAATAATCGAGTGCGCTTATTGATTTCCTTTAAATTGTGGGATCATAGGATTGCCCTTAATTACTCTACATACTAAGTGGTCATATATACCTAGCTGACACAGCTTTATGCACCAAGTATTGTCCTTTAGTCCTTTATTATGTAGAATAATTATTATAGGCACTAAATAAATTTAAAACCAATGTACTTGCACAACTTCTTAGATAGTATTTGCTTAAATGGCTGCCTCATTTTATTCTAATCAAATTGCTGACTTTCTATATATGCTTCTACAAACTTTGTTTAGTTGTTGCATTATAGCATAAAGTAATGGACTGTTTCATCCATAATGCATGTGTGTTCAATAATTTGTGCTTTTTGATTTGTTTTCTGATTTCATCATAGCTCCACTTGTACGATTACACAAGCAGATCACACAAGTTATGTGGTTAGACTATTTTAGTATAGGATAAGTGAACATTCATCAACATTTCGATTCCTGTTTAAGCTTTTTATGGCCAACTTTAGTGCCCATTTTGGTTGTGACAAAATCATTTAACAAACTAAAGTTGACCAAGTGGAGTTATAATAATCAAGCAGCCATACCTTTGACAGTTGAAAACATATGGAATATCGACATGCATCTTGAAAAAACTAAAGTTGACCTAGTGGCATTATAATCAAGATATTGTGCTTTTGATACTTGAAAATATATGAGATATGCGTATCTACTTGACATACGTTTGTCCTTTGTCGCTTATTACTATGGTTTTGGGATTTAAAATTTCCGCTAGATATGTTTGGATTGATAACTATGTTTAACTAATTATAAGTGGACAATTATTTGAACCATCGAAGTTCATGACGAGATAGATTAGCAATCTATAGCTTATTTCCACGATGAAAGTTGAAATGATTGCAATTAAGATATTTCCAAAAGTAATGGTTTTTGCCTTGTTTTCGTGCATTTGTATTGGAATTTGATATTTTTTCCAATGGTTCTCCTTAGATGAATAGTGATTGGGATTCGCATTCATGTGAGAGACTCGTGGAAATATCAGTTCCCTTTATATTTGTGTTTGGATCATATTTGGGCGATGGCAGGAATTTTAATGTAATGATTTTAGTTTTATATATTTATGTTACTTATGCAGGTAGGAAATGAGCTGGGGGCTGGTAAGCCATACAAGGCCAAGCTAGCTGCAATGGTTGCATTAGGCTGCGCTCTCCTAATTGGGATTATTAACGTCTACTGGACATCGATCTTCAGGGACAAATGGGGTGGTCTATTTACAAAAGATGAGATGTTAAAAGCTCTAGTTGCATCAGTAATGCCAATAATGGGGCTCTGCGAGCTCGGAAACTGCCCACAAACGACCGGTTGTGGCATCCTACGTGGCACCGCCAGGCCAGCCGTGGGTGCGCGTATCAATCTCGGCTCGTTTTATTTTGTGGGCACTCCAGTAGCTGTTGGCTTGGCATTTTGGCTCGATATCGGGTTCACTGGGCTGTGGTTAGGGCTCTTATCGGCTCAAGCAGCCTGCGCCGTGTCTATTTTGTATGCCGTGTTGGTTGGAACTGATTGGGAAAGCGAGGCGTTGAAGGCTAAGAAACTTACTGCCTTGGAAATTAAGGGGAAATGTGAAAATGGTGGAGAGAAAAAAGGGTTACTAGCTCAGGTAAATGACAATATTGTTGATATTTTTTAAAGGGAAAATGAAAAGAACAAAGAATGGGAATGTGGGCATGAATGTTGGTTTTTGGGTGCAAATTGTTGTTGTTTAGTTGCTTTAAGGATGGGGAAGAACTTGTGCCTCTTTCTCTTGAACCTTGTGTTTACCAGGCATGGGTGTTCTCATGCATCTTGTTTTGTTGTTGTTATGCCCCATACTATTGTTGTATGGAAATGTGACCCACCAAATATTGAATTAACAATATCAAATAACAAAACAAAAGTATATGCTAAAATAATAATATTAAATAAATAAAATAAAATAAAACCGAAATGCATACTCAATAAAGAAAAAATAAGTGAGAAAATAATATTATTTTTGTCAAAAGATTCTCATTTTGATCCATGAAGTAAATTTGCAAAGTTTTTAAATTTAAATTTGATGTGAAATTAACATTTCTCTTTCTCCACCATGAATATTTTAGTTTTTTTCCTTTCTATTTGAACATTGTATTAACACAATTTTCTTCATTTTGTACTGCTTAGAGCCTGTTCCGGATTGACTTTATAAGTTGTTCAAATTAATTTTTAAGTCATTTATTACTATTCAACTATTTGAGAATGACTTATTTTTGTACTTAAAAGTTGAGTTTCAAGTATAAAAAAAGATATGTATTTGTAACTTATTTTAAAATGACTTATAAATCATTTTAAAATAAGTTAGTTTGAACAAATGTAACGTCTATTTTGCCCCTCTTTTATTTTGCCACTCTTTTTATTAATGTTTTGTTTAATAATCTTTATATTTATTTTAACTTATTAAGTCATTATGAATCGAACACCTTCATAATTTATTTTAATTTATAAGTCAAATTAATGTCTAACATTTTTATTTACAAGTCACAATTTAAAATAATAACTTATAAATCAACTTATATTTTAACTTATAAATCATAAAACATTCTAGACAATTGAGACAATTTTACGGTAAACTCCCGGTTTAAGTCTTGAAAAAAAATAAAAATGTACCCCCACAGGGTAACTTGGATATCAAGAAACACATACGTGTCAATGAAGTGTAATCCCACGTGGCACATTACGTGCAACTAAAAATAAATCTCATTGTTTTATGTCATTTTGTCTCATGGCTGAGGTCCCCTAACAAGAGAAGTGTAGCATATTTTTAAGGCTAAGAAAATTGTACTTTGTTCAGTATTATGCACATTGGATGGGGCAAGTCTTCTCATTTTTGGACTGCCCCAAGTTACTTTACTTTCTGTGCTACTTTTGGCCAGAAAATACTGGCTTGGGAACAGAGATTTAAAGAAAGCTTTTTACTTTTTAATTTTTAATTTTTAATTTGTGTTTGACAGTGAGATACTCCCTCCCTGAGCTCCCTCCCTCCCTCCCTTCCACCCACCCACCCACCCACCAACCAACCAACCAACCAAAATAATTAAAGGTAAAAAAAATTGTCCCACAAAAATAAGATAAAATATATAAAATAAAAGTTAAATATGGGATTCATTAATATAAAAAAAATATTCATCATTTTATAAGACCACAAATGATAAATTTTAAACTTTTTTTACACTATTCCTTTATTTTTAGTGTGTACCCAAATACTATTATTTATTATATATAGGAGAACATGATGATTGGTGTCTTGGGGCTATATTAATGTTTAGCCTAGTATTCAAGGACACAACCTATGCTAGTTTGATAAATAATGTGATACCTAATTTTGACTCATAAGTTATACTTCGTCCGTCTCAAATTAAATACTCAGTTTTGATTTTTTAATGTCAAATTGGTTATTTTTAAAATTAATTTTTGTACCAATTTTGTCAAAATATAGAAAGTTTTGTGCTCAAATTTTTCATCAATTAAAAAACTCTATAACAAAAAAATTGAATATAAAATTTAAATTTTTTATTTATTTCTTTTCTTTTCTGTTCCATCATTTTAAACCCCAGTAACACAGTATATTCAAGAAGGGATCTCAGCTGACATTTTATAGGTCATTTTTCCCTAGGTACTTTACTTTCTGTGCTATTTTTGCCCAGAAAATACTGGTTTGGGAACAGAAAGCTAAAAGTAAGCATTGATTTTTATTTTTATTTTTTATTTTTCGATAGTGGGTGTTATGGTTTAGTATATAACTTTTAAGTAAATGGAGGACATGCCTTTTTGTAAAATTTTAACTATTACCACTTGCACTTTATATTTGATCTCATGAGAGTATTATATGCCTAAAAGTTGAGGCCATTTTGATAAAGAAGTGTGGTCTCTAATTTTGAATTGCAAGTTAAATTTTGCAAATTAATACTTTTACACGAATCTCTCACATTGATATAAGATTTACTAATTATTCATGTAAGAGAAATCATGTGAAAATATCATTTTCTCATGTGGAAATATTAATTCTCTAAATTTTTTACTATTAAATTGTTCTTGGCCTATAGTAGGAAACGATTTCTAAATAAATTAATAATTTTTATTTTAAAAAATTATTATCCCAAGATCTTTCTCATAATTTAGCATAATCAAAAAAATAAATAAATTATATTACATACCTCGTGCTTAGTTGTAGCACAATGCAAAAAAAAATTCTTATTATGATGATGGTTTTTCCGCCCTCACGATCTTCTTTCCTATGACCCTTATTTTTTATTTCAGGTATTTTCTGAGTGTGGGCTCAAATTACTTCAAAGTTATTATTTTGTTATATCTCTCAATAAGGGCTAGAGTGAGGATCAGGTAGGATTCTACAATTCTAACTCCAATATAATACTAATTTTTGATTAAATCTTTAATCAATTAGAATTATATTAATGATAACTAATTCTACTAAATAGTTATAATTGCACTCTAGAATTAATAGAATTAAAATTAATTAATTAATTAAATCCTTCCACTATTAGTATCTTGTAAAAATACTCATCTACAATAATATCTATAAATGCGTGTAGGAATAAAATTATTAACCCAATACGTTTACTACTTATATCATTAACTACATAATCTATAAACTTTTGATCACACATTAATTTAATAAATTAAATTAATACTTTAGTAATTTGAATTAATATCAAGGGGATATTATAATTTAATTGTAGAATTCCATCTTGAAAAATACGTGTTTATATCATCCAACATATTGAGATATTGATTGTATTAAAACCTCACTCTTTAATATATTAAAGTGACATACATTATAAAATCAAGTTCATTATTCTCTCAGGATTAAGAGTAATTGCACATTAATAGTAATTAAAAATTTATTTATAATAACAGTATTTAACAAATAATTTTTCGTAACGATCCAGTTCTATGTATTTCAAAAATACACCAATACACTTGATTAAAGTCTTTACTTTACATGACTAAAACAAATCATCCAATCAAGTGTATTACAATCTACTAGAATGGTATGTACATTTTCATCTAAGATTGAGAACAATATATTTCTTTAATTGTTCATAACATATAATTTATGTCTTCTGTATATGACACTCCTTCATATACATAAATTACAAAAGTGTATAATTATGGATAAAATTTATGACATATTTAATTATGCAAAATAAAAATAAATTCTATTATTAGAATAATAAAATAAATATCAACATTGAGTTTTTCTGGACTTAAAACCTTACAGGCCCTACCTACAGCAAATCACAGTCAGCCAAGTATTTTTTTATCCTCCCCAAATAATTTTGGATTAATTACATATTATAGTACATTTGTAAAAGTAATTATAAAAATAAAACATCAACAAAATAATTATAAAAATAATACACTTTTCCATATTTATTTACAATATTAGTGCAATTAGGATTCCTTAATTTATGAAAATATTAGTGCAATTAGGATTCCTTAATTTCGGGTGCTTTTTTTTTTTGAAACGCGTAAACCTCTTGTTAAACCTTCTTTTTCTCCCAACTCCCATAACTTTTGTACTGGTATTTCTCTCTCTAAAATCTTCTTCTTCTTCTTCTTCTTTTTCTTCTTAATCATAGTTGTTAGACTAATTAACTAATTGGTGGCGTAAACTGATTTGTATAATTTAATAGTCCTTTTTTATTATTATTTTTTAATTTACTTTTGCTGCACTTGTTGATTCATAGGTTGTTCAAGTTAGTGAGAAGAAGGTTTTGGATCAGAAAGTATACATGTTGTTCTATTATCGAGATAATAGAAATTTTACTTCAAACAAGCCTCTTGATGTTGCTTGGAAAGAGATCATGGCGACAAATGTCATGAGAATAAATAAACCTTATTTAAATTTCAATCAAGAATTAAAAGGATTGTATTTCGTACTTTGATTTTTGTTGGATATCCATAACCATATGTTATGGTTAGTGAGTTTGTAATATTTATTAGAAGTTATGTAAATGGGATTACATATTTGATTATATTACCAGTAATTTGACATTGTTTGTTAGTTCGTATTTGTTACTTCTAAATTTGTGTCTGATACGTTGTTTGAAAGGTGCATTTGGTAACCAAACATGCATAGAAGAGTAACCATTTTATTTATTGGTAGTAACCAAATAGTTATAAACTTGTATCATGACATATATCAAGTATTAAATGTACATGTGAAAGTATACAAGGGTTGCCTAAACTGAGTTGAACGTTGTTTCTGTTTTGGTTACCATTAAAACATGTTATGGTTACTTTCATAAAACTATTTGGTTACTTCTTTATTATGTTTTGGTTACTGTTATATTATGGTTTGGCTACTATTATTGTGCCCTCAATGTGGGATTTTGGTTACTTTTATTTTTTATTCTGGTTAATATGTAATTATTTAGTATACATAGATTGCCTAAATTGAGTTTTATTACATGATATTTCTGTTTTGGTTACCATTAAAATATGTTCTGATTACTATCATATAATTGTGTGGTTACTGTTTTATTATGTTATATTATGGTTAATGTTATTAGTAACCAGATAGTTACAAGCTTGTATCAGGACAAACATCAAGTGTTAAATGTACAGGTGAGAGTGTCCTATTTATATAGCTGATGTATACTTATAAATTACATACTCATAAAAATTATCTGGAAATTATACAATTGGTATTTAAATAAGTATATAGAGATAACCATTTTATTTTTTGTGAGTAACCAAATTTACATAAAATTGGTTCAGAACAGTATCCATCAGCTATTTCAGTTGAAATGTTAGGTTAGTATCCAAACCTACATATATAAGTGTTAAATGTATATATTTTATTAGTAACCAAATAATTATAAGTTTGTATCATGACTGTTATAAAGTGTTAAATGTATATATTTTTTTTATTTATACCATGTCTATATTTTTTTTATTTATACCATGTCATCATGATGGAATAAGAAACTCCAATTAAGAGTTTCCACTTATATATATGATGGTCACTTATAGATCTCATATTAAAATAAAAATAATTCGAGAGGTGCAGTTGGTATCCAAACTTGCATATAAGGGTAACTATTTTAGTTTTTGTTAGTAACCAAATAATTAAAAACTTATATTAGAACAGTTATCAAGTGCTTAATGTACATGTGAGGGTTCCCATTTATCTAGCCCATGGATACTTTTAAATTATATAGTAATAAAAATTATTTAAAAATGGTCCAGTTAGTAACTAAATATGAATATAGAGGTAATCATTTTATTTTAGATGGGTAACCAAATTTACATAAAAATATTTCAGAACTGTTATTTATTGTTTAATGTGTATGTTTACTTTATATTGACAACTCATGATCGAATCAAAAATTAAAATATTAATCAATAACAATTTTGGTTACTGTACACCATCAAAAATGTTACCAACCATGTGATTTATGGTTACTAACAGTAAACAATTATATATTTACACACTTTTTATTTATGTTCCGTTGAAATAAAGCACAACTGGAATCATATTTATTGTCTGACAACTGAATAAATATTGTAAAGTAACCAAATCAATATTAGACAGTAACCAAACAACACAATCTTAGTAATCAGAACATAAAATAAATTTTTATATGCAATTTTGAAAGCCTAAATGATAGAATTTGACCAAAAAACTATGCAGTTCACAAGCAAAGCTTGTGACTTTTGATCATTGACCCGTTTCCAATGAAATTAGGCTCCGAAAACGCCAAAATTTGACCATCCAAACTTGACAAAAATTATCAAATTGTCACTGGATCAAATCTTTTTATAAGCTAACATGTTTGCTCTTCAACCGGATCAGTTTGTTATCAACTATATAAAGGCTAACAGTTATATGAAGTTAACCAATATAGTCAATAAGTAATCATCAATATAAAACAAATCAGTATAAAACACATTAATATTATACAGTAATCATAATAACATTATACAGTAACCAAATTTAGATTAGACAGTAACCAACATATATCTATTTAGTAACCAGAACATAAACATATTTTTTATTGCATTTTACAATAAAAAACAACCAGTATAATGTGTTTGTTACCAACTAAAGACTAACAGTTGTATGAAGGTAACCAATATAGCTAATAAGTAACCATGAATATAAAAAATATCAGTACAAGTGTACATTAATATTATTCAGCAACCAAATAAATATTATAAAGTAACCAATTATATCGTATACAACAACCAATATATAATCAGATTAACAGTTGTATGAAGGTAACTAATATAGTCAATAAGTAACCACCAATATAAAAGAAACAATTATAAAACACAATAACAATATACAGTAACCAAATAAACACCTTACAGTATCTAAATACATATTAGACAGTAACCAAGATATATATAATTAGTAACCAAGATTATAAAAAATATTTTTACATTCATTTTACAACCAAACAATCTGTAATGACTTTGTTACAAATTAAAGACTAACAGATGTATGAAGGTAACCAATGTAGTTAATCAGTAACCATCAATATAAAAAAATCAGTAAAAAAACACAGTAATATAATGCATTAACCATGATAATATTACACAATAACCAAGTCAGCATTATATATTAACCAAATTCAAATTAGACAGTAACCAACACATATTTACTTAGTATCTATAATATAAAACATATTTTTCCTTGCATTTTACAGCAAAAACAAACAATATAAAAAACAGCAATATAAAAAACATCAATATGTACTTAAAGATCCAACAGTTACAGGAAGGTAACCAATGTATTTAATAAGTAACCATCAATATAAAAAACATCAGTAGAATATATATTTAAAGTATACAGTAAATAAATAAGCATTATACAGTAACCAAATAAATAATAAACAGTAACCAATTTATATGTACTTAGTAACCAGAATATCAAACATATTTTTACATGCATTTTGCAATCAAAACAGTCAGTATACTGACTTTGTGACCAATTAAAGAGCGAAAAACTTAAGAAAGGTAACTAATATATATGGTAACCACGGGATAACTATATGCATATAAACTTTAAACTCAAATACCTTAGTATACAAATCTGTAACGAATCAATCAACAATCAAAGTTGTTACAGAGGCTGGTTACTGATCTTGAAGTTGTTGTTGATCTTGAAGTTGATGTTGATCTTGAAGTTGCTGTTGATCTTCTCCTTTATTATCCGATCTCAGAGTTGCATCTCGTCTTCTCTGATATGTCATTGCAGTTGATCTTCTCCTCTATGTCGTCTTCTCTGATCTCAAAATTGCATGTTTTCTTCATTAGCGTGAATTTAGGACCGGTTAGTTAGAAATATGAAAGTCGGTAACTGACGTGTAGGGAGTCAATGCTTCGTAATTTTAGAACGTATTATTGTGTTGCGTTATTTTTGTAATTATTTTGTGGATGTTTTATTTTTGTAAATACTTTCTAATTGTTGTATATTAGTGTTAAGAACTCAATAAATTTCACATTTAGTGTTCGAAATATTATTTCCACTGATTTCATTCTCAACTTTTGTAAATTATGTAACCTTAAGAAGTTAAAAGGGTACTAAACTTGAAAATACTATACTTTGAGGATTAAATCTGTTAAATAATTATAACTTGATGACGAAAATAGATAAAAATAGATACAGTAAGCCTAGAACGATCAAGAAGGTAAAAAAGAGAGAAGATACATAGATTAAAATAAAATAAAAAAGAATAGAAAAGAACTGAAAATAATAAGATAAAAACACATCCACATTTAGAAAACATACATGTCTATAAAAAAAAGCTAAACCGAAAAAAAAGGGTAGGGTGACAAACGATCTAATTCGATGCAACTTTGTCGAATACGAACCGAACTCGAACACAATAAGTCAAACTTGAACATGTTCGACTAACATGATCGAATTAATACACATGTGCGGGTTCGGATCGTTAGTTGTTCGCGAACATGCTCGAGTTCGTGAACATAATCAAACATCATCATGTTCACAAACATCATCAACTCACTAAAATAAAAATTAAGCCAAACATTGTACACTCGAGCATCTCACGAGCAACTCGCAAAAATCAAACTCGAACCGAACCAATTGGTTCGCGAACATGTTCGATCGAGCAATCGAATGTGATATCATGTGCGAACTTGACTCGGCAATTCAATCAACTCGAACGAACCTATTCGCTAACGGTTTGGTTCGTTTGTAGGTCTACAAAGTGGGGAAAAATAAGTGGGGGCAAAGAGGAGGGTTACATGTAAAATAAAAAAGAAAAGGTAGACGGAAAAAGAAAAAAATGAATAAAAAAAAAGGTAAAACACCCTACTCGGGCTCTAATAAATATGGATTATGTAAGACCCCAACTTTTTATGAATAAAGATTTAATTTTCTTTTAAATAGTAAGGTGATAATTTAATAAATATTATAGTTATGGGTGATATGTGCAAATTTTATAAAAAAAATAATTATCGAAAAATATTCGTTTGGTCAGGAAATATTTGTACGACGGTGCAATAATTGGTGGAACCCATAACGAAATAATTATCGGATATAGAAAGCGACGGAAATAACTTCTTTATAAAAATAACGGCAAGACTTTTATCATTAAACTGTTGAAATACCTGGTGATAAAAGTACAGTAATACGCGTTGTTCCACAGTGATACGTGGTATTGCATAGAAGCACACAATATTGCATAGTATCTCAGATTATTGATTCTTACATAAAAAGTCACTTAACATTTTATTTAATAATTGCTACAGTAGAAATAACATAGTATCTCATATTATTAATTCAATAATTATTAATTATAGTAACATCTGCACAATATTTTATATTATTAATTATCACAACATAGTAACTCATATTATTGAAATGATATTATTGATTAACATTATCGACAATGTCTAGACAGTTCTGTAGAGAAAATGGGTGAGGTTATTTAATTGCGCGCCAATAAGAATAAATCCTTATTAGAAAGTCCTCTCTTTTCTTGGAACGATCTGATTGTTAGTATTGTGAATCTATAATATTAATGGTGAATAATTATTGAAAGATTAAAAATGTGTTGATTGAAGATAAGTGATTTGTGGTAGATGTTTATTCAATTTTTGATATAAATAGAGAGGTTTGACATGAGACGTTTGTTATAAGTTTGACTTATTATTCCATAAGGAAACGTGCTAAATTTTCAAGCCGTTGACGAAAAATTATTTAAATTTTTGTTTTATTATTATTATATTAATAATAAAACATAAAATTTATTATAATATATATAAAGTTATTTGTTTTATTAGAATAATTTAAATGAATAGTAAAATTACATGAAATTTTAGAAAAATCACTATTTAGTCCGTGATTATTTTTAAATAGTGCCCTGTCATTCTCCTATAAATAGGTTGTTTAGTTAAAAAATAAAAATTATACCAGAATCAGAGAATTCTTCTTCTATAATATTGTGCGTATTTCTTTCGAGTACAAAGATACTTTGAGTGTAGTTAATAGTACAAGATTTTCTCAAGATAATCTCCGTTATACCAGTCAGATTGAGTCTCCTACTAAGGTAAAAGATTTTATTTTTATCATACTCATAAGAATTGACCCACCGAGTCCCATATACACTCTTAGATAGTTCCAATGTGCCCATTTTTGTCGCCCTTTCTTATCATTCAATTTCATTATAAAAACATATATATGATATGTATGTGTTCAGACGGACAGTGATATTTGTCTATATAATAGAATGAATATACAGAAACTAACATATATATGATGTATATGTTCGGGGTAAGAGAAATAGAGATTAAGAGTGACAAGCACCAACAAAAAGACTGACCAAAGTAATATTGCTCACGAATTAGACTAGATATACTTTATATAAAATCTGAAGATAAATAGGATTTAGATAAGTATCTTTAGGAATTAACAATAATTATGGTCTAAGTTATTTTGTATCTTATTAGTCAAATCATGATTTTAGATCCCTGTTCTCTTCTGTGCTGATGTAACTAATGTAAATACAATAATTCTAGTAATGATAATATAATGGTAAAGTGCCTTGTTATTTGTTTCTTCTCTTTCCCACCTTGCACCCCAAATTTGTCCAATATCAGTCTCTAATGTAGGAGAGGTTGACCAAATAATCGCCATGGTTAATGTAAGGCATTAGACAATAATATAAACACATCAACTGATATTCAAAGGAGGGTTTAACGTGTTAGCCACCAAGTGATAAACATTAGAGACCCTATCATGATTCTTAGTTAACTTTCTTACTTTTAGAGAAACATGTACATGGTTACATAGGAAACTGACCAATATAAGGGATTTAGGGAAAAAAAAAATTTAAATCAAAATAGTTCCAATGTTGTAAAATTATGTCCAAGTGAGCACAGAAAACGCGCAGAAAAAAATGGACATGAAGAAAATTCATCAGCTTCATAATTTTATAAATAAACAAATAAATGAAGAAATCATAAAAGCTATAAGCCATGATCTGGTGAAAATAAACTGCACCAAACGGAGAAGGACGTCCTAACTAAGTAAACTTAAATTCCAAATAAAAAGCAAGCCCTTCAGGAGATTAACCTAGTACTCTTTATACCATCTTGACTTAACCAAAATCCACTTAAGAGAAACAGTACAATAGCATCATAAACACATACACACAATAAGTTGAATCATAAATATAAATCTCTGAATATAACATACCCTCCCGCTCTTCAGCAAAGGATGTCACAAGTACAATTTTCACGCAAACTAAAATAATCAAATTAGCTAGTAAAAAATGAGTTCTAAATTCATAGTGGACACCACTCAAGTACACTAATGAGTTTTTTTTAGATAGAAGAAGAAATTTTATTAATAGAAAAGAGAGAATACAATGAACTGGGGGAACAAGAAGTCCACCCTCAAGAGTCAAGATATTCATAAAAAATGAAGACTTAAAAGAAAACCTAAAAAAGTATGCCCTCCAGTCCAGTCCCTACATAGATCAGAGATAGAGGTACCCTTAAAGGAGTCTTTTTACTAAAATTAGTGAACCTTATGCAATTTTTAAGGTTCAAATAGTCATTTTAGCACATTTTAAATTTGAATCTTGTACTCGTGACATTCTTTGGTGGACTATACTTTTTCTTGTGCCATCCTTTGGTGGACAGAGGGAGTATATATATTCATGAGAAAGAGATGAGAGAAGATTTTTCCTTTACCCAATATAATTAAATTATTTTTCCATTTCTGTCCTTTACAAGTTCACCCAAGTCATATGTTACTGCCTAAACTTTCACTCGAGGGCAGAAAAGGAATGGTTTTGAAAGTTTTCATAACCAAAACTTACTATAACGCATCACTAACTAGGAAATTAAAATAATTTTTGTTTTCAAAAAAGAAAATTTTGTTAGAAAAGAAGGAAGATTCAAAAGATCAAGAGGACAAGAAGTACTCAAAAGAGAAAGGAGAGGGAGCAAAGTGAAATTTTCAAATTCCTCAACAGAGGACTACCCCCCATCCCGATGAATAGCTGAAATAGACTCCCCCTTAAAAGGTTCCCATTACAGATAGGAAGGACAAGGATATTATATTTTATTAATTACAAACATTGAGATGATTGCCTAAGGTCTAAACATAAATACAATTGAAACATTACAAGATTGCTCACCCTAATGTTTGCCTACATGCCTAAGCGTCCGACTTTTAGAGAGAGCTATAACTGTAGTGCTTTAAGACTAGTATTAATGAAAATTTTAAAAATACATATACAGCTTTATATATGGGTTTCTTTTCTGATAAGTGGATAATTAGGTCCACAACAATATGTTCACTTGGTCATGAATTGATATCAATTACATGAAAATCAATGATAGTCAAAAATCCGTGAGCTCAAGTGCCAAATATTCTCAAATACACCAAACTCGGAGTGAAAGTTTTGCACTGAAATCTTGCATGCAGTATATCCAAAAAACAAAGTATGCATGTTTTGCTTATCAAAAGAGAAAATGCATGGGCTTCCAAGTCACTTTACCTGAAGGAGATGGATCTGGGTCTCTTGTACTATGCAAAACTGCAGTACCTGATAGGACGGTTATGAATCCACAAAGCACTGAAATAATGTTGCTAGCACTCTGTCCAGACCAATCCTAAAATAGAAGAAATTTACATTTCTGTTTTGGAGGGGATATAGCAAGAGCGTTCCAACATATAAGTATTTAAAGTACCTTGAACATTATGGCACTGGCTAAAATTGTGAATGACGTGAACATCGCATAATAGATTGGTGAAACAACTGATGTGTTAAATGTGTCCAGAGCCTGAATAAAAGCCAAACTTAGTAACTGAATTGCATAATATTGTACACCAGATATAAGTACCAAGAAGTGACCTGTAAAGAATTATAGTTGGACATCATGTATTAAGGTTAATATTGTTCCAAAAGCAATTTGATCAGCTCCTATCACAGTCTCAGCAAGTGTTTTAAATTTCAATGTTTATTTACAAAAAGTTTTCATTTTTTAGATAAGGAAAAAATATATATATCTACAGATGTAAGAGAGTAAAATCTTTTGAAAAGTAGTCCGTGAGCAAAAACACTCATTCTAACAACACACACACTCATTATTTCTCTTTGATATTGTTTTCGTTGCGTTGTTATTTTTCTAACAACACACTCTTTCTCTTGTTATTTGTTATGTAACAGTGTTGAATTCTAAGGATGGTCACATCTTGTGATCATAGAATGCCATCGCACAAGCCTAGACACAAAAGAATTACTTGATGTCTAACCTCCAATTTTCTTCTCAACAAGAAGATTTATCCTTTTCCCAATATAATGATATGATTCATATGAATTAGCAGTTCAGATATAAGTACCAACCTATCTGTACTTTGAACAAATAAAACACAAGGTAGGGGAAAACAATAGTGTTAATCATACCATAACCTCGATCACACCACCAGCCACACCCTAAACTACATCTGAATTGCTGTCTAACTATAAGATTTATGACTTATCCTTTCCTCCATAAAATGATATGAATTAGCAAATCAGATATTAGTACCAACCTATCAGTAATTTGAACAAGTAAAACAAAAAGGTATGGGAAAACATAGATGGTGATAATACCATAACTTCCATAACACCACCGGCAACATCCTATTACTACATCTGGATTTCTGTCCAACTATAAGATTGTAGGTTCTTAGCTTGTCATTACTCCAGCTTTCACTGATTTCTGGAGATTTCTTACTCTGTAGTGTGTACCTTAGAATCACATACTTATTCTCCTATATTGATTTATTAAGTTGAGAAAAGGGAAAACAAATTATATTTACGTTGCATAGCTATAGTACGACAGAAGAAATTTTCCAAATTTAGATGAATAATCAAAACTCGAAAGAAAAAAAGGAGTAAACCTTGTTTAAGTAATTCAACTGAGTGATTATACATGAAATGGCAACCATCACAAATATCCATGTTTGGAAGCATGCTACCTGGCTTGAACCCTCCAATGTGAGTTTTATGGCAATACCTATTGCCTTAACACTCATAACCTGTAAAGCACCAAAAAAATTGCATCAAGCCAACAGAATAATCATTAATTTGGGTAGGTAAAACAAAAGCCTCGTTATATTGCGATTAATATATCATTGTGAATGAGAAAGTTACAACTTAGAAGATAAATTGAGAATCTTTACACTTTCCTGCTTATGATATTGTCTACCCATTTTGCACATTGCTGTAGGAAAGTGAAAACAATGTATTGAAAATACTCATTATTCATCTAGTAAAATCCCAAAGATGGCATACTTCTGACTTATATTAGAAATTTAACTTCTATTCTAATAACCCATATAACATGGGTGAAGAGAAATATTAATTGGTAACTTAATAACTTTTTTCAAATGAGATCATTTTTGGACATCTAGCAAATGAAATGAAGAAATTATTTACAGGAGGAACATAATTTAAAATGATATCAACCCCATTCAGTGTGCATCGTCCATATAAATTTATCTGAATATCTACAAAATAAGAAGACCCTCTGTTGTGCATAGATAGACCCTTTAGTTTTGGAGTATTCTTGGCTTGGACTTTAGGACATGCTTAAAAAAATCATACATTTTTCTTAAATGAAATTTTTTTTTGTACCTTTTACACTCGATATATTTTTACACAATTTTTTAACTATATTAAAGGTATAAATAAATATAATGTATAAACATGTTGTCAGGACATCTTAAATCAGTTCCAAGAAAATTCTCAAACAAAAGCCTATGTTTGCAGGTCAGAGTTAAAAAAATTGAGGAGGCATGTTTTCTTTAAGTTCATCATTTCAGCTCTTCAAATGATTTTTGCTATTAGAAGTCAGATTATATGTTGATCCCTACATCTTTTGGAATATGGTTCTGATCTATATCATTTTGTTGGAGAAAGTCTCTAGGTATACAAATCAGGAATCTGAAAAAGAAAAAAAAAATTAAAAAGTTCAACTCCTATAAGAATAAGGAGTACTTGACTTACCCAAAAAAAAAAGAAGAATAATAAGAAATTAGGAGTACTTGAACATGAAATCTACTACCAGTTAGATTTAAAATTTCTTAAGTGATTAAATATAGATTTAGAAATTCCTTCAATAGGGAACTTACAGATATATAATTCCTTGTTTTACTAGCTTTGAGGTTCTTCCGGAGTGTGCATGCAACTCTAACTTTTAATGTGATTCCTAGAACAAAATCTAGGTATGATGCCATTCTCCTAAGTCCTACCCCTTTTCTTCTTTTTTATTTTTATTTTTTATTTTTTGATAAGTGAAAATGGAGAAAATCTCAATCCCTCACCCCATCCACTGATCCTACAACCTTTCTTCAACGTATATAACCCCTAAACCTGGAATCTCTTATTGATCTTAAAATTAATATAATTAATATTATGTGGTTGGTTTTATAACTCCTTAATAATGTTCTTTTACATGAATTTGAGAGTCATAGCTTATAAGGTAAGCTTCCTCTGCTGCAATATCTGTAATAACAGAAAAAGTATATCAAATTACTAACCGTCAACGATCCATTTATGGAGCACACCCCAATATAAACCATCATGTTTGTCTGCCCATAGCGCGGTTCACAAAATAACACTACCAATACTACAGCTATTGCTGATGCTGTGTACAGAAGAAAAGCTGGACCAAACAACCAAAAATAATCAAGACAAATAATTTTTAATTATCGCACGAGGAAATGAGCTAAAGAGTCATCACAGTATCTCAGTTCACCTGGTTGTGTAGCTAATGCCCAGATTTCTTCTACTGAAGAAATACTATGTTCACCAGGTGCATGAAGAACAATAATGGTAGATCCAATTACACACAAGACGCAACCCAGAATTCCCATTGTGCGTAGTTTCTCCTTGAGTAAGAAATGCGCTAGAACAGCACTGGGTACAGAATAAGACGATATAGTTTGAGTTAAAAGACTATTCAACTGACAACTCCTTTAATTTTTTCAGTTGAAAAATAAATCAGATTTACCTAACAATTATGCTCAGCGCTCCAAGTGGTGTCACAAGCACAGCAGGAGCATAAATGTATGCTACAAAATTTGCAAACTCCCCAACAATCACTGTCAAAGTTTGGAAAAAATATATTACTTAATTGACATTTCCTCGGTCTTAAATAAGCAATTCTGAAAAATGCAATACTTACTAGTGATCATGCCAACCCACCAAAGTGGCTCTAAAAGATAACCATATCCTCCAGAGCCTTCATATAACAAAAAAAAAATCCACCTTTAGAATAAATTCAAAACAATGAATAAAGACATAAAATTAAGCCCATATATGTGACAAAATTTCCAATAGAAAATTAGAAACATGGTATCGGCTAATAAAAACTGATTTAGAGCCTCCGCTTGATGGCTTCCAGTTGGTGCATCAAGTATCTATAATTATGGCCAATTTGACGAATAACAACCACTGTGGGTTCCTTTTATATGTAACATACAAAACTGGTGTTCACTTTACAATTTTTCCAAGTTTCAGAGTACAAGAACTTCAAGCAGATAATAACAGTCCCAAGAACTCGGTGTAAGCTTGGACTTTACAATTCAATTACACAAACTATAGATTCTTACTTAATGTGTAGGTTCAATTCCTTTTGGAAAGCTTGCCTATTTAGTCTTAACAGTTAACAACCATACTTCTGCACTTGGCAGCACATACTTGCGTCCTTGGAATTTGGATACTACAAAAATAGTTCAATTTTTGAAGTAGTTCTCTCCTAAGACAAGTTTTAGTAGCCACATTTCCGCGCAACCAAACACAGTAAAAAAAACATTTATGTTTAAAATTTACCATATAGTAATTTATAGTATTAACCACACATAAAAAACAAAAGACTGCTGTTTGGAACATCTATAGAAGAATGGACTCGTATATTGGGACAGAGGACTATATGAAAATTCTCCAGTAATTACTGAAATATAACAAATCCCCATTTGTCTAACTCATGTAGATTCTTTTCCAGGAAAGAGACCAAAACCCTTTTTTCCCGAAATTCAGGAAAGAGACCTACACTTGCCATATCAAATTTTCCAATCCACAATAAATACAACTAGAGAATAAATAAAGTAAAAGCAGAAATACAACTCAATTTTATTGCTCTCACCGTCCCACTTAGTTGCATCTTTCACTTTTTACCACTCTTTAAGAAAGATAGAATTTTTAGAAAATTTTACTAAGCAAATAGCCATACTTAATGGACCCCACTTCAAATAAATGAGTTTATAAGAAAAAGGACAAAGGGCTAAAGTTGATTATTTAAGACAAAAACCTTGGGAAGCTTGGTTTTTGGACATCCAAGAGGAAAAGGAAGTAACTATATTGGGACATAAGGAGTAATTAATTAGCTTCAAGTTCTTAAAACTGGTTAGTCTTTTTCTTTATATTTGCATATCAGAAAAGCCTAACAACTCCTACAATTTGAACTATAAAAATCTTTCCATTGCACCAATTCATTAACCACAAAGTAAAAAAAACTATAGCTTGATTTTTCAGTCAAATTCTAAATATATAAAAAAAAAATTGGTTCCCAACCTAATAACTCCTACATGTTACTACTTGTAACTTTCCACAGCACCAATCTGTAAAATTTAGATCAAGAAACTTATAGAAAGGTTTTTCAGTTGGCGTATGTTAATTATTTAAGGAGATTGGTACTTACCAAAAATAATTAACAAATCAAACATTTTTAACTTCCTGCATCACCAATGCCTAAAGTAAGAATCAATATACTACAGATAGGATTTTGCTTTTGAGTGAATTAACAGATTTTAAGACAAATTGGTAATTAACTAACTACACCTAAATTTTGAAATACTTCAAAATTCTCACTTCACCAATTAAAAAAAAACATAAATTCCCATCCCAAGAAAAAAGTTTTAGAAGTTTGAATCACATACAAGTTTCAATAACCCAAATTAGCGACAATAAATGAACACTAATCACAACCAGTATTACAATAGAAAGAGCAAAATGAAAACTTACCGGCGCGAGAACCTGAAGCTCCGGCCCGTTGAAGACCCTTCTTCTTGATGATGAAGCTGGATTCAATGAAGGCACTAGAAGCAACTGCTAGACCAAACCCTAAATAATTAGCTTTATACATATCTGTCCAACAAATCTAGGGTTCGATATCTGATAAATGAAAATTTCATCTGATTTCCCAAATTCACAAAATTGGACAAAGAACCGGGAGATTTCAAAATTTTTGCATCCAGATATGGTAAAATAAATCCTTCAACTCTATATACTACATACAAATGAACAGAGAACATGAAGCAATACTAAACCAGGAAGAACTGCAGATTGGACAAATGAAGGATAAACTGTAGTAAGGGATTTTTAAAATTAAAAGCAAAACCTGCTGTTACAACAAGCACACTTAAACCAGGAAGATAAACCTGCTGTTACAACAGGCACACTTAAAAATGTTTAAAAAGCAATACAAAATGGACAAATGAAGGATAAACTGTAGTAGCAAACATTGCTATTACACCAAACAATACTAAACCAGGAAGAACTGCAGATAAAAAAGATAAAAGCAATTTAAACCAAAGACCTATCCGATTTGATACTATGTTCTGATATATCATACAAACAAGAACATGAAGCACATTGTAATAGCTCCTCCTAACTTTTTCTTTTAATTTTGTTGTGTTTTAATTTCTTTCCCTCTTTTTAATTTTTAATTTTTTTGGGTAACTAAAGAAGAAATTATTGGAAAATAGAAATAGTGTGCAAAAGAAATGGAGGACGAAGAATACTCCAAGACAAGAAATTGGAATAGTAAAAAGCCCTTAACCAAGGGCAGCCCGCCAATCACACTGTAAATCTGAAATTAAAATTCCCACAAATCCCCCATTGCACAAGTCCATAAAGATGCAAGTAAAGTGACCTTATCCCAAAGGGAAGAGAGCTACAGTTGAATATCCGAGCATTCCCTTCAATCCAAACCATAACAACACTTTCCCAACCTTTCTATCAAATGCTCGAATAACGAACATGACAGTTGTCACGCTACAGGACAATGGAGAAACAATGAGACCAACCTCACCTGCTAAAATACATCACACACATCCAGGAAAACGCTTTTTAAATCCTGTGACACTACAACTAATCAATTTGTATTAGCCTATCAAAAACCAAATTCGAAACCAAGGCACCTTAATCTTAGGAGGAGCTTTCAACATTCAAATAAAATTGTTCAAAGGAAACTGCTCCAAAAGTTTGGTTCCAACAATATCAGAGAAGGTAGACTTGAATATGAAAACACTAGAAGAATCTATCACACCTATCAGTGGAAGTGGGTAAAGAACATGACTCAAGCAAGAGAATGAGAGATCACATATCACGAGTCTCCCAATTATTCAAGTTACAACTGTAATATTGTATACATAACATATAACTGTGTCATCACCCATGAAGACAAATGAAACAAGGTAACACTAGATTACAAAGAATTGCTTGGAGTAAGCACATGATTGATCTGTGTGGCTAGTTGTGGAAAAATGTTGACACAGAGAAAGACTAAGAGAATAATAGAAACAATCATCGGGATTGATCTATAAACTGTGCAATCACAAGACCCCACAAAGTAGGGTAAAGAAGGATGAACCGTAATATATTGATAAGGCTAAAACAATGATTAATAATAATCCAAAACAAATCTAAGATATCCTTTAAATACTAAATAATAAGCTAGAAAACCTAATTATGAATAGAATTCAAAATTATGGAACAACAAAATAAGTTCATAAACTAGTAAAAACTTTGGGAAGCCCAAACACATGTTTGTCTACCTCTTTTGAGCTAAATTAACACGTGTCATGGCCGAAGGCAACGAGTCTTACAGATCTCGTTGAGAGATTCAATTTGATATATTATGGACCCCGTAACTCCAAACAGATCAAAAGCTCAAAATAACGACTTTTTTATATCCAAGTGGAAAAACTAGATAAAAAGGTTGTTTTATTCATTAAGTTGGAGAAGAAACTGATACTCAGACCCAGTTATAGTATGAAAATTTTAGCCAGTAACCTATATGCATTATCAAATCGGCTATGTTAAAAATCACTATAAAAATTTCTATACTTGCTGAAACCAATCAAATAGCAGGTAACCGTTTACACTAACACAAATACCATTAGCACAATTAATCAACTCTCAAAATCAATACTAAAAAGAAACCGGACAGCACATATCAGATAATAAAATTGCAAATCTAAAAATCATGACATATGTTACTCAGCAGCAGATGAGAAGACTCATAAATCTCTACAAAGTACAAGCAAACTTTTCGTTAGTGGTGCTTCAAGATATAAATGAATCTTTAATAAGTGGAAGTCCTCCTGTTTGGAGTAGGAGTCTCCCTATTTCTTGAGACATCTAATCTTCCATTTGGCCTCCCACGAACATTTTGGCGAGCAGGCATTTCTTTTCCTCTGGAGTTTGTTGGTGAATCTTTGTTCATAGTTTTGCTAGGGTACCTTCTACCGGATTGGTTTGGCTCATTTTTCGAAGGGACTTCTTTCCCTCTGGAGTCCAAAGTTTTACTGTGGTATATTCTACCAGATCGATTTGGCTCCTTTCTCAAAGGACTTTCTTTTCCTCTGGAAAATGTTGAAGACTCTTTGTCCAGAGTTTTATTGGGATACCTTCTATTGGATGGGTTTCTTTCGTTTCTCAAAGGGCTTTCTTTTCCTCTAGAAAATGTTGAAGACTCTTTGTTCAGACTTTTACTGGGGTATCTTTTATCGGATTGGTTTCTCTCATTCCTCAAAGGGCTTTCTTTTCCTCTGGAAAATGTTGTTGACTGTTTGTTGAGACTTTTACTGGGGTATCTTCTATCGGATGGGTTTCTCTCATTCCTCAAAGGGCTTTCTTTTCCACTGGAAAATGTTGTTGACTGTTTGCTCAGACTTTTACTTGGGTATCTTCTATCAGATTGGTTTCTCTCGTTCCTCAAAGGGCTTTCTTTTCCTCTGGAAAATGTTGGTGACTCTTTGTCCAGAGTTCTACTAGGGTATCTTCTACCAGATTGGTTATGCTCATTTCTCAAAGGTCTCATCTTCTCTTCAAACTTAGGTTTTCTAGTTGTTCTTTCTCTGCTCATTGTACTCTCATCTTCGTTTTCATCATCATCATCATCATCATCATCATCCTCGTCATCATATTCATCATCGCTTTCATCCTCAAACTCTGAATCTGACATGTGATTCAAATTCCCATCTTTTTCTTCCCCACTTTCTTCATTTTCCAAGTCTTCTTCACCCCCTTCTTTTGAATCCTGACTCGTCTTTTTTCTTCGAGTATTACTACCTTGAGCACTTTTTGATTTGTTCTCCTCCTTCACCATGTTCATAAGGTGAATATACTTGGACCTCATACCCATCACTGGATTATGGTTCCCAATCAACAAATCCCTCTTATAACCCTCCCTCAAAACTACAGTATGAGTATGAAGCTTACTCGAAATATAAAATATACCCGGATGTTGAAGCAAAGCCCTCTTGAACCTCGACCGAACCCCCAAATACTCTCCAAGGTAAAGTATATTATCCTTCTCAGTCTTCTTAGGAACAAAAAGACTAAGAACCTCATGCAACACCCCCACCGCCCACTTATCTGAGTCCTCACTCTTAGGCTGAGAATGCAATACATTTTCATATGGAGAAATGTAAGGCAACTTTTGCCAATCATCAACCCACTTCTTAAACTTCTTATCCACCTCAAATCCTCGAGAATACTGTACTGGAAATTCAATTGGCATTCCCTTTCTGTATCCAATTCCTCCGCTCATTGCCTTCTTTTCCATTACTGATACAGCTAGCTCACTACTCCAACAAACCAACTCCAAAAACAATAAATCATTACTCTTATTGACTTGAAAATAATCAGGAAACTCAGGGACTATGCTTTTTGCATAATCTTGGGGCAAACCCAGATCCCATTTCAGCTTATCAACAATATGCAATGGAATTTTATTGATCTTACCTATCATTAAGAGCTTCAAAAGCCGGTCAGCCACTTCTTGCTTATGATTCTCACTCTGGTAAACCAACTGTTCTTCAATATCCATGTCAAGGACTTGAGGAGTCAATTTGACATGTGGGTTGATTCCGATTCCGCCGGGGAGGAATTCTTCGAAAACTGAAGGGTATTTGCGGATGAAATCAATGGGACGAATTGGGATTTCGAGAGCTTGTTTGTTCTGGACGATGAGAGAGAGAGGGAGAGATTTGGAGGGTTCGGATTTGATGAGGTTTTTGAGATTGAGCATAGGCTTGAGGTTTCTTTCTTTCTCGACGGCGTGATCTAAGGCTCGGTCTCGAACCCATTTGATGGAGGCAGCTGAGTCGAAGATTGAACGGTTCTGCTGATACCGGTGCTGATGTTGATGCGGCGGTTTCAGGAGAAAATGGAGTATGAATTTCATACGGGTTTTGGGGTTTTGTCAAATGTTGGATGTGATTTGGGGTTTTGCGTTTGTAAAGTCTGAGAATGTTGGATGTGGTAGGGTTTATGGAGGGTTTTTGTTGGGGCCAAAGATTTGTATGCAGAAAATGTTACAGCATAATATTCTCAAGTTTTTCTTCTTCGTCTCTCTCTCCAATTTTGAATAAATCTGATAAAACAAGTCTGCGGGCCAGTCCATTAAAAAAGAAACTAAACAAGCAAATTTTATTTATTTTATATTTTAGCATAATGCAATACTTTTAACTTATTAATTTATTGAAATTTTAATATTTTGAAATTCCAGACAATGTAATAGTTATTAAACACTTAAATAATTTTTGTTTGTAGGATTATTTTTATTTTTCTCATATAATGTGATAGTTAATTTTAAAAATTTATAATACTTAATATAAGTGTATAAGTGTGTGAACAATGAATTGAATGGATATGAATGTTAATGCAAAACAAAAATAATAGGAAAAAGCCCGCATGCCACACGTCCGGTCATTCTTTGGGCCCCGAGTCTCTTATTTCAAGCCCATGAAACTCTGGACTTAATGTCCAACCAGTTTGGACTCGACTCGTCCATTTGTTAGATCTAGTTTTAACAAAGTTAAGCGAAAATTATTAAGTTTAAATAATATAAGATATTGATATTTTTATAAGGGAAATTGATATTTCACATGAATAGTAAATGGGACCCATATTCATGTAAGTGAAGTTTTATAAAAGAGTCATTCTATGAGGATATTTTTCTAGTGACATTCTAATGACCTTTTTTTTTAGTACCTCCTAAAAAATGTATAGTATTTATTACAATTGAAATTTTTATCACAAACAGTGTTTTAGATATAGTTTGGATACATACAAGAACAGGGTTGTACAGACTGTACATATCATGTTTCTTGTATGTATCCAAATTATACCTAAAATACTGCTTTTTATAAAAATTTCAATTGTAATAAATACTATACATTTTTTAGGAGATACTACAAGAAAAAACCAAAAAAAAAAATCACTAGAATGTCACAAGAAAAATGTCTCCATAGACTTATTATTTATAAAAATATCAAATTTCTTTTTGAAAATATCAATTCCCTAAATATAAAGCAAATATAAGAAATTTTTACTTATACTACAAGCAAAACAACTGAGTTGAGTTGATTTGATTTTCTTTTGTGCTGAAAGTTGTATCTCTAGATTTTTCCAACATCCCATCATTTATATCATAATCACAGCAACAATAATTCTGGATTGGCTTCATTCACTAGTCTACAATATAAATAAAGACAAAGATAAGTGAGGGATAACAAATATAATTGTGTGAGTTATTATATTAAAATGACATCGTTTTGTATAATTAAATACACTCTTTATAAAAGAATCTTTTATAATTTTTCAAAATATTACTATTATAAGAGATACCTCACACGTAAGGCTTTAAAGTTCGGACTCGACTCGAAAAAATACGAGTGATGATCGGATTCGTTAATAATATGATCCAAATCTGAGCATAAAAAATAGTTCGAATAAAAAAATAAGTAGAATCTGAACAAGGTAATATTCGACTCATTTAAAATTCAAATTACTCGAATTCTCAATTGTGATTCGATACATACTCGATTGATACAGATTCGATTAGATATTCAATACATTCTCTTATAATATATAAAAAATTAAATCAAATTAGGTTAATTAATTATTATTATTTTGTTTTATTTTTAATTTTAATTGTGATTTTATATTTGTAAAGTGTAATAGTAAATGTATTTTCTCATTTCTAAGTAAAATAACAAATTAAATTTATAATTATGTTTATTATAAAACTAGTTATTATGTTGAGACTCGAATTTGAGTTTGAATTTGAAATTTGCAAGTAGTTTGAATATAATTGGATTCGAGTCGGATCAAATTCGAGTAATAAATATTCGAGTCGAGTCGAGTCGAGTCGAATCGAATCTGAGTAGAATTTTTCAAATACAATTTGAATTCGAATATGAATTTAACGTTTCGAGTAACTCTCTGTTCGCTTTGGTTCGGCTCATTTACACCCTTACTCACACAAAAATACGAGGTGTCCCTCAGCTTCATACATGCCCTTATAAATTGGAAACTAATATTTTCACAATATTTTTTGATATTACTACACGTAGGGCCCACATATTATACCTGATGTTTCGAATTTTATTAGATAATATGTAGATCATACGTGTGAAAATATTAAAAAATGATTTGAAAATATCAGTTTCCTAATAAATAAAAGCATAAATTGTTTTGGTTCTTCACTTTCCTATTTCTAATTAAATTAAAATTTATTAATACTTCAACATTTATTAGTAATTATATGTCAACATCACTGTCAAACTGAAACTCTCGTACCAATAACTTTCAGTTTGCTACAAAAATTACATGTCAAAACAGCAAAACCTATTTCATATGAGGTATGTTTAAGTTAGGTTTTATTTATTTATTTATTTATTTATTATTATTATTATATATATATATATAATTTTGATTTTCTATGTAATTTATGGTAATATTTTATAATAAGACAATTTCATTTTGTTAGGGACTCCTCAGCTCTTTTTTTGAATCTTAAAAGAGTTGTTCAAGTGATAGTGAAGATAATAATACCATGATAAGTAGTTATATGATGGATTAGGTAAAGGTAATTGATTTAAAACTTATGTCTATAGTTCACATCACTAAAAAACCGAGACTACCATAGGTTTTTTCTGCCAAAAATAATCGAGGAAAAAACATAAATAGGGCTAGGGCTAGGGCCTAGGAGGTTTCTAATTCACACACACACACGCACATATATACAGTGAGGTTCAGCAACGGACTCAAACAACGGACCAACTAACGGACTGAATAAAAAAAGAGAAACACGCGGGTCAGATAAGAAAAAAGGGGAAGACCCGGCTCACGATCTCTCTCCTCATTCCCGTGCTCAACCATTTGCTCAAAATCCAATCAAATTTTCTCTCCTGCGAATTCTCAGAAACCCTTTCACCGATTCACAAATTATGCCGATTCTCTCTCCCCGATTCTTTCTTCCCATTTGAAAAGAAACGATTCTCGTATTCCTGTCTCAACGATTGGAAAGTAAAGATCTGAAGCAAACCGGATCGAAAGGTAAACGATTCTCGTAATTTTGTAATTTCTGTTTTGGGGTTTGAGTAGATACAAAGATCTAGGGTTTGTTTTGGGGGAAGTGTATTGGTGATTTTGTTCTCTGTTATGAATATCTTCTTTACTGAAAAAACATACATGATGAGACAGTATTTTTGAAAAAGTTACATTCAGTTATTTGACCATTTGAATTTTGAAGTTATTGGGTCATTCCATTTTAAGTCTGATTTCAAGGCTTTTAAGCAGAAATTCACATTTTTGCCTGTTTAAGGGGTTGAACAAATTGGTTAATTTTTGTTTGAAAATTTTGCTGAACTGAGATGAGTCTGCGGCAAAAGAGTAGTAAGGGGAAGGGTTTGGATGTGGTGGAGAGGGTTGTGCTTGTAGCTGTTAAAGCATCTAGGGAAATCCCAAGAACTGCTTTGGTGTGGGCTTTAACTCATGTTGTTCAAAATTAATGGGGATTGTGTTAAGCTGCTAGTGGTCATTGTAGTCACGAATTGTAGGATTTCTCAATTATGTTTTCTTTTGCTTCTTTGTCATTGTGACCGACCTGCTGCTATCTGTTAATATTTTGAACAACTGCATATGCCTGATCATGGAATCCTCCTATTTCTAATTACTCGAGTCTTGTGCAAATGAAAGAAAAGCTGCTCCATGTTCACCTGCTAGTGGTCATTGTAGTCATATAAGTTTTAGAGATTGTTTTATATCTAACAAGCTGACGTAAATTATTCAAATATACAATTTGGAATTACTATTGATCTTTTTTATGCATGTCTGGTGATAGAAAATATGTCATCAAATTCGTCATCCTGCTACATCCGTATGGCCTCCGTTCATATGTCGTTGTGGTATGGGCCCTTGTATAGTAAAACTTTCAATGTCGGAAAAGAATCTGACACTATTATTCTTGCCCAAGAATGATATGTATTTATGTATTGCAATTTTTGTATATTTGTTACTTTTACACAAGTGAATAAATTTATTGTGTCCGAAAATAGCAGCAATGTGGTAACTTCATCAGCTGGTTTGACGAATATGTTCGAGTGTTGCATAATCAAGGGAGGTTGCAGATGGACACATCCGAGCGTTTAAATGTAACAACTCATCCAACGAATACTAACGACTCCAACGAATTAGCGATTATGAATATTGAAATGCGTCAATTGCAACTAACTCAACGATTTGTCATATACTTGTTAATGTTATGTATGCGGTGTTGTTGTTAATGTTATTAAATCGGTTGTAATTTTTATAATTTTCATTATTTAAGCAACACGTTATGTATGAGATTGGTGAATCTATGGTATGAAAATTACATGGTTGAGTTATTAGTGGTTATTTTCCTTGTGTGTTTTATACTTATAATCCTAAAAGATTGTGCTTCAATCTTTTAGGGACAAGAATTATGGTGATGTATGAGATTGGTGATGTTAGAAAACCATGGGAAATTATTCGGATGTTCTCTTCAAATGCTTTGTGTTTTTCTCTGATTTAGACTATCTTTTAAAAAAATGATTTCGTAATTGTTGGTCGCCAATATGATCCCATCATCTCTTTGAATTTGTTGAATAGTAGTGATAGAAAAAGAAAACTTCTCAACTCATATTCAGTCAAAATCTAAGTAAAAATAAGACCTGAAAGTTAAAGAGTCAAATTCAAAATTAAAAAAGATCACAGCTACCATGCTGATACTTGACAATTGTATTGCCATTCAGACAGCCTTGGATTTAATCTATAACCTCAATTAATAATAAAGATGTGATCTTGTGAGAGCAGCTACACATATAAGAAATAAATGTAAAGTAACAATATGCCAAGACTAAATGGGAAAATAGATCTTATTTACAATATTTGTTCGAATACACACTAGCACCAAGCACACCTATTCTGATAAAAAAGATTTGCAAACCACATTTTAATAACTTCACCATAAAGTTCAGAGTCTCTCTGTCTAGGTTTTCTGCATTTATGTGTTCATCTCACACTTGATTTTATATTTATCTCAATGCCAACTAACTCCACATCTCAGCATGCAGTCCATTCCAAGGAAAACAGAATGCAGAATGCAGTCCATTCCAACATCTCAGCAGTCCATTCCAACATCTCAGCAGTCCATCTCATCCTACAATGAAAAACAACAACATACAACTATATAGTTCAAAAATAGCAATATAGTTCAAAAACAGTAAAACACACATAGCTTTTGAAATTCAGTTGGTGAGTAATCACGACGACATAAGAGATGACAGTTCAAATCTAAAATATAAACAGTCAAATGAAGCATTGAGCAAAAATGATTCATTATTAGAAATGTGATGCCTCTTCACTTGTCCGACACTAGTAATAGATAAGATTCTGCAGCAGCAGGAACACATAGCAGCACTGTGCAGTGGGAGTGGCCTGGAATGAAACTCAAATACTAGACACCATCTTCAAGATACTTACTTGTATTTGAACAAACACACTTAATATATTTGAGTATGAAAAAAAGAAATTAATTCTAGGAAATTGCAGTCTACCATAGTCTAATTAAGAGTGGGTTAAAACAATGATCTTACTTACTGTTATCATAATTGCAGTCTACCATAGTCTAATAGACAAGCCCAACATGTTAATGAAAGTTATAGTGCTATTCCTGAAATGAAAAACAAAATGTTAGGAAAAAAAATTATAATGAAAATATCCTTTATAAGAGGAATTTTACAATCACCTAGAGATGAAAAACTATCATTATCTACACTTGGGTTGGGAGTTGCGCCGTCATGACAAGGTGAATACCTGCAACAAAAATGACATCTAATAAGCACAATTAGATACAACTTCGAAACAATGAAAACAAATGCAAAATGAAAACAAGCCTCAATGTTTGCTACTGTTGTAACATTCCCTTGTTTCCAACAAACAAACTCTTTCCTTATGATCTCACTACTTTCCCGTCTCTTTTTTCCAGACCAATTTCGAACACTAAAGCCACTCTCTTTTGCATATGCATTGTAGAAACTAAAAGCATCATCTATTGTTTGAAATTCTTGACCTATTTTTGGTTTCAGCTCTTGTGCTACTTGAAGATTATACAAATTATCTGAAAAATTAGAATCTAACTCAACACTAGGTTCCTCATTTAGCCCACTCTCTAATTCAAAGTCTACATTTTCCCCCTTCTTCCCGCTCTAAATTTTCTCCCATCCCATACTCTGCTTCCACGTTATCCATGAGAGATTAAAACCTATAATGATCAAAGTTGGTAATTAACTTTTCAGAATATGATAAATTTGTGAATACCCATCTTAAACAATTAGTAATACCCATCTTAAAACTAATATATTTATAAAAAAAACAGGAAAAAAATTAAAGTAAAGAAATTCGTACATCCATATTTAAAGCAAAGAACAAACCCTAGATTTTCAAATGCCTAAAAAAATATACAATACTCCAAAATGATTTGGTCTAAAAAAAAATTGATATGTATATTAACTTGCTTCATAGCAGACACCCAAAATGCAAAAAAAAAAACACAGATACAAGACTATCAGCCACAATCCAATAAACAACTCTAATTAAAAAAATATTGAGAAAAACTCTGTTTAAAACTATCAAAGTTTGGTGATATCAGAAATTTTAGGAGAGAGAATCTCACTGACCTTACGATTTGCAAACCCTAGCTTCAAAGGGGTTTTGTTCTGTTCTATGTCCGGCGACTTTGCGAATCTACCTTACGACATCACGAATGGAAGAAAGGGTTTTCAGATGGTTTCGAATGGCTTGCAGGGATTTCGCATGGGTTAAGTTCTTTAAGTATTGGAAGAGAAAGAGAGGAGGGGTTTCGATCAGTAGAAATTGCAAGAATAAGAGAGGAGGGAGTCTTCCCACTGACTTCGCGAGCCTCTTTTTTACTACCCGGATCCGTCAAAATGACCCGCGTGTTATCTGACCCGCGTGTTTCTCTTTCTTTATTCAGCCCGTTACTTGGTCCGTTGTTTGAGTCCGTTGCTGAACCCCACTATATATATATATATATATATATTAATAAAAAAATAACGGCGACAGATTTTTGCAACAACAACAAAATCACGTTGTGTTCATAGATCAGCGAGAGAGGGTATAACTCATTTCTATCTATAGTTTTATTGAAAGATAGGTTATGAAGACAAGTTTAGAAGACGGCAACAAGACAGTAAGTTATCCCCTCTCCCTAGATTTGAATAAAGTATTGTAATAGATTAAGACATTCAAAAAAATAAAATAAATGAGCGAGAGAACAAGAGCAAGAAATGGATAACAGTGTACTTCTTTTCTTTTTTTAAAAAAATTTGAATGAGTTTATATGCACAAAATATAAGATTATTCATTATTTCTACTCTCTAAAAATGCAATTAATATTATATTTTAAATATAATTTGAGCTATTTTTAAATTTAAAATTGATATAAATTCATTCAATTTCAAGTAATACAATTATCAAAATGGTAACTATCTATAAAATACAAATAGTTACAAATTTTATTACTTTTAAAAGTTAAATAAATTACGTCAATTTTAATTTTAAAATTATTTCATTTTAACTTTAAAATTTTGATCTTATATTTCAGAATCATGGGGGTATTAACTTATCAAAACTGCCAAGTGCTAATCTAATGTTGTTATGTCTTAAAATAGTCTAGCAAAATTTTTGATTTGGTGGGTCCTGGTCACTAATTAATCTCAGTAAAATTCTCACACCTCACAAGTGTAATTATAGGTAGCCAATTAATCCAATAATTTTTTGTCTATTTTGCTTGTAGGTTACCAATTCAAAGCTAGTAGATACCAGAGTTGGGCTTTTTGTAGAATCAAATATTGCTTATATTTCTTTGATTAGCAGTGTCCAGACGGTCGGAAAATCTTCTGATTGTCTTTCCTGTGGTGTCATTTTGTCAGTGGCTTATATATATATATATATATATATATATATATATATATATATATATAGTTTGGATCTGGTTATCATGAAATTAACTTCATAATAAGTTGGTCAATTGACCAATACAGTGCTGACACGCAGAGAGAGATCAACTCCGGACTTGCGTGTCGACACTGTATTGATCAATGGATCAAAATTAATTTCATATTAACCACTCTCATGCAATTTTCATCTTCTATTTATGTTCATGTATCTGACATTCACAAAAAAGAATTGTGTATCTAAAATTTATATTCATATCTTTTATGGGTTTACGGTTGTAAAGTTCAAATTTCTAAATACACTACATTACTTTTAATGTATGTTTGGTTATTAGCGTTTGATAAGTTTACAATGTTTGAAATATCAAATGCACTTAAAAATTTTGTTTATCTAATAGAAGCTTACTTTTATATGTGGTTTATTTAACTCATAAACACAACGTTTAGGCATCAAATGCAAAGTACAAAAAATTGGTGTGGTGCGTTTGAATATCCAAATATTACAAACACTGATAGATGAACAAACCCTTGCACTATGTTTGGATTGAATGAATATAATTTGCGAAGAAATGGAATAGAGAAGAGAATGAAATGAAATGAAGAGTGAAATGTTTCATTCTATTTTAGTTGGAATGAATAATTTCATACATTCCCACAAGGAATAAAATTTTACAAATTTAGCATGTGTAATTCCGTGTATGTGCACACCTAGAGGGGGGTGAATAGGTGTTTAAGCTAAAAGTGATAAACAGTGAAAACTTTTTAAAATTTTATGCTACAGGTATAATTCAGACAGCTACGCCTGTCTGCTTTAGTGTCTGCTTTAGCTTATGTTCTTCGTTTCTTATTATCAGACAGCTAGACCTGTCTGCTTTAGTGTCTGGATTAGTGGCGTGAATAACAAAAAGTGCAGAACGTGAATGACAATTAAAGAGATTAACAGAAGTAAAAATCACACCAAGATTTTTACGTGGTTCAGCCCCTATCCTCTAATCTAGTGGCCTAATCCACGTCCAATCCCAACTAGAATTGGAGACTCTTTTTATTAAACTTAATATTCAATTAAATACAATAAAAAGAACTCCCTGTTACAAAGAAGCTTTTCATTGATGGACACCTCTGCCCCCTTTGCACCTCTGCAACCTTTCTCACCACTGAGACCTTTGAAGCTTCCTTTGAACAGAATTACTACTATCAACTACACTTGTACTCGGAATACAAACTTTGTGATTACAAGAATATTATCAGCCCACAATAAAATAAGAGTGATGAAATATAAAGGCTGTAACAAAAGTTGACTTAAGAGCTTTCTGAGTTTGAATGGTATATGCTTGTGTTGCTCTTCTTAAGTCTCTACTTCCAATGACGTGCAGGATTTATAGAGAAAGGAACAAACGGCTAGAAGAAAATAGTTAGCATTAATCATGGAATAAAGATATGATTACTTAATTTAAGGAGCTAACAAAGGATATCAAATCAGATAAGATTTACATGCTTGAAATAGAATTTCAAATTCAAAATACAAACAAACTTCCTTAATTAAATTATCACCCACGAGATATACTGATGAACCGAGGAGCCCATTTGGGCTAGCAACAAATCTTCCTTGATAATATCAGTTATACCAACATACCTTAATAAACTCCAATCCAAAACCTCCTTGATATCCTCCAAAACAAATCTTCCATAATTTTAAAAACATTCCAACTTACCAACGGAAAGAAATCAGGGATAATAGATCATGCAATACCCATAACTAATGCATGTCAATTATAATATAATAACCCATAATCTATGCATATTTAATAATATAATAACACACCATGAACCATGCACACTTAAATTAGTCATCAATCAAAACATCATAAATTCAAAAACCAACAACATGAATGAAATTGATTCATTTCATTCTAATAGAACAACCAATCCAAATTTTTTTATTCTTTAAGAATTAGTGTATTGAGTTTGAACCCCAAACTTTACGTTTATCAGTTAAATAAGTTGTATTTAAAATAAATTGCGTTTAAAATAAGTTGCTACAAGACGAATAAAAAATCCAAATAAGTTTAGACATCTAAACGCTCTAAAACACTGTGCAACCATGCATGCACTAGATAAAAAAGAAATAGAAAGACTGTTTTATTATATTTCTTTTATATTACGTTTGAATTGAAGAAATTGAATGGGTGAATGAATAGGATAGACAATGGAATGAAGTTAAGAGTGAAATAATTCATTTCATTATAGCTGAAATGAGTTATTCCATACCCCCAAGGAATAAAATTCATAAATTTGGGTAGAATGAGGATGGTTAACTCCATTTCTAGATAGAGTCATCAATTAGTAAAGATTTAAATAGATGTATCAACTCATCCAGATATTTCGGTTTTAATAATCGAGATGGCCTATCATGTGACTCTGTAAAAATGGTCTGGAACCAAGATTCATGAAGTTCAAGGGCTTGCTTAAACGAGGGAAATGTGTTGAGCACCCTCCGACTTCTATGAAACACGGTTATTGCTTTTTCTAATATTTTCCTTGCAAGATTAAATGGATTGTCTTGAAAAACATGAGGTAACCTAGAGGGCATCTCCTAAGGTCAAGTCATGAAATTTGGGGTGTCGTTTCCTAGAATTGTTAAAGTCCTAGTAGCTACATTATCTTAGAAGCTACTTTGACCCATTTTTAACCTATGCACGAAGAATTTGATTTGAATGAAAAGTTTCCTTTTAGCGTTCATTTGGCATTAACTATTTGGTGTAGTTTAGGGAAAACATTGTTTTACAAGCCCTTCGTCAAATAGGAATCGATACTCTCTTTTACTTTCTATTTTAGCCTAAAATTAATCTAATAACATATATTGATTCAATTTTAAAAGATTTTTGCAATTTCATTTGAAAATTATTTTCGTATGTTGAAAGATAAAATCAAGCAGTGAAAATAGTTGGAGCTACCCGTGGGCATGTAAGCCATCTAAATAATTCGAAGTACGTCGCAATAATAAAATTCATTATCAAGAGGACTTAAATCCAATGTTTGTGGGATAGAACCCTCGATATCGTTTTAAGACACGAATTACATTTACAATGATCAAATCGCAAAAATTATAGTCGTTAACTATGTCCATCGTGTGAATATCCTTCAATTCCCATTAAACATGACGTTTAAGAGCCTTGGATTCATTCTTAGGCTCACATAAATCATAATCATACCCAACAATGCATCAAAACCTATATACAAAGTTTAGTGTTTAGGAAGGGACTTCCATATATAATCCCTAAATTCATAGACCACACAACAAATCAATAACATCGCAATTATATCGTTAACTATATTGAAATCACAAGAATCTATTATATATCGACGAGATCTATTAAAGGAACTTAAAATCTAGAGAATGAAACATATAGATCTAAAATTCCATATATTTGGAAAACAACGCTTCGAGATATAACCGAAAATATATCCCAGATTGACTATAAGGAGATTCCATTTATAAGAAATCGTCGCTGACCAAAAAGGTGGGATCCCCTTACCACTAGGTATTAATCTAGGATATTTGGTGTGACGCCCCCAAAACAGGTCCATTCCATCCAACCCATTCTGAGTCACCAAATACATGGTACAGAAAATAACTACAACTTTATTACAACAATTGTCGTGCAAAATACAACAACACATATGATGTGAGTTTGGATACAAATATATACCAAATGTGACTCATGTTCCAACCGTGGACATCACCTCACAATGACACCTTACATAAAGGTATAGTCAAAAACTGTTTTAGAAATTAGAATCTTTGGAAAGTGCTCAAGGAAACCTTCGTACATGGGAGGCCACGCGTCTAGGTTATGATAGATATCATATGGCCACAGAATTATCCTTGGTTGACCCAATAGACCCCAAAGAAAAACGAGAAGATTACTATCATAATCTTCCCAATGGTGAATCTTCTCTTGACTTATCATTATCTCCATTGTCTTTAATCGTGAATTATACTTCAAACAAACACCAAGATTATATAGGTAGTGCCCATAGATATACTCAGCAAGTGGATGAGCACATCCCTGTCTTATGATGACACGAGGTTGTATGTCATTAGACATCTTGTATGACAGTGGCAAAACACCCTTCTAACGTTGGGTTCGCTTCACCCTAGATGATTCACCAAATATAACTACTAAATGATGACCACCGTTCTATTCCCCTGTTACCCCCGCTCGACCCAGCTACACTCTTATTACCTGAAAGGAATTGTGAAACAAAAGGGTGAGCACAACTAGCCCAGTAAAGAATATCATGACTAAAGATAAATTATCAATAGTCTTCATCAGTAATAAATCAGAGATTTAGAACATATGGTAGATGATAAAAATTTCAACCATAGTTGCAGCGGAACGAGCAATTCATTAGAAGAGTCAAATAGACTATAAAGTCTATTATCTTTTCCATGTTAAAAATCCACCAACAATGTTTTATCCCTGTAACATCAATCAACAATTTTGGTCCACAATCATATGAATAACTCATAATCATAACTGTAGTTCTAAATTCCTCTTCTCATCCAGGACGAAGATAATTTTCATCACCTATCTTTACCTGAAACATCAAAGATCATGGTTACACCAAATCACATTTTCTGTTCATAATCATACTAATAACTTCATCTTTGCACCACGGCCAAAGATATTCATTTGTATCACCAGTTTGTCATGTTCATCTCAACACATGTTCATCTTTGCACTACTGGCCAAAGATATTCAATAACATGTCATCTTTGCACTACAGGCCAAAGATATTCATCAGCAGACCATCTTTGCACTACAGGCCAAAGATATTCAACAACAGTTCATCTTTGCACTACAGGCCAAAGATATTCATCAATAATTCATCTTTGCACTACGGCCAAAGATATTCCTCAACAATTCATCTTTGCACTTCAGGCCAAAGATATTCATATCTCAAAGAAATATATAATCATTTCAGAATTTATATAAACAATAATTATAACCATGTTGATCAATTCACCTTTGCACTTAAGCTAAAGATATTCACTTATAAATTCAATGGTCATGATCATACCAGTCAACAATTCATCTTTGCACTACTGGCCAAAGAAAACCCATAGTCATGATCATACCAAAAATCTATCCATCTTTACACTCAAGTCAAAGAGAAATAAATATCATCATTAGGGTTATAAAAATGTTATATATGATAATAAAAACAATATGATCAAAATATAAATTTACTTTCAAAAGTAATATTCATAAATTAACTATAATTTGATCAGAAAAAGAAACCAATTTTGTCGTGAATAGTACCCGTGAATAGTAACTCGTGAATAGTACTCTTTATTCGTGCATAGTACCGTATACGTAAATAATGTCATATACGTAAATAGTGCCATATATATGAATAGTGCCGTATACGTGAATAGTGTCGTATACGTGAATAGTAACCCCGACTCAAAAAGGTAGAAATTCCACAATAAAATCTATACCAATATTTCAGTATAATGATATTGAAAGAATAACATCATTATGAAGAATATAACATCTCTTAATATCCCTTACTATCCCTTACAATCCCTTACAATCCCTTACCTCAAAAGAGCAGCACTTCTGACTGGATATCGGATATGACGCTGAAGCAAACTTGCACTGATGAACAGCAACTCACCAAGTATCTAAATACTCACAAAATATGCTTCATAATATAGAGAGAGAAAGAGAGAAAACTTATGAATTCTGGTGTGATTTTCAATTCTAACTTAGCCCTCTATTTTATAGGAAAATGTTAGCACGCCGAAGCAGACTTAACCTGCAACCTGATGGCTTTACCTGCTACTATTTTCACCCACCACATTTGAATTAAAATCTCAGCACATTTTTTCACCAACCAAGAGTGGGGCCCACCAATTCTAGAATTTTTCACCAAAATGATTAACTCCGAAAATTCAACAATTTCTGAACCAGTCATCTCGTAAAATTCATAATAAATCATACGTTCATTTTTAACGGTTCAAAATTTGTGGACATATACTCAACTTATATATGTATAACATATCCAAAAATCACAACGATCCAACGGTCGGATTAAAAATTATAACCCTCGCAAAATATCTCAAAAACCCTAATTTGATTTTCAATACATCCGTTCCGACAAAAATACAGATAAAACACCTCAACATTAACTCCTTCATTTTTAACCACAAAAATACATCCCTCATTTATATCCACATAAAATAAATATTTTCTTATCATATGAATCAATAATTAATTATTCACAGATAATATTACAGAATCACATTTATGACAACCAGGCCGTTCACAGGAAAGAGGAGGCTTTCCAATAAGGATTTTTCCTTACTGGCGCGCAATTAGATGACCAAATCTCTCCTTAGACAGAACTTTCTATGCATTGCCAATAATGCTATCTAATAATATTATTCAAATAATATGAATTATTGATCTGATAATAGGAAATACTGTGCAACAACAATTATTGAAACAACAATAATATAAAATATCAACGCAGCAATTATTGATTCAATAAAATAAAATATTGAACAGTAATTACTGTAACAATTATTGAGTAGTGCATTCTCACGTAAGAATCAATAATTGAAAAAAATACTGTGCAATACCGTGTGCTACTGTGCAACTACGCGTATTACTGTATTTTAACCACCGGGTATTCTAACAGTACTACGCCGTTATTTATAAAAACTCAATTTTGTCGTTTTCTTCATCCGACAGTTATTCTGTTCACAAATGACTCCGCCGTCGTACGAATATTCCCCGACAGAAAGAATATTCCACGACTAAACGAATATTCCCCGACAACAATGAATATTTTATAACCACTTACGTATTTTGAAAAAAAATTCATATATCACCCATAACTTTAACATTTATCAATTTAACCATTTACTGAATAGTAATTATAAGAAAAATTGAATACTTTTATTTCATAAAATTCGGGGTGTTACATTTGGGTACCTAGAAATCAATAGAAAACAACTCCCCAAACAAAAATAATTAGTAAAAATGAGTCGAATCAAAGTCAAAATCGATAAATTACTAAAAAGATATCCTTGGTTAGTTAGAAGGAGATTTCATCCATGAGAAATCCTCTTTAATCATCTATAATCCCAGAAATAGGATCCAAACACCTCTAAATATGATCTAGGATGCTAGGAGAGCCTCAAATGAAGAAATAATCATAAACAAACAAAGCTCAAACACAATAATTGACAAAATATGCTAGATATAAGCTAGATCTAATATAAAAATGAGACCTTTAACCTTGGGAGTAGGAGTTTTCTTCCCCCTTAAACTTTGTATGGATGACTTGATTATAGATTGATGGGAGATTTAATGAGAGAAATTAGATCTAAATTAGATTTAGACAGATTTTTCTCCCTAGATAACATCTTTTCTCTCTTTAGTCTTTTCCTTCCAAAAAATGAATCTAAACCACCTTATATAGGCACCCTAGGCCTACCGCGAGTCCACTTGTGGCAGCCCTAGGGTGAAGCCCACCTGTATCAGCTTTCTCGTCACGCCGTCGATTTTTTCATGTTATTCGCTAAAATGTCCATAACTTTCAAATCGGGAAGGAGTTAAAAAAACGTGTCATACTAATCTGAAAAGTTTTTTTCGAAAGCTACATAATGACATCAAGTTTGATTAAAAATTCGAATTCGTAAAAATAGAGAAAAAGGGGAAAAAACGATGACTAATCGCTAATCTTCTTTTTTGTAGCTTGTCGCTCAGAGGTCATTGTGGGGACTCCGAATACTCATTCTGAACATTGTAATATTTACTTGAACATCTTGGTCTTGAGGTGAAATAACACTTTTGTCCTCCTACCACTGTTAGAAAAAATATGTGCAAATTTTGAGTGTCCACAATGAAATTATAATTTCTATTCCAAAATAAATTAAAAAAATGATATAGTTTATTAAATGCCTTTATGAGAACAGATTAGACCCTAATTTCAACTTAATTTAATTATTTCACTTATTTAAATTAATTAGGTCGGTGAAAATGAATTTCACATGAAAGAGTAACAATAAAAAAAACGAAAAGATGAAAATAAATTTGTATTTCTTATTTCACTATTATACATAATTGTTTTATCTATATTGTAAATGGATCTAGATAAAGGTTTGCAATAACTACCTAAGAAAATATCACAAATTCTATGTTACAGGTTATACCTCGCATGCGTATAACAATTGTGATTTTTAACGTTTGGAACAATGTACAAATTCTGGCATTCTTTTAGCAGGACCACTGAGTTCCCGATTTTTATGTTTTGTTTTTTCAATTTAAATTGGAGAAAAAAAAATTATGGATCATTACCCAATTACCCTGATGGTATAATATTAAACATTAAAAAAAAATTCATAAAAAATAATCTGAGTTCCTGATTTTTATGTTTTTTTTTTCAATTTAAATTTGAGAAAAAAAAATTAAAAATCATAAAAAATAATCTATATGTTAAAAAGAAATTAGTCCCAAATATGAAATTTTCTCTTTTTTTTTTGTCAAAATTTAGTTATATATATATATATATATATATATATATATATATATATAAAAGACGGATCCAAAACATACATCTCTTAAATAGTATACCTTTATTGAATCTACGTCGTTTTAGAGATTCTTTTAAAAAATAAAATAATATTAAAAGAGGGTGGTTACACTTTTTTTTTATTTAGAAAAATACCACCTGTGACCACAATTGTTTTTAAGGTTATAAAAAAGGGTCCTTAACACTAATATACAACAATTAGAAAGTAATTACAAAAATAAAAAACACACAACATAATTACAAAAATTACGCAATTCATATTAATAAGGAAACCTAAAATTAAGGAGAAATATCTGTCATAACTAATCATTCAAATTCAAATATCTGAGATCTAACCACAAAAACAAATTCAAATTCAAATATTCAAATTCAAATTTCATAGGAAAGACTGCACAAAATTTGTACTTTGCAGGAGGTGGCGGAGACAATTTTCAGAGGAGGTGGTAATGGTGGCTTCAGAGGCGGCGGTGATGGCTATGGAGGAGGTAACAATGGCGGTGGTGGCGGCGGAGATGACAGTGGTGGCTCAAGTGGTGGTTACAGAGACGGTGGAGGTGGAGGTAGAGGTGGAGGTTGGGGCGGTAGTGGCGGGAGCAACTATTTTCTGGTAGTAAAAGAAAATTCTCAAGATACTGCAGAGGAGAAGATCATTAGTAATGTCATGGTAACCAAACTTTTATAACAAGGTAGCCAAATTTTTATAACAAGGTAGCCAAACTTTTATACTAAGGTAACCAAACTTTTATACCAAGGTAACCAAACCTTGGTAATTACCAAGGTAACCAAACTTTAATATTAAGGTAACCAAACTTTTATACCAAGGTAATCAAAATTTTTATACTAAGGTAACCAAACTTTTATATTAAGGTAAACAAACTTTTATACTAAGGTAACCAAACTTTTATACTGAGGTAACCAAATATTTATACCAAGGTTACCTTGGTATGAAGGTTTGATAATCTTGGTGTGAAGGTTTGGTTACCAACTGCACTATGAAAAAACTGATGGTGTGGAGGTGGATTGGTTACCTTGGTATGACAGTTTGGTTACCTTGGTATAAAAGTTTGGTTACCTTAGTATAAAAGTTTGATTACCAAACTTTTATACTGAGGTAACCAAACTTTTATACTAAGGTAAACACCAATCAACACCAATCAACAAAAAAAGTGATCATAAATTCATAATCAAACGCACATTTTGTATAAAATTAAGATCATAAACTCCAAATGAATGAAATTAAAGAGAAAATCATAAAAATTGGTGCTCGAGAGAGAGAGGTAAAATAGAAGTACTTACAAAAACAGAGTACAAAGAAATATGAAGAACAATTGGAAGAATGAAAGAGATAGAAGAAAATGGCTGAAATGACGTCTTCATCTTTTATACAAAAATGACAAAAATGAAGTCTTCACCTTTTGAAAAAAAAATGACAGAATAGAAGAAAATGAGAGAAAAAATGGCAAAATGGCGTCTTCATCTTCTCTATTCTCTCTTCACTCTTCAGCTTTTGTCTTTAAATATGAAAATGGAAGAATAGAAGTGCAGCGGCGTACAGAAAATGGAAGTAGGAGGAGATGAAACAGAAAATGGCAGAAAAGAATAAAATGGTAGGAGTAGATGAGAGAGAAAATGACACTTACCAAAACTAATCCCCTAAATTAAAGAATCCTAATTACACTAATATTGTCATGTCAGCCATTACATATTAATCCCTTAATTTAAGGATTTTTAATTATGTTAAGATTGAAAATAAAAATAAAAAAGTGTAATACTTTTGTAATTATTTTATAGGTGTATGATTTTTATAATTATTTTTAAAAATGTACTATTATATGTAATTTATCCTACAAAATAAATAAACAGTTCGGGCTCAATATGTACTCGTTCGACTAAAAGTTCGATTCGAGTTCGACTCGAAATATAAATGATTCAAATATGAGCAAATTTTAAAATTCAATAAATTACTCGAACCTTCTCAAATTATAATTTTTTATTAATACTCAAATTGTTAGAAAAATTCAAATTATTCAAACTTGATTCTAGATTATGCTCGGCCCGATAATTAAATCAATTTCAATTAAATTTTATTTTATATTCATTAAAATTTATAAACAAAATCTAAATAACTCAATACTCATTTCTAGTCGAGTCATTTATAACCGAGTCTTTTTCTTGTGTTTTGTTTTATTTGTGTACCTTCTGAATGGTAGTTGATTACTTGATTTGTTAGTTGAAAGCTGTGAAGACAGGTAGGTCCCACTCCTACACGAGGCACATGACGTGCGAGTATGTACTCGCTCCCTATGAAGAGAAGAGACAAACAAGGTATAAATACGGCTGGCAAAACGAATAGTGACCGTAGAGCTTGGACTTTTACAGACAGATCTCCGTGCATAGATATATACACATATATGTATACAAATTCATTTATCTGTTCATTTGTATGTAGTATATAGAGTTGAAGGATTTATTTTACCATATCTGGATGCGAAAATTTTGAAATCTCCCGGTTCTTTGTCCAATTTTGTGAATTTGGGAAATCAGATGAAATTTTCATTTATCAGATATAGAACCCTAGATTTGTTGAACAGATATGTATAAAGCTAATTATTTAGGGTTTGGTCTAGCGGTTGCTTCTAGTGCCTTCATTGGATCCAGCTTCATCATCAAGAAGAAGGGTCTTCAACGGGCCGGAGCTTCAGGTTCTCGCGCCGGTAAGTTTTCATTTTGTTCTTTCTATTGTAATATTGGTTGTGATTAGTGTTCATTTATTGTCGCTAATTGGGGTTATTGAAACTTGTATGTGATTCAAACTTCTAAAACTTTTTTTTTTGGGATGGGAATTTATGTTTTTTTTAATTGGTGAAGTGAGAATTTTGAAGTATTTCAAAATTTAGGTGTAGTTAGCTAATTACCAATTTGTCTTAAAATCTGTTAATTCACTCAAAAGTCAAATCCTATCTGTAGTATGTTGATTCTTACTTTAGGCATTGGTGATGCAGGAAGTTAAAAATGTTTGATTTGTTAATTATTTTTGGTAAGTACCAATCTCCTTAAAAAATTAACGTACCCTAACTGAAAACCCTTCCTATAAGTTTCTTGATCTAAAGTTTACAGATTGGTGCTGTGGAAAGTTACAAGTAGTAACATGTAGGTGTTATTAGGTTGGGAACCAATTTTCTTTATATATTTAGAATTTGACTGAAAAATCAAGCTATAGTTTTTTTTACTTTGTGGTTAATGAATTGGTGCAATGGAAAGATTTTTATAGTTCAAATTGTAGGAGTTGTTAGGCTTTTCTGATATGCAAATATAAATAAAAGGACTAACCAGTTTTAAGAACTTGAAGCTAATTAATTACTCCTTATGTCCCAATATAGTTACTTCCTTTTCCTCTTGGATGTCCAAAAACCAAGCTTCCCAAGGTTTTTGTCTTAAATAATCAAGTTTACCCCTTTGTCCTTTTTCTTATAAACACTTTTATTTGAAGTGGGGTCCGTTAAGTATGGCTATTTGCTTAGTAAAATTTTCTAAAAATTCTACTTTCTTAAAGAGTGGTAAAAAGTGAAAGATGCAGCTAAGTGGGACGGTGAGAGCAATAAAATTGAGTTGTATTTCTGCTTTTACTTTATTTATTCTCTAGTTGTATTTATTGTGGATTGGAAAATTTGATATGGCAAGTGTAGGTCTCTTTCCTGAATTTCGGGAAAAAAGGGTTTTGGTCTCTTTCTTGGTAAAGAATCTACATGGGTTAGACAAATGGGGATTTGTTATATTTCAGTAATTACTGGAGAATTTTCATATAGTCCTCTGTCCCGATATATGAGTCCATTCTTCTATGGATGCTCCAAACAGTAGTCTTTTGTTTTTTACGTGTGGTTAATACTATAAATTACTATATGGTAAATTTTAAACACAAATTTTTTTTTTACTGTGTTTGGTTGCGTGGAAATGTGACTACTAAAACTTGTCTTAGGAGAGAACTATTTCAAAAATTGAACTATTTTTCTAGTATCCAAATTCCAAGGACCCAAGTATATGCTGCCAAGTGCAGAAGTATGGTTGTTAACTGTTAAAACTAAATAGGCAAGCTTTCCAAAAGGAATGGAACCTACACATTAAGTAAGAATCTATAGCTTGTGTAATTGAATTGTAAAGTCCAAGCTTACACCGAGTTCTTGGGACTGTTATTATCTGCTTGAAGTTCTTGTCCTCTGATACTTGGAAAAATTGTTAAGTGAACACCAGGTTTTGTATGTTACTAGAAAAGGAACCCACAGTGGTTGCTATTCGTCAAATTGCCCATAATTATAGATACTTGATGCACCAACTGGAAGTCATCAATCGGAGGCTCTAAATCAGTTTTTATTAGCCGATACCATGTTTCTAATTTTCTATTGGAAATTTTGTCACATATATGGGCTTAATTTTATGTCTTTATTCATTGTTTTGAATTTATTCTAATGGTGGATTTTTTTTTTGTTATATGAAGGCTCTGGAGGATATGGTTATCTTTTAGAGCCACTTTGGTGGGTTGGCATGATCACTAGTAAGTATTGCATTTTTCAGAATTGTTTATTTAAGACTGAGGAAATGTCAATTAAGTAATATATTTTTTTCCAAACTTTGACAGTGATTGTTGGGGAGTTTGCAAATTTTGTAGCATACATTTATGCTCCTGCTGTGCTTGTGACACCACTTGGAGCGCTGAGCATAATTGTTAGGTAAATCTGATTTATTTTTCAACTGAAAAAATTAAAGGAGTTGTCGATTGAATAGTCTTTTAACTCGAACTATATCGTCTTATTCTGTACCCAGTGCTGTTCTAGCGCATTTCTTACTCAAGGAGAAACTGCGCACAGTGGGAATTCTGGGTTGCGTCTTGTGTGTAATTGGATCTACCATTATTGTTCTTCATGCACCTGGTGAACATAGTATTTCTTCAGTAGAAGAAATCTGGGCATTAGCTACACAACCAGGTGAAGTGATATACTATGATATGATGACTCTTTAGCTCATTTCCTCGTGCAATAATTAAAAATTATTTGTCTTGTTTATTTTTGGTTGTTTGGTCCAGCTTTTCTTCTGTACACAGCATCAGCAATAGCTGTAGTATTGGTACTCGTGTTATTTTGTGAACCGCGCTATGGGCAGACAAACATGATGATTTATATTGGGGTGTGCTCCATAAATGGATCGTTGACGGTAAGTAATTTGATGTACTTTTTCTGTTATTACAGACATTGCAGCAGAAGAAGCTTACCTTATAAGCTATGACTCTCAAATTCATGTAAAAGAACATGATTAAGGAGTTATAAAACCAACCACGTAATATTAATTATATTAATTTTAAGATCAATAAGAGATTCCAGGTTTAGGGGTTATATACGTTGAAGAAAGGTTGTTGGATCAGTGGATGGGGTGAGGGGTTGAGATTTTCTCCATTTTCACTTATCAAAAAATAAAAAATAAAAATAAAAAAGAAGAAAAGGGGTAGGATGGAGAATGGCATCATACCTAGATTTTGTTTTAGGAATCACGTTAAAAGTTAGAGTTGCATGCACACTCCGGAAGAACCTCAAAGCTAGTAAAACAAGGAATTATATATCTGTAAGTTCCCTTTTGATGGAATTCCTAAATCTATATTTAATCACTTAAGAAATTTTAAATCTAACTGGAAGTATATTTCATGTTCAAGTACTCCTAATTTCTTATTATTCTTTTTTTTTTGGGTAAGTCAAGTACTCCTTATTCTTATAGGAGTTGAACTTTTTAATTTTTCTTTTCCTTTTTCAGATTCCTGATTTGTATACCTAGAGACTTTCTCCAACAAAATGGTATAGATCTGAAATTCAGATAAGGCACACTTAGAAGGGGAGTTGAATAAGTGTGGGAGCAAATTATGTCCAATTTTTGAACTTTAAACCAAACTACTAAATTCAGCCTACTATATTAATGAATGCACCTTGCTGAATTAATATGGTCTACCGAATTGACTTTTAGTTTAAGAAATTTTTTTGATGAATTTATAAATCAAAGTAAATACTTGGTGTTAACAGAATATCTCAAGATGAAACAAATATTTAAATTTTAATTATTAAGAAATTTAACTATCTTGAGATATATTAAAGTAAAGCAAGCAATAAAAATAACACCAAGATTTTTTACGTGGTTCAGCTATTACCCTCTATAATAATAGTTTAGTCCACGTCCAATACCAACTAGTATTGGAGACTCACTTTTATTTCTTTAAAATTGACCCTTGTTACAAAACAGATTTTAACAAATTTGAATTACAATAATTCACTTGAGCACACTTGCTTCTTGTGCACCAATGCACCCTTTAAGCACCTATGCTTCCTTGAACCTGTTTGTAAACAAACCTTAATCCACCTGGATTAAATTATTTTAGACAACACTTAGTCTAAAAAATATAAGAGTACAAATATGGAGGTCTAATGATCAACACTTAGTCTAATGATCAATGCAAGGCCCAACTAATGAATGCAATGATCAAGTAATAAAAGAGAAATATCACCAATATGAAGCTCACGAAAATGGCTGAGAATTATGTGAATATTAATTGCACCGCAGCTCAGAATTTTGCACCAGGAATATTTCAATAATTCTTCAAATATATTAGTGCAAAATATTAATTCAAGTGTTGTAAGTGTTGTATCTCTTTCACTGGTATCTCAGTTCTTTTATAGCCCAAACAATATATTACCGTTACTTCATAAATGTATATGTTGTAAATAAAAATGCAACGTTCCAGAAATTCCGTTGAAAACCAACATAACAAATCCAATAGTCTTCGGATGTTAAACAGATGTTGGACTCTATCAAAAATAATCTAGAAAGAGACCAAGTCAAATAGGATTAGACTTTTCAATACCTGTAGCAATTATAAAAACTGCCGCCACTTATAAAATCCAAAACAAGGGATATCATAGCATAAATATAGGAGTGTAATATGAACCAACTATTCAAGATAATGATTATCTTATATTTCCAAGATATGTACATTTAACCCACTATTTGAAAGTAATCATATCTCTGCCAACACACTCCAACAACTTTTAAGTTTCCAACATATGAATTCTTTCACACGTGTTACACAAATATCAAAACATATGAAAAATTCATTTAATTCGGACAAAACTTTTACGCATGCATATATAAATACTAACCATATAAAATCAGTTCTCTTAATAACAGTTAGCATAAATTTTTAGACATGCACAAAAAAATTAATCACATTTTTAATGCACACATAACATGTCCTAGAGCCTTGTATTGAAAAATTAATTATTTGCAAATGACCTTACATATTTTTCTTAAGACTCAATTCTTCAAAGTATTTTGACAAGAATCCTTTCACCAACTTCCTGAAATTTCACAATAAATAAATTAGTTCATATTATCAAGTTATCATCAAAACAAAAATGTTAGAATATTAAAGTCAACATTCTCCCCCTTTTTGATGATGACAACACCAAAAATTATAACTCCCCTTGAATTCATGCATATTTAAAATTGCATAAGGAAACAAATATGATCCCTTCTGTTTAGGCATAATTTATCCTACAAAATTTGTTAGCTGTAACAAATATTAGATAACACAAAATATAGCAGTTATAATATCTAATATTGATACTGGCTCCAACCAAATTGTTTTAAACCACCCAAAAAAAAACTTAACAAACTTAAACACATAATGGTGCCAACCAAATCGTTTTTAACACAACAACCAAATCGTTTTTAATACAACAACCAAAACATAATTCCAAAACGTCTTCAAAGCAACAACCACAGCAAAAACCAACCGAATCGCAGCACGTCTCCCCCTTTGTCATCACCAAAAAGATTATCTGATATCAATATCGTCAACGTGAATCACAGGTAGAGGACGAGTAGTGAAGTAAGGGCGGTGGAGAAGACGATGAAACTTTTCTCCCAAAGAAAAATCATGAGCAAATCTAGGTGGTCGAGGAATAAAAGTCTCATTTGGTAGAGGCAGGTCTAGAAAATCTCCAATATACTCAGCCATCCAATTACATCGAGGCCATTCAGGTACTGGAGAATGCATTCGATCAAAGTGTAGCTTTCTACCAACGTCATTCATACGATGAGACATAAAATCAACAAATTCTCCAATTTGGTAACTCACAAATTTCAGTTCTTGACTTAACTGACAAGAATTTCGATTTATCTTCTTGTGAAGAGACTCAACCATAGCCATTGTATGCAACTCAAATCTAGCTTGTAAATCAATAAATTCGTCTTCAATGTGAGAAAAACATTTGTTTAAATCATTTGCCCGAATAGGCAGTTTTCCTTTTTCTAAAATCAAAAGCCTTTGTTTAACATCAAAAATATCAGAACGCATAAGCTCTTGATTTTTGAGGACTTGAGTCAACATGTTGACTACGTCTGGAGATGAAACTGATGAAGGAGGAAGTGTAGAAAAAGTAGGATTATCAGTTGGTAAATCAGATGAGATAGCTTGGTGGAGTAGAAATAGGATCAGGAATGATTCGAACAAATAAGCCATCAACAAAAGTGATATGAGATTATTTTAAACTAGCAGAGTCAATGAATTCATTGTGAGACACCACAATTTCATCATCAAGGTAGATGTTAAAATGCTGAAACATTTTTGTTAAAAACAAACCATAGGGCGCACACTTTTTAACTTGACGAATACAACTCATCATGTGAGACAACATCATAAGAGAAAAATTGAAACGGACACCTTGTAAAATCATTGCAACAACCACCAAATCTTGGTAAGTAAAATCTGCTCCACCACCTACTTGTGGAAACAGATTATACCGAAGTATTTTGTGCAAAACACATGCAAGTGGACAGACATTAACAGTTTTGGGGGTAAACAGAGTTGTCAAGAGATGAATTGTTCATCACAGTTTGAAGTTGTTCAAGAGGAGGAAAGGGTATATTTGCAGCACCCTTAAGAGTAAATGGACAGGGACCAGATGAAGGAATATAAAAAATACTTCTAAAATCGACAACAGTGAAAAACAGAGATTTTCCCTTCACAAAGGACGTATAGCAATCCCCATTACACTCTAAATTTGTGTAAAACTGTTGTACCAAACGGGGATATGCCCTAGTGAGGGGAAAAAGCATAGCAGAAATACCACAAGAGGTGAAAAGTTTTTCCAAAGATGAATTTTTGAAATAAAATAGATCCAAAATCTTTTCATAAACAAACTGTTTAGTAGCAATAGAAGTTTTGAAGCGAGCTTCGAAACTTCAACCCCTAAAGAAATTACCTGGCAAATCTGAAGTAACAGAGAAAGGATTTACCAGATGTGATGGCGAGTCTAGTTGAGAAGGAGGAAGCTCCGAACCAGGAGATTGTGGGGATGTCTTTAAGAAAGAAAAACTTGAATCAGACCCATCGGAATCGTCGGAAGAAACATGAACAGATGTCTTGTGAGGTTGTCTTTTGGACTTCTTCGATGATCGCACTGTATAAGGAGATCGTGGACGATTTCCTTCTTTGATGGTGATGCCGGATGTACGCTTATTGGCCCGAGTCTTCATTATTGTTGTCGAAAGTAGAACGTTTTGAAGAACAATGAAGAAGTATCAGTGAAGAGATATCTGGAGACGTGTGAAAAAAAATGAGTGTTCTGTGTTTAATATGGAAGAGTTGGATACTTTGAAACAGTAAACTCTCAGCTTCTGTCTTTTTTCGAATCCCATAATGATATCTACCGGAAATTGTGACGAGTCGATACGTCTCCTTTAGTCTTCAGTGAAGAACAGATAATGTTTATCAACAAAGCACATTTAAAATAATAACATGCAGATATACTGTAAATATGAGATATTAAATGCATGAACTATTTTAGTACGTGATCATACTATGCACATTCCAAGTTCTCTTCTTAACATGCATAATCTTTCTTCACTTAAGGTTTTAGTAAAAGTATCAGCCAATTGTTTTTTTGTTGGAATAAAAATTAATTTTATTTAAACCTTTTGAAACGGGTTAAATGCTTTTTCAGTCACTGTACTATATGTCAACTTACATATGGATAACTGAACCTTTTTTTTTTTATAGTCAACTCACTGAACTCGACTTTTCTAACACAAGATTAAAAAAAATCGTTAAAAGCTGACTTTAACGAAAAATGACAGTTTAGCAGCTGAGTTGTCCGTTAAAAAGCTGAAGTGGCGTCCTTGTGTGACGTGGCAATGATTATGTGGATTTGGAGAAAATTTTTTATGAAGAAAATAAAAAAAATATTTTAAAGTATAATATAAATTTAAACTGTGCCAAAAAATAAGAAAATAAATAAAAAATATATTTAATTATTTTTGTAATTAATATCAAATAAAATTTTATTTATAATTAAGCCATTTATAAAATATAAAATCCAAAAATATGCTAATTAAAATTAAGGGGAATGTGAAATATATTTAGGGAGAAATGAAAGAAAATTATAATAAAATCAAAAATTTAGCAAAACATATATGGTAGAAATTAAAAAAATAAAGAGTTATTTAGTTATTTTTGTAATTAATAGAATTTTTTTTATATAATTAATAACAAATATAATTGAGGAAATTATAAAAATTATAAAATTAAAAATATTTTAAAATTAAAAATCTTTTCAAATTCGAACATTAAAATTATAATTGAGTCAATTTGGTGATAATTTTTTTTTCTTTTCTAACTATGATAAATAAATTTGTAATTTTACATGCAAATAATTTTTCATTTTACCAAATAATTTTTATTTTAATTTTAATTTTTATTGTAATTTATCATTTAATTTTAATTTTACCACCTTTGAAAAGGAGTGGGAAAAAATTATTTGGGAGTGGGAAATAATTTTATCAAAATATTACCGCCTTTTTCTGTCTAAAGGAGTGGGAAAAAATTATTTGGGAGTGGGAAATAATTTTATCAAAATATTACCGCCTTTTTCTGTCAAAAGGAGTGGGAAAAAATGATTTAGGAGTGGGAAAAAAGTAATTATTATAAAAATGATTTTATAATGAACAGTAATTATTTAAAAAGTAATTAATTATAAGAACAACAATTATTTTATAATGAACATTAATTAATTATAATGAACAGTAATTTTATAGATGAATAGTAAATTATAAAATTATTATATAAAATTATTTAAAATTATTAATTTCCTAAAACTATAAAATTATTTAAGATGAACAGTAAATTATAAAATTATTTAAGATGAACGTTAAATTAATTTTATAATTTCTTAAATAATTATATTTATTATTAATTTCCTAAAAAAATCAATTTTCTATCTCTTAAATCAAATTTTTAATTTCTACCATGTATTTTTTGCTAAATTTTCTGATTTTATTATAATTTTCTTTCATTTCCCCATAAATATATTTCACATTCCCCTTAATTTTAATTAGCATATTTTTGGATTTTATATTTTATAAATGGCTTAATTATAAATAAAATTTTATTTGATATTAATTACAAAAATAATTAAATATATTTTTTTATTTATTTTCTTATTTTTTGGCACACTTTTTAAATTTATATTATACTTTAAAATATTTTTTTCATTTTCTTCATAATTTTTTTTCTCCAAATCCACATAATCACTGCCACGTCATACAAGGACGCCACATCAGCTTTTTAACGGACAACTCAGCTGCTTAGCTGTCATTTTTCGTTAAAGTCAAAGCTTTTAACGGTTTTTTTTAATTTTGTGTTAGAAAAGTCGAGTTCAATGAGTTGACTGTAAGAAAAAAAAGTTCAATTATCCATCTGTAAGTTGACATATAGTACAGTGACTGAAAAAGCATTTAACCCCTTTTGAAACATTATCCCTTAAAAAATGATGTCTAACTTCTATATGCTTTGTACGTGAATGTAACACAATTTTTAGAAATATTTATAGCACTAGAATTATCACAGTATATGGGCACATTATCACATAAAACATCAAAGTCACAGAGTTTGTTTTAACCATAAAATTTGAGAGCAACAACTCCCTGTAGCTAAATATTCACCCTCAGTGGTTGATAAAGCAACTGAAGTTTGCTTTTTACTATGCCACGTAACAAGACTGTGACCTAAAAATGTGCAAGCACCACTAGTACTTTTTCTATCAATTTGACATCCTGCATAGTTAGGATCTGAATAACCCATTAGTACAAAATAATTGCAGATTGGATAAAATAATCCCAAATTGATTGTACCACTTAGATATTTAAAAATCCTTTTAACAGCTTGTAAATGTGATTCTTTAGGTTTTGCTTGAAAACGTGCACATAAACAAACACTATACATAATATCTGGTCTAGATGCGGTTAAATATAATAAACATCCAATCATACCTCGATATTTAGTTACCTCCACATCTATATCTTTTTCGTCAGACGTAAGCTTTATTGAAGTGCTCATTGGTGTAGCCTTTAAATTTGATCCTTTAAAACCAAACCTTTTGAGAAGCTCTTTTGTATATTTGGTTTGATGGATATACATACCTTCCTTTGATAGCTTGATTTGGAGTCCCAAAAGGTAATTAAGTTCTCCCATTAGACTCATATCGAACTCCTTGTGCATACATTTAGAAAACCACTCACAAAGGAAATTATTAGTAGCACCAAAAATTATATCATCTACATATATTTGTACAATAATAATATCTTTATTTTCATGCCTAATAAATAATGTAGAATCAATTTTTCCTCTAATAAAACCATTTGAAAGTAAATACTTGCTCAACCTTTCGTACCAAGCCCTTGGAGCTTGTTTTAGCCCATAGAGAGCTTTCTTTAGCTTGTAGACATGGTTTGGATACCTCTCATGTTCAAATCCAGGAGGCTGTTTTACATATATCTCTTCATTGATATATCCGTTGACAAAGGCGCTTTTTACGTCCATTTGATAGAATGTGAACTTCTTGTAACATGCAAATGCTAGCAAGATGCGGATGGACTCTAGTCTGGCGACTGCGGCGTAAGTTTCTTCATAGTCTATCCCTTCTTGTTGATTGTATCCCTGAGCTACTAGCCTTGCTTTGTTTCGAGTGATAGTTCCATGCTCATGAAGCTTGTTCTTGAATACCCACTTTGTTCCAATGATAGAAACATCTTTAGGAGGAGGCATAAGTTCCCAGACTTGGCATCGTTCAAATTGTTGAAGTTCTTCTTGCATTGCCATTAGCCAGCTTTGATCTAGGATAGCTTCCTTAGCATTCTTTGGCTCAACTTGTGATAGGAATGCAGAAAAAACACATTGATTTTGCAATCCTCTCCTTGTAGCGATTCCTTTGTTTATATCTCCAATGATGTTTTCTGGTGGATGGTTCTTGAGATATCTCGCAGTCTTTGGCATTTGTACATCATGTATTACCTCTTCGTCAAAATCATCATCAAGCTCTTCTTCATTTTCTGCATTAAGAGCTAAAACCTTTCTTCGAGGAGTTTTCTCCTCATCATCTTATCTCTTTAACTGATGTTCATATTCCTCAAGTTCACCAAAAATATCCATAGTAGAAATAGTAGAGGAATCTTGAAGAGTAGTAATTTTAGAAGCAAACCTCTTGGGCATAGCCCGAAGTAACTTACGGTTAATCTCCCTTTGTGGAATAGATCTGTCCAGAAGCTTTAAGGAGTTCAGAAGAACAAGGAACCTTGCTTGAGCCATCTTTATAGTTTCATCTTTCTCAAGTATGAACATTTCGTAATCATGCATGAGCATGCTTAGTTTAACTTCTCGAACCTTCGATGTTCCTTCATGGCTCACCACTAGAGTGTCCCAAATTTCCTTAGATGTGTTGCATGAGAAAACTTTATCAATATCAGATTGAACCATGCCACTAAGTAATGTGTTCATAGCCCTTGAGTCATAGGAAACCATGAAAGTCTTAGTTGAGTCTATTTCTAGCAACGTCTTTGGAGTGTCGTCATTTTTTCTTGGAATAACTTGTCCGTTCTCCACAACCCATCATTCCCAAGGATCTCTTTTAAGATAGATCCTCATTCGGAATTTTCAGAAGTTGTAATTTTCTGTTCCATACAGCAAAGGAGGTCTATTGGTTGATTGACCTTCCTGATTGTTGTTCCCGAACTGTGCAATGTCAAAAATTTTCCCTACAAGTCACCTTTAAGACCAAGTAAGTAAAGTCAAGCTCTGATACCAAATGAAATTCAGATAAGACACACTTAGAAGAGGGGTTGAATAAGTGTGGGAGCAAACTATGTCCAATTTTTAAATTTTAAACCAAACTACTAAATTCAGCCTACTATATTAATGAATGCAGCTTGCTGAATGAATATGGTCTACCGAATTGACTTTTAGTTTAAGAAAATATTTTGATGAATTTATAAATCAAAGTAAATACTTGGTGTTAACAGAATATCTCAAGATGAAGCAAATATTTTAATTTTAATTATTAAGAAATTTAACTATCTTGAGAGATATTAAAATAAAGCAATCAATAAAAATAACACCAAGATATTTTACGTGGTTCAGCTATTACCCTCTATAATAATAGCATAGTCCACGTCCAATACCAACTAGTATTGGAGACTCACTTTTATTTCTTTAAAATTGACCCTTGTTACAAAACAAATTCTTACAAATTTGAATTACAATAATTCACTTGAACACACTTGCTCCTTGTGCACCAATGCACCCTTTAAGCACCTATGTTTCCTTGAATCTGTTTGTAAACAAACCTTAATCTACCAGGATTAAATTCCTTTAGACGAGTACAAATATAGATGTCTAATGATCAAAGCAAATAAACAATTTAACAATGCAAGGCCCAACTAATGAATGCAATGATCAAGTAATAAAAGAGAAATATCACCAATATGAAGCTCATGAAAATGGCTGAGAATTATGTGAATATTAATTGCACCGCAGCTCAGAATTTTGCACCAGGAATATTTCAATAATTCTTCAAATATATTAGTGCAAAATATTAATTCAAGTGTTGTAAGTGTTGTATCTCTTTAACTGGTATCTCAGTTCTTTTATAGCCCAAACAATATATTACCGTTGCTTCATAAATGTATACGTTGTAAATAAAATGCAACTTCCAGAGATATTCCGTTGAAAACCAACATAACAAATCCAATAATCTTCGGATGTTAAACAGATGTTGGACTCTATCAAAAATAATCTAGAAAGAGACCAAGTCAAATAGGATTAGACTTTTCAATACCTGTAGCAATTATAAAAACTGCCGCCACTTATAAAATCCAAAACAAGGGATATCATAGCATAAATATAGGAGTGTAATATGAACCAACTATTCAAGATAATGATTATCTTATATTTTCAAGATATATATATTTAACCCACTATTTGAAAGTAATCATATCTCTGCCAACACACTCCAACAACTTTTAAGTTTCCAACATATGAATTCTTTCACACGTGTTACACAAATATCAAAACATATGAAAAATTCATTTAATTCGGACAAAACTTTTACGCATGCATATATAAATACTAACCATATAAAATCAGCTCTCTTAATAACAGTTAGCATAAATTTTTAGACATGCACAAAAAAATTAATCACATTTTTAATGCACACATAACATGTCCCAGAGCCTTGTATTGAAAAATTAAGTATTTGCAATGACCTTACATATTTTTCTTAAGACTCAATTCTTCAAAGTATTTTGACAATAATCCTTTCATCAACTTCGTGAAATTTCACAATAAACAAATTAGTTCATATTATCAAGTTATCATCAAAACAAAAATGTTAGAATATTAAAGTCAACAAGATCAGAACCATATTCCAAAAGATGTAGGGATCAACATATAATCTGACTTCTAATAGCAAAAATCATTTGAAGAGCTGAAACGAGCAACTTAAAGGAAACATTCCTCAATTTTTTTAACTCTGACCTGCAAACATAGACTTTTGTTTGAGAATTTTCTTGGAACTGATTTAAGATGTCCTGACAACATGTTTATACATTATATTTATTTATACCTTTAATATAGTTAAAAATTGTGTAAAAATATATTGAGAGTAAAAGGTACAAAAAAAAGATTTCATTTAAGAAAAATGTATGATTTTTTTTAGCATGTCCTAAAGTCCAAGCCAAGAATACTCCAAAACAAAAGGGTCTATCTATGCACAACAGAGGGTTTTCTTATTTTGTAGATATTCAGATAAATTTATATGGATGATGCACACTGAAAGGGGTTGATAGTGTTTTAAATTATGTTCCTCCTGGAAATAATTTCTTCATTTCATTTGTTAGATGTCCAAAAATGATCTCATTTGAAAAAAGTTTTTAAGTTACCAATTAATACTTCTCTTCACCCATGTTATATGGGTTATTAGAATAGAAGTTAAATTTCTAATATAAGTCAGAAGTATGGCATCCTTGGTATTTTACTAGATGAATAATGAGTATTTTCAATACATTGTTTTCACTTTCCTACAACAATGTGCAAAATGGGTAGACAATATCATAAGCAGGAATGTGTAAAGATTCTCAATTTATCTTCTAAGTTGTAACTTTCTTATTCACAATGATATATTAATTGCAATATAACGAGGCTTTTGTTTTACCCACCCAAATTAATGATTCTTCTGTTGGCTTGATGCAATTTTTTTGGTGCTTTACAGGTTATGAGTGTTAAGGCAATAGGTATTGCCATAAAACTCACATTGGAGGGTTCAAGCCAGGTAGCACGATTCCAAACATGGGTATTTGTGATTGTTGCCATTTCATGTATAATCACTCAGTTGAATTACTTAAACAAGGTTTGCTCCTTTTTATCTTTTGAGTTTTGATTATTCATCTAAATTTGGAAAATTTCTTCCGTGGTACTATAGCTATGCAACATAAATATAATTGGTTTTCCCTTTTCTCAACTTAATAAATCAATATAGGAGAATAAGTATGTGATTCTAAGGTACACACTACAGAGTAAGAAATCTCCAGAAATCGGTGAAAGCTGGACTAATGACAAGCTAAGAACCTACAATCTTATAGTTCGACAGAAATCCAGATGTAGTAATAGGATGTTGCCGTTGGTGTTATGGAAGTTATGGTATTATCACCATCTATGTTTTCCCATACCTTTTTGTTTTACTTGTTCAAAGTACTGTTAGGTTGGTACTAATATCTGATTTGCTAATTCATATCATTTTATGGAGGAAAGGATAAGTCATAAATCTTATAGTTAGACATCAATTCAGATGTAGTTTAGGATGTGGCTGGTGGTGTGATTGAGGTTATGGTATGATTACCACTATTGTTTTCCCCTACCTTGTGTTTTATTTGTTCAAAGTACAGATAGGTTGGTACTTATATCTGAACTGCTAATTCATATGAATCATATCATTATATTGGGAAAAGGATAAATCTTCTTGTTGAGAAGAAAATTGGAGGTTAGACATCAAGTAATTCTTTTGTGTCTAGGCTTGTGCGATGGCATTTATGATCACTAGATGTGACCATTCTTAGAATTCAACACTGTTACATTACAAATAACAAGAGAAAGAGTGTGTTAGAAAAATAACAACGCAACGAAAACAATTTCAAAGAGAAATAATGAGTGTGCGAGTGTTGTTAGAATTAGTGTTTTTGCTCACGGACTACTTTTCAAAAGATTTTACTCTCTCTTATATATATATATATATATATATATATATATATTTTCCTTATCTAAAAAATTAAAACTTTTTGTAAATAAACTTTGAAATTTAAAACACTTGCTGAGACTGTGATAGGAGCTGATCAAATTGCTTTTGGAATAATATTAACCTTAATACATGATGTCCAACTATAATTCTTTACAGGTCACTTCTTGGTACTTATATCTGGTGTACAATATTATGCAATTCAGTTACTAAGTTTGGCTTTTATTCAGGCTCTGGACACATTTAACACATCAGTTGTTTCACCAATCTATTATGCGATGTTCACATCATTCACAATTTTAGCCAGTGCCATAATGTTCAAGGTACTTTAAATACTTATATGTTGGAACGCTCTTGCTATATCCCCTCCAAAACTGAAATGTAAATTTCTTCTATTTTAGGATTGGTCTGGACAGAGTGCTAGCAACATTATTTCAGTGCTTTGTGGATTCATAACCGTCCTATCAGGTACTGCAGTTTTGCATAGTACAAGAGACCCAGATCCACCTCCTTCAGGTAAAGTGACTTGGAAGCCCATGCATTTTCTCTTTTGATAAGCAAAACATGCATACTTGTAACCCATTGTTTTTTGGATATACTGCATGCAAGATTACAGTGCAAAACTTTCACTCCGAGTTTGGTGTATTTGAGAATATTTGGCACTTGAGCTGATGGATTTTTGACTATCATTGATTTTCATGTAATTGATATCAATTCATGACCAAGTGAATTTATAGTTGTGGACTCTAATTATCCACTTATCAGAAAAGAAACCCATATATAGAGCTGTATATGTATTTTTAAAATTTTCATTAATACTAGTCTTAAAGCACTACTGTTATAAGCTCTCTAAAAGTCGGTCGCTTAGGCATGTAGGCAAACATTAGGGTGAGCAATCTTGTAATGTTTCAATTGTATTTATGTTTAGACCTTAGGCAATGATCTCAATGTTTGTAACTAATAAAATATAATATCCTTGTCCTTCCTATCTGTAATGGGAACCTTTTAAGGGGGTGTCTATTTCAGCTATTCATCGGGATGGGGGTAGTCCTCTTCAGATTTTATATAAATTATATCTAGTCTAATTCGTGAGCAATATTACTTTGGTCAGTCTTTTTGTTGGTGCTTGTCACTCTTAAGCTCTATTTCTCTTACCCCGGACATATACATCATATATATGTTAGTTTGTGTATATTCATTCTATTATATAGACAAATATCACTGTCCTTGTACAGAGTCCGTCCGAACACATACATCATATATATGTTTTTATAATGAAATTGAATGATAAGAAAGGGCGACAAAATTGGGCACATTGTAACTATCTAAAGTCATGAATAAAAATTACCACATGCAGAAGTATATTTACTGTTTGTAACTAATGGCGGTTAGCATGATGTCCTGTTTTCTGAAAAGTTTTTCGTTAATTCATATGATTCAAAATCAAGAGTCTAAAATCTATTTAATATCTTGCAGATTTGTACGCTTCACTCTCCCCTCAAATATCATGGCTTGTTCATGCAAATGGTGAAATATGGAAGCGAAAAGACAATGATGAGTTGCAATTTCTTGGATTAATTCGACCGGACTATTTCAAATAAGGAGAAAGTATCACATTCCATGTGCACTGGCTCTGGTTGATGATGCAAGCTAGCTGCGGTCGAAACCTAGGTATACTATTGAATTATTATCCAAGGGTGGTAGATTGTTGCATATTACATTTGTATCCTCCCTTAGATTGTAGATTTACAGGTCGAGGTAAATTGTTTCTGCCTGCCATAGTTTTTCGTGGTAAATTTTACATTCCATTTTTTGTAATCCCAGATTTTTTCACCATTCTCCATACCACCAGGTTTAATAGGGCACCAGGTCTATGCAAAGTTTATCCTTTGTTGTGTACTATTATTACCTCCTCTTACCTCTAAACTTAGGTTCCATCTTAATATATGTGTACAAAATCAGGGTGCTGGTTTTATGTTTTTTCTTTATTAATGAGAGGAGTTTCATTTTGTGTATTGGTTAAGAAAATGCTTTCTCATGCTTTATCACTGTTGCCATTTAATTTAATAGGTTGGTATTGAGATTCTGCTTCCGCTTGCCATTTGCAATGGCCACATTAAAAATTGCTTTTGCTTTTAAGTTGGACCATTGTGAGTTGTTTATGTTGCATATCAGGACACTAGGTCTTTTTTTTCCTTTTTTCTTTTTTTGGCAGGGGTGGGGAGGGGGCTTTGGGGGGGGGGGGGTGTTATTCTCTTTCTATTTTGTTTTTGTGTTTTTTGGGTTTTCTATTTCTAAATATATCTTTAATTTTAGAAAGGACATAATAGTAAAATGGCTCTATATTTTATATTCAAAAGTATTTACTTTTGTTTGCTTTAAGCTATGGTCTTGTTTTTTTATTAATTTAATTACGCGACAACCTTTTGTTTATTTTAATGGAGTATAATATAGTACTAACCGTCAACGAATTAGATCAGCTTTATCTTCTTCCTGGTCCCATGGAGGAGAGAATAGTCGCCGCCGGTTAATATTCCCGATTTTTTTTTTATAAGATTCCAACCATTATCCATATAAAAAGTAAATTCAGTACCAAATTATTATTGATTTTTTGAATTATAATAATTTATATGAAAAGGTATTTTTTATTATTAAAGATATATTATTTTCTAATTTTTGATGAATAATCTTGAATTTGACTTTAAAAATATCTTAAAATAATTTTATAATACTAATTTGGAAGAGAGGAAGTAATAGGATTAAGTTAAATTAAAGATTTGGACAATGACAAGAGAAAATATTGTCTATGATTGTGAAACCAATAAGTTAGCAAAAGTTTGTTTAATTGCAAGTCGCTACGTAACCCACCTTATTGGATAAAGTAGTTGACATATAACCAACATTTAAGCTGTTTTTTCTTTCCTTGATTTCTTACCAATTGTAAAACGGTTGACACTGACACTGATATTTAGAGACCAAAGTTTGGAAAGCGAATTGAATTTGATACCTAGTAGTCTTAATTGCAAACAATGGATATCAGGCTTTGTGCATGTCGATCCGTGCAGTGTCGTAGTTAATGCGTTAAGTATCTCATGGGAGTACGTTCAGAAGAATAAATAAGGCTATATAAAATGTGTAAATAGTTCGGACTCGATTCGTACTCGCTCGATTAAAAGTTCGATTTGAACTCGACTCGAAATATAAATGAGTCAAATATGAGCAAATTTTAAAATTCGATAAATTACTCGAACCTGCTCAAATTACAATTTTATATTGATACTCGGATCATATTCGTTCAAAAAGTTCAAATTGTTCGGGCTCGATTCGAGATCGTGCTCGACTCGGTAGTTAAATGAGCTTCAATCAAACCTTATTTTGTACTCGATAAATTTTGCGAACCAAATCTAAGCAACTCAATACTCGACTCGACTCGACTCGGTTCATTTACACCCTGAATGAAACTCAAAAGAATTGACGGGGGTCTTGCACAAGCGTTGGAGCATGTGTTTTTTTTAGTCATTTATTTTGGTTATGACAACTATTTTTAATTGTGCTAATTGTTGAACATAAATACCTTCAGGTATGAGATTATCACGCAATTAGTGTATATATATGTAAATTTATTATTTTTTTCAAATTTGATTATATTTAGATGTTTATTAGTTGTTTATGATTAACAGTCTTCTTGATTTGATATGTGTAGTTTGATTAAAATGATTATTATTTTTGCATTTTTTGTATCATTTTAATATTTTTATAATTACAACATATTACAATTTTAATGTATTTTAATTATCTGGATTTTGGAAAAATTTGTGTTCCATTTGCAAGACCAAATAAGGTTCCCTCCTTTCCTTTCCAACTGTTTTGCTAAAGAGAAATTTCTATTTTATTTTATGTCATTTGTAGTACTGTAAATTTTAAAAAAAGAATTAACTACATAATTTTAATAATATCTTTAAAAATTAAATATTAATTTGTTTCTCTTCAACTTTTAGACTAATTTATTTCGAAAAAATAGCTTTCAATTTTTTCTCTCTCTCATAGTTCTAATAAATTTTATAAGGGTAATATTATTTTTTATATTCAATTGAATCAGTTGATTTTTTTTTTAAAAAAAAGACATAATAAATTTAAAAACCATATTTTTATTCGATATTATTTCGTAGAGGATCAACGATAAGTATAAAAAATTAATTGACATATGCCTATTTTTATAAAAGAATTTAATTCATTATCTTTAATATAATATATTATTTTTTAAGAAAATGGAAGAAACACAAAGAAAAAGAATTAATTATGCAGACAAGGCTGATGCATCCTCAAAGAGGGGTTACAATGTAAAACTGAAAAGGCAGAAGTTTTTTTTTAAAAATTTTTAACAAAATAAAATAAGATAGTCTGAATTTTAATTTACCCGTTATAAACAGGTCGAGATCGATTCGTACTTGTTCGACTAAAGCTCGATTCGAGCTCACTCGAAATATAAATTATTCAAATATGAGCAAATTTTAAAATTTGATAAATTACTCAAATATCCTGAAATTGTAATTTTCAATTGATAATCGTATCATATTCGTTTGAAAAGTTCAAACTGCTCGGACTCGATTCGAGATCGTGCTCGACTCGGTAGCGAAACGAGTATCAATTAAATCTTATTTTATATTCGATAAATTTTGTAAATTAAATATAAACAATTTAATATTCGATTCATTTACACCGTTACCCAAGTAAACAAGTTTCTAAAGTACAAGGGGATGCTTTTAGATTATAATATACTCCCTCCGTTCCTTAATATAGGTCGTTTTAGAGAAATATTTTTGTTCCTAAATATAAGTCGTTTGAGAATTTCAAGTAAGCATTAATTGCTTAGTTTCCAATATTACCCCAAATAATAAATATAACTTTAGTTCTCTCACTATTTTTGGCCCAATAAATAACACTTTCTTTTTCTAATACAAGGGTAATATAGACAATTGATAGTATATTTAATATTTTACAATTATTTCTTTAATACTTGTGTACAATTCTAAAACGACCTATATTAAGGAAGGGAGGGAGTAATTAACTTTGCTTTTCCAAGACATGGAAAAGGATTTTCTTGTTTTCACTTAACTTATCCAATTAACCAAACATCATCATTAAATTAAAAGGATAAACAAATCATTAGACTATAGTCTTAGTATTCATCAACTGTGGGTCCTACATTCACCAAGAATAATCTATGGAAGTAAAATATCTCATTGTCCACAAAACATAGTGGCAATTGTTTATTTAGGAAAAACAAGTAGTGGGAATTGTTTTTCTTTTTATTCAATTCATACATAAATCAATATACTCTATGTCAAAGTTTGGAAAGGGTGACTTGGTATTTTGTATTTTATTTCTTGCCGTTTTTTTATTTGTCATAATTTCCTTTTTGATTTGATTAGGAATGACAATGGTGCGATTCCAATTTTTCAGTAATTTATAATCGCGCCGGTAGCGGTTCAAGATGTTTTAATACTAAAAATGTATCGACCGATTTATATTTTGAACCGGCTCCCACTGACTGGCAATAATAAACCGTTTGACTAAATTTATTTGTTCTCTTTTTATTTTTAATATTATTTTTAACCTTATTTTTTCAATACTACTCTCATTTAATTTTTAAAAAAATTATTAAAAACAATATGACATATATTGAAAAAAGTATCACTATTAACATTAACATTGGAAGCAAACAACCACACATTTTTTCCCCTCTCTCCATTTTATTGTTTTAAGAAAGAGTCAAGAGATTAAATAAAAAAAAAGATAATAATAAAATAGTTAATAAAGGTTTTAACGCCAAGATTTGTCCACACGACCACTCACCAATAGCGCGCCCAATCTTACATAGAACGAAGTCACACGGAGAAACTTGACGGTCTGGATCGTCGGGTATAGTTTCAATGTGAAAATTAGTACATGCTAAATAAGGTTAACAATAGAAGTTTAATGTTTTAGTGCTAAAAAATGATGTGATATTGTGTGTACTTGTGAACCATGATATAATCTTGTATTTATAGTAATCACCCATCCCCATCCCCATCCCCGTATGAAAATAGAATTTCTCGTTAGGGTGAATACTCATTACTTAATCTCCTTAAATAAAGGAAGCCGAATAATATTCTGACACTTTTCTTAGAAGTTAAAAATTAAATATAATTTGAAATTCTAGATTTCTTAAAATTTTCCCACGACCCAAAACAGATTCCTATATGAGAGACTTCCTCCACATGGATTATGGCCCATCGAAACATCCGGGCCCAAATAATCATGCCCTAACAATAAGTAATTTAGATATAATTTTTTTTCTTAATAAGTGTGTACTTTTAAATTAGGAAAGTAAAATTAAATGGAGAGAGTATATTGATATAAGCAAGTCAAAGATAATTTATTCAACTAAATAACAATTTTAAATCAAGAAAATGACCAGTCCTAATGTTGAATATGACAAACAGTCCTGAAATACAATCAAACTTCAAAAATATTGACACTATACTCTTTTTCTTTTTCTTTTTTTTTTGAATTTTATATATATATATATATATATATATATATGAGATACATTGGATATTATAAATGTTGTATTACTAATAAATTGAATATTATAATGAATGTCTTAATTTTATTTTGATCCCAACTTCTTTTTAACTTTTTTTGATAATACTAATTACTATGATGTTTTTTTGTGGTGCTTCTAATTTTAATATTTTTACATTTGTCATTCAATGAATAGAATAAAAGGCATCAATAATTTAAATTTATATAGTGATTAGTACTACCAAAAGTTAAGTACTAATCACTATATATTTTAAGTTACTCATATTCAAAATTTTCTTTAGTATTTTTTAAAGGGATAATTATTTCGTTAGTCCCCAAATTATTGTTATTTTTCATATTTAGTCACTTAACTAATGCTATTGCGTATTTCACCCTTTTGCCATAGTTGTTTCATGTTAGTCACCAAAGTATAGCTAGTTTTCACTTTCGGTCCACAAATTACAGTTATTTTAGGTTTAATCTTCAAAGTATAGCTGTTTTACAAATTGTTCCCTTTAATTGTTTTATTTTTGTGAGATTAACCTAAGATTGCATAAATTATAAAATTTATAGACAGAACCCGAGGAAAAAATAATTAGAGGACTAAACGTGAAAATAACTATAATTTCAAAATTCATTAAGAAATTATCCATTTCCTTAAAATATGTTAAATAGATTATTATTGTAAATATAAAAGAACTCAAAATTTTGATCTAAAATGCATAAGTGGGCCCAGCTCAACAAATCAAGGGATATTCCTTAAAATCTGACTTCATTTAACATTTTTACCCTGGCAGGCTGGCTAAAGCTCTCCACAGGCCGGGCCGGCCGGGCATTAAAGTGATTGTAATTTCATAACAGCCTTGAAAATATTATAAAGGAAATGGGGCAGCCGGGCAGGGCTGCTCCAAATCCTACGTTATAGAAAACTAATACCGCCTTTGTGATTTTGTCCCACAAAAACTAGTCTTATTTATACAAAATATAATTCTTTTAATTTTTTTATTAATAATAATAATAATATAAAATATATAATATTTTCTAGTATAATAACGTAATTGTGCTACAATGTCATCAGTATTAAATTAAATATTAATTATATTTAAGAATAAACAAAAAGAAAAGTATATCTTTTCAAGTTTGCAAGTTTTGTAAATGACCCTATTTTTATAAGACGTAGAAAATATAATTTTCAGTTCACCTGAAAATTATATACTTAGCGGTACAAGACCATAATCCTTCATTTTAAAACTAAAATTAAAAATATTATAGAAAATTGATATTTTTATAAAAAAATTTGATATTTTCACAAGTTCATACTCACATGCATGCGAGAGGAGTCTTGTTAAATAACAATTTTCATATTATATAATTGTTAAAACAATCTCTAAGAAGTACTATATTTGTTGATGTTTTTATTTCAGCTGTCAGTATTTTTTACTGTACCTTGATTGCAAGACTTGAAAACTGATAAATTCATAGCAGAAAATTATATTTTCATAACAAAAAATGCCGCTATAGATCTTATAGTCTATAACGACGATTTTCACGGTCGTTATTTATCTATAGCGACACTTTTATTATAAAAATATCAAAAAAAATTATAAAAATATCAATTTTCTTATTAAATTATTAGCACCGTATTATTAACTATATACGTATAAGGTACAAACATTCAATGCCGACCAGGGCAGGGCGATCTCTAGCTAAAAACTCAGTAGGACCCACTGAAAATTAAGTATGTTAGAATTTTGTAACATAACCCATTCAAACAATTCAACAACTTCACATCTTAACTGAATAGGAAGACTTTTTCCTCAAATATATTTTAATATTTATATAGAAAGAATAACGGATTGAATAGGATTGAGGACGGACACAAGAGAGTTATGTACAGTAAAAATTTGGCACAATATAGACAATAAAAATCTAGATTTTCGAACCAAAAAAGTAGTGAGCGGATAGATTATTGGTCCAATCAGTGGTCGAATTGTTATTGACATATGACATTATTAATATATAAAAATATATATTTTTAATAGTTAATAAAATTTTAAAAAATCTCGTTTTTTATGAACTAAAACATAATAAAGTTGAGTTATAATATTACTAAAAATAGTTATTTTTAATATTAAAAAAAATTTGGTACAAAAAAAAACTGGTTCACTAGTCAATTAGCCGGTGAACAACCGGCTCGACCAGTGGGTCAACCGATTTTTGACCAAAAATGATTTATTAGTTCAAATCGGATTAGAGTGTCGACCGGTTTCGATTTTAATCGGTTAAGCTAGCGATTCGATCTGGGTTTTAAAACCGTGATAAAAATATAAACTCATACAGGCGTAGATAAAATTTTATAAGGTATTGAATAATGTTGGGCCATAATACTTTTCATACTGGGTCAGGCCGAATGGGCTTATCCTTTGGATTGTGTTATGGGGGTATTTCGGTTGGGTCCGGTCAGCCTGGACCGTCTCTCTGTTATTGGGCTTAGTCATTGGATCGGTTTATTATGCAAGCTGTCACTTATCCTGTCTTTGACCGGTAATCATCACAAAAGGTAGTGGTTGACTGTTATGTCTGCCACCTTCCTGCATGGCATTAATGAGGATGAAACTCCGATTACCGGCGGGAAGTAATAGTGGTAGCAGGTAGGGAAGTAAGCTACATACTTTCGGCTGAGGTGACCGGTGGTGAGGGGAGGTGTCAGGAGATAGTGGGTGGCACGGTAAACCGGGTCTACGGAACGTATGGGGCAAGGATCACAAGAAAAAGAAGGAGGTAACAAAACACAACACACAATTATTATTTTCTCTCTCACTCAGACACTAGTGGATATTTTTCCTCCATCGTTAACCTTGTGATCGCCTATACTGACTCTCACGCCGGAGCTATCCCCCGACGGTCAGGCCGTCAAGTTTCTGGTGTTGACTTGTTGAACTGTGCAGGATCAGAGCGTCTTACGTAATTGGGATGCGGGAGAAGATCTTGGCGTTAACATTGGCGCTAGAAGGAGGGCTGAGTTCTAGTGTCCTGAGTATTTTTTAAATTATAAACTGTGTTCGTTCTACGTCGGTGTTCATGGGGAAGAGTAGGACACCTACACCTGAGGGGCAGCCGATGGCTGCCAGTGAATCAATACCGCGAGTATCTGTTAAGGACCGTTTGGGACCTGCACTAAGTGTTCATGCCAGCACGGCGTCCAAACAATCGCATGGAGATTCTCGTCCGAGGGTTGTGAGCAAAGCCAAGAGAAGGCTAGTTTTCACAGCAGAGAAAGGGTCTGGTCATGGCCGGAGACGAGTAGAAGGCACCTCGCCTAGAACTCGATATCGGGATGACCAAGACGAAAAGGCTGCCCGCTTGGCTAAGATGGCAGACGAAGCTGATAGGGCCATGGAGGCACTGGTGAAGCAACGGCAGGATATAGCTGAGCAGATGTCTCGAATGGCAGAGTTGAGAGACGAAGCGTCCAGCTATGCCCAATCTGAAGAACGTGGGCATAGGAGTGGGAAAGAACCTGTTCATTCAGGGCGTGAGTCTCGGGGTCAATCTCGAGAAAAAAGAAGGTCCAGAAGCCCTACTCCTCAAAGATCAAAGAGGGCACATCACCCTGTTGGTTCTAAGGAGCAGGGTCGAAGCGAACGAAGAGGTCGATCCAGGGATCGTACTCCGGAGAATACTAAGAAGGCGCTCGTTGATGCGCATTCCCACCACGGCAGTCGGGTTCAAAGACGAAGCAGATCTAGGGGTCGAACACCCGAAAGTCCACTGAGGGCACTCCGCCCTGTGGACCATCGTCATCGTAAAAGCCCCTCGAAAGTTGGGGGTTCTATGGCAAGAGACCGGTCCATTCAGAGGAGGGAGGAGTCACCGGAAAAAGTAGCATCGTCCCAACCCGAGGGCGTGGAGTATCTGGTCAAAGAGGTAAAGGAGCTTCGGAGACAGCTTGCCGAGGTACAGAAAACGAAAGATACTTCGGGAAAGAAGGCATCCCCTTTTTCCGCAGAGATTCTGAAAGAAAAAGCTGACCCCACCAAGAAGTTGCCTCACATTGAAAGTTATGACGGATTGGGGGATTCCTATGACCATAGTCAGGCGTTCGACCGACTGATGGATTATTACGACTTTAGCGATGCTGCTAAGTGTCATACTTTTGTCATGACACTCCGGAAGGATGCCAGGCAGTGGATGGGGACTTTGCCTTCGGATTCGATTTCATCTTGGGTGGATATGTGCAGTAAGTTCCACGCTCTCTTCGGGAGCAACAAAAGGAGGGGGAAACCAACTGGCTCGTTGGCTCAGGTTCGACAGTATTCAAATGAGTCTTTGGGCCAATATGTAAAGCGATTCCGTGAAGCAGTCGACCAAGTGACAGACCTGAACGATCTACAAGCCGTGGGACTGTTTCAAAATGGGTTAGATCTGATCAAATCGGAAAAGTTGGTGAAGAAGTTGATGTTTCATCACCCGAAGAGTCTCGCAGAAGCCTTTGACAAAGCGGAAGGTTATATTGTGGTAGAAGAAGCCATGAATAGCCTCAAGCGCCCTTCTTCAGATCGGCTTAAGGAAATTCAGGAAATCATTAACATTTATCTATCAAAAATTCAGGAAATCATTAAACAGGCGACGCTGATAGTGGAGTCAAGAAAAAGGAAAAGATCTGACAGCGAAATGGAAAGGAAAATGAAGAAGAAAGTAATGGGGATCCTCTGGGAATCATAAAAAGTCATCATCAAATTCATTCAAATGATACTTTTGCCAGAAATTCCGACATCTCTTAATAAAGGCTACATAAGTTGGTGGTTCTCCCGTTTTCCAAACATTCACTTAGTGTCTGAAGTTTTTCCACAAGAATTCACTCTTGTAACCCTTCTGATATGTATTAAGTCTTGGTATGAAAAATATTGTCATTATCGTATAATATGTGTTTCTAATTTTTGGAGTTTTCATTCATCCGATTCATTTAGTACCGATTAATTTGTTGAAATCGTAGATTCTCAAAATACAATCTTTAATCATTATTTTCCTAACCTCGTAAAAGAATTTTCTCAACTCAACCTTAAAAACTTTCCTCAACCGTTACCCCATATCCATCAAATTCTTACCGCTTCTAATGAAGAAATTCCTATCGACTCAGATATATCACTTAAATCTTCTGCCTCAGTATCTCCCAATGATTCTATAAATGGTGATCATACACCAATTTCATCTTCAATCAACAACTTATCTCCTTGCTTGACCACTTCATTCGCACCTTATCAACAGAATTGTGTGTGAAATCATTTGTCGTTATATCATATCATCGATCCATATCCTCAACTCCAAATGTCAGTAGATGAAGGTCTTCTATCTAAATATGCCACATTAATCTCTCTATTCAATGATATGCCAGTTGTGTGACGCCCCCAAAATAGGTATACATCACCCATCTTGAGTCGCCAAATACATGGTATAAAATTTAAATACAACTTAGTAATACAACTGTCGTGTAACATACGACAAAACATAAACTGAGAGTTTTAATATGAATATTGTCTTCTAGACAGTATTCAAACTCAAATGGAGTTCTCAATACATTTATTATCACACTATTTTATAGAATAGTGAGGACTACTAATGCTATCATCTGGACCGTCACTCCGTTTCCCGACTAGTCCCGGCTACATTCTCATTTTCTGAAGAGAACAATGAAAGCAAAAGGGTGAGCTAAACTAGCCCAGTAAGAAATATTATGACTAAGATAATGCATAATAATTTATCGTTAGCCTTCAACGGTGTTAAACTGATAAAATATAACTAACATTCATCAACTTTATAGCTGAGACTCAGCTTAACATATAATCCACATCATCCCTGCACTATGACTAAGGATATTCATTAGTATCATGACCACAAATTATCCATGCACTACGGGCCAAGGATATTCGTATTTTCATCAATGGTCATGATCATGCCAACAACTGTACATCAATGTACTACGGGCCAATGAGGACTTTTACCACATCATTTGTAACATTACAGTCATAATTATACCGAACAATCCCTGGTCATAATCATACCAAGTCCATCTATGCATTACAGGCCACATATGACTTTCAACAGAATATGAACTTGAGGATGATGACAATGATATAAGAATTCAATAAAACAAGTTCAAGGATAAATTTTTAAATATTTATAATTTAATTTATCTAAAAATCAATAACGTCCAAATTGTCAATATGATACTGCTTTGTGGAGTAAAATTCAAGAATAATATTATACCAAAAATAATTTGGACCGAAAACGAATCAATTTTTATCATGAATAGTACCTCGGGTGAATAGTACTCGAGTTAATAGTACCCCGTGAATAGTACTTCGGGAATAGTAACCCCGTGAATAGTACTCAGACATGTAAAAGTTAAAAACTTATCAAGAATGCTCAGAATAATATTTCCATAAAAAGATACTAGATGAAGTGCAAATATCAAGGATATTCGACTAATTTCATAGAGTATTGAAGCCAAAATTTTAACAAAACGAGTATAGAATTTGAAATCTGAAACGAAATAGTATTACTTACACACTACAGAGTATGAAAGAAAATATTATTTCAAGCGGATATTGAACAAAAATAACATCCCTTACCTTGAAAAGAAGAGTATTCCAACTGGTATAGCGGGGATATTCTTGAAGAAATCTTTTACTGTTTTCTACGCTCAAAGCTTTTTAAAACTCTAAAGAAATACGCTCAAGATTATAGAAGAAGAATTCTCAGATTCTAGTGTGATTTTCAATTTTAACTTAAGCCCCTATTTATAGGAAAATGCTAGAACGCCATAGGAGACTAAAATAATAAAATATTATTATTATTATTATTTTTTTCAAATCTAACGTCTACCCACCAAATGAGCAGCCAACTTGGAACAAAAATTTTAGCCAACAAGTTTGAAAAACAAAAGCGGGTCACACCCAATTTTAATAAAAAAATATTTTATTTTTTGAAAATTCAGTAATTCATAATAAATAGCCCTTTTATCAGAAAAATACGAATTTTAAGTCCATTTCACACGAAATCGAATTCTCTACAACTTTGTAGCTTTAAGTTTTTCCAAATTCTAAACAGAAAATATTCGAAATCCACAAACGGATGATTTTTAACACCTTTTAAAATTCATAACAAATCATGTGTTAATTTTTAACGGTTCAAAATTTGTGGACATATACTCAACTTATATATGCATAACATATCCAAAAATCACAACGATCCAATGGTCGGATTAAAATTATAACTCACGCAATAGAACTTTAAGAACACTGATTTATTTTTTAATACCTCCATTTCGACAAAAATACTGATAAAACACCTCAACATTAATTCATTCATTTATAACCACAAAAAATAAATATTTTTCTATCCATCATTTATGTTCACATAAAATAAATATTTCCTTATCATATAAATCAATAATTAATTATTCTCAAATAATATTACAAAATTACAATAATAACAACCAGGACGTTTTCAGAAAAGAGGGGGCTTATCAATAAGGATTTCTCCTTACTGGCGCGCAATTAGGTGACCAAACCTCTCATTGACAGAACTTTTTAGACATTGCCAATAATGTTATCTAATAATATTATTTAAATTATATGAATTATTGATCTGATAATGAAAAATACTGTACAGTGACAATTATTGAAACAACAATAATATAAAATATCAACGCAGCAATTATTGAACCAATAAAATAAAATATTGAACAGTAATTACTGTAATAATTATTGAGTAGTGCCTTCTTACGTATGAATCAATAATTCAACAATACTGTGCAATATCGTGTGCTACTGTACAACAACGCGTATTATTGTATTTTAACCACCAAGTATTCCAACAATGCTAACGGTAACGATTACGTCGTTATTTATAAAAACTCAAATTTATCGTTTTCTTCATTCGACAGTTATACTGTTATGGGGCCCACAAATGGCTGCGCCGTCGTACGAATATTTTCCGACAATAAGAATATTCCACGACCAAATGAATATTCCCCGACAACATGAATATTTTATAACCACTTGCTTATTTTGAAAAATTTATAAATATTACTCATAACTATAACATTATATCAAATTTACTCCTTAATATTCAAAAATGATATTTATAGAAAATTCATCATTATTCATAAAAGTTGGGGTCTTACAAGTCGGGCATTACTCCATGGAAGCTCAGCAAACCATTGCTCATAACATTTCTGATGAGAACAAAACCTTTATTGACATTTTAAATGACAAAATTCTTGAACTGAGGGTTACACTTAACGATGATCAAAGGAGTTAATCATTCTATCCAACAATGCCTCTTCCAAAATGATGATAACAAAAAGGGGGAGAGAAAGGTATGGTAGAGAATCTAGTTCATAGGGGGAGAAAGGAATGCAGCCAAAGAAGTCGATTCATAGGGGGAGAAAGGAATGCAACCAATGGCCAATGAGTTAAAAAAGGGTGAGAAACACAAAGAAAGGTAAGTACATTCATACGTAAGCTCATCTGAGATGAAGACTAGTGCATATAATTGATTCGTAAAGACTTGGTTTAATTATTTTTGCCCTTGTAATATTTTGGGAAAACTATGTGGTTATCTTTTATGTGGATGATTTAATTATGCATGGATGCTTAACTTCTATTATGAATGCCATATACATGCACATCATTTTATTCATATCTGTTGGTCTAGTAATACAATGACTTGCTATATATTAAGTCATTCATAATCATGCATATACATTCAATGAAATTGTTTAAATATGATTGCTATAATATTTTTGTCATCATCAAATAGGGAGAGATTGTTTGGAATCTAATGATAGATTAAAAGATTATTTAATTAAGGGGGAGTTTGATTAGACCCATGATTAGATTTTATTTTTTATATATAATTTGATAATAACACGTGTATATGACTAAAATGATGAAGCTTATATAGTATATTTATATGAATAAGTTTTATACAGTCCTTAACTAAGAAATCTTTGTACAAGGATTTAGAATAGTATGATCAAATTTTTTAGGTTAATCCTTGCTCTGAATGAATATGTAATAAATAGGACAATTATAAAGAGACTACTCTACATGAAAGAAGAATTGATCGCAGAGTAAATCTACATGTAATGTATATCTGAACAAGTAGGTTTTGTAAAGTCATTCAAAAGAATTGATGTACAAGGAATTAGATAAGAAAGACCAAATAATGTTAGGTTAATCTTATGAGAATTAATCTGATGTATAGATGATAGGATTTCTATCGAAAGGCTACTCTGCCAGTTAACGGTATGAAGATATTTAGCATGCAGAGTCCATCTTATTCGTACAACATTAGAAGATAGAAAAATTCACTTCAAATCACAGACAAAGACCTAGTTCAATAAGTGAACACCACAGAGAAAATTGTGTCTGCACAGTATAAGACGATCATAGAATTCACTCCATGATTGCAAACAGAAAATCAGCTCGCAAAAGAAGTAAATGATCTCAAAGCCACAAGACTAACACAGAGCTGCACAAGAAATCGAGGAATCAGTTAAACATCATCTGACAAAGAATGATTAATCTGCTGAATGAATCAATGGACAACATAGTAAAGATTTATCAGTAAAGAGTGATTGTGGAATACTCCAAGCAGACACTGAACGAGAGTAGTATCAATATATTACTCTAAGATTGTTCAATGATGTCAAGATAGTAAGGTCAACATCAGAACAGTCAAGTAATATATGAAGTTCTGACTACATGAAATAAAGGAGATCATCAAGCTCAGTTTATGCAATGGAAAAAAGTAATGTTTAATCAAGAAGGAGTATATGGCAAGAGAATATACTCTGACAATATATGAGTATAACTCTCACAAGAAGAAATATCTAGAAGTCAAGAGGTAAACTGTAAGGATATTCCATCTGATCACAGAACTCAAAATCGATCTTAGAGCAATCAGATTAAGATAGCTATATAGTACGAAAAACATCTCACTCAAAAAGATGTTGTTGTCTTCATAAAACAACTAAGGTATCGAGAATAAGAAGAAGAATATGCTAAGCAAGTTAAGTATCATGAAGAATTCAGAAAGTAGAACAGAAGTTAAAGTCGTAGTAGAAATGATGATACAGAACACAGATCTAAAGTCTTCATCATTCTACTATCAGAAGTCCAAAAAGAGTTCGAGAACAAAAAATGTCTAACCGATCGTAGGGCTCGTTCTTATAACTCTTGCAACAACAGATCATAGAGCTCATGTCAGGTCTGACAATAAGACTAACAAATGGAATATTGTAACATGATGATCTTAAGGCATCTAAAGATATTCTTGGGAGAAAACAAAGAGGTATCTAACAGCTAGTTAGCCGAAAGCAAGCTGTCTGAAAAGCCAGAAAAGATACTGACTGATGCGATAAGTCCTAAGTTAGAAAGTACACTGACGCAGAGCGTCAGAAAGTCAACATCAGAGATATCAAAGTATCTATGCATTAAATGCTCTAGTATATACTTCTCAACGGGAAGATTTTAGAGAAGTATAAAAGACAGATTCATTCAAATAAGGAATATGATGATGCACATCAAACTTCCACACATGAGAAGAATCATCATTCAAGATGAACATCGAGCTAATAAAGAGAGATCGTAGAGTAAAGAAAGCTCTAACGATTATAGAAATGCTCATTGCTGCCAAGTCCAAAGAGAAAGAAAGACTAACGAGATAATCTTGGCAGCACCTCATCAGATCATAAGAGGCTGATGAGAATACATCAAGGTCAGAGTCACAGAGCCAGAGAAAATAAGAGCTAGAAAAACTCAAGAGAAGATGACCTAGAGCCGTAGAGCCAAGAGAGTGGAATACATGGTAGAACTGCAGATCCAAATATGAAGAAGCCATTTAGTTGATGCTGATGAAGTTAAAGTGACAGATCAGAAAACAAACTTCAAGAACCATTATACACTTTATCAGGAACCCTCAGAATCAACCAGCTAAAGATGATGAACACAAGTCTACGATTCTAAGATTGTTCAAAAGCTACTAAGCACAAAAGATGAGAAGAGCATAAATGAATAGCTTAGTAGCACATTAAAATTGATCATGAGTAGCTACTAATAATCAGAAGAGATCAAGCTTCAATAACAGAGTTCAACAAGCACTAAGAAGATGATCAACCATGCTGTTAAGTACTATAAGATGAAGAGAATTCAAGACATCTTAGCAGCACCTTTACAACACTTCTCCAATCAAGAAGAAGGGTTGGAGGATCCTGGTCTAAGTGATCGAATTAGGATCAGTGGATCCCAGTCTAAGTGACTGAAGCAGGGTCAGAGGATCCTTATCCTAGGAACAAAATATCCAAGTATACTTGGCTTTAAAAGGTCTGAGTGTCCTTTTCTGTTGAGACTAAAATAGCCAAGTCTGATGGGCTTGATGAGGGCAATGTGTCCTGGCCTAAGTGATCAAATCATTTAGTGGAGTCCCTATTCATCTAGCAGAAGAGTGGATTAGGAGTTGTTTAGTCTCTGCACCACTTAAAACCTCTCGTGTCTTTTACATTCTGCACTTAATCTTCTGCAATAAATATATATACCTGCTATATAAATCTTGTATTTAATTATGTATATGAATTGTTTGAGAACTGATGTAAGACCCCAAATTATTAATAAATAAAATTTAATTTCCTCTATTTATTATTCTGAAATAGTAAGGGTTGATTTGATTAATGTGGTTAGTTATGGGTAAAATGCGCAAATATTTTAAATAAGCAAGTGGTTATAAAAAATTCATTGTTGTCGGGGAATATTCGCTTGGTCGTGGAATATTCTTACTGTCGAAGAATATTCGTACGACGGCGCAGTCTTTTGTGAGCCCCATAACGGAAAGCGATTGGATGAAGAAAATGACAAAAATAAGTTGTTTATAAATAACGGCGTAGTTATTACCGTTAATACTGTTGGAATACCCGGTGGTTAAAACACGGTAATACGTGTTGTTGCACAGTAGCACACGGTATTACACCAATTATTGATTCTTACGTAAGAAGACACTACTCAATAATGATTACAGTAATTACTGTTCAATATTTTATTTTATTGATTAAATAATTGCTACGTTGATATTTTATAATTGTCACTACGCAGTATTTTCTATTATCGGAGTAATAATTCATATTATCTGAATAATATTATTAGATAACATTATTGGCAATGTCTAGAAAGTTCTGTCTAAGTAGAGATGTTTGGTCATCTAATTGCGCGCCAGTAAGGAGAAATCCTTATTGGAAAGCCCCCTCTTTCCTGGGAACGGTCTGGTTGCCAGTACTGTGATTCTGTAATATTATTTGTGTATAATTAATTATTGATTTATATGATGAGGAAAATATTGATTTTATGTGGATATAGATGGAGAAAATTTTTAATCTGACAATTGTTGAAAAATAATATTTTACCTTTTTCTGATAAAATAATTCATTTAAATATATTATTTTAATAATATATTGATGGTGATATTTTTACAATGAATGTGGGATATATGAGTATATGAGGAGGAAGAGTATTTTTGTGACATTAAATGATTAACACATGTTTTGTGTGTTGGTGGACACAATTCTTGACCGAAAATTTATTATTGACTATAAAATCGCCCGTTTGTAGATTTCGGTCAATTTTTGTTTAGAATTTAGAAAAACTTTCTTCTGCAAAGTTGTAGAGAATTGAAATTCCTATAAAAACTCGTAAGATTCGAATTTTCTGATAAAAGGCTATTTATTATGAATTATTGAAGTTCTGAAGTTCCGAAATAATTGATTTTTGGAAGTTTTATTTATTATTTTGAAGAAAAACGTTTTTTGGCATTTAAGTGGGCTAACATGTGATATAAATGGGCTGAGATCAGATGTCTAGAGGTGGAATAAGGAAAATTTGATAAATATATTAATATTATATTAAATTTTCTGCTTTGGTGTTCTAAGCATTTTCCTATAAATAGGGTGCTTAGGTTAGAATTGAAAATCACACCAGAAACACAAGTTTCTCTCTATTTCTCTCTCTATATCGAGCGTATTCTTGTGAGTATTTGATACTTTGAGTGTTGCTATACGGTGCAAGTTTCCTTCAGCACTATATCTAGTATTCCAGTCAGAAGTACCGTCTTTCCGAGGTAAGGGATGTTATTTCTTCTTAAATGATATTATTTTCTTCAATATCATTATGCCGAAATATTAATCTGAACTTTTTATCAAATTTGAAACTTTTCATGTCGGGGTTACTATTCACGAGTTACTATTCATGAGTTACTATTCACGAGTTACTATTCACCGAAAAATGAAATTTTATTCTTTTTGTCCAAAATATCTATTATGAATACTACCTTTGATTGTATCCATATTTTGATCATTCTTGAATTTTACTCCACTATGATTATTTATGAGGTATTTTTGGACATGGAGTAATTGAAATACGAATTCTTAATATTTATTATTTTGTTTCACTGGATTCGTTTCCTTTAAAATATTTTTCATCATCCTCAGTCCTAAATGATGATATAATTGAATATCTTTGGCCTGTAGTGCAAAGATTAATGATTTCTGATGAATATCTTTGGCCCGTAGTGCAAAGATGAACAGGTGTTTAGATGAACATGACCAACTGGTGAATATCTTTGGCCTGTAGTGCGAAGATAAATATTGATTGATGTTACAGGGATAAAATGCTGATGATGGACTTTTAAATTCATAGATAATAGTAGATTTCATTCTCTACGTAACTCTTCTATGAATTATTATTTTCCGCTGCGAATATTGATTTAAAACTTGTTGTCTATTGTATTCTATTATATTTTTTCCTGTTGAAGACTAACGATAATTTGTTCTATGTTATCTTAGTCATAATGTTCTTTACTGGGCTAGTTGAGCTCACCCTTTTCCTTTTTGTTCTATTTTTCTCAGGAGGCGAGAATGTAGCGAGTACTAGTCGGGGTATGAATGAAGGTTCTAGGAAGTTATTTTAGTAGTCCTCACTATTTGTTTTTTGTAAAATATTGTACCAATAATTGTAATGAGGAATTATTTGAGTGTGGATATTGTCTAGATGACAATATTTATATTTACACTCACAGTTTTTATGTTGTATTAATAAAGTTGTAGTTGTTTCTGTACCATGTTATTGACGACACAGAATGAGTGTTGTATACCTATTTTGGGGGCGTCACAACTGAGATTTCTAAGTAAAATCTTTAAGGGGAGTTTTCAAACTACTATTCCGTTGCGTATAGATAATTTTGATTAATTAATTATTTGGTAATTCAAATAAGTAATTAGTAAAAAAATTTAAAAGATCTATAACCCCCCTTCTAGATATGACGCCCCCAAAATAGGTATACGCAACCCATTCTGAGTCGCCAAATACATGGTAAATAATTTAAATACAAATTTAATTTATACAACTGTCATGCAAAATACGACAAAACATAAGCTGAGAGTTTTAACACGAATATTGTCTCGTAGTCAATATCCAAACTCAAATGGAGTCCTCATTACAATTATTATCATACTATTTTATAAATTAGTGAGGACTACTATAATCACCATCTTGGACCATCACTCCATTCCCCGACTAGTCCCAACTATACTCTCATTTCCTGAAGAGAACAACGAAATAAAAGGGTGAGCTCAACTAGCCTAGCAAAAAATATTATGACTAAGATAATGTATAATAAATTATCCTTAGTCTTTAGCAGTATAAAAACTGATACAATATAATAGACAACAAGTTTAACTGCAGCGAAACAAGCAATCCATCAGAAGTGTTAAGTAGACCATGATGTCTACTATCTTCTATGATTTAAAAGTTCATCATCAATATTTTATCTCTGTAACACATCTCAATAAATAATTCACATCACTGAATTATCCATGCACTACGGGTCAAGGATATTCATTAGTATCACATCCACGAATCATCCATGCACTATGGGCCAAGGATATTCGTTATTATCACAGTGGTCATGATCATGCCAAACAACTGTCCATCAATGCACTATGGGCCAATGAGGACTTTTATCACATCATTTATAACATTACAGGTCATGATTATACCGATACATAATTCTTGGTCATAATCATACCAATCAATAGTCCATCTATGCACTACGAGCCAAAGATGACTTTCACCACAATATAAGCATGAGGATGATGACAATGATATAAGAATTCAATCAAGTGAGAGTAATGATAAATATTAAAGATTTATAATTTAATTTATCCAGACTTTAAGAATGTCCAAATTGTCAACATGATAACTATTTTGTGGAGTAAAATTCAAGAATAATACTCATGTATCAAAAATAATTTGGACAGAAAAGAAATTAATTTTTGTCGTGAATAGTACCCGTGTTAATAGCACTCCGTGAATAGTACCGTATGTATGAATAGTACCCCGGCATGAAAAGATTAAAATTTAATAAGAATGTTCAGAAAAATATTTCAATGAAACGATACTAGATGAAGCGCAAATTTTAAGGATATTCTACTAATTTCAAGGAGTATAAAATCAATACAGAGTATGGAAGAAAATATTATTTCTTACTAATATTGAACAAAAATAATATCTCTTACGAATATTGAACAAAAACAATATTCCTTACGAATATTGAACGAAGATAATATCCCTTACGAATATTGAACAAAAATCATATTCCTTACTAATATGGAACGGAAATAATATTTCATACGAATACGAAAAATAATCTCTTACGAATATGAAATAAATAATATCCTTTACCTTAAAAAAAAGAGTAATTTCGATTGGTATATCGGAGATATTCTTGAAGAAAACTTGCACTATTTTCTACACTCAAAGTTTTCTTAAACTCAAAAAAAATAAACTCAATATTATAGAAGAATAATTCTCTGATTCTGGTGTGATTTTCATTTCTAAATTAAACATCCTATTTATAGGAGAATGACAAGATACTATTTAGGAAATAATCACGGACTTCACAGTAGGAAGTTCACAGGCGAAGAAAAATTCGGTTGAAAATTTTAATTTTTACTATGCAACACTATGTAACACTATGCAACTCTATGCAGTATTATGCAATACTATGCAGTACTATGCAATATAAAATAAAAACTTAGATAACTTTCTACCGACGATTTTGAAAAATGAGTAAGTGGGGGTCCATGTAATAAGTCAAATTTATAATAAATACTTCATAAAAAACATCTCTATTTATAACAAATCACTTGACTAAACACATTTTTAATCTTTCAATATTTATTCATCATTAATATTATAACTCGTAATATTAACAACCAGATCATTCCCAAGAAAGAGGGGGCTTTCCGATAAGGACTTCTCCTTATTGACGCGTAATTAGATGACCTAACCCCTTTCCTCTACAGAATTTTTTAGACATTGTCAATAATACAAATAATAATATGAATAACTTTGTCGTCTCAATTATTGATTTAATAATATAAAATATTGTGCAGATGATACTGTGACAATAATTGAATCAATAATATGAGATAATATACATCAACTACTGTTGCAATAATTGAATAAAACTGAGTAACTTCTCACGTAAGCATCAATAATCAAAAATACTGTACAATACCGTGTGCTACTGTACAACCACGCGTATTGTTGTACTTTTATCACCGGGTATTTCAACAGTTAACAGTAAAAGTTTTGTCGTTATTTTTATAAAAAGGTTATTTCTGTCGCTTTCTATATCCGACAGTAATTCCATTGTAGGGTCCACCAATGATTTTGTCGTCGTACGGATATTCCCTGATAAAACGAATATTCCCCGACTAAACGAATATTTTATAACAACTTGCTTACTTTACAAAATTTGTAAATATTACCCACAACTATTTATATCAAATCCACACCTTATTATTCAAAATAATATTTAGATAAAATTAAATTTTTATTCATAAAAAGTTGGGGTCTTACACATAGCCAAAACTCAATTTTCATTTTCTTCACCAACCCATATGAACCTAATTCCAAATTTATCAAGTCTCAATTTTACTATTCTTAGTTTGCAGAAAGAAAGACTATTTTCTTTATTTTCAAGTTTTGTTCAAATTCTTTTACTCCCCAATCTGTATACCTTTGTGAGTTCTCTTAGAATTGAATAGCAACTGAAATTGGGGGAAGATTGTAATTGAACTGTTGATATAAGAAGTATAACATCTATTGAAATCAAGTTTTGAGCAGGAAATTCATCACAAAAGATAAAAATTATACTTTCTATATAAGTTTTTGAATTGGGTAATCACATAGGTAGAAATTGATGTGAATTAGTTTGGGATTTAATTTTTGAGTGAATGAAAGCTAGCAAGCTATGTAGAGGGTGCTAGATTCTATAGAAACAGAACCAATACTGTTTACGTTTGAAGCCGCAGTGGCGCAGATGCGCCACTTCCAATCTTGAGACCCGCGCAGCTGCGCTGGTCTGCAGTCATTTCAAGATGTTTTATTCAAGTATTGAGTATTAGAACATGGGTATTGAAGTTCCTCATACTCTAATATAGGTTCCTTATGCTATTTAATATAGCCATGAGGAATTTGACTGGACTTGGTATGAATTAAAAACAAAATTCAAATGAAAACTAAATTGTTTTGAAAAGTAAAACTTAGAAGACCTAAACTGATTTGAGAAGATACCAAAGACTTGTAATTTTATGTTGTGTTGAAAATCAAGGAACCCTAGCGTAATAAGAATTGTTCAGAGTTTGGAAAATTCTGTCTTGAGCCTCCCAGGGAGTCACGCAACTGCGCCACTCCCAAGCCTAAAAGCATCACAGCTGCACCATGCTACTGTATTGCTAATACAAGTTTAATTTGAACTGAACTTTAGGGGCATGAGAGGGTATAAGTCTTTAACGTTGTAATACATAAAATATAAAGTATGTAGCATGTCCAATCATGGAATGAATATATCAGGCAAGGACTGAGCAAGGAAGTTATAAATAAAACTAATAAGCAATATAAAAGTAAGACAAACTAAGCTAATTTGCATAGATTGTATAACTGATGTGTATATGTTTGATTATATGATCATGTATAATATACGAAGCACAGGTAGCTATAGTTGTAATCAACTCGCAAGACAAGTCTTCCAGTTCCTATTTGTTACATGAATTCAATATGGATTGTCTATAACTGTACTGCAAATGGCATACGATATTACATATGATGTGTATATGAATCCCGAAAGTCAAATTATGTCTATATATGGTTGAGTTATGGAACTCAATTTGTGGTATGTGATATATCAGGCATGTGAAACTTATATTTATTTTAAATTGATATTTTTGCTGAGCATGAAGTTGTATATCTGTTTTAAATTGAGATATATGTTGAGCATGAAACTTATGTGCTATGTACGACATGAAAATTGCTAGATTTGCTGAGTTGTAGAGCTCAATCTTGCAAAATAAAATTTTTTGCAGGTTAGCGATATAATGCAACAATACTTGTTATTTGGATGACATGGAAAAGAAGGCGTGCAAGAGAGTCCTGTTTTCTTTATTTCGAAACTTAGATGGTATCATGATAATTAATAATGCACTAGTATTCAGATGTACAAAATTTTGAAAGGTTTAATGAATAGAGTATTTGTTTTGAAACAAGAATGTATTATAGTGATTGATTGTATGTAGAATTATACAGGTAGAACTTTATTATATAAGAATGATAAACATTGATATTTGAACTCACATAGTTCATTTACTATAATTATATTGGGAATCGTGAATATTGCAATTCAGGGAACGCAGGAAAAAAGAAAGAAAAATTTTATTATTCACATTTTCAATCGATATTGCATCTAATTTTGATATAAGGCTGAACTTAGATAGTATTGAACGAAAAAGGTCGAGACTAATTTTAATCCTAATATTGGAGTTAAGTTGGTCCTCATTTTGGGGTCGTTACAAGAGCTATTCCCCGGCAGCTCAAGTCGTCAAACTTTTAGTGTGACTTCGTTTCTGTGCAAGATTGAACGCGCTCTTGATAATTGAAATGCGTAAACGAATATTGACGTTAATATCATATATAGCTGATATAAAAATTACATAATACTTGATTTGATATTAGCATAAAATATATTATTTAACTCTTAAGTATATATTTAAATATACTTTATGTATCAATGCTTGTGAGACCATAAAATTGATACCTTTATAATTGTTGAGGACTGTTCAACAAAAATCCAATGATTGAGATCAAAGACATTTTGAATTTAAGGGCCATGATTTCATTTTAATTTTGTTTACCCTTTCAATTTCTTCACATGTTTATAATAGCATGTTTGTTTTTAATTTTGAATTCCTTGTAACTTAACCGAATATGTGGTGAGGTGGGATAAGAACTTTTGCTTTTTATACATCCTCATGAGTTCGGCCGAAAATTGAGTGGGAATGGAAGATATTTTGTATTACAAAATACTTTATAATATATATATATATATATATATATATATATAAAATGTATTTACACACCTATATATTACACAATTGGCTATGACGATAATTTATTGGGCTATAGCGACGGTTTCACCCGTCGTCATAGTAATTCTGGACTATGGCTACGGGTGAACCGTCATTATAGCCCAAAAAAACCGTCGTTATAGTCCTACTGTGTTGTAAGACCCCAATTTTTATAAATAAAGATGAATTTTCTATAAATATCATTTTTGAATATTATGAAGTTAATTTGATATAATGTTATAGTTGTGGGTAATATTTATAAATTTTGCAAAGTAAGCAAGTTGTTATAAAATATTCGTTTGGTCGGGGAATATTCTTTTTGTCGGAGAATATTCGTACGACGGCACAATCATTGGTGGACCCCACAACGAAATTATTGTCGGATTGAGAAAACGACAAAATTATCTTTCTATAAAAATAACAGCTGAGGTATTACGTTAAAATCGTTAAAACTGTTGAACTACTTGGTAGTAAAAGTACAGTAATACGCGTGGTTGCATAGTAGCACACGGTATTGATTATTGATGCTTACGTGAGAAGTCACTCAGCTATACTCAATTATTGCTACAGTAATTGCTGCATCATATCTCTTAAATTATTGTTATAGTATCATCTGTATAATATGTTATATTATTGAGACGTTGTGGTAAGTTTGGTTATTTTATGGGGGGCCATATGTCATCATCTAAGAGTCTCTTCGTCAATAGTAATTACCGTCGTCAATTGTAATTACCGTCGTCAATAGTATTTACCTTGGTCAATAGTAATTACCTTCGTCAATAGTATTTACCTTGGTCAATAGTAATTACCTTCGTCAATAGTATTTACCTTGGTCAATAGTAATTACCTTCGTCAATAGTATTTACCTTGGTCAATAGTAATTACTTTCGTCAATAGTAGTTGTCTCTTCAATATTACCAAGAGTCATTTGACCCTTCGTTAAGACCAAGAGTCATTTGACCCTTCGTTAAGACCAAGAGCCACCCTCAGTTTTTCTATAAATAGAGGCCTAGGGCTTCATTATTTTTCACGAATTCATTCAAGCTATAGAGAGAGAAAGTATAGAGAGAATAAGAGAGAGAGAGAATAAAAGTATTCTGCTACATCACTTTTCCAATATCCAGTTCTTTTAAGGTAGGGAATATTATTTCTTTTATATTCATGAAGAGAACTTCTGTTATTCCATTCGTTATTATTCTGTTGGAATAACCAGTATACGCGGTCTACCCTATACTTGGTGACATTCTTCTATTATTCTGTTGGAACATCCTGTCTGTGTGTTTTACACCGGACCTGGTTCCGTTTTTATTATTATTCTGTTGGAACATCCTGTCTGTGTGTTTTACACCGGACCTGGTTCCGTTTTGTTATTATTCTGTTGGAACATCCTGTCTGTGTGTTTTACACCGGACCTGGTTCCATTATTTATTATTCTGTCGGAATATCCTGTCTGTGCGTTTACGCCGGACCTGGTTCCATTATTTATTATTCTGTTGGAATAACCTGTCTGTGCGGTCTATCGCATGCATGGTGATTTCTTTTGTTATTCCATTCTTTATTATACTCAGTTGGTTAAGTTTTGACTTCTATACTCCATGAAATTTGTGGAATATCCTTGATAGTTGCGTTTCATCCAGTATCTTTTCAAGAAAATATTCTTCTAAGCATTCTTGAATTTTACTCCACAATGCAGTATCATGTTGACAATTTGGACGTTGTTAATTCCTGGATAAATTAATTCTTGAACTTGTTTTATTGAATTCTTATATCATTGTCATCATCCTCATGTTTATAAAATGTTGAAAGTCATCTGTGGCCTGTAGTGCATAGATGGACTTGGTATGATTATGACCAGGGATTATTCGGTATAATCATGACCGTAATGTTACAAATGATGTGGTAAAAGTCCTCATTGGCCCGTAGTGCATTGATGGACAGTTGTTGGCATGATCATGACCATTAATGAATACACGAATATCCTTGGCCGTAGTGCAGGGGTGATTCGATGATGTGGATTATTTTATTAAGCTGAGTCTCAGCGATCACAGTGTTGAAAAACTTTTTAAATCATAAAAGATAGTAGAGTTTATTTTCTACTTGACTCTTTTAATGGATTGCTTGTTCCGCTACAGTTAAACTTGATGTCTATTATATTTTATCAGTTTAACATTGTTGAAGGCTAATGATAATTTATTCTGCATTATCTTAGTCATAATATTTCTTACTGGGCTAGTTGAGCTCACCCTTTCTTTCACTGTTCTCTTCAGGAAATGAGAACGTAGCTGGGACAAGTCGGGGTACGGAGTGATGGTCCGAATGATAGTATTAGTTAGTAGTCCTCACTATTCTATGTAATGGTGTGTTAATAAATGTAATGAGGACTCCTTTTGAGTATGAATACTCTCTAGAAGATAATATTTGTATTCAAACTCACAGTTTATGTTTTGTCGTATTGTACACGACAGTTGTATTAATCAGTTGTATTTGTATTCTGTACTATGTATCTGACGACCCAAGATGGGTGATGTATACCTAATTTTGGGGGCGTCACAGTTGGTATCAGAGCTTAGGGATATGATCCCTGGCTAAGATGTGAGAATAGAACTAGGAGGGGAGAGACGGGGAATTCCTTCGCTAGTATGGCATACCTAAGTTTATTTGCATGGTATTTAATTGGTCGGTCATAATATAAGGATAATATATGACATATCAATTAATTTTTATTTTGTGGCAGTATCTGAAAATGGCATCTGAGAATGTTGAGAATAGCAATGGAGCACAGACGACTGTTGATTCACCACATATCAATAATCAGGATAATGTGCATCAGGAAGGTGTCAATCCTCATGCAAACAACAACACTGACCAAATGATGAATGATCAAATGTTCAGAGGCTTTATGCAATTCATGCAACAACAGGTGAAAGCGGCTCCTGTCCACAACGTAGGTGGAAATACTGGAAACTCTCAGGCGGTCACCGCTAAACAGTTTAAGGAGCTGGGACCACCGGAGTTTAAGGGAGAACCCAAACCACTTGTAGCTGAAACATGGATAAAGCAGATCACCAAGATATTTGATGTCTTGGGTTGCTCCGAGGAGCAAAAGGTTCCCTTTGCCGCCTTTATGTTGCGAGGAGAGGCAGATTACTGGTGGGAATCGATAAAGCGTACTCAACCTGCCGCACTGAAGATGTCTTGGGAGAAGTTTCAAGATCTGTTTAACGACAAATACTTTCCCGAGAGTATTCGTCACATGAAGGAGGTGGAGTTCATCAAATTGGAGCAGAATAATATGACCGTGTCGCAGTACGAGGCAAAATTTGCGGAGTTATCCCGGTTTGCGTCCCACCTGGTGGATAATGAAGAAAGAATGACGCGGATGTTTTTAAGAGGTTTGAAGCCGGAGATACGTCAACATCTTGTTTCTCATAAACTGTGTTTGTATTCAGATGTTGTAAATAGGGCTCAGTTGGTGGAGCGCGATAACGAGACAACGCAACCAAAAGAGAGCAGCCGCAAAATGATAATACCAGTGAGAGCAGTCATCGAAGCGGTGACAACAAGCGTGGAGGGAATCAACAGGCCAGAAATGGTAACCACTTCGGTGGTAATCAGGGCCAAAACAATAAGAATGGACATTTCAAGAAGAGGAGATTCAACAATGATGGAAAGACGTCAGCACCAGCACCTGTCGTTAAGGAAGGAGAACGACCACCTATCATATGTTTCAAATGCGGAGGGGAGGGACACATCAGTCCAAACTGCGCGATGCCGTCCAAAGCATGTTATAATTGTGGAAGAGAAGGTCATTTAGCCCGATTTTGTCGTTTACCGAAGACAAATTCAGCTAGGATGGAGGCACCAAAAGCCGTCCCAGAAAAGTCAAAACCGGTTGTGCAAGGGAGAGCGTTTGTTGTGAACTCCCAGAGAGCAAGGAACCCGAATGAGGTCATCACGGGTAAGCTTATCATAAACTCTAAAGAAGTTTATACTTTATTTGATACCGGTTCAACCCATTCTTTTATTTCTCCTACTTGCGCTCATCGATTAAATTTGATTCCGGAGAAATTAGACTTTGACTTATCTGTAGAAACTCCGTTGGGAGAAACCTTCATTACCTCCACTGTTTATAAGTCTTGTTTGGTTCAAGTTGGTACCCACACATTACCTATCGATCTGATTTCATTAAAAATACTTGCATTTGACGTGATTCTAGGGATTGATTGGTTAACTACTCATTATGCAAAAATTGATTGTTTTCGTAAGGTTGTTAGCTTTCATATTCCTAATCGACCTATTATGCGAATTCAAGCAACCAAACCATTAAAATCAATCGCTGTCATCTCAAGCCATAAAGCTATTCGTTTATTGAAAAACGGATGTCAAGCTTTCTTAGCTCATGTCACAGATCTAAACAAAAATACGTCAGCTTTGAATGATATTTCTGTTGTTAATAAATTCCCTGACGTATTCCCTGAAGAACTTCCTGGCCTACCCCCAGAGCGTGAAATTGAATTTTGTATCGATCTTGAACCCGGTACAAAACCCATTTCCAAAGCCCCATATCGAATGGCTCCTATTGAACTTCAGGAGTTAAAGACCCAACTGCAGGAATTGTTAGACATTGGTTTTATTCGTCCTAGTACTTCTCCTTGGGGTGCTCCTGTTCTGTTCGTGAAGAAGAAAGATGGGAGTATGCGACTTTGTATTGATTATCGGGAGTTGAATCATGTCACCATCAAAAATAGGTACCCATTGCCACGTATTGATGACCTGTTTGACCAGTTGCAAGGAGCACAATTCTTTTCAAAGATCGATCTTCGTTCTGGATATCATCAGCTGAAGGTTAGAACTGAGGATATTCCAAAGACGGCTTTTAGAACTCGGTACGGGCATTATGAATTTTTAGTTATGTCTTTTGGATTGACTAATGCTCCTGCTGCCTTCATGGATATGATGAACAGGGTATTTAAGGAATATTTGGATCACTTTGTGGTCGTCTTTATCGATGACATCCTTGTTTATTCCAAAAGCCGTGAAGATCATGAGCAACACTTGAGGCTGGTACTCCAAAAGCTTCGTGAATACAAACTTTATGCCAAGTTGAAGAAATGCGAGTTCTGGCTGGAAGAGGTAGCATTCCTTGGGCACGTAGTATCAAGTCGTGGAATATCGGTTGACCCGGCAAAGATTGAAGCTATTCAAAGCTGGGAGCAACCTAAATCAGTGACCGAAGTACGTAGCTTTCTTGGTTTAGCTGGTTATTATCGGAGATTCGTGGAAGGATTTTCTCGAATCGCTACTCCATTAACTCAGCTGACTCGGAAAGATACAAAGTTCGGTTGGAGCGAAGAATGTGAGCAGAGTTTTCAAGAACTCAAGAGGAGACTCATTTCAGCACCTGTTCTAACAATACCATCTGGCTCGGAGGGATTTGTCATCTACAGTGATGCTTCGAGCAAAGGGTTGGGATGCGTTCTCATGCAACATGGAAAAGTCATAGCCTATGCATCAAGACAACTCAAGGAATATGAGAGGAATTATCCTACTCATGATCTAGAGTTGGCAGCTGTTGTCTTTGCACTTAAAATTTGGAGGCATTACTTGTATGGGGAGAAAGTGGAGATCTTTACGGATCATAAAAGCCTCAAATATTTCTTCACTCAAAAGGAACTCAACATGCGACAACGACGTTGGCTTGAACTGTTGAAAGATTATGATCATACCATTCAATACCATCCTGGAAAAGCGAACGTGGTAGCTGACGCATTGAGTAGAAGATCATATGCGGGTACAAGTGCAATATTAACAACGCAAAGACCCATTTTGTGTGACTTGCAAAGGATGGAGATAGAGTTAAAGACTCCAGGGACCCATGTGATGATGGCGAATATACGAGTAGAACCGACTTTAATCGATAAAGTTAAAGCTGCTCAAGCTACAGACCTGGAGCTGATGCGTATGAGGAAGAAAGTGCAAGAAGGTTCTATGCCGGAAGCAAGAATCGATGAAGAAGGAATACTTCGAGTCAACTCCAGACTTTGTGTTCCTAACAACCCTGATTTAAAGTATGAAATCATGATGGAGGCGCACAACACACCGTTTGCAATCCATCCTGGAAGTACCAAAATGTATCATGATCTTCGTCATACATTTTGGTGGAGCAATATGAAGAGAGAGATAGCGTTGTTTATCTCAAGGTGTCTAACTTGTCAACGAGTCAAAGCGGAGCATCAAGTACCAAAAGGTCCATTGCAACCACTTGAAATTCCAGAATGGAAGTGGGAGCACATTACCATGGATTTCGTTACCGGTCTTCCTAGGGTTTCTCAAGGTATTGATGCGATTTGGGTCATTGTTGATAGATTGACCAAGTCTGCTCATTTCTTACCGATACGAGAAACTTATACACTTGAACGTCTTGCTCGTATGTACATAAACGAGATTGTAAGACTGCATGGTATGCCAGTATCCATAGTTTCTGACCGAGACCCAAGATTCACTTCACGATTTTGGGTTAGTTTACAAAAAGCTATGGGCACGGAGTTACGATTTAGTTCAGCATATCATCCTCAGACGGACGGACAATCAGAGAGGACTATTCAAACTCTTGAAGATCTATTAAGACTCTGTGTCTTTGACTTCAAGGGAAGTTGGGACAAGTTCTTACCATTGGTGGAGTTTTCCTACAACAACAGTTATCAAGCAAGTATTGGCATGGCTCCATTCGAAGCATTGTATGGAAGAAAATGTCGTTCTCCAGTATGCTGGGATGAGGTGGGCGAAGCAACGTTGTTGGGACCGGAGTTGGTACGTATGACTACAGAAAAGATTCAAACGATCCGACAACGTATAAAAACCTCACAAGATCGACAAAAGAGTTATGCTGATCTTCATCGAAAGGACGTGGAATTTGATGTAGGAGATCATGTGTTCTTACGTGTTGCTCCATGGAAAGGAGTTACGAGATTTGAAAAGAGAGGAAAGCTAAATCCTCGATTCATCGGTCCATTTTTAATCCTCGATCGAGTAGGAACTGTGGCTTATAGACTCGCTTTACCGCCAAGTATGTCTCGTGTTCATAACGTTTTCCACATATCCATGTTACGCAAATATGTGGAAGACCCGAACCACATTATTGAGTTAGAACCGGACGAAATAGCGGAGGATTTGACGTATGAAGAAGTTCCTGTTCAAATCTTGGATAAGAAGGAACATATTCTACGCTCCAAGGTTATACCTCAAGTTAAAGTTTTGTGGAGAAACCACGATGTTGAGGAAATGACTTGGGAGTTAGAATCAGAAATGAAATCAAGGTATCCTTACCTCTTCGACATACCAGGTACGTACCCTAATTTCGAGGGCGAAATTTCATAAGAAGGGGAGGTTGTAAGACCCCAATTTTTATAAATAAAGATGAATTTTCTATAAATATCATTTTTGAATATTATGAAGTTAATTTGATATAATGTTATAGTTGTGGGTAATATTTATAAATTTTGCAAAGTAAGCAAGTTGTTATAAAATATTCGTTTGGTCGGGGAATATTCTTTTTGTCGGGGAATATTCGTACGACGGCACAATCATTGGTGGACCCCACAACGGAATTATTGTCGGATTGAGAAAACGACAAAATTATCTTTCTATAAAAATAACAGCTGAGGTATTACGTTAAAATCGTTAAAACTGTTGAACTACTCGGTAGTAAAAGTACAGTAATACGCGTGGTTGCATAGTAGCACACGGTATTGATTATTGATGCTTACGTGAGAAGTCACTCAGCTATACTCAATTATTGCTACAGTAATTGCTGCATCATATCTCTTAAATTATTGTTATAGTATCATCTGTATAATATGTTATATTATTGAGACGTTGTGGTAAGTTTGGTTATTTTATGGGGGGCCATATGTCATCATCTAAGAGTCTCTTCGTCAATAGTAATTACCGTCGTCAATTGTAATTACCGTCGTCAATAGTATTTACCTTGGTCAATAGTAATTACCTTCGTCAATAGTATTTACCTTGGTCAATAGTAATTACCTTCGTCAATAGTATTTACCTTGGTCAATAGTAATTACCTTCGTCAATAGTATTTACCTTGGTCAATAGTAATTACTTTCGTCAATAGTAGTTGTCTCTTCAATATTACCAAGAGTCATTTGACCCTTCGTTAAGACCAAGAGTCATTTGACCCTTCGTTAAGACCAAGAGCCACCCTCAGTTTTTCTATAAATAGAGGCCTAGGGCTTCATTATTTTTCACGAATTCATTCAAGCTATAGAGAGAGAAAGTATAGAGAGAATAAGAGAGAGAGAGAATAAAAGTATTCTGCTACATCACTTTTCCAATATCCAGTTCTTTTAAGGTAGGGAATATTATTTCTTTTATATTCATGAAGAGAACTTCTGTTATTCCATTCGTTATTATTCTGTTGGAATAACCAGTATACGCGGTCTACCCTATACTTGGTGACATTCTTCTATTATTCTGTTGGAACATCCTGTCTGTGTGTTTTACACCGGACCTGGTTCCGTTTTTATTATTATTCTGTTGGAACATCCTGTCTGTGTGTTTTACACCGGACCTGGTTCCGTCTTGTTATTATTCTGTTGGAACATCCTGTCTGTGTGTTTTACACCGGACCTGGTTCCATTATTTATTATTCTGTCGGAATATCCTGTCTGTGCGTTTACGCCGGACCTGGTTCCATTATTTATTATTCTGTTGGAATAACCTGTCTGTGCGGTCTATCGCATGCATGGTGATTTCTTTTGTTATTCCATTCTTTATTATACTCAGTTGGTTAAGTTTTGACTTCTATACTCCATGAAATTTGTGGAATATCCTTGATAGTTGCGTTTCATCCAGTATCTTTTCAAGAAAATATTCTTCTAAGCATTCTTGAATTTTACTCCACAATGCAGTATCATGTTGACAATTTGGACGTTGTTAATTCCTGGATAAATTAATTCTTGAACTTGTTTTATTGAATTCTTATATCATTGTCATCATCCTCATGTTTATAAAATGTTGAAAGTCATCTGTGGCCTGTAGTGCATAGATGGACTTGGTATGATTATGACCAGGGATTATTCGGTATAATCATGACCGTAATGTTACAAATGATGTGGTAAAAGTCCTCATTGGCCCGTAGTGCATTGATGGACAGTTGTTGGCATGATCATGACCATTAATGAATACACGAATATCCTTGGCCGTAGTGCAGGGGTGATTCGATGATGTGGATTATTTTATTAAGCTGAGTCTCAGCGATCACAGTGTTGAAAAACTTTTTAAATCATAAAAGATAGTAGAGTTTATTTTCTACTTGACTCTTTTAATGGATTGCTTGTTCCGCTACAGTTAAACTTGATGTCTATTATATTTTATCAGTTTAACATTGTTGAAGGCTAATGATAATTTATTCTGCATTATCTTAGTCATAATATTTCTTACTGGGCTAGTTGAGCTCACCCTTTCTTTCACTGTTCTCTTCAGGAAATGAGAACGTAGCTGGGACAAGTCGGGGTACGGAGTGATGGTCCGAATGATAGTATTAGTTAGTAGTCCTCACTATTCTATGTAATGGTGTGTTAATAAATGTAATGAGGACTCCTTTTGAGTATGAATACTCTCTAGAAGATAATATTTGTATTCAAACTCACAGTTTATGTTTTGTCATATTGTACACGACAGTTGTATTAATCAGTTGTATTTGTATTCTGTACTATGTATCTGACGACCCAAGATGGGTGATGTATACCTAATTTTGGGGGCGTCACATGTGTAATACACAGTTATATATATATATATAAATATATATATATATATATATATATATATATATACAGAGAGGCTCTAAAGCGAACCTTATAAAGCGAACCAAAGACGAATCGTCGTCTTTGGTTCGCTTGGCGACGGTTCGATCCGTCGCCATAGCCATATAGTCTTTGGCGACAGGTCGAACCGTCGCCATAGACACCAAAGACGACGGTTCGTCTTTGGTTTGTTCTTTAAGGTTCGCTTTAGAGACGGACCGTATATATATATATATATATATATATATATATATATATATATATATATATATATATATTTGAAAGCATTTTGAAGTGTTTAAAAATTATTTTGAGAATAGAGTTTTTTCTTACCTTAGAAAATATTACTTTATATAAATATCTCTCTCTAACAATTGACATTATTTATCAAGGGATCATATGAAAGAAAAAAATCAATAAATTAGAAAACTTTGTCAAAGTTTGATAGAAGATAAGTATAACAGTTTTTTTTTCTTCAAAGTTTGCATCTAATAAAATAAAATAAAATATAATATTTGTTTAAAATTTAATATTTGTCAAATTGGCTTCAAAAGTAAAGTTTGATCTTATACGGCGGAGTCGGAAGTTGTAGTCCTAATTATTAGTCAAACATTTTTATAAATTTTATTTTGTGGTTCAATTAAAATAATAAATTCTGTGACTAAAAGTAAAATAAAACTATGGAAAATTATATGAAGAGCTTGATTGTGTTTATTCTAGATTTTATTGCGCAAGTGAATTTAGCTAGATTTTTTTACCTCTCGTCTACTCATAATATAATAATAATAATAATCAAATTCTATCTAAAAAATTAAGAGATCTTTTCAATTGATGATGAAGATTTATCCAACTAAGCAAAACATTGGTCTTATGATTTACTCCGTTCGTTCTTTTTTTTAATGTCAGTTTTAAAGAAGTATTTTTATTTCTTAATTTTTATCGTTTAAGAATTTTAAGTAAGTATTAATTGTTTAGTTTTTAATATTATTTTAAATATTAAATATAATTTTGATTCTCTCACTATTTTCTGCCTAATAAATAACACACTCTTTTTCTAATATAAGGGCAGTATAGACAATTAATATTATATTTAATATTATACAATCATTTTTTAAATACTTGTACACAACTATAAAACGATAAAGTATTATTTTTACTTCGTCGTCTTTTCAAATAGCAAAAAAACCATTTTAGTTTTTGAACCCTTTTCTTAGTTTCATTTTAATAGTTATACAAATTTAATTTCATAGCCATTAATCTGTACAAGTTATCGTGAAATATGGATCCGATTATCATGAAATTAACTTTATAGTAAGTTAATCAATTAACCAAGACAGTGCAGATACGCAGAAAAAGAAATCACCTCTTGACGTGCGTCTCGACACTGTATTGATCAATTTACCAAAATTAACTTTATGGTAACTATTCTCGAATATATTGTTCTTAGTAGATGATTGATGGTAAATGACATGTCCATAATAATAATAATCAAGGAATGTTTATTTAGTCTTTTCTATTTTTTCCTTCTTACCGATAGTATAATTCAAAATAATTATTTCATCAAATCATATCCATATGCGCAAAATTTTAGTAATTAATTTTAAACTAAAAAATTGAAAATAAATTAAGATGTGATTTATTTAATTTTTAAAAATAATAATCTTGTAATTAATAATACTTTTTACATAATTTATGATTTTTGTAATTATACTTTATAGAATTTAATAATTTCGTATTGGTTTTGAATTTAAAGACATACTTTAATATAAAAAGTCAAACTTAATCTTATAATTCAATTTTTTTTATCCAATTATAAAATTCTCTCACTATTACTTGAAATACTCTTAAACATATTTTTAAAAAACCCTACATATATATAATTGTGATAATATAATGTAAAATTTTCACTATTATTTTTTAAATTATGATAATATAATGTAAAATTGATATTTTTAAAAACCCTACATATATATAATTGTGGATCCAATTTATTATTGGTATGAGGGAAGTTTTGTGTAAGTATCAAATTTTCTTCCAGAAAAAATCAATTCTCTAAAATAAAAGGGGCAAACTATCTGGGTATAATTTAAGAATTTCAGAAAGTTTAGGGGCCAAAACAACAAAAATCTCCTAGAAAACCAATCAAAATATTCCCCATTAATTACATCTACACTCGTATACGTATGTAATAAAATATGACGCGTATCCGGACATTTACCAGCGTAAATTCAGCAGAAAATCTCTTAAGACTTTTCATTGAAGATACAGATGTCAAGGTTCATACTGAATTTGTGCTTTATACGCATACATATATGTATGTATATATATAATTGTATATACAAGTATAATGATGCTACTGTATCAGCAGTAAGAATACTGGGACCCACTTTAAAGAATTGCTTTCTTTTTCTCTCCTCATCTGCTTTCATTCTTCCCTTCATTCTTTTGCTCTCTCTTGCTGACTCCTCCCTCTTTCTCAGTTATTTGAATTGACAAGTTTTTCCACATTCTTTTCTTTATTGAGAGAAAAACAGGGGATTTTAGTTATTGGGTAGCTGGGATTTTGAAGATTACCTTGCTGTATTCTTTTGCATGATTTGTAATAAAGCCCAATTTGCCAACTGATTGTGAGGTAATGTTCATATAAATTTATTTATAATGGTAGGTTTATAATGATTTTTAATTTAGTCCCAAAATAAAGTGAAGCAAATCAGTTGCCTATGAATTTGTCTGGAACCTTTGGGTGTTTTTGTGTGTGGGTTCTTTGATTTTGCAGTTCGAACTTGTGATATGATGATTGGTTGATTTCTTGTTTTTGATTTGTACTAGTGTTGGGAGTTGGATATTCTTGAGATTAGCAAATAGTTTTGGCTTATTTTTTTATTCTTTCTAATTTGGATGGGCGATTCTTTAGATTAGCAAATAGTTTTGGCTTTTTTTCCTTTTCTTTTGGGCTGGTTTTCCTTTATTGTTTGTTAGTTTACTCTTTAGGAATAAATGATAGACTTTAAATTTCTGTTATCTCTTCTTTGTTCACATCTATAGATGTAAATTGTTAAATTTCTTTTGATAAACTCTTTGAGGGTTTAAGGTCGCCATTGTAGATTATCTGATCTTGGTTTTAAGGATTGGTTGATTATTAGGTTCAGAACTAGAGTTGGTGATTTTTTTTGCCTTGATGTGTAATTTACTGTTCAGATTTGAAATTTGTGAATTCATAAACCTGGGTGTTTTAATTTTTATTTTTGAATTTCTAGTCGCTCAATTTCCAAGGTAGTTAGTGTGGCTCTAAATCTGCTCAGTTTGGCAATATTGTTTTTTAGCCCTCCATTTTCCATTTTAATATATATATATATATATATATATGGGAAAAATAGATGAACAAACTGTGTTTTGGGCTATAGCGACGGTTGCTATTCTGGGCTACGACGACGGGTGAACCGTCGCCATAGTCAAAAAAATCCGTCGTCATAGTCCGACTGTGTTATACACAGCTGTGTATATACGTATAGCCCATATAGCCTATATATATATATATATATATATTTCTTTCAATTTAATGCTTAGAAATTTGGATTTCTTGAGCTAGCGTAATTTTCCTAATTTATTTTATGAGTTTTTGACATTCTAGATGGCAGGCCACTATTTAATCTGTTTTGTAAATTTCCAATTATATTTTTCAGTAAAATTGGTCTATTCTATTTACCTAGGTGGTAGATTGATCTAATTAATTTTTAGTTTTCCTAATAAATATTCCATATAGAGAAAGTGAATGATTACTCTTTTTTTTTGGGATGATAAATGTTTCCCCCCTCTCTTTCTGGCTCATAACCCTTCCAGGTTCTAACATTCTTTCACTTTCTCAAAAACAAACAAGTATTATTTATGTTATTCCCAATATTTGTTTGGTGTTCGAGAAAGCAAATGAATGTAGGGACCTCAAAAAGCCTTAATAACAAGGAGGGGCTTCCATCTATTATGGTGGTGTTTTCTTCTCGAGCAAATTACTGATTGGGTTTAGCTTGACGACACAGGTTACAAGTGTTTAGTGCAAGGTCATAAATGAGTTCAATTGCTTCACTAACAAGCAGTAGTAGCTGTGTCTCAGGCTCCAGTGAAGTTTCATTTCTCTTGAAATTTGTCTTCTTTTTTAGCAATTTGGTTAAATAGCTATTTTACTAATTGCTGTTATCTTCGTATCTCTCAGGTGACTTTTCAGTTGATGGATACTCATATAGCAGGTATCTGCCTACCCCATCTCCTTCAGGAAGAAAATCAGTTAAAGTTGGAGAAGTACATAGCTCATATCTATTTTATATTTGCATTTTCTACAGGGATTGTCAAGAGGAAGGGACTTCAAGCAGTGGTCATGATGAATCCAATTTTAGCTCAGTGGAGCGTATGCGTGACATGAGCTTACAGCCTCATGGAATTGGATTTCGTCCATCAAATGCAATGGTGAAAAACAGCCTTGACGGAGGCATGCGTGTAGATGATGGATGCACTGGTACCGATGCAGAACTTGTAAGAACGGGTAATTGTTTATTTGAAGAAAATGAGAACACTCGTTCTCGTAAACGTGAAATGGATCTCCAATTTTGGCTACCCCCAGAAACAGAAGACCAAGAGAATGACATGGAGGGTAGTGTTGCTAATTATGATGACGATGATGATGATGAGTGTGATGATGGTACAAAATGGGGTAAGCCCAGTTCCTTAAGTAGCTTTGGAGTACAAGGCAGTGGGAACTACAGATATAAAGAGGAGAAGCAAAAAGCATTGGACGAGGTGATGAATCACAAGTTTAGGGCCCTTGTGGATCATCTTCTTAAATCTACAGGTATTGCCTCTTCAGATAAAGATGGTGACAATTGGGTGGATATAGTGACTTCTTTATCATGGGAAGCAGCTTCATTTGTGAAGCCTGACACTGGTGATGGCAAGGCAATGGATCCTGATGGATATGTGAAGGTTAAATGTGTTGCAACTGGTTGTCGAAGCGAAAGGTGATAGCTTAAACTAGTTATTGTTTCTGCTAATGTTTTTGTTTGCCTCCAGGTCTCCGTTCATTGCAGTAGATATTTCTAGATAACTAGCTTATGGTTTCTAAAGTAGTAGCTTCTTCACTTTTTTGTTGGTAATGAAGATTAATACATCTCTAGTAAGTTGAAGGCTATCTTTTCCTTTCTCCTCCCCTCATGCCCCCCAAAAAAATAAAATATCATCTTCCTGAAGATAAGAGAAGTGTGTAACTATTTCTCTTTTTTATTACATCTGAACATGAGTGACATAGTTTTTATTTCAGTGAAACTTTCAACAACTAATATAAAGTTTCTGAGTTAGACGGAAAGAAGAAAAAAAGCTAAAACAGTTTCTGGTTTCATTGTCATTATCTTTAAAATATATAATAAGAAGACACAGACAAAGACAAATTATACATTTTTTGCGTCTAAAACGTGGGAGTTGTGTACCATGCATAAGCAGGAAAATATCCTGTGCTTACTGTCAGTGAGCTGATGTTCAGAGAATGTTATTTATGTATGGTTTAGATTCATTTTTTATTCTGCAGTCAATTAATCAAAGGCATGGTCTTCAAGAAGCATGCTGCACACAAGCACATGCCAACAAAGTACAAGAGCCCTAGGTTGTTGTTGATCCAGGGTGCACTTGATCTCTCTTTAAGTGGATTGTCATCCTTTGAATCAATGAAGCAGGTAACGTGATTTGAATATCAATGCCCTACTTTATCATGACACTATATGTACTATTAGTTCTCTGTTCTAATCATGTGCTCATGAACAGGAGAATGATATGCTGAAAACTATCATCGAGACAATAGAAATGTGCCAGCCAAATGTGATTTTAGTTGAGAAAACTGTTTCTCGTGATATACAAGAATCCATTCTTTCAAAAGGAATGACACTAGTTATTGATATGAAACTCCATCGCTTACAGAGAGTTGCTCGCTGTACTGGTTCATCGATATTGTCATCAGATACATTAACTGGGAAAAAGCTTAGACAGTGTGATTCCTTTCATTTCGAAAAGTTTGTAGAGGAGCATGCTGCTTCTGGTGAAAATGGAAAGAAGCCCAGCAAAACTTTAATGTTCCTTGAGGGCTGTCCTACACGTCTGGGTTGTACAGTAAGTTTATAATAGCTTTTAAAGCTTACTTTTTCTAGCCAAGAACTTACTTTTTTTTTAAAGCTGATTTATGGTTTACGTCCATTAGATATGTATTTTTATGATTGAGGAGTTGGAAATTCAAGTATCCCTCCTTCAAGCTTATTATTGGACAGCAACTTGGCATGCACATATGTAGCTTCACATAATGTTTTGCCGACGAAGTTCTCTCTATATATAAAACAGTGGCATTTAGATATCTGTGAAGGCTATGTCATCTGTTGATTAAGTGGAATTACTTGCTCTTTTAGCATATTAATTTTGGAAAAGTGCTAGATTTGCATATTTAAGTAGCCTTTGGAGTGTGCTTTCGTACTGGAATCTTGACAACTTATTTTATGGCCTTCTGCGTGGTTAAGAAACTAAAAACGAATGGGGGAAGATACTAATGGATCTTTGGCAGCATCTTAGGTTAAAGGTCCTATGACTATGTGTTATAAAGGCCAATCTAGTTTTGAATTTTGATACATATTTGATTAGCAAAATTTATCATATGCAATTAACTATTACTCATTATTGGGTTTATCTTAATCTTGTGTGCACGCTTCATATTTAACTTCTTGAGATTTCAGGCATTAGTGAGTCATTCATCTATATTCCGTTCTCATGTTCAATATGTTCCTCTGTTCTGAAAATTGAGATACATGATGTGGAATTCTATATTCAAACTGTTTTAGTTATCTCAACATTTTATAGCATCCAACACGCTATTTTTTGGAACTAAAGGACTTTCAAGTATTGCTCTCTTCTCTTATATGTTTGTAGGAGGGTATGCCGTTTAAAATCTTTTTGACTAGGATGATGTGGTTAGAAAGATGAGATAGAAGAGATTAGCCCATAAATTTGACCCACATTAATGGCAAATAATATATGGATGTCCTTTCTAACTATTAAATGGACAAAGGGTTGTCTATTTGCATGAGATTAATGTATATAGTTATGTTGCACTAACAAACTATTAAAAGAAAAGCTTAGTCTACTAAAATACAATTCTTTAATTTTTTGATATTGAGACATTTTCCCTTTTTTAATGGATATCAAAGTACATTATTTAACTTTTTTCTTGAAGGGTATTTTATAATTTCTCTTATTGAAACAAGTTTCCACCTAATTTACTGAATTGTGAATTTTTATTTTGCAGATTTTGTTGAAGGGAACAAACAGTGAAGAACTGAAGAAGATTAAATTTGTGGTTCAGTATGCAGTTCTTCTGGCATATCATTTAATTCTTGAGACGGCTTTCCTTCTAGATCAAAGAGCTATGTTCTATACCCTTCCTCTTAATGGAATGGCGAACCTATCACTTGCTGGTCAACCACCATCTGTTTTGCCCAGTGATGCAAATGTTCCATGTCCTGAGAATTCTACTGCTGAAACTGATTTGTCAGGGACGATTGACATTCACATCTCCGATGGATTTCATGAAGAAGGGTCCCGCAACATGGGAGTAGAAGGTGATACCTTTTGTTATGAGCAATACAACCCATTAGTTTTTTCTGGATTCTCAGCCTCCCTAAAGAGAGCTTTTGGGGATAGTTTTCCTCTTTTGTCTTCTTCTCATCAGTCTGTTTCCACATACTTTGGAGAGGTCCCCAATGATGAGATCCAATCTACCAACGAGGTTTCAACGTCGCCCAAGTCAAATGATGATTCTGATGTGGAAGCAAAGAGTAATTCTGCCGAAGAGATGGGTCCTAGTAATGATGAGACATCAGTTTACAGAGAAGCCCCCTCAGATGCACAAAATTCTGGAGGACCATATGAAGACCTAGAGCAGTTTAAGGATGACAGCAGCACAGTGATTGATGTTGATAGTATTTTGGTATTGATGTCTCGCAGGAATTCATCCACAGGAACTATCTGTGAGCAAAGTCATTTTTCTCACATCAAGTTTTACCGGAATTTCGATGTTCCCCTTGGATTTTTTTTGCGGGATAAGTTACTCAATCAGGTTTTTACAAACTCTGCATGTTTAGGCCTGATAAAAACTTGTAATCTCATTGTGTTTTTCTAGATGAGTTTGTCTTGTTTTTTTTTTTTTTTTTTTTTTGGGGGGGGGGGGTTGAATTCAATGTATAATAATATGCATGTCATGCTTATTATTTGCTGTTGCTTCGTTTGTTATTTGTTATTTTAATTTTTTAAGTAGGTTTTTTTATATTTCTGAATTAGGTCGAGTAACCCTCAATGCCCTGCTGTAGAAGCATTATATTGATCTTTGTTGAAGCAAAACCTTTTGCTCTGACTTGTTTAGATTTTTTTTGTTTATTTTCTAGGTTTTTGCACAAATTCCTAGTATTTTTTTTTAAAATGTTACTTTCTGCAGAGGCTCCTATGCAACTTGTGTGGTGGATCACCAGAAGGTCATATCTATTACTACGCACATCATAATAAGCAACTCACGATTCAAGTTAGACGTTTTCCTATGGAGAAGCGTTTACCCGGTGAAACTGAAGGGAAGCTTTGGATGTGGAGTCGCTGTGGTAATTGTAATCCTCAAAATGGAAACGTAAAATCTACAAAAAGAGTCTTGATATCATCTGCTGCCCGTGGTTTGTCGTTTGGAAAATTTTTGGAGCTCAGCTTATCAAACAACTCGTCATTGAGTAGATCATCTAGCTGTGGACATCAATTTCACAGGGACTTCCTTTACTTCTTTGGGTACGGTAACTTAATGTTTTTAGTTGTTGGCAGAATAACTATATGCATTGTAACCTTTGTGGAAGCACATTTGTTTACCGTAATATGCATTAAAACTTTAATCGGTTTGTGTTGTAGTGATAGAGAATAAAAAAGAGGAGATAATGGTGAACCTAGGCAGGGTGAAAGTGGACAGCATTCATTTTGTCCATGTAATGCATTCTTAAAGTATAATATTTTTACTATTTCGAAAAATATAAGGAAAATGTTGGTGCTTGTATAACTGCTTAGTTTATTCTCTGCGTATAACTTTGTGGTTTTGGTGTTCTTACTCATTAAATGCATGCCCAACTCTAGGTCGGTCTTGTCTAGCGCAGGTCGTAACATCTTTTATATACTACCTTGTGGTTTTTGGCTAATATGTTCACATCATCTTTGTCCAATTTATAGATTGGGGCCCATGGTTGCAATGCTCAGATACTCTCCAGTTACAACTTATTCTGTATCTCTGCCTCCTGAGAAGCTAAAGTTTGCCCATTCAATAAGAGGAGAGCGGCTCAGGAAAGACTTTGAAAGTGTATGTGTGTTTGCGATTAACTTTCTTTCTCTCATTCCAAATTGCATTAGATGTTTCTTTGGCCAATGATGCAACTCATTCCTAATTGCATTCTGATGTTTCTTTGGCCAATGATGCAAGTGCTTTTTGGATTTACTTTTAGTCATTGATTCAACTGGGATTGAATTCTTTATTTTTATATACAGATCTCCAACATGTACGAGAAAGGGATTGAAATATTTCTTGAGCTTGAGAAATCTTTGAAGGAGATTGGTTCTCGCTTTATAGGCTCAAAACTGAACATTCAAGGATCATTGAAGGAATTCTCCGATATTGAGGAGATGTTAAAGCAGGAAAGACTTCAATTTGAGGTTATAATACTTATCCATTCTTACTTGTTCCGTCATTTTATTTTAAGAAGTATGCCATGGACGAGTAACCAGACGAGTCATCAATAAAGTATATCATCGCCAGCATGTATCAATTATCTAGATGCAGGATTAATTTTTCTCAAATTATGTTTGGTTTTCTTCTTAAAAAATCAGGTTGACCTTCAGGACATTTTGAAGAATTGGAATTCAGGTGACGCTGTTTACAAGCTTGTCAGTTTGAACCGAGTTCAATGGGATATTCTGCTTGAATCATGTGTATGGGATCGTCGTCTCCATTCACTCTTCTCATCTGAATTTACAATGGCTAATACTATGACCAGTGCGAAACTGAGTAAAGAACATAGTTCTGTGAAGGAGAATGACACTGCTGGGGAAGAGGCTGACGGTGCAAAGGAATGTGAAGAAGTTTTTGACAACGTAGCTGACCTTGATAAGAAGTTGGAGACGCCTGTTGAAACAAACGAATGTATAGAAGTCCCAATTGAAGGAGAGGTTCAAGAATCTACCGAGAAAGACAATTTATTGGTTTCATCTACGGTCATAGATGATATTCAGAAGTCAAGTTTGGGAATAATGAATGCTCAAGACTTCGTGCCGAAACCTAATCTTTTCATCTATTCTCATGCTGTTGAGGAAAATGCTACAGAGAATAATTCATCCATATCTGCTCAGTCCGAGAGAATTGATCAAAGTCCTAAAGACCTTGGACAGGATGTTCTTGATTCAAATCCATCTCAAAGGAATAAATCTACTGTTTTGCTGATATCCAACCTAGAGAATTCTGAAGGATGGATCTGGAATCCTATTCCTGAAATTAGGCATGAGTACATGAGGGACCTCCAGAAAGGTTACTCACTGAAATTTGAACCTATTAATGCCTATGCTCCAGGATCCCGAGTTCATGATGTGATTACTGACGAGGGCTCAAGGCTGCACATTCCTCTTGGCACCGACAACTATATTGTATCAGATTGTGAGGATGAACTATCAAGCATAGTAGCTTGCGCTCTGGCCTTGTTGAAGGATTCATCAAATTTGATAGAAGATCTCAATTATGATACTAGCAGAGAGAGAGGAGTGGATGCTAAAGCATATGAGAGTTCTCGTAGTGTAACTCGACCATCTTCTTTAGCTTCTTCTCATTCGTCTTCATTTGGTTCGTTTACTTCAGATGGTTTATATTCTTCATCTAGCATTTCTTCAGACGACTCAAGGTTGTCCACTAGTAATGGGTTATATTTGTCAGATTCTCTGGTTTACTTTGGGGATCCTCACCCAGAAGTCTCTATGGGATTAAGGAAGTTACTTGGAAAGGGTAAATATTCTGTAGTTTCTCTGTATGCCAGCCAATTTCAAGATCTACGAAGGCGATGCTGTCCATCTGAACTTGATTATATTGCTTCACTAAGCCGTTGTAGAAACTGGGATGCCAAAGGTGGCAAAAGTAAGTCGTTCTTTGCAAAAACTCTAGATGACCGCTTCATTATAAAGGAAATTAAGAGGGCAGAATATGAATCATTCATGAAATTTGCTCCGGATTATTTCAAGTATATGAAGGACTGCTTTGAGATGGGGAATCAGACCTGCCTTGCAAAAATTTTCGGGATACATCAGGTTGGCTTAATTTACTGTGCCTTTTGATAATTCACATCTATGCTTCATAAATTCAATAGACCTTGTAACAAATTCGTCTTTTGTTGCAGGTCATTGTGCGGCAAAAGAGTGGGAAAGAGACAAAACATGATCTCATGGTGATGGAGAACCTTACATTTGGGCGAAACATTAATCGGCAGTACGATCTTAAAGGGGCATTGCATTCTAGATTAAATTCAGCTCCTGATAGCTCAGGAGATGTTCTTTTGGATCAGAACTTTGTTAATGACATGAATGATTCACCTTTCTATGTTAGCAGAAAAGCAAAACGAATTTTGCAACGAGCTGTGTGGAATGACACTACCTTCCTTAATGTGAGTATGCCGACAGTTGCCTTGCATTTCTGTTCTCGTTACTGTTATTACATAATTCTTCTGCATACAAAGCTTGCTTGTAATTCAATATACGAGTTTTTTTTTTAAATCGTAGGGAAATGATATTTGCGATCCAAATTTATTTGCGCTTCACTGCAATATTGAAATGAAGCAAACTTTGTTCTAAAGTGGAGCACAGATAGAGAAATTTGTAGCGCAAATATCACTATGATTAAGTTTTAAAAACGACCATGTACTAATTAGTTTCAAATTGACAAGTCTCCATTATGTCATTCCATCTCTTTCAAAGTTAAATACCCTCAAGATTAATTTCATGGTCATCATAGAGGCAACATGGCATGTTATGGACCCTACATGGCATGTTATTACTGAGGGCGTAAAACTCTAGGGCTATGTTTGTTTGTAATGATTATACTTGGGATATGACTATTAATCCCAATTGTCTTGTTTGTTTTCAAATTTAGACTTGAGACTATTAGTCTCGGGATTATAAAATGGCTTAATAGTCTTGACATTATAATTACAATCTCGGGATTATAATTCTAGGATTAATAGTTGGGATTATAATCCATGGATTATAATCCTTGCAAACAAACATAACCTAGGTTTACAGGCCATCCAGGCCATCCGTATATAATTTATTTTCATTCTGAATATGGTAGGGAAAATATCTTTCTATTAGCATTTTAATGTTTGGCATCTAACTTCTTTTTGTGTACCTAATTTCCAGAGAAACAATGTTATGGACTACTCTCTACTCGTGGGAGTGGACACTCAGAAGCAGGAACTTGTCTGTGGCATTATTGATTATCTAAGGCAGTATACGTGGGACAAGCAACTCGAAAACTGGGTGAAGTCCTCGCTCGTTGTTCCCAAAAACCAGTTGCCAACCGTCATCTCGCCTAAAGAATACAAGAAGAGGTTCAGGAAGTTCATCACTACCCATTTTTTTAGTGTCCCGGATCATTGGTGCTCTCAAATATCGACTAATCCTAGCGACAACGATGATTCTTCTCATGAGAAGTCTCAAAGGCGCGAGGATCAAGATTCTTCTGGTGTTAAATCTCCGGAGCAAGGGAAAACATAATGGTTTCTCTGGTTGAGCTCTGTCATATTCTAAAATGGTCATATATTAGTAGTCAGTTTTGAAAGATACGGTGCATATATAGTTCATTATCATGTACAATCTTCATATCCCTCCACCAAACCCCATTTGTTCTGCAATTTTTTTCGCAAATTTCTGGGGAAATTGCGGTATTCAGTTGTCCTTAGTTGCAAATATATATATATATATATATATATATATATATATTTTTTTTTTTTTTGTAAATTTTATTGAGCAATTGTAGAAAGTCAGCTGTAGTTTTGAGACTCCTATAATTCTTTGCAATTAATGAAAGAAAGTTACAGATATTGCTGCAGGTTTTCTTTTGTTTTGTATGTGTATATTGTTACAGATATTATCCATTTCTTTTGGCTGTCTGTTGTGAGTGGTAACCTTCTACCATAAGCAGATGTAAAGACTGACTAATTCTCTCATTTACTCTCTTTTGGTGCTAATTATTATTCATTTATTTTATAATTTTTTCATTTAGCATCTATTCACTTTATTCTTAAATTAAATTTAAACTTTTTCTAACTTTCGGTTCCTAATTGAGAGAATTCCTTTATTTTGTTTTTCTAAACAAAGGGCTAGCATGCTAAAAAGTAACACTTCATCAGTTTCTCAGAATTTAAGATAACCTTTTTTTTCCTCTTTAATTGTTGATATACACATTCATGTTGACAGATACATAAGAGCTGCGAGTGTAAAGAAGGAAGTCAGGAACACATATATTATTGTTATATATGGATCTGGCCGTCATGGAGTTAACCTCATGCAAGTTGGTGATCAATACAGTTTCATATCACCTCCCGTCCTGTGTGTGTTGACAGTATATTTATCAATTGACCAAAGTTAAATTCATGTTACCCGGTCTCCGTGTATAGATATATATTATTATTATTCTATCCTATCACAACAACATAAAATTAATAGACACATAAATTAATTTTCATATTACATTGTACTCTTACAAAAAGAAAGAAATGAAATCTGTGCATCTGATTTTGCTGATTATATTACAAATACTCTCTACATTCCCTAGTGTTCGTGGCTGATTCTGGTATGTCTAGGGTTATATTCTGTCTAGTCAGTTCTTTTGGAAAAAATAGACCAAAAGAAGACTGAAAATGAAAGAGAACAACCCAAAAAAAAGAAAGAAAGGAGAAATCGATTAAATTGAAAATACCGCTTGAAAAAAGGAAAAAAAAACATTAATTTTTGTCCAATTCAAACCCTAGAAGGCGGGCCTTGGTTGAAAAGGAGATCTACTCAAAGCAGCGAGCTATTGTTCGAGCTTGGTTTAAGGTGCGTTTGGTTTCCCCAAGGCAATTAGTGTGATTTCTTTTAAATTTAAGGTTGTGCTTAGAGTTAGATCATGCATTCAACTATTATTTTGTCTTTTAAACAATATAGGTAGTGATCATGTTATTTACTAATAGCATTTCTATGGACAAATGTAATGATTGTATATTTAGGAGAAATCAAACTCTAATTCAAGTTTATGTACTACTTGACGTTGTACATATGAAGATTCTTCAAATTGGGAATCATTAGTTGGTAAGATATTATGAAATGGATTTTGATTTATGCGTAATCTGTTAGTGGACCCTAATTCATGGATTTTGTGTTTGTAAACATGAGTTGGCAGATTTTATATGAAATTCGTAAAAGATGAATCTTGGAAATTAAAAGTATAATTACAAATGCCGTATTCCTTCATCAGTTGAAATAGTTTTATGACCCCATTACTCCAAAACATTAGTCTCCACTACTCTTCCAAGGTTGGGGGTACCTTGTGAAAGGAGGTGTGTGTGGGTTGCCATACTCTGAGTCAGGTACTACTATTTTGCTTTGTTGAAGATTAGATTCGCGCACACGGGCAAACGCATGCACATTTTGATGGCTGAGAGGTTAGCGAGCATGAGTCACTTGAGAAGTCTTGATCATTTGGACCAAAATAGGGATTACACGAGTAATGAATTGGCTTCATATTTATCACATCACAATCTTTTGGCTCCTCAGTTTATGCATTTATGTTCCTTGTGCAGTTTTACCTTAAAATTTTCCTTCCTTTGTGAGTGTACTGTGTATTGAATGAATCAATTTATTTTTTTTATTTCTTTCCCTTTTCAATTGTTTGCTGGTGGTGGCTAAATAAATGCTTGGCAATTGATTTTTGCTTAAATCACCATGTTGTCCCACTTATATCAAATTTTGATAGTCCAGACTAGCACTTCTTCATTCATAAATCCTCTTTCACTTTTTGGTTTAATTCAGTTTGTATTGATGCTAGGAAAAAGGAAAAATTTGTTCCCATCACTTTTGGAGAATGGGTCGATTTTTTTATTAAGTTTTTAATTTTTAATTTATATTTCCAGGTGATTGATCGATCTGTAGGAGGTTAAAATTTCTTAGCACATAGTCTGCATTGTGCTGCGACCTATATATATATATTTTAATCTTCAATTGATTTCAGGAACCTATCATACAAAGACTTGCAACAAGACATACATTCAAGTGCCAGTTATATAGAAGGGCAATGTTTAAGATACTTACTGCAGCCAGGGCGGATGGAGTAGAAAGGTAATGCCTATGCTGATTTTTTTTATAGGTATAGGGGCAGGGGCATAATTTATAAGTTAATAAACTCAAGGGGGCAGATTAATAGAAAAGTTAAACTTGTTGGTAGCAAAAGAAAACAGTTCCATTCTAATCTAATTCAACAAAGTAAAGATTATAGAGAGTCAGAGAGGCGAGAGCATACTTGAAAGAACTCGTTTCTCTACTTCACTGCTTGGCTGAAAGCCACCGCGAGTTCGCGACCACTGCGACTTCTCCTCTTCTTAGCGACGACCACCGTGACTTCGTCTCCTCTTCTCATTTCATTGCAGTCTCTACTCTCTAGTCTTTACCCTTCTCCCCTTGCGCATATCAAACTTAGAAGGTAACTAAATTATAGTTTTTTTGTTTGATACTTTAAAATTTGTAGTTTGTTTGAATTTGTTGTTGGTTGGAGACTTGGGGTTAAACCCAATTCAATTTATCTGATGTATTTGTTGTATTTTGAACTTAAGAGGTAACTAATTAGGGCTTTTTTTTGTTTGATAGTTTAAAGTTTATATTTATTTGAATTTGTTGTAGGTTGGGGTTAAATGAATATGTAGTTATGCATTTCATTTTTTTTTGAATTTATTATGTTTGTGAATTGTGAGTTGATTTTGATTGTTCTGGCTTGATTTTGTTTGAATATAGAAGGCAAATTTGGTTCGAGGCTTTGTACATACGGTTGAAATTGTAATTGTTTGGAGAATCATTCAAATTGAGTTATGACAAGTAACCGAAGTAAGTTTTTAAATTCTATCTAAATATTTTTTATTTTGAAATTCCTTTTTTAGTTTGGGTTATGATTTATGAGTATTTATTTGTTGTATATTATCGAATTCTATTTATGTTGCATAAAATAATTGTTTGCTTGGGGTTGTATACTTGTATTTTGATTGATTTAGGTATTCATGACATGTGGTCAAAATTCAAACGTTCCAAAACTGAGTCATCAACATCACAATCCATCCGAGTCAATAAGACAACTCAAAATCTCTCAAAATCTCAAAATATCAATTCTCAATCCCAAGTTGAATTCAATTTAGAAGAGGAACTTGTTGCAGATTCGGGACTAAGAATGGAATATGATGCTAAAGAATTTAATAATTGGAGGAAGACGAAATACTTATTTGAACATGTTGGAGAGTCACCTAATAGTATTCATAGACAATGCATGTTAGCTTATCACGATTTGAGGAACCGAAAGCAACACATAGATAGCAAACTTGCCAATATATCTGACCAAGAAAAAAAAGATTACAAGCTTCGTTTGATCTCATCTATATGAGATTTGTTTCTTTCGATTCTAAAGTTTTTATCCATGAACAATGATGTAGTGAATAAAGTTGTGTTGAAAAATGCTCTAGGGAACCACAAATTGACATCACCTTTAATCCAAAAAGACATTTGTAGTGCCGCTGCATTTTTTTACCATAAAAGCTATAGTTGCAGAGATTGGGGGTAATTTTTTCTCTTTGTTAATTGACGAGGCTCGTAATTCATCAATTAAAGAACAAATGGCCGTTGCTTTACGTTATGTGAATAAACACGGGTGCGTTATCGAGTGTTTTCTTGGCATTGTTCATGTTGCCAATACATGTGCTCGAACACTTAAAAGAGGCTATTGAGTCACTTTGTGCAACACATGGATTGAGCATGTCACGTGTACATAGGCAAGGATATAATGAAGCTAGTAACATGCGAGGGGAATTCAATGGTCTCAAGAGTTTGATTTTGTCAGAGAATAAGTCTGCTTTTTATGTTCATTGTTTGGCTCATCACCTTCAATTGACACTTGTAGCAGTTGCAAAAAAACATATGAAGTTTAAATCATTCTTTGATTATCTTGCAATTTTGGCAAATATTATTGGAGCTTCTTGCAAGCATAAAGAAGTTCTTCGAGTGAAGCACATAGAAAGAATAATTCAAGGAGTTACTTATGGTGAAATCAAGACCGGGCGTGAGTTGAATCAAGAAGCGACCTTGAAGCGGCCCGGAGACACGCGGTGGGCTCACATTATGACACAATTCTTAGTGTTTTTAACTTATTTTCTGAAACAATTGAAGTGCTTGAGATAGTAGAAGATGATGCATCGGGCGATAAAAGTACAGAAGCAGGCACTTTGTTGCATTTCATGCGAGATTTGAGTTTGTATTCTTGTTGCATTTAATGAAAAAAGTTTTGGGAATCACGAATACCTTGTCACAAGCATTACAAAAGAAAGATCATAATCTCGTAAATGCAATGACTTTAGTTACTGTCTCAAAGCAACGGTTACAAAGCATGGGAGATTCGGGTTGGGAGAGTTTGTTGGCAGAAACTACTGAATTTTGTAATGTGCATGAGATAGTCGTTCGAGAAATGGAAGGTATCTTTTTGGTTCAAGGGAGATCACGTCGGGGTGAAAAAGTCATCAATCTTCATCACTTTCAGGATGAGTTGCTCTATACAGTGATAGATAGTCAACTTCAAGAATTGAATGATCGATTTGACAATGTTAATATAGAGTTGCTATCATGTATGGTGTGTCTTGATCCAAGTAACTCTTTCTCAACATTTGACAAGGAACGGTTGATTCAATTTGCAAAGTTTTACCCATTAGAATTTCAAAATAGAGATCTTTGGGGGACTGATGATGAACTTGAAACTTACATTGCAGATGTGAAAAGTAATCTTGAATTTTATAATGTGAAAGGGATTGATGAACTTGCTCAAAAGTTGGTTAAGAAGAATAAGGCTGATTTGTATCCTCAGGTTTATTTGTTGTTGAAATTGACTTTGATTTTACCGGTTGCTATTGCCTTGGTGGAGAGGATATTTTCAGCAATGAATATTATTAAAACCAATCTCCGAAACCAAATGGGCAATAAATGATTGAGTGATTGTTTGGTTCCTTATATTGAAAATGATGTATTTGAAACTATTGATAATGAAGCTGCCTTAGAACATTTTCAAGCTATGTGAGGTCTAGAAGGATAGCATTGTAATTTTTAAACATTATTATGATTAATTAATATTATGATTAGTTCAAGTTTTCTTTATTTAACTTCAACAAAAAAAGTTAAAATCCGCCCCTGCTGGGAAAATTCCTGAATTCGCTCCTGGCTGCAGGTATGATGTTTTCACTGCTTTTTATTTCTCTGTTTGCCAATGAAGTCACTGTACATGCATTATATTCCATGCGTATGCAAAAAGTAATATCTCCTTAATTCTGTATGCCTGTGTGTAGGCTTCTTGCTGTAGGTGCTGGTAAGCAAGCTCATCAGACCTTCATGTCACTATATATGCATCAGCAACTATATAGCAGAAGTTTATTTTTGTGCTGAATACCCCAGAAACTGTCATTTAAAATGTTATGGAGGTAGTATTAATTTGAGAAAGGTTAATTTCTTTTGTGCAATGATCCAATGATGTTTTCCTTCTCTCTCCCTCTCTCCCCCCTTTTCTTTATAAGCTTCTGCCTTTTGTTGTTCGGTTATTTCCCATCTTTCTACGCTAACAAACTCTGCCTTTCTATGTTCTTGAAGAATGTAGTGCATCTGTGCATATGAACTTTTGAGTGAGTAAATGCGGGTAACATTGTTAGAATATAGCCAAAGAGTTATCACCATATTGGTATTGTCCATAAATGCACTAGTGGGCTTTGTTTCTTGTAAATTCATTCAACTTGTATGTGAATCAACCTATTTGCTAACATAGTTATGCATATCTGGACCTGTAGTCAAGTCAACCACGAGAGTGATTGCCTACTATTATAATGATCTGGAATTCTTTTAGTCCTTAGTCATGCAATTTTTGCTTGCACAAATCATTTCTTGGATCTTTCGCTTCAACTCTTATTGTAAAAGTCGGTGAAATGCTTACTAATCTGCAAACAAGTGGTCTTCATTAACCCTACCATATATTAGTAGTTGCATCTTCACTAGGGTTGACCTGTTAAGAAACAAGGTAAGGACATTTTCTGTAGTTGTTAATGTTGACTTAAATGCATGTGTACTCACTGTCTATTTGTTTCTACTAAGTTTTCAGCTTTTTAGCGTTTGACTGCACTTTTCTCCCCCATTTATTAAAGAAGAATGTAGGAGAGATTACGCATATGTTTTCAACTAAAAATCTTTTCCAGAAATTAACCTATGAATGTCGAAAATGACTGGTGAAAATTTCATGGGAATTTATGCATCTTGACAGTATAAAACAAATGCAAACATTGTAATGCAATTGGATGCAAATCCTTATTTCAATTTTGTTAGATTTTATTCAATACTCATCGATGTCAATTATTTCACTAATTCATGCTGTCCTCAGGAATACATGGTTGTACAAGTATCTCTCTTACTATTAAGTATATACATTGTTGTAACTTGACAAAAAAAAAAGAAAAAGAAAAAGGAAAAAGGAAAAAGGAAAAAGAAAAAGAAGTCTATACATGGTTATAGATCTCTAAGGTGCAAGAACTAGCAAACACTGCTTTGATATAATGCCTGCACAGTTCCACTAGTAGATAATTAGAGTTTTTCTCTGTTGCATTATAACAAAATTCTCAATTTTTCATAGATTTCTTAATCATCAACGAGTTTTTCACCGAGTATAAAAACAGATGAAAATAAAATTTTCTCTATATTCTGATCGACCATCACCTTAGTTTAATATGAATCTTAGTCTATTTTGATTATTGTTTATAATAAAAACTGAAGGATGTCCCCTTTTATCTGCAAAAGACCTCTTGATCCTAAATTGCTGTTGGTGGCAAATATTTTTAAATTGATGTAAAGATGACCATGAAGTTCTTGGATGAATGTATGTGATTTTCTGTCTAAGTATTTCTCAGGTACCCTTGCTATGTCATATTGAAGCTGTACAACATCTTTAATGTAATTGTGGACTTTGTTCTTGCAGATTGCGCAGAGAGGCAGTGAAATTTGCAGACATGATTTATAAAGAGTCATCGAAAAATTCGTTCCCTGATTGCAGTTCCAGGAATAGAAAATACATGCTTGACGGAGGGGATCGGGCAGTTATCAATGCATCATGATCTGCTTCAGTTGAAATGGTAACACATACAGTTTCCTTTCTGATCATCCTCTGCATAATGGCTCGTGCAAAAATTAATTCTTCATTTGGTCGTGATATTCAGAGTTCAAAATCATCACCTGCCTTGTTCCCCTTGCAAATTTCAAATCTGAACAAATCAAAAAGATGAAAATCATCTTTCTCTGAACATATTTACAAACCTGTGAGCAAAATCTTACTGAATACTGCATGAGCTATATCCTGCAGTTTGTTGGAAACCTTAGTGCTTCATTTCGTTAAAGATACATACTCATACTTTGTGAATCTACTATCTCTGTGATGGTTGTATTTTCTCTAAGCTTAATTCTTGATAGCTGAGCAGATTAATTAATTTCCATCTTTCCATCGGTTTAAGGGAAAAAAAAATTAAATTAAATAAATAAAAGAACTTGAACAGCTTGTTGGAATAGCAACGGTCTATCGCCGGGTTGGTTGGGAGCACGAAAAATAAACCTCTAACGACTGGTATTGCGTGCAGTTTGCTTGTTCATTATCCTTGTTTAGCCCACTATTTGGAGTATATGTTTATTAAATACTGCCTTTTGTTTTGTTTAATGAGGAGACTCCTTCCTTCAAGGGAGGCAAGTCATGAAATTCCGGCAAGGGACAAAAAGCATGAGATCCGGTTAGAAGGTGGAGAAAGTGACCCAAAATTTTCTTTCTATTATTATATTATCCCTCACCCTAGAAAGAGGGATGAAATTTTGCTACACAATAAGATCATGGTGGACTTGGAGAAAGAATAGAGAGAAAATAGAAAGAGATGGTTTTTCTTTTCGGATCTGATTCAAAGCCGTTTAAAATAGACAGTTCAGTTGGACAGTTTAGAAAAAAGGGATCCGGTTAGCATGAAGTGAATTTCATGGTAAGTTCACTTTATGCCCAATACAGTGCGGACACATGTATGAGGTGATCTCTCCGCTTTCGTGTCAGTACTGTATTGAGCATGAAGTGAACTTTTCTGCTATATAAATGCAACTTGTAGACCGACTAAATAGACTGTCCATTTTAGACCGGAACGAATCGAGGTCCGTTTCTTTCATGATCATGTCCATTGCTTTCTCAGGGAACTGAATCAGACAAAAGCTTCCCAATAGTAGAAAGACACTACTGCTACTGCTGCTTTTGACATTAAAGCCAACCCAGGAATCTAATAGAGAGTCCCTCAATTATACTGTCCTAACTAAGCCTTTACTTTTCATCATATTCTTTCCCTACTTGAAAATCATTACTCATTTACTACAACAACTACTAGAAAGCACTCCTGTTGTTCTTTGTTGTTGAATGAATCACTTTAGACACAACTTCCTTCAACAATGACAAGGTAATATAAATATATAAATAAAATAGAGGGATTTGACTTGATCTCTCTCTTACCTTGTTTGAGTAACAAGAAGCTTCCATTCTTTAACCATATCATCATTTTATGAAAGAGAGACGACACATATTTATACGTAGAAGTAGAAGAATGATCTATAGCAAATGTTTGCTATAATACTATTCAGATAAATACATCTATGATCGTTCAGAGTAGATTGGGCAGAGTCCAGATTTAAAATTTTAATCATATATTTTTTTTAAAAATATTTGTCAACCATTTCCCTCGCGAGATGTGTTTGCCCGAATAGTATCATAGTCAGATGTTGTTATGAATCATTCCTCTTACACACTGATTTAATAATTTTAAAACATGCATGCTAGGATAAAAATTTATCTCTCTAGGTCCTTAAAAAACAGAGACATCTTGTGTTCTTGAATAGAAAAAATAAATAACAAAAATAAAAAATATTGAACAAGATAGAAAAAGAGAAGTACAACCACCCCCAAAACTAATTCATCTAATTAATAGTAAAAATAATTTCTTTTCCTTTTTGCCATATTCTTACATTCTCTCCTCCCTACATATGACTGCAAAAGTCTAAAAGCTTCTTCCTTCCTTCAACAATTTCATCAAAAAAATCATCAAGCTGGCCAATAATATTATCAGCACCAGATCTCAAAACCCCAAAACACCCTTTTAAATTCTCCACCCTATTTCTCATTTCAGCTTCTGATTCCCAATCCACCACAGTCCCTTGTGAACACCGTCTATCCAGTTCCCCCCTTAGCTCATCCATGGTGGTTTTGGATCTCCGAAACTCGTATAACAGAATCCCCGGCCGGCTGTTCATCTGGTTAATCTCGGCTGCCACCCTCTGCTGCAGCCTCCCTGTGGAGATCATAAAAGCCGATCCGAAAAACAAACAACCTTCATAGCCTCCATGAAGAGAGTTTGATTCAGGCCAACAAAATACCAACCCATATAACAAGATCCTGAGCAGGAGTGAACTAACATTTCTCATTGCATATAGAACTCCTCTGAATCCACTGAACCCATTTAGCTTTGATTCAATACACACTTTTTCGTCAAAACGGAGGGATAGAGGCTCAATTCTCGTCTCCATTAATGATCTGTTTTCTTCCTCCAGTCCAACACCTTCTCTTCTACACCCTGAAATCACCCGAATCACCTGCATGTTTTCAAGAATTCAATCAAGAAAAATAAAATAAATATTTATCAAGTCGACCTCTACAGACCAACGTAAAGTATTTTATATATTAACCTGTCTGAAGAGGTGGGGACTAAAAAGGCGATGGTTTTCGAAAGAGGAAGTGATGTTGAATCCAGAGGAGTAATAATTCTCCATGTTTGATATGCCAGACTTGATTACATGACAGACTTCCCATAACTTGGAGCTCTCATCCATGTATTCATCAAGCCATTTTTCTCCCCCGGGCAAGTGAAGCTTTTGAACTTGGAGGGTTAGCTGAGTGTGGAAGGATCGTAGAAGGGACAAAACTCTCTGGAGGAACTGAATTGACATGAAATTACTAGAAAGAAAAACCCTTTCGAGATCATCGATCCCTCTGGTTAGAAAGGAGTAGAAGCCATTGACAGAGTTGGTGGAAGAAGGATCCATTCATAAGAAATTATGAAAAAAGAGAGAAGAATAAAAAGGGTTATAAAGAGAGTAGTGATATTTAATTTGAGAATGAGAATGAGAATGAGAATATGTTAGAAGATCATGAGCTTCTAAGGTTGAAAAGAGTTGTTGGTGACAATGATGGGTGTTTCCTATAGAGGGGAATGGATGATTGGTAATCTGCCATTTTCATTGTTTAATGGACAGTGAGGAAGAAAAAGACGGGGTAAAAAGGAAAATACCAAAGAACAGGGATTTGGGGGGGGGGGGGGGGGGGCAAATTCTCTATCCCATTTTCTTTGTCCCCAACTTAAATGTTTGACATCTACCCCCTTACTTAACATCAATTAAGGTGCTGTTTGTTTACATCTGATTGCCTCTTAATAGACTGTCTCTTATTCGCTAAGAGGCATGATGCTGTTTGTTTTGTTTTTTGTTACCTCTGAATGCCTCTTAATCGGTAAGACAGAAAATGAAATCTTAATAATTAAGAGGTACCTCTTAATGAATTTTTTTTGATAATTTTTTTTATATAAATATATTTAACAATATTATGCACTCATTTTTATTAAATTGAATATTTAAAATTATTAAATAAAATTTTGCCCTTTAAAATGGTAAAATAGTGTCATTAAGAGGCAACTTACTTTTTTGTTATCAAACAATTTTTTAGATTCAGACCTCATAACCATTCAGATGATCTAATTTATTAAGACATCATAATCATTCAGATCTTAATTCTCAGATTTATCAAACACAACCTAATTCTAAAATTAAATAAAATGTCAGATATCAAAATTTAAGTGGGAAACATAAGAGGACAGAAAAAATAGGGAGAGAAGATTTGCTATCGGGAGTGTGGGAGTGAAAGGAGGGACACCCAAAAGACATGATATCCTCATTGGACAGAGAGGAAGAAAAAGATGAGGTAAAAAGTAAAATACCAAAGAACAGGGACTGGGGGGAGGGGGGAGGGGGGAGGGTGAGTGTGGGTGGGGAGGGAGTGGGGGAGTGAAAGCAGGGACACCCAAAAGACATGATATCCTCATGAGCTCCCTTCCAATTTCTCCCTTTTTTTTTTCGTATATGTTTATTTTGTCCTATACCATTTTAAATGAGTTTTGTTACAAAAATGTAGTTGTTGTCGCAACACCAAGTTGGTTGCGGTAACTGCTCTAAAACGACGTAATTTTAATTATTTTATATCAATTTAGAAGGAGCGGTGAAAATATTTTAAATTAGTCTGAATTATAGATTAATTTCTCTTCAAAATTGTCAGGTAGATTCAAAATAACATCTCAATTACCAAAAATGCACTTGCCTTTTCATAATTGTCATCAGTTCGTTGGGTTCAACTTTCCTAGTTTCGTGTCACGTGTTAGTCATGTGTCTATTTAATAATGATATATTTGTCATTTGAGAAGGTAAAATACCTGGCTCTCACGACTAACACTTGAACTTAATATTTTCGATAATCAAATGACAAAAATACCCTGGTTAGATGAGAACTACGCAAGTGGGTATATAATATTTGAAGTCTTGTTGGGGACTGGTGTATGATGTTAGATTGACGTTATAAAAAGATTGACTGAAATTCTTTTATTCTTCTACTAATGAGAAGTAGTCCACTAAATTCTTCCATTTGGGCATGAGTTCCCTCTTGATTTGAGTGCTCTTTGGCTCCTTTCCCCTTTTTCTTCCTCGAGCAACCGACTTTGTTCCTTTAGATCCCCTCTTTTCTATTGAAATTTGTGGGGTTTGTTCCTCCTAGATACTAATTCTTTTTTAATTACTTTATTTATTGTGGGGTTTGTTTCTCCTAGATACTATTTTTTTAATTACTTTATTTGTTTTGTTTTTCTTAGAGAGAGATGAAATGATGGAATTCTTTGTATATGTGTTTCATACTTTTGTACTAAAAGCAATCATTCTTTATAGGTCATCCAAATCTTTAAATCTCTAGATATTTTCTTACCTTCCTCATTTTGTTGATAGCTACCACTCTCCCATGAATAAAACTAAGATGAATTTTTTTTAATTTTCCTTATGAAAAAAATAAGTCACTTAAGTGATAATCGAATTTGAAACCTAAATGCCACGATAAGTTATTCTTAATCGCTAGGCTAATACTTCATCGACCTTCTCCCCTTTGCTCGAACGCTCATATATTACAATCGGATTGTGACGCCCCTAAAATAGGTTTACATCACCCATTCTGAGTCGCCAAATACATGGTATATAATTTAAATACAAACTTCTTTTATACAATACGACAAAAGCGTAATTGAGAGTTTTTACACGAATATTGTCTTCTAGACAGTATCCAAACTCAAATGGAGTCCTTATTACAATTATTATCATAATATTTCATAGAATAGTGAGAACTACTATAGCCACCATCTCGGACCATCACTCTATTCCCCAACTAGCCCCAACTACGTTCTCATTTCCTAAAGAGAATAATGAAAGCAAAATGGTGAGCTCAACTAGCCCAGTAAGAAATATTATGACTAAGATAATGTAGAATAAATTATCGTTAACCTTCAACAGTGTTAAACTGATAATAAATAACAAGTTTAACTGCAGCGGAACAAGCAATCCATTAGATGAGTTAAGTAGAGCATGATATCTACTATCTTCTATGATTTAAAAAGTTTATCATCAATTTTATCGCTGAGACTCAGCTTAATAAATAATCCACATCACTGAATTATCCATGTACTACGACCAAGGATATTCATTCACGTCCACGAATTATCCATGCACTACGGGCCAAGGATATTCATATAATCACTAATGGTCATGATCATGCCAACATCTGTCCATCAATGCACTACGGGCTAATGAGGACATTTACCACATCATTTGTAACATTACATGTTATGATTATACCGAATGATCCCTGGTCATAATCATACCAAACAACAATTCATCTATGTACTACGGGCCAAAGATGACTTTTACCACATCATAAGCATGAGGATGATGACAATGATATAAAAATTCAATTAAAAGAAAGTAAATAATAATTTTTTAAAGATTTATAATTTAATTTATTCAGAATTCAATAATGTCCAAATTGGCAACATAATACTATTTTATGGAGTAAAATTCAAGAATAATATTGTATCAAAAATAATTTGGACATAAAAGAAATTAATTTTTGTCATGAATAGTACCTCGGGTGAATAGTACCCCGTGAATATTACTTCGTGAATAGTACTTCGGGAATAGTACTTTGTGAATAGTACTCTGTCAATAGTACTTCGCGAATAGTACTTTATGAATAGTATCCCGTGAATAGTACTCTGACATGAAAAGCTTAAAATTAACAAGAATGTAGAAAAATATCCTTGTGAAACGATACTAGATGAAGCGCAAATTTCAAGGATATTCTATTAATTTCACGGAGTATAGCAGCAACACTTTAACAAAGTGAGTGTAGAATTAGGAATACAAAACGAAATAATATTACTTACATACTACAGAGTATGGAAGAAAATATTATTTTATACGAATATTGAACAAAAATAATATCTCTTACCTTAGTAGAAGATTGGATACTAGAATAGTGAAGTAGCAGAATACTCTTTTCTTCCTCTCTATAGTTTCTCTCTCTATAGTTGCTTTTGTGAGTCTTAGTGAATTGGTGAGAATGAAAGAAGAAATGAGCTTTTATTTATAGAAAAACATTGTTTCGATAATTGCACGTTTAGGGGCTCGAATTATTACAGTATAGTACCTTCAGCTTTACCTCTATTTTTAATTTAGTCATGCAAGTATTATTAATCTTGCACCACCTCCCCTAATAGTACATGTATGTGAACCAATAGTTCCATACATGTGAACCAACAGTAATTTGCATGTGAACCAATAGCAATTAATTACTCATTTATCCGATTAATTTTCCGTTTGGTCAATAATAACAAAACCAGCAAATCACAGAATTACCTCCTTTGAGGGTAATTGGGTCACGTAAGAATTAAAGAAAACTAAATGAACAAACATCTTTAATCAATACGAACTTATTCATTATTAATATTATAACTCACAATATTTAACAACCAGATCATTCCCAGGAAAGAGAGGGCTTTCCAATAAGGATTTCTCCCTATTAGCGCGCAATTAGGTGACCAAACCCTTTTTATCGACAGAACTTTTTAGACATCGTCAATAATGCAAATAATAATATGAATAATTTTGTCGTCTCAATTATTGATTTAATAATAAAAAATATTATGCAGATGATACTGTGACAATAATTGAATCAATAATATGAGAGATATTATGTAACAATTACTCTGGACAATAATTGAATAAAATTGAGTGACTTCTCACGTAAGCATCAATAATCAAAGATACTGTACAATATCGTGTACTACTATGCAACCACGCGTATTACTGTACTTTTATCACCGGGTATTTCAACAGTTTAACGGTAAAACTCTCGCTGTTATTTTTATAAAAAGATATTTCTGTCATTTTTTAACTCCAACAATACTTCCATTGTGGGGTCCACCAATGATTGTGACGTCGTACGAATATTTTCTGTTAAAACGAATATTTCCCGACTAATCGAATATTTTATAACAACTTGCTTACTCTGTAAAATTTATAAATATTACCCACAACTATAACATTATATTAAATCCACACCACAATATTCAAAAATATATTTTGAGAAAAATTAATCTTTATTCATAAAAGTTGGGGTCTTACAACCTCCCATTCTTATGAAATTTCGTCCTCAAAATTGGAGTACGTACCTGATATGTCGAAGAGGTGATGATATTTTGACTTCATTTCAGATTCTAACTCTCAGGTAATTTCCTCAACATCATGGTTTCTCCACAAAACTTTGACTTGAGGTATAACCTTGGAGTGTAGAATATGATCCTTCTTATCCAAGATTTTAACAGGTCATACGTAAAATCTACCGCTATCTCGTCCGGTTCTAATTCAATAATGTGGTTCGGGTCTTTCACATATTTACGTAACATAGATATGTGAAAAACGTTATGAACACGAGACATACTTGGCGGTAAGGCGAGTCTATAGGCCACAGTTCCTACTCGACCAAGGATTTCAAATGGACCAATGAATCGAGAATTGAGCTTTCCTCTCTTTTCAAATCTTGTAACTCCTTTCCATAGAGCAACACGTAACAACACATGATCTCCCACATTGAATTTCACGTCCTTTCGATGAAGATCAACATAACTTTTTTGTCAATCTTGTGAGGTTTTATGCATTGCCGGATCATTTGAATCTTTTCCGTTGTCATGCGTACCAATTCTGGACCCAACAAAGTTGTTTCACCTACCTCATCCCAGCATACTGGAGAACGACACTTGCGTCCATACAACGCCTCGAATGGAGCCATGCCAATACTTGCTTAATAACTGTTGTTGTAGAAGAATTCCACCAATGGCAAAAACTTATCCTAACTTCCTTTGAAGTTAAGGACACAGAGTCTTAATAGATCTTCAAGAGTTTGAATAGTCCTCTCCGACTGTCCGTCTTTTTGAGGATGGTATGCCGAACTGAATCATAAATCCGTGCCCATAACTTTTTGCAGACTAACCCAAAATCGTGAAGTCTTGGGTCTTAATCAGAAACTATGGATACTGGCATACCATGCAGTCTTATAATCTCATTTATGTATATACGAACAAGACGTTCAAGTGAATAAGTTTATCGTATAGGTAAGAAATGAGCATATTTGGTCAATCTATCGACAATGACCCAAATTGCATCTATGCCTTGAGAAACCTTGAGAAGACCAGTAACGAAATCCAGGGTAATGTGCTTCCACTTTCATTCTGAAATTTCAAGTGGTTACAATGGACCTTTTGGCACTTGATGCTCCACCTTGACACGTTAACAAGTTAAACACCTTGAGATAAACTCCGATATCTCTCTCTTCATATTGTTTCACCAAAATTTATGTCGAAGATCACGATACATTTTGGTACTCCCAAGATGGATTACAAACGGTGTGTTGTGCGCCTCCATCATGATTTTATACTTTAAGTCAAAGTCGTTAGGAACACAAAGTCTGGAGTTGACTCGAAATATTTTTTCTTCATCGATTCTTGCTTCCGGAATAGCACCTTCTTGTACTTTCTTCCTCATACGCATCAGCTCCAGGTCTATAGCTTGAGCAGTTTTAACTTTATCGATTAAAGTCGGTTCTACTCGTATATTTGCCATCATCACGTGGGTCACTGGAGTTTTTAACTCTATCTCCATCCTTTATAAGTCATATAAAATGGGCCTTTGCGTTGACAATATCGCACTCGTACCCGCATATGATCTTTTACTCAACGTGTCAGCAACCACGATCACTTTTCTAAGATGGTATTGAATGGTATGATCGTAATCTTTCAACAGCTTGAACCAACGTCGTTGCCGCATGTTGAGCTCCTTTTGGGTAAAGAAATATTTGAGGCTTTTATGATCTGTATAGATCTCCACTTTCTCCCTATACAGGTAATGCCTCTAGATTTTAAACGTGAAAATGACAGCTGCCAACTCTAGATCATGAGTAGGATAATTCCTTTCATATTCTTTGAGTTGTCGTGAGGCATAGGCTATGACTTTTCCATGTTGCATGAGAACACATCCTAAACCTTTGCCTGAAGCATCGCTGTATATGACAAATCCCTCCGAACCAGATGGTATTATCAGAACAGGTGCTGAAATGAGTCTCCTCTTGAGTTCTTAGAAACTCTTCTCACATTCCTCACTCCAACCGAATTTTGTATCTTTTCGAGTCAGCTGAGTTAATGGAGTAGCGATTCGAGAAAATCCTTCCACGAATCTCCGATAATAACCAGTTAAGCCCAGAAAGCTACGTACTTTGGTCACTGACTTAGGTTGCTCCCAATTTTGAATTGCTTCAATCTTTGCCGGGTCAACAGATATTCCATGATTTGATATCACGTGCCAAGGAATGCTACTTCCTCAAGCCAGAACTTCCATTTTTTTAACTTGGCATATAACATGTTTTCACAAAGCTTTTGGAGTATCAGTCTAAAGTGTTGCTCATGATCTTCACAGCTTTTGGAGTAAATAAGGATGTCATCAATAAAGACAACCACAAAATGATCCAAATATTCCTTGAATACTCAGTTCATCATATCCATGAAGGCAACATGAGTATTAGTCAATCTAAAAGACATGACTAGAAATTCATAATGCCCGTACCGAGTTCTGAAAGTAGTCTTTAGAATGTCATTAGTTTTAATCTTTAATTGATGATATTCGGAACGAAGATCGATCTTTGAAAAGAATTTAGCGCCTTGCAACTGGTCAAACAAGTCATCAATGCGAGGCAATGGGTATCTATTTTTGATGGTGACATAATTCAACTCCCGATAATCAATACAAAGTCGCATACTTCCATCTTTCTTCTTTATGAATAGAACAGGAGCACCCCAAGGAGACGTACTAGGACGAATGAAATCGATGTCTAACAATTCCTGCAGTTGAATTTTTAACTCCTGAAGTTCAATAGGAGCCATTCGATATGGGGCTTTAGAAATGGGTTTTGTACTGGGTTCAAGGTTGATACAAAATTCGATTTCATGCTCTAGGGGTAGGCCAGGAAGTTCTTCAGGGAATACGTCAGAAAATTTATTAAGAATAGAAATATCATTCAAATATGATGTATTTTTGTTTAAATCAGTGACATGGGCTAAGAAAGCTTGACATCTGTTTTTCAATAAATGAATAGCTTTATGACTTGATATGACAGTGATTGACTTTAGTGGTTTGGTTGCTTGAATTCGCATAATAGGTTGGTTAGGAATATGAAAGCTAACAACCTTACGAAAATAATCAATTTTAGCATGATGAGTAGTTAACCAATCAATCACATCAAATGCAAGTATTTTCGAAGAGATAAGATCGACAAGTAACATGCGGTTGCCGATTTGAATTAAACAAGACTTATAAATAGTGGATGTAATGAAGATTTCTCCCAACAAAGTTTCAATAGATAAGTCAAAGTCTAATTTCTCCGGAGTTAAATTTAAACGTTGAGCGCAAGTAGGAGAAATAAAAGAATGGGTAGAACCGATATCAAATAAGGTATAGACTTCGCAAGAGTTTATGATTAGCTTACCCGTGATAACCTCGTTTGGGTTCTTCGCTTTTTGGGAGGTCACGACAAAACGCTCTCCCTTGAACTACCGGTTTTGTCTTGTCTGGGACGGCCTTTGGTGCCTCCATCCCAGCTGGACTTGACTTCGCTGTATGACAAAATTGAGCTAGGTGACCTTCTCTTCTGCAATTGAAACATGCTTTGGACTGCATCGTGCAGTTTTGACTAATGTGTCCCTCCCCTTCGCATTTAAAGCATACAATCGGTGGTCGTTCTCCTTCCTTGGAAACGGGTGTTGGTTCTGCTATCTTTTCATCATTATTGAACCTTCTCTTCTTGAAATTTCCACCTTTATTATCTTGGCCATGATTATCACCAAAGTGGTTACCATTTCTGACTTATTGATTTCCTCCACGTTTGTTGTCACCGCTTCGATGACTGCTACCACTGGTATTATCGCTTTATCAGCTGCTATCTCTTGGTTGGGTTGACTCATTATCGTACTTCAATATCTGAGCTCTATTTACAACATCTGAATACAAACACAGTTTGTGAGAAATGAGGTATTGACGTATTTCGGGTTTCAAACCTCGCAAAAACATTTGCGTCATTCTCTCCTCATTATTAACCAAGTGGGATACAAACCGGGACAACTTAGCAAACTTAGTCTCATATTGAGACACGGTCATATTGTTTTTGTAAGACCCCGAATTTTATGAAATAAAAGTATTCAATTTTTCTTATAATTACTATTCAGTAAATGGTTAAATTGATAAATGTTAAAGTTAAGGGTGATATATGAATTTTTTTTTCAAAATATACAAGTGGTTATAAAATATTCATTGTTGTCGGAGAATATTCGTTTGGTCGTGGAATATTCTTTCTATCGGGGAATATTCGTACGACGGCGCAGCCATTTGTGGGACCCATAACAGAATAACTGTCGGATGAAGAAAACGACAAATTTGAGTTTTTATAAATAACGTCGTAATTGTTACCGTTAACACTGTTGGAATACCTGGTGGTTAAAATACAGTAATACGCGTAGTTGCACAGTAGCACACGATATTGCATAATATTTTTGAATTATTGATTCTTACGTGAGAAGACACTACTCAATAATTGTTACAGTAATTACTGTTCAATATTTTATTTTATTGATTCAATAATTGCTACGTTGAAATTTTATATTATTGTTGTTCAATAATTGTCACTGCACAATATTTCCCATTATCAGATCAATAATTCATATTATTTGAATAATATTATTAGATAACATTATTGACAATGTCTAGAAAGTTCTGTCTAAGGAGAGGTTTGGTCACCTAATTGCGCGCCAGTAAGGAGAAATTCTTATTGGAAAGCCTCCTCTTTCCTGGGAACTGCCTGGTTGTCATAATTGTGACTCTGTAATATTATTTGTAAATAATTAATTACTGATTCATATGATAAGAAAATATTTATTTTATGTGGATATAAATGAGGGATATATTTTTGTGGTTAAAATGAAGGAGTTAATGTTGAGATTTTTATCAGTATTTTTGTCGGAATGGAGGTATTAAAAATTAGGGTTTTTGAGATATTTTGCGGGGGTTATAATTTTTAATCCGACCGTTGGATCGTGGTAATTTTTGGATATGTTATACATATATAAGTTAAGTATATGTCCACAAATTTTGAACCGTTAAAAATGAACGTATGATTTATTATGAATTTTACGAGATGACTGGTTCAGAAATTGTTGAAGTTTCGGAATTATTCATTTTGGTGGAAAATTCTAGAATTGGTGGGCCCCACTCTTGGTTGGTAAAGAAATATGCTGATATTTTTATTCAAATGTGGTTGGTGGGTGGGAATAGTAGCAGGTAAAGCCATCAGGTTGCAGGTTAAGTTTGCTTCGGCGTGCTAACATTTTCCTATAAATAGAGGGCTAAGTTAGAATTGAAAATCACACCAGAAACATAAGTTTTCACTCTTTCTCTCTCTATATTATGAAGCATATTTTGTGAGTATTTTGATACTTTGAGAGTTGCTATTCAGTGCAAGTTTCCTTCGGCTTTGCATTCCAGTCAGAAATACTGCACTTTTGAGGTAAGGGATAGTAAGAGATTTTAAGGGTTATTATGTTTTTCAGTTCATAATTCTTTTGACCTTCAGAAAATTCTGGAAAAATTTAAAATGATATTTTGATGAGTTTTATTGATTGTGTCCAAAAATGGTGATTTTTGGATGTATAGATTAAGAGTTATGAATTTTACGGGAAAAGACTATTTTAAAAGTAACCGCTTATAAATCCTTGTGGTTAACTCCAAAACTGATAAAATTTTTATTGGAAGTATATCTATATAATATCAGTATACTCTGTGAGTTTTGTAATTTTTGGATAAAAGAACTATTTATGATAAATGTCTAAATATTCGGCGATTTTGGCCATATGAAAAATAGTAAATGAGTTTTAAAAATTCTGAGAAAAATATATGTTCAATATGGGACTATATTCTGCTAAATTTCAGAAAAGAAATATTTTTGAAACTGATTTGGTATTTTTCATAAAAATAGACTAGTTATGAGTAAATGAATTAAATATGTAATGTGAAGTAAGAAAATTGGAAAATAGGATTTTATGGCTTGAGAATCCTATATGAGGTATATGCAGATTTTTGATGAGGGTTTTGGTTATTGGTGATGAAATCTTATGAGTTTGGCATTTTGAAATGATTAAATGCATTATTTTAGTAAAGTGTAAACAATTAAAATAAATTGTTTATAAATTTAAGAAATGTTATTCTTTCAATATCATTATACCGAAATATTGGTATGAATTTTATTGTAAAATTTCTACCTTTTTGTGTCGGATTTACTATTCACGAGTTACTATTCACGAGTTACTATTCATGAGTTACTATTCACGAATTACTATTCACGACAAAATTGGTTTCTTTTTCTGACCAAATTATAGTTGATTTATGAATATTACTCTTGAGATTAAATCTATATGTTGATTATATTGATTTTATTATCATATATAACATTTTTATAATCCTTGTAAGACCCCGAATTTTATGAAATAAAAGTATTCAATTTTTCTTATAATTACTATTTAGTAAATGATTAAATTGATAAAAGTTTAAAGCTATGGGTGAAATGTAAATTTTTTTTCAAAATAAGCAAGTGGTTATAAAATAATCATTGTTGTCGGGGAATATTCGTTTGGTCGTGGAATATTCTTTCTGTCGGGGAATATTCGTACGACGGCGCAGCTATTTGTGGGCCCCATAACGAATAACTGTCGGGTGAAGGAAAACGACAAATTTTAGTTTTTACAAATAACGGCGTAGTTGTTATCGTTAACACTGTTGGAATATCCGGTGGTTAAAATACAGTAATACGCGTTATTGCACAGTAGCACACGGTATTGCATAGTATTTTTGAAATTATTGATTCTTACGTAAGAAGGCACTACTCAATAATTGTTACAGTAATTACTGTTCAATATTTTATTTTATTGATTCAATAATTGCTACGTTGAAATTTTGTATTATTGTTGTTCAATAATTGTTGCTGCACAGTATTTTCCATTATCAGATCAATAATTCATATTATTTGAATAGTATTATTAGATAGCATTATTGGCAATGTCTAGAAAGTTCTGTCTAAGGAGAGGTTTGGTCATCTAATTGCGCGCTAGTAAGGAGAAATCCTTATTGGAAAGCCCCCTCTTTCCTGGGAACGGCCTGGTTGTCATAAATGTGATTCTGTAATATTATTTGTGAATAATTAATTATTGATTTATATGATAAGAAAATATTTATTTTATGTGGATATAAATGAGGGATATATTTTTGTGGTTAAAAATGAAGGAGTTAATGTTGAGGTTTTTATCAGTATTTTTGTCGGAATGGAGGTATTAAAAATCAGGGTTTTTGAGATATTTTGCGGGGGTTATAATTTTTAATCCGACCGTTGGATCGTGGTAATTTTTGGATATGTTATACATATATAAGTTGAGTATATGTCCACAAATTTTGAACCGTTAAAAATGAACGTATGATTTGTTATGAATTTTACGAGATGACTGGTTCAGAAATTGTTGAATTTTCGGAGTTTATCATTTTGGTGGAAAATTCTAGAATTGGTCGGCCCCACTTGTGGTTGGTGAAGAAATGTGCTGAATTATATTTCAAATGTGGTGGGTGGGAATAGTAGCAGGTAAAGCCATCAGGTTGCAGGTCAAACCTACCAAAATTTTCCTATAAATAGAGGGCTAAGTTAGAATTGAAAATCACACCAGAAACATAAGCTTTTTCTCTTTCTCTCTCTATATTATGAAGCATATTTTGTGAGTATTTAGATACTTTGAGAGTTGCTATTCAGTGCAAGTTTCCTTCAGCTTTGCATTCCAGTCAGAAGTGCTGCTCTTTTGAGGTAAGGGATTGTAAGGGATTGTAAGGGATAGTAATGGATTTTAAGGGTTGTTATGATTTTCAGTTTCGTAATTTTTCTGATCTTCAAAAATTCTGGAAAAATTTGAAATGATATTTTGATGAGTTTTATTGATTGTGTCCAAAAATGGTGATTTTTGGATGTATAGATTGAGAGTTATGAATTTTATGAGAAAAGACTATTTTAAAAGTAACCGCTTATAATTCCTTGTGGTTAACTCCAAAATTGATGAAATTTTTATTGGGAGTACATGTATATGATAGAAGTATACTCTGTAAATTTAGAATTTTTAGACAAAAGTATAATTTTTGATAAATGTCTAAATATTCGGCTGTTTTGGCCATATGAAAAATAGTAAATGACTTTTAAAAATTCTGAGAAAAATATATGTTCACTATGGGACTATATTATGCTAAATCTCAGAAAAGAAATATTTTTGGAACTGATTTGATATTTTTCATGAAAATAGACTAGTTATGAGAAAATGAATTAAATATGTTATGTGAAGTAAGAAAATTGGAAAATAGGATTTTATGGCTTGAGAATCCTATATGAGGTATATGCAGATTTTTGATGAGGGTTTTGGTTATTGATGATGAAATTGTAAGAGTTGGCATTTTATGATGATTAAATGCATTAATTAGTAAAGTGTAAACAATTAAAATAAATTGTTTATAAATTTAAGTAATGTTATTCTTTCAATATCATTATACCGAAATATTGGTATGAATTTTATTGTAGAATTTCTATCTTTTGTGTCGGGGTTACTATTCATGAGTTACGAATATTACTCTTGAGATTAAAACTATATGTTGATCATATTATTTTTATCATCATATATAACATTTTTATAACCCTGATGTTGAAATTCTCTTTCACTGGAGTGTAAAGATGGGTAGATTATTGGTATGATCATGACTAGGGTTCTCTTTGGCCTGTAGTGCAAAGTTGAATTGTGACTGGTATGATCATGACCATTGAATTTATAATTGAATATCTTAAGCTTAAGTGCAAAGGTGAATTGATCAACATGGTTATAATTATTGTTTATATAAATTCTGAAATGATTATATATTTCTTTGAGATATGAATATATTTGGCCTGTAGTGCAAATATGAATTGTTGATGAATATCTTTGGCATGTAGTGCAAAGATGGCATGTTGATGAATATCTTTGGCCTGTAGTGCAAAGATGAACTGTTGATGAATATCTTTGGCCTGTAGTGCAAAGATGAACTGTTGTTGAATATCTTTGGCCCGTAGTGCAAAGATGGTTTGTTGATGAATATCTTTGGCCCGTAGTGCAAAGATGGATTTGTTAGTATGATTATAAACAGGAACTGTGATTTGGTATAACCATGATCTTTGATGTTTCAGGTAAAGACAGGTGATGAAAATATTCTTCGTCCTGGGTGCGAAGAAAAATTTAGAATCACAATTATGATTATGAGTTATTCATATGATTGTGGAAAGGAACTGTTGATTGATGTTACAGGGAAAAATATTGTTGATGGATTTTTAACATGGAGAAGATAATAGACTTTATAGTCTATTTGACTCTTCTAATGGATTGCTCGTTCCGCTGCAACTATGGTTAAAATTTTTATCATTTACCATATGTTCTAAATCTCTGATTTATTATTGATGAAGGCTATTGATAATTTAATTATCTTTAGTCATGATATTCTTTACTGAGCTAGTTGTGCTCACCCTTTTACTTCACAATTTCTTTCAGGTAATAAGAGTGTAGCTGGGTCGAGCGAGGGTAACGGGGAAATAAAACGGTGGTCTCTAGCTGTGGATGTTCTCCCGAAGCTGTATAAAAAAGTTCATTTAGTAGTTATATTTGGTGAATCCAATAGGGTAAGGTGTACCCAACGTTGGAAGGGTGGTTTGCCACTATCATACAAGATGTCTAACGACATACAACCTCGTGTCATCATAAGACAGGGATGTGCTCATCCACTTGCTGAGTATATATACGAGCACTACCTATATAATCTTGGTGTTTGTTTGAAGTATAATTCTCAATTAGAGACAGTGGAGATAATGATAAGTCAAGAGAAGACTCACCATTGGGAAGAATATGATAGTAATCTTCTCGTTTTTTTTGGGGTCTATTGGGTCAACCAAGGATAATTCTGTGGCCATATGATATCTATCATAACCTAGACGCGTGGCCTCCCATGTACGAAGGTTTCCTTGAGCACTTCCCAAAGATTCTAATTTCTAAAACAGTTTTTGACTATACCTTTATGTAAGGTGTTATTGTGAGGTGATGTCCACGGTTGGAACATGAGTCACATTTGGTATATATTTGTATCCAAACTCACAGCATATGTGTTGTTGTATTTTGCACGACAATTGTTGTAATAAAGTTGTAGTTGTTTTCTGTACCATGTATTTGACGACTCAGAATGGGTTGGGTGGAATGGACCTATTTTGGGGTTGTCACAGGTGGTATCAGAGCTATAAGTAAAGAGCCCCGAGCCTCTCGCTGGTGACTTCCTGTTGATGGGGGATGCACCGAAGCCAGACTCTCCGTAGGGGACGCCGTTCTGCGGTGGCAAACTGATAGGTACCACTGTGAGGTGCTGTCCATTGATGGGACATTTGTCACAGGTGGTATCAGAGCTTAGGGATATGATCTCTGGCGGAGATCGGGGAATATAACTAGGAGGGGAGAGATGAGTAAATTCTTCGCTAGTGTGTCCTACCTAAGCTTATTTGTTGGTCAGTCATAATATCGGGATATTATGTGATATGTTAATTTGTTAAATTAACCCTTGTTTTGAAGCTGTATTCTAGAATGATATTTGAAATACAGGAGATGAGCAATGGAGAAATTATGATGGCAGGGAAGATGGAATCTAAAATGAAAGGAAGGTATTCTCAACTCTTTGAAATACCAGGTACGTAAATTTCGAGGACGAAATTTCATAAGGAGGGGAGATTGTAAGACCCCGAATTTTATGAAATAAAAGTATTCAATTTTTCTTATAATTACTATTCAGTAAATGGTTAAATTGATAAAAGTTTAAAGTTATGGGTGAAATGTAAATTTTTTTTCAAAATAAGCAAGTGGTTATAAAATAATCATTGTTGTCGGGGAATATTCGTTTGGTCGTGGAATATTCTTTCTGTCGGGGAATATTCGTACGACGGCGCAGCTATTTGTGGGCCCCATAACGAATAACTGTCGGGTGAAGAAAACGACAAATTTTAGTTTTTACAAATAACGGCGTAGTTGTTACCGTTAACACTGTTGGAATACCCGGTGGTTAAAATACAGTAATACGCGTTATTGCACAGTAGCACACGGTATTGCATAGTATTTTTGAAATTATTGATTCTTACGTAAGAAGGCACTACTCAATAATTGTTACAGTAATTACTGTTCAATATTTTATTTTATTGATTCAATAATTGCTACGTTGAAATTTTGTATTATTGTTGTTCAATAATTGTTGCTGCACAGTATTTTCCATTATCAGATCAATAATTCATATTATTTGAATAGTATTATTAGATAGCATTATTGGCAATGTCTAGAAAGTTCTGTCTAAGGAGAGGTTTGGTCATCTAATTGCGCGCCAGTAAGGAGAAATCCTTATTGGAAAGCCCCCTCTTTCCTGGGAACGGCCTGGTTGTCATAAATGTGATTCTGTAATATTATTTGTGAATAATTAATTATTGATTCATATGATAAGAAAATATTTATTTTATGTGGATATAAATGAGGGATATATTTTTGTGGTTAAAAATGAAGGAGTTAATGTTGAGGTTTTTATCAGTATTTTTGTCGGAATGGAGGTATTAAAAATCAGGGTTTTTGAGATATTTTGCGGGGGTTATAATTTTTAATCCGACCGTTGGATCGTGGTAATTTTTGGATATGTTATACATATATAAGTTGAGTATATATCCACAAATTTTGAACCGTTAAAAATGAACGTATGATTTGTTATGAATTTTACGAGATGACTGGTTCAGAAATTGTTGAATTTTCGGAGTTTATCATTTTGGTGGAAAATTCTAGAATTGGTGGGCCCCACTTGTGGTTGGTGAAGAAATGTGCTGAATTATATTTCAAATGTGGTGGGTGGGAATAGTAGCAGGTAAAGCCATCAGGTTGCAGGTCAAACCTACCAAAATTTTCCTATAAATAGAGGGCTAAGTTAGAATTGAAAATCACACCAAAAACATAAGCTTTCTCTCTTTCTCTCTCTATATTATGAAGCATATTTTGTGAGTATTTAGATACTTTGAGAGTTGCTATTCAGTGCAAGTTTCCTTCAGCTTTGCATTCCAGTCAGAAGTGCTGCTCTTTTGAGGTAAGGGATTGTAAGGGATTGTAAGGGATAGTAATGGATTTTAAGGGTTGTTATGATTTTCAGTTTCGTAATTTTTCTGATCTTCAAAAAAAAATTATGGAAAAATTTGAAATGATATTTTGATGAGTTTTATTGATTGTGTCCAAAAATGGTGATTTTTGGATGTATAGATTGAGAGTTATGAATTTTATGAGAAAAGACTATTTTAAAAGTAACCGCTTATAATTCCTTGTGGTTAACTCCAAAATTGATGAAATTTTTATTGGGAGTACATGTATATGATAGAAGTATACTCTGTAAATTTTAGAATTTTTGGACAAAAGTATAATTTTTGATAAATGTCTAAATATTCGGCTGTTTTGGCCATATGAAAAATAGTAAATGACTTTTAAAAATTCTGAGAAAAATATATGTTCACTATGGGACTATATTATGCTAAATCTCAGAAAAGAAATATTTTTGGAACTGATTTGGTATTTTTCATGAAAATAGTCTAGTTATGAGAAAATGAATTAAAATATTATTGAAGTAAGAAAATTGGAAAATATGATTTTATAGCTTGAGAATCCTATATGAGGTATATGCAGATTTTTGATGAGGGTTTTGGTTATTGATGATGAAATTGTAAGAGTTGGCATTTTATGATGATTAAATGCATTAATTAGTAAAGTGTAAACAATTAAAATAAATTGTTTATAAATTTAAGTAATGTTATTCTTTCAATATCATTATACCGAAATATTGGTATGAATTTTATTGTAGAATTTCTATCTTTTGTGTCGGGGTTACTATTCATGAGTTACGAATATTACTCTTGAGATTAAAACTATATGTTGATCATATTATTTTTATCATCATATATAACATTTTTATAACCCTGATGTTGAAATTCTCTTTCACTGGAGTGTAAAGATGGGTAGATTATTGGTATGATCATGACTAGGGTTCTCTTTGGCCTGTAGTGCAAAGTTGAATTGTGACTGGTATGATCATGACCATTGAATTTATAATTGAATATCTTAAGCTTAAGTGCAAAGGTGAATTGATCAACATGGTTATAATTATTGTTTATATAAATTCTGAAATGATTATATATTTCTTTGAGATATGAATATATTTGGCCTGTAGTGCAAATATGAATTGTTGATGAATATCTTTGGCATGTAGTGCAAAGATGGCATGTTGATGAATATCTTTGGCCTGTAGTGCAAAGATGAACTGTTGATGAATATCTTTGGCCTGTAGTGCAAAGATGAACTGTTGTTGAATATCTTTGGCCCGTAGTGCAAAGATGGTTTGTTGATGAATATCTTTGGCCCGTAGTGCAAAGATGGATTTGTTAGTATGATTATAAACAGGAACTGTGATTTGGTATAACCGTGATCTTTGACGTTTCAGGTAAAGACAGGTGATGATAATATTCTTCGTCCTGGGTGCGAAGAAAAATTTAGAATCACAATTATGATTATGAGTTATTCATATGATTGTGGAAAGGAACTGTTGATTGATGTTACAGGATAAAATATTGTTGATGGATTTTTAACATGGAGAAGATAATAGACTTTATAGTCTATTTGACTCTTCTAATGGATTGCTCGTTCCGCTGCAACTATGGTTGAAATTTTTATCATTTACCATATGTTCTAAATCTCTGATTTATTATTGATGAAGGCTATTGATAATTTAATTATCTTTAGTCATGATATTCTTTACTGAGCTAGTTGTGCTCACCCTTTTACTTCACAATTCCTTTCAGGTAATAAGAGTGTAGCTGGGTCGAGCGAGGGTAACGGGGAAATAGAACGGTGGTCTCTAGCTGTGGATGTTCTCCCGAAGCTGTATAAAAAAGTTCATTTAGTAGTTATATTTGGTGAATCCAATAGGGTAAGGTGTACCCAACGTTGGAAGGGTGGTTTGCCACTATCATACAAGATGTCTAACGACATACAACCTCGTGTCATCATAAGACAGGGATGTGCTCATCCACTTGCTGAGTATATATACGAGCACTACCTATATAATCTTGGTGTTTGTTTGAAGTATAATTCTCAATTAGAGACAGTGGAGATAATGATAAGTCAAGAGAAGACTCACCATTGGGAAGAATATGATAGTAATCTTCTCGTTTTTTTTGGGGTCTATTGGGTCAACCAAGAATAATTCTGTGGCCATATGATATCTATCATAACCTAGACGCGTGGCCTCCCATGTGCGAAGGTTTCCTTGAACACTTCCCAAAGATTCTAATTTCTAAAACAGTTTTTGACTATACCTTTATGTAAGGTGTTATTGTGAAGTGATGTCCACAGTTGGAACATGAGTCACATTTGGTATATATTTGTATCCAAACTCACAGCATATGTGTTGTTGTATTTTGCACGACAATTGTTGTAATAAAGTTGTAGTTGTTTTCTGTACCATGTATTTGACGACTCAGAATGGGTTGGGTGGAATGGACCTATTTTGGGGTTGTCACAATCCTAATGACGATATTTCTCTTTGACTTGAGTGTAAAGATGGGTAGATTTTTGGTATGATCATGACTATGGGTTCCCTTTGGCCAGTAGTGCAAAGTTGAATTATTGACTGGTATGATCATGACCATTGAATTTATAATTAAATATCTTTAGCTTAAGTGCAAAGGTAAATTGATCAACATGGTTATAATTATTGTTTATATAAATTCTGAAATGATTATATATTTCTTTGAGATATTAATATATTTGGCCTATAGTGCAAATATGAACTGTTGATGAATATATTTGGCCTGTAGTGTAAATATGAACTATTGTTGAATATCTTTGGCCTATAGTGCAAAGATGAATTGGTGATGAAAATCTTTGGCCCATAGTGCAAAGATGACATGTGGTTGAATATCTTTGGCCAGTAGTGCAAAGATGAATTGTTGATGAATATCTTTGGCCCGTAGTGCAAAGATGACATGTTGTTGAATATCTTTGGCCAGTAGTGCAAAGATGAACAGGTGTTGAGATGAACATGACCAACTGGTAATACAAATGAATATCTTTGGCTGTAGTGCAAAAATGAAGTTATTAGCATGATTATGAACAGGAAATGTAATTTGGTGTAACCATGATCTTTGATGTTTCAGGTAAAGATAGGTGATAAAAATTATCTTCGTCCTGGATGAGAAGAGGAATTTAGAACTACAATTATGATTATGAGTTATTCATATGATTGTGGACCAGAATTATTGATTGATGTTACAGGGATAAAACATTGTTGGTGGATTTTTAACATGGAGAAGATAATAGACTTTGTCGTCTATTTGACTCTTCTAATGGATTGCTCGTTCCGCTGCAACTATGGTTGAAATTTTTATCATCTACCATATGTTCTAAATCTCTGATTTAATTCTGTTGAAGGCTATTGATAACTTATTTATCTTTAGTCATGATATTCTTTACTGGGCTAGTTGTGCTCACTCTTCTGTTTCACAATTCCTTTCAGGTAATAAGAGTGTAGCTGGGTCGAGCGGGGGTAACAGGGGAATAGAACGGTGGTCATCATTTAGTAGTTATATTTGGTGAATCATCTAGGGTGAAGCGAACCCAACGTTGGAAGGGTGTTTTGCCACTATCATACAAGATGTCTAATGACATACAACCTCGTGTTATCATAAGACAGGGTTGTGCACATCCACTTGTTGATTATATCTACGGGCACCACCTATATAATCTTGGTGTTTGTTTGAAGTATAATTCTCAATTAGAGACAGTGGAGATAATGATATGTCAAGAGAAGACTTACCATTGGAAAAAAATATGATAGTAATCTTCTTATTTTTCTTTGGGGTATATTGGGTCAATCAAGGATAATTCTGTGGCCATATGATATCTATCACAACCTAGAAGCATGGCCTCCCATGTACAAAGGTTTCCTTGAGCATTTCCCAAAGATTCTAATTTCTAAAACAGTTTTTGACTATACCTTTATGTAAGGTGTCATTGTGAGGTGCTGTCCACGGTTGGGACATGAGTCACATTTGATATATATTTGTATCCAAACTCACAGGATATGTGTTGTTGTATTTTACACGACAATTGTTGTAATAAAGTTGTAGTTGTCTTCTGTACCATGTATTTGGCGACTCAGAATAGGTTGGATAGAATGGACCTATTTTGGGGTTGTGACAGTTTTGCTTCAGCTTGATGAACTCTATCTCCTTCATGTGATGAATATTTTTGGGAAAGTACTTGTCGTTGAACAATTCCTGAAACCTCTTCTACGACATTTTGAGTGCGGCAGACTGAGTACGTTTTACTGATTCCCACCAGTAATCTGTATCTCCTCTCAACATAAAGGTAGCAAAGGGAATTTTTTACTCCTTTGAGCATCCCAAGACATCAAATATCTTGGTGATCTGTTTTATCCACGTTTCTGCCTTAAGTGGTTCTGGCTTTTTCAAAAACTCTGGTGGTCCCAGCTCCTTGAACTGCTTAGCAGTGACCATCCGAGAGTTGCTAGTGTTTCCACCTGCATTATGAACATGAGTCTCTCTCGCCTGATGTTGCATGAATTGCATAAAGCCTCTGAACATCTTATCGTTCATCATTTGGTCGGTGTTGTTGTTTACATGAGGATTGTTGCCTTCCTGATGCACATTATCCTGGTTATTGATCTGTGGTGACTCAACGGTCTCCTGTGCTCTATTGCTTATCTCAACATTTTCAGATATCATTTTCAAACACTGCCATAAAATAAGGGTTAATTGACATGTCACATATTATCCTTATACTCTGACCGACCATATAAATAACAAATAAACTTAGGTACGTTATACTAGCGAAGGAATTACCCGTCTCTCCCCTCCTAGTTCTAGTTTCACATCTCAGCCAGGGATTATATCCCTAAGCTTTGATACCAACTGTGACGCCCCCAAAATAGGTATACATCACCCATTATGAGTCGCAAAATACATGGTACATAATTTAAATACAAACTTCTTTTATACAATACAACAAAAGCGTAGCTGAGAGTTTTTACACGAATATTGCCTTCTAGACAGTATCCAAACTCAAATGGAGTCCTTATTATAATTATTATCATACTATTTCATAGAATAGTGAGGACTACTATAGCCACCATTTTGGACCATCACTCCGTTCATCGACTAGTCCCGACTACGTTCTCATTTCCCGAAGAGAACAATGAAAGCAAAAGGGTTAGCTCAACTAGCACAGTAAGAAATATTATGTGACGCCCCCAAAATAGGTATACAACATCCATTCTGAGTTGTTAAAATACATGGTACAGAAATAACTACAACTTTATTAATACAACATAAAAACTGTGAGTTTAAATACAAATATTGTCATCTAGACAATATCCACATTCAAATAAGTCCTTATTACAATTATTGATACATTATTTTACAAAAATAGTGAGGACTACTAAAACGACTTTCTAGAACCTTCATTCCATACCCCGACTAGTACTCGCTATATTCTCGCATCCTGAGAAGAAAATTGGAACAAAAAGAAAAAGGGTGAGTTCAACTAGCCCAGTAAAGAATATTATGACTAAGATAATATAGAACAAATTATCGTTAGTCTTCAACAGGAAAAAAATTTAATAGAATACAATAGACAACAAGTTTTAAATCAATATTCGCAGCGGAAATAATAATTCATTAGAAGAGTTAAGTAGAGAATGAAATCTACTATCTTCTATATATGAATTTAAAAGTTCATCGTTGATATTTTATCCCTGTAACATCAATCAATATATATATGGAATCAAATATTCATCTTTGCACTACAGGCCAAAGATATTCATCAGTTGGTCATGTTCATCTAAACACCTGTTCATCTTTGCACTACGGGCCAAAGATATTCATCAGAAATAATTCATCTTTGCACTACAAGTCAAATATATTCATCAGAAATCATTCATCTTTGCACTACAGGCCAAAGATATCCAGTAATATCATCATTTAGGACTGAGGATGATAAAAAATATTTTAAAGGAAACGAATCCAGTGAAACAAAATAACAAATATTAAGGATTCGTATTTCGATTTATCCATGTCCAAAAATACCTCATAAGTAATCATAGTGGAGTAAAATTCAAGAATGATCAAAATATGGATACAATCAAAGCTAGTATCCATAATAGATATTTTGGACGAAAAATAAAAATTTAATTTTTCTGTGAATAGTGTCGTATTCGTGAATAGTGCCGTATACGTGAATAGTACCGTATACGTGAATAGTAATCTCGACACAAAAAATTTTAAATTTGATAAAAATTCAGATCAATATTTCGGCATAATGATATTGAAAGAAATAATATCATTTATATAAAAAAATATCCCTTACCTCGAAAAGACAGTACTTCTGACTGGAATACTGGATATAGAGCTGAAGGGAACTTGCACCGCATAGCAACACTCAAAGTCTTAAAATACTCACAAGAATACGCTCGATAATATAGAGAGAGAAAGAGAGAGAAAACTTGTGTTTCTGGTGTGATTTTTAATTCTAACCTAAGCACCCTATTTATAGAAAAATACTTAAAACACCAAAGCAGAAAATTTAATAAAATATTAATATTTATTAATAATCATACGCACCATTTGAATTCTCATTTCAGCACATTTACCATAGCCCACCAACTCACAAAACTTTCAAAAAACATTTTTCTTAAAAATAATAATTAAAACTTTCAAAAATCAATTATTTCGAAACTTTGGAACTTCAATAATTCATAATAAATAGACCTTTTATCAGAAAAATTCGAACCTTATGTCTTTTTTTATAGGAAATTTCATTATCTACAACTTTGCAGAAGAAAATTTTTCTAAATTCCAAACAGAAATTGACTGAAATCCACAAACGGGCGATTCTACAGGCTATAATCAAATTTCAGTCAAGAAATGAGCCCACAGACATGTTTAACATGTTTTAAATAACTTTTGCAACAAAAAATTCTCTTTCTCTTCATATACTCATATATCCCACATTCATTGTAAAAATATCATCATTATTATATTATAATAATATAATAAAATATTATTTTATCAGAAAAGATAAAATATCGATTTTCAACAATTGTCACTTTAAAAAATTTTCTCTATCTATATCCACATAAAATGAATATTTTTCCCATCATATAAATCAATAATTAATTATTCACAAATAATATTACCGAATCACAATACTGACAATCAGGCAGTTCCTAAGAAAGAGGGGGCTTTCTAATAAGGATTTCTCCTTACTGGCGCGCAATTAGATGACCAAATGTGACGCCCACAGAATAGGTATACAACACCCATTCTGAGTCGCCAAATACATGGTACAGAAAGCAAACTACAACTTCAATAATACAATTGTCGTGCAAAATACGACAACACATACTGTGAGTTTAAATACAAATATTGTCTTCTAGACAATATCCACACTCAAATAAATCCTCATTACAATTATTCAAACACTATTTTACAGAAATAGTGAGGACTTCTAATACATCTTTCTAGAACCATCACTCCATACCCCGACTAGATCCTGCTATGTTCTCACCTCCTGAGAAGAAAAATGGAACAAAAAGGAAAAGGGTGAGCTCAACTAGCCCAGTAAAGAATATTATGACTAAGATAATATACAACAAATTATCGTTAGTCTTCAACAGGGAAAAATCTGATAAAATATAATCGACAACAAGTTTTAGATCAACAACTGCAGCGGAAACAACAAACCATTAGAAGAGTCAAGTAGAGAAAGAATTCTACTATCTTCTAAGATTTAAAAGTCCATCATCAATATTTTATCCCTGTAACATCAATTAATAATCATCTTTAACCAAATATTCATCTTTGCACTACAGGCCAAAGATATTCATTTGTATCATCAGTCGGTCATGTTCATCTCAACACCTGTTCATCTTTGCACTACAGGCCAAAGATATTCATCAAGTAATTATACATCTTTGCACTACAGGCCAAAGATATTCAGTAATATCATCATTTAGGACTGAGGATGATGAAAAATATCTTAAAGAGAACGAATCCAATGAGACAGAAGGACAAATAGTAGGGATTCGTATAACAGTTTATCCAAGATCAATAATACTTCATAATAATCAATTGTGAAGCAGAATTCAAAAATAAAGATCAAAACATGGATACAATCAAAGATAGTAACCATAATAGACATCTTGGACAAAAAGGAAAAATTTTATTTTTCGGTGAATAGTGCCGTATTCGTGAATAGTGCCGTATACGTGAATAGTGCCGTATACGTGAATAGTAACCCCCGACACAAAAAGTTCCAAATTTGATAAAAACTCATATCAATATTTCAGCATAATGATATTGAAGAAAATAATATCATTAAGAAGAAAATAATATCCCTTACCTCAAAATATCAGTACTTCTGGTCGGAATACCGGTATAAGGCTGAAAGAAACTTGCTCTGATGAATAGAAACTCTCAAAGTATCTAAATACTCACAAAATACACTCAATAATCTAGAGAGAGAAAGAGAGAAAACTTGTTTCTGGTGTAATTTTCAATTCTAACTTAGCCCTCTATTTATAGGAAAATTTTGGTAGGTTTGACCTGCAACCTGATGGCTTTACCTGCTACTATTCCCACCTACCACATTTGAAATATAATTCAGCACATTTCTTCACCAACCACAAGTGGGGCCCACCAATTCTAGAATTTTCCATCAAAATGATAAACTCCGAAAATTCAACAATTTCTGAACCAGTCATCTTGTAAAATTCATAATAAATCATACGTTCATTTTTAACGGTTCAAAATTTGTGGACATATACTCAACTTATATATGTATAACATATCCAAAAATTACCACGATCCAACGGTCGGATTAAAAATTATAACCCCCGCAAAATATCTCAAAAACCCTGATTTTTAATACCTCCATTCCGACAAAAATATGGATAAAAACCTCAACATTAACTCCTTCATTTTTAACCACAAAAATATATCCCTCATTTATATCCACATAAAATAAATATTTCCTTATCATATGAATCAATAATTAATTATTCACAAATAATATTACAGAATCACATTTATGACAACCAGGCCGTTCCCAGGAAAGAGGGGGCTTTCCAATAAGGATTTCTCCTTACTGGCGCGCAATTAGATGACCAAACCTCTCCTTAGACAGAACTTTCTAGACATTGCCAATAATGTTATCTAATAATATTATTCAAATAATATGAATTATTGATCTGATAATGGAAAATACTGTGCAGCAACAATTATTGAAACAACAATAATATAAAATATCAATGCAGCAATTATTGAATCAATAAAATAAAATATTGAACAGTAATCACTGTAACAATTATTGAGTAGTGCCTTCTTACGTACGAATCAATAATTCACTATACTGTGCAATCCGTGTGCTGCTATGCAACCACGCGTTATTACTGTATTTTTAACCACCGGGTATCCAACAGTGTTAACGGTAACAACTACGCCGTTATTAATAAACAACTTATACTTGTCGTTTTCTTCATCCAATCGCTTTCCGTTATGGGGCCCACACAAGGCTGCGTCGTCGTACGAATATTCCCCGACAGCAAGAATATTCCACGACCAACCGAATATTCACCGACCAAAAATAAATATTTTATAACCACTTGCTTATTTTGCAAAATTTGCACATTTCACCCATAACCAAAGTATTATATCAAATTAACCCCTTATTATTCACAATAATATTTAGAGAAAATTTGATTTTATTCATTAATAAGTTGGGGTCTTACAACCTCCCCTCCTTATGAAATTTCGTCCTCGAAATTGACGTACGTACCTGATGTTTCAAAAAGGTGAGGATACCTCGCTTTCATTTCTGATTCCAACTCCCAGGTCATTTCTTCAATAGCATGGTTTCTCCACAAAACCTTAACTTGTGGTATAACCTTCGTGCGTAGGACATGCTCTTTCCTATCCAAGATCTTAACAGGTACCTCCTCGTACGTTAAATCTTCAGCTATCTCGTCTGGTTCTAACTCAATAATGTGGTTCGGGTCTTTAACATATTTACGAAGCATAGATATGTGAAAAACATTATGAACACGAGACATGCTTGGAGGTAATGCGAGTCTATATGCCACATTTCCTATTCGCTCAAGAATCTCAAATGGACCAACAAATCTTGGATTGAGCTTTCCTCTCTTCCCAAATCTTGTAACTCCCTTCCATGGTGCAACACGTAACAATACATGATCCCCAATATTAAATTCCACGTCCTTCCGATGAAGATCCGCATAACTCTTTTGTCGATCCTGTGCCGTTTGTATACGTTGTCGAATCGTTTGGATCTTCTCTGTAGTAATGCGTACCAATTCTGGTCCCAACAATGTTGCTTCACCCACCTCGTCCCAGCATACTGGAGAACGACATTTTCTTCCATACAACGCCTCAAATGGAGCCATACCTATGCTCGCCTGATAACTGTTGTTGTAGGAGAATTCCACCAATGGTAGGTACTTATCCCAACTCCCTTTGAGATCTAAGACACAAAGTCTTAATAGATCTTCAAGAGTTTGAATAGTCCTCTCTGATTGTCCGTCCGTTTGAGGATGGTATGCTGAACTGAATCGTAAATCCGTGCCCATAGCTTTCTGCAAGCTAACCCAAAATCGTGAAGTGAATCTTGGGTCACGATCCGAAACTATGGATACTGGCATGCCATGCAATCTCACAATCTCGTTCACGTACATACTAGCAAGACGTTCAAGGGAATAAGTCTCACGTATCGGCAAGAAATGAGCGGACTTGGTTAATCTATCAACAATAACCCAAATCGCATCTATGCCTTGAGAAACCTTGGGAAGACCTGTAACAAAATCCATAGTAATGTGTTCCCACTTCCATTTCGGGATCTCAAGTGGTTGCAATGGACCCTTTGGCACTTGATGCTCCGCCTTTACACGTTGACAAGTTAAACACCTCGAGATAAACTCCGCGATCTCTCTTTTCATATTGCTCCACCAAAATGTATGTCGAAGATCGTGATACATTTTGGTACTCCCAGGATGGATTGCAAACGGTGTGTTGTGTGCCTCCATCATTATTCTATGCTTCAAGTCAAAATCGTTAGGAACACAAAGTCTGGAGTTGACTCGAAGTATTCCTTCTTCATCGATTCTTGCTTCTGGAATAGCACCTTCTTGCACTTTCTTCTTCATACGCATCAGCTCTATATCCGTAGCTTGAGCAGCTTTAACTTTATCGATTAAAGTCGGTTCTACTCGTATATTTGATATCATCATGTGGGTACTTGGAGCCTTCATCTCTATCTCCATCCTTTGCAAGTCATACAAAATGGGCCTTTGTGTTAAAAACATTGCACTCGTACCCGCATATGATCTTCTACTCAATGCGTCAGCTACTACGTTTGCTTTTCCAGGATGGTATTGGATGGTATGATCGTAATCTTTCAACAGCTCAAGCCAACGTCGTTGCCGCATGTTGAGTTCCTTTTGGGTGAAGAAATATTTGAGGCTTTTATGATCTGTATAGATCTCCACTTTCTCCCCATACAGGTAGTGTCTCCAGATCTTCAACGCAAAAACGACTGCTGCCAACTCCAAATCATGAGTAGGATAATTCCTCTCATATTCTTTGAGTTGTCGTGAGGCATAGGCTATGACTTTCCCATGTTGCATGAGAACACATCCTAACCCTTTGCCTGAAGCATCGCTGTAGATAACAAATCCATCCGAACCAGATGGTATTGTCAAAACAGGTGCCGAAATGAGTCTCCTCTTGAGTTCTTGGAAACTCTTCTCGCATTCCTCACTCCATACGAATTTTGTATCTTTCCGAGTCAGCTGAGTTAACGGAGTAGCGATTCGAGAAAATCCTTCCACAAATCTCCGATAATAACCAGCTAAGCCCAGAAAGCTACGTACTTCGGTTACCGACTTCGGTTGCTCCCAACTTTGTATGGCTTCAATCTTCGCCGGGTCGACAGATACTCCATGTTTTGACACCACGTGCCCAAGGAATGCTACTTCCTCAAGCCAGAACTCGCATTTCTTCAGTTTGGCATATAGCTTGTTTTCACGAAGCCTTTGCAGTACCAGCTTCAAATGGCGCTCATGATCTTCACGGCTTTTGGAATAGATGAGGATGTCATCAATAAAGACAACAACGAACTGATCCAAATATTCTTTGAATACACGGTTCATCATATCCATGAAGGCAGCAGGAGCATTAGTCAATCCAAAAGACATTACTAAGAATTCATAATGCCCGTACCGAGTTCTGAAGGCAGTCTTTGGAATATCCTCAGTTTTAATCTTCAGCTGATGATATCCAGAACGAAGATCGATCTTTGAAAAGAATTGTGCTCCTTGCAACTGGTCAAACAGGTCATCAATGCGAGGTAGCGGATACCTATTCTTGATGGTGACATGGTTCAATTCTCGATAGTCAATACAAAGTCGCATACTCCCGTCTTTCTTCTTTACGAATAAAACAGGAGCACCCCAAGGAGACGTACTAGGACGAATAAAACCGATGTCCAACAACTCCTGTAGTTGGACTTTTAACTCCTGAAGTTCAATAGGAGCCATTCGATATGGGGTTTTAGAAATGGGCTTTGTACCGGGTTCAAGGTCAATAAAGAATTCAATTTCTCGTTCCGGGGGTAGACCGGGAAGTTCTTCAGGAAATACATCGGAAAATTCTCTAACAATAGAAATATTATTCAAATCTGACTTGTCTTTGTTCAAATCCATAACATGGGCTAAGAAAGCTTGACATCCGTTTTTCAATAAACGAATAGCTTTGTGGCTTGATATGACAGTGACTGATTTTAGTGGTTTAGTAGTTTGAATTCGTATGACAGGTTGGTTAGGAATATGAAAACTAACAACCTTACGAAAACAATCAATTTTAGCATGATGAGTGGTTAACCAATCAATTCCTAAAATCACATCAAAAGCAAGTATCTTTAAAGAGATAAGATCAACAGGTAATGTGATAGTGCCAACTTGGATCATGCAAGATTTATAAACTGTAGATGTAACGAAGGTTTCACCCAACGGAGTTTCAACAGATAAGTTAAAGTCCAATTTCTCCGGAGTCAAGTTTAAACGTTGAGCACAAGCAGGAGAGATAAAAGAATGGGTAGAACCGGTATCTAGTAAAGTATAAACTTCGCAAGAATTCAAGATTAGCTTACCCGTGATCACCTCGTTCGGGTTTCTCACGTTTTGGCCAGTTACGACAAACGCTCTTCCAGGAACCGCTGATTTCGCCTTATCCGGGACAGCCCTTGGAATCACCACTCCCGCTGAACTTGGTTTCGCTATAGTACAATCTCGAGCGATGTGGCCTTCCTTCCCACAGTTGTAACACACCTTGGATTGTTGTGGACAGTTTGGGCTGATATGTCCCTCTTTCCCGCATTTGTAACATCTAACTGGCGGTCGTTCTCCTCCCCTAAAATTTGTTGTTGGTGCTGGTGCTGGTGCTGATGTCTTCCCGTCATTGTTGAATCTCCTCTTTCTGAAATTTCCACTTGACTCACCTCTCCTATTATCATGGCCACGATGACCACCCGAGTGGTTACCGCCTTTGTTCGTATTTTTCCCTCCTCGTTGGTTATCATCGCTCTGATGATTGCTGTCACCGGTATGACCCTGGTTGTGGTCCCTCGGTTGAGTATACTCATTATCTCTCTCTAATAATTGGGCCCTGTTGACAACGTCTGAATACAGAGAAAATTTATGAGAGATAAGGTATTGACGAATCTCAGGTTTTAAACCTCTCAGAAACATCCGCGTCATTCGTTCCTCATTTTCGACCAAATGAGGTGCAAACCTGGATAACTCTGCAAACTTCGCCTCGTACTGGGACACCGTCATGTTGTTTTGTTCCAGTCTAATAAACTCAACCTCCTTCATATGACGAATACTTTCAGGAAAGTACTTGTCATTGAACAGTTTTTGAAATGTTTCCCAGGACATGTTGAGTGCGTCAGGCTGGGTACGCTTCACAGACTCCCACCAGTAGTCTGCCTCACCGCGGAACATAAATGTGGCGAATGGAACCTTCTGTTCCTCCGTGCATCCCAAGACATCAAATATCTTGGTAATTTGCTTGACCCACGTTTCCGCCATGATCGGATCCGGCTTTCCCTTAAATTCTGGTGGTCCCAATTCTTTGAACTGCTTAGCTGTGACAAACCGCGCGTTGTTATCATTTCCACCCGTATTCTGCACACGAGTCTCCCTCGTCTGATTTTGCATGAACTGCAAAAAGCTCCTAAACATTCCATCATTCATCGTTTGCTCGGTAACGTTGTTTACAGGAGGAATATTGCCTTCCTGTTGCACGTTCCCCTGGGTAGTGATCAAAGGTGTCTCCACGGTCTGATTTACTCCATTATTAACGTTCTCAGCTGCCATTCTTAAATACTGCCATAAAACAAGGGTTAATAGTCATGTCATATATTATCCCTATACTCTGACCGACCAAATAAACACCAAATAAACTTAGTCAGGTCATACTAGCGAAGGAATTCCCCGTCTCTCCCCTCCTAGTTCTTGTCTCACATCTCAGCCAGGGATCATATCCCTAAGCTCTGATACCAACTGTGACGCCCCCAGAATAGGTATACAACACCCATTCTGAGTCGCCAAATACATGGTACAGAAAGCAAACTACAACTTCAATAATACAATTGTCGTGCAAAATACGACAACACATACTGTGAGTTTAAATACAAATATTGTCTTCTAGACAATATCCACACTCAAATAAATCCTCATTACAATTATTCAAACACTATTTTACAGAAATAGTGAGGACTGCTAATACATCTTTCTAGAACCATCACTCCATACCCCGACTAGATCCTGCTATGTTCTCACCTCCTGAGAAGAAAAATGGAACAAAAAGGAAAAGGGTGAGCTCAACTAGCCCAGTAAAGAATATTATGACTAAGATAATATACAACAAATTATCGTTAGTCTTCAACAGGGAAAAATCTGATAAAATATAATCGACAACAAGTTTTAGATCAACAACTGCAGCGGAAACAACAAACCATTAGAAGAGTCAAGTAGAGAAAGAATTCTACTATCTTCTAAGATTTAAAAGTCCATCATCAATATTTTATCCCTGTAACATCAATTAATAATCATCTTTAACCAAATATTCATCTTTGCACTACAGGCCAAAGATATTCATTTGTATCATCAGTCGGTCATGTTCATCTCAACACCTGTTCATCTTTGCACTACAGGCCAAAGATATTCATCAAGTAATTATACATCTTTGCACTACAGGCCAAAGATATTCAGTAATATCATCATTTAGGACTGAGGATGATGAAAAATATCTTAAAGAGAACGAATCCAATGAGACAGAAGGACAAATAGTAGGGATTCGTATAACAGTTTATCCAAGATCAATAATACTTCATAATAATCAATTGTGAAGCAGAATTCAAAAATAAAGATCAAAACATGGATACAATCAAAGATAGTAACCATAATAGACATCTTGGACAAAAAGGAAAAATTTTATTTTTCGGTGAATAGTGCCGTATTCGTGAATAGTGCCGTATACGTGAATAGTGCCGTATACGTGAATAGTAACCCCCGACACAAAAAGTTCCAAATTTGATAAAAACTCATATCAATATTTCAGCATAATGATATTGAAGAAAATAATATCATTAAGAAGAAAATAATATCCCTTACCTCAAAATATCAGTACTTCTGGTCGGAATACCGGTATAAGGCTGAAAGAAACTTGCTCTGATGAATAGAAACTCTCAAAGTATCTAAATACTCACAAAATACACTCAATAATCTAGAGAGAGAAAGAGAGAAAACTTGTTTCTGGTGTAATTTTCAATTCTAACTTAGCCCTCTATTTATAGGAAAATTTTGGTAGGTTTGACCTGCAACCTGATGGCTTTACCTGCTACTATTCCCACCTACCACATTTGAAATATAATTCAGCACATTTCTTCACCAACCACAAGTGGGGCCCACCAATTCTAGAATTTTCCATCAAAATGATAAACTCCGAAAATTCAACAATTTCTGAACCAGTCATCTTGTAAAATTCATAATAAATCATACGTTCATTTTTAACGGTTCAAAATTTGTGGACATATACTCAACTTATATATGTATAACATATCCAAAAATTACCACGATCCAACGGTCGGATTAAAAATTATAACCCCCGCAAAATATCTCAAAAACCCTGATTTTTAATACCTCCATTCCGACAAAAATATGGATAAAAACCTCAACATTAACTCCTTCATTTTTAACCACAAAAATATATCCCTCATTTATATCCACATAAAATAAATATTTCCTTATCATATGAATCAATAATTAATTATTCACAAATAATATTACAGAATCACATTTATGACAACCAGGCCGTTCCCAGGAAAGAGGGGGCTTTCCAATAAGGATTTCTCCTTACTGGCGCGCAATTAGATGACCAAACCTCTCCTTAGACAGAACTTTCTAGACATTGTCAATAATGTTATCTAATAATATTATTCAAATAATATGAATTATTGATCTGATAATGAAAATACTGTGCAGCAACAATTATTGAAACAACAATAATATAAAATATCAATGCAGCAATTATTGAACCAATAAAATAAAATATTGAACAGTAATCACTGTAACAATTATTGAGTAGTGCCTTCTTACGTACGAATCAATAATTCAATATACTGTGCAATCCGTGTGCTACTATGCAACCACGCGTTATTACTGTATTTTTAACCACCGGGTATCTAAACAGTGTTAACGGTAACAACTACGCCATTATTAATAAACAACTTATACTTGTCGTTTTCTTCATCCAATCGCTTTCCGTTATGGGGCCCACACAAGGCTGCGTCGTCGTACGAATATTCCCCGACAGCAAGAATATTCCACGACCAACCGAATATTCACCGACCAAAAATAAATATTTTATAACCACTTGCTTATTTTGCAAAATTTGCACATTTCACCCATAACCAAAGTATTATATCAAATTAACCCCCTTATTATTCACAATAATATTTAGAGAAAATTTGATTTTATTCATTAATAAGTTGGGGTCTTACACCAAACCTCTCCTTAGACAAAACTTTCTAGACATTGCCAATAATGTTATCTAATAATATTATTCAGATAATATGAATTATTGCTTCGATAATAGAAAATACTGTGTAGTGACAATTATTGAAACAACAGTAATATAAAATATCAACGCAACAATTATAAAATTCATAAAATACTGAACAGTAATTACTGTAACAATTATTGAGTAGTGCCTTCTTACGTAAGAATCAATAATTGGTGTAATACCGTGTGCTACTGTGCAACAACGCGTATTATTGTGTTTTAACCACTGGGTATTCCAACAGTATTAACGGTAATAACTACACCGTTATTTATAAACAACTTATACTTGTCGTTTTCTTCATCCAATCGCTTTCCGTTATGGGGCCTACAAAAGACTACGCCGTCATACGAATATTTTTCGATAAGAAGAATATTCCACGACTAAACGAATATTTCCCGACAACAATGAATATTTTATAACCACTTGCTTATTTAAAATATTTGCGCATTTTACCCATAACTAACCTCATTAATCAATTTAACCCTTACCATTTTAAATTAATAAATAGAAGAAATTAAATTTCATTTATTAATAATTTGGGGTCTTACAACCTCCCCTCCTTATGAAATTTCGTCCTCGAAATTGACGTACGTACCTGGTGTTTCGAAAAGATGAGGATACCTCGCTTTCATTTCCGTTTCCAACTCCCAGGTCATTTTCTCAATAGCATGGTTCCTCCATAAAACTTTAACTTGTGGTATGACCTTTGTGCGTAGGACATGCTCTTTCCTATCCAAGATCTTGACAGGTACCTCCTCGTATGTTAAGTTTTCAGCTATCTCATCCGGTTCTAACTCAATGACGTGATTTGGGTCTTTCACATATTTACGAAGTTCATATATATGAAAAATATTATAAACACGAGACATACTTGGAGGTAACGCGAGTCTATAGGCCACATTTCCTATTCGGTCAAGAATCTGAAATGGACCAATAAATCGTGGATTGAGCTTTCCTCTCTTCTCGAATCTTGTAACTCCTTTCCATAGAGCAACACGTAACAATACATGATCCCCAATATCAAATTCCACGTCCTTTCGATGAAGATCCACATAACTCTTTTGTCGATCCTGTGCCGTTTGTATATGTTGTCGAATCATTTGGATCTTTTTCGTAGTCATACGTACCAACTCGGGTCCCAACAATGTTGCTTCACCCACCTCATCCCAACATATTGGAGAGCGACACTTTCGTCAATACAATGTTTCGAATGGAGCCACACCTATACTTTCCTAATAACTGTTGTTGTAGGAGAATTTTACCAATGGTAAATACTTATCCCAACTCCCTTTGAAGTCTAGGACACAGAGTCTTAATAGATCTTCAAGAGTTTGAATAGTCCTCTCTGATTGTCCGTCCGTTTGAGGATGGTATGTCGAACTAAATCGTAAATCCGTGCCCATAGCTTTTTGCAAACTAACCCAAAATCTTGAAGTGAATCTTGGGTCACAATCTGAAACTATGGATACTGGCATGCCATGCAACCTCACAATCTCATTCACGTACATACTAGCAAGACGTTCAAGGGAATAAGTCTCCCGTATCGGCAATAAATGAGCAAACTTAGTTAATCTATCAACAATAACCCAAATAGCATTTATGCCTTGAGAAACCGTGGGAAGACCCGTAACGAAATCCATGGTAATATGTTCCCATTTCCATTTCGGAATCTCAAGTGGTTGCAATGGACCCTTTGGCACTCGATGCTCCGCCTTTACACGTTGACAAGTTAAACACCTCGAGATAAACTTTGCATTCTCTCTCTTCATATTGTTCCACCAAAATGTATCTCGAAGATCATGATACATTTTATACTTCCAGGATAGATTGCAAATGGTGTATTGTGTGCCTCCATCATGATCTTGTACTTCAAATCAGAATCATTAGAAACACAAAGTCTGGAGTGGACTCGAAGTATTCCTTCTTCATCGATTCTTGCTTCTGGAATAGTACCTTCTTGCACTTTCTTCTTCATACGCACCAGCTTCGGGTCTGTGGCTTGAGCAACTTTAACTTTTTCGATTAAAGTTGGTTCTATACGTATACTTGACATCATTACATGGGTCCTCGGAGTCTTGAATTCTATCTTCATCTTTTGTAAATCACACTAAATGAGCCTTTGTGTTGACAACATCGCACTTGTTCCCGCGTATGATCTTCTATTCAATGCGTCGGCTACCACGTTCGCTTTTCCAGGATGGTATTGAATGGCATGGTCGTAGTCTTTTAACAGCTCGAGCCAACGTCATTGCCGCATGTTGAGTTCTTTTTGAGTGAAGAAATATTTGAGGCTTTTATGGTCTGAATATATCTCCACTTTCTCCCCATATAGATAGTGCCTCCAGATCTTTAGCGCGAAAACGACTGCTGCCAACTCTAGATCATGAGTAGGATAATTCCTCTCATATTCTTTAAGTTGTCGTGAGGCATAGGCTATAACTTTTCCACGTTGCATGAGAACACATCCTAGCCCTTTGCCTGAAGCATCGATGTAGATAACAAATCCATCTGAACCAGATGGTATGGTCAAAATAGGTGCCAAAATGAGTCTCCTCTTAAGCTCTTGGAAACTCTTCTCGCATTCCTCGCTCCATACGAATTTGCTATCTTTCCGAGTCAGCTGAATTAATGGAGTAGCGATTCGAGAAAATCCTTCCACGAATCTCCGATAATAACCAGCTAAGCCCAGAAAGTTACGTACTTCGGTCACCGACTTCGGTTGTTCCCAACTTTGTATTGCTTTAATCTTCGTCGGGTCAACAGATACTCCATGTTTTGACACCACGTGCCCAAGGAATGCTACTTCCTCAAGTCAGAACTCGCATTTCTTCAACTTGGCATATAACTTGTTTTCACAAAGCCTATGGAGTACCAGCTTCAAATGGTGCTCATGATCTTCTCGACTTTTGAAATATATGAGGATGTCATCAATAAAAACAACAACGAACTGATCCAAATATTCCTTGAATACTCGGTTCATCATATCCACGAAAGCCACAGGAGTATTAGTCAATCTAAAAGACATGACTAAGAATTTATAATGCCCGTACCGAGTTCTAAAGGCAGTCTTTGGAATATCCTCAGTTCTAATCTTTACCTGATGATATTCAGAGCGAAGATCGATTTTTAAAAAGAATTGTGTTCCTTGTAACTGGTCAAACAGGTCATCAATACGAGGTAGTGGATACCTATTCTTGATAGTGACATGGTTTAATTCTCGGTAGTCGATACAAAGTCGCATACTCCCGTCTTTCTTCTTTACGAATAAAACAGGAGCACCCAATGAAACCGATGTCCAACAACTCCTGTAATTAGACCTTTAACTCCTGAAGTTCAATAGGAGCCATTCGATATGGGGTTTTAAAAATGGGCTTTGTACCAGGTTCAAGATCTATAAAAAATTTAACTTCACGTTCTGGGGGTAGACCGAGAAGTTCTTCAGGAAATACGTCAGGAAAGTCAATAACAACAGAAATATTATTCAAATATGACGTGTCTTTATTCAAATCCATAACATGGGCTAAGAAAGCTTGACATCCGTTTTTTAATAAACGAATAGCTTTATGACTTGATATAACAGTGATTGATTTTAATGGCTTAGTTGCTTGAGTTCGCACAATAAGTTGGTTAGGAATATGAAAACTAACAACCTTACGAAAACAATCAATTTTGGCATGATGAGTAGTTAACCAATTAATTCCTAAAATCAAGTTAAATGTAAGTATCTTTAAAGAGATAAGGTCAACAGGTAAGGTAATGGTGCTAACTTGGATCAAACAAGATTTATAAACAGTGGATGTGATGAAAGTTTCTCCTAACGGAGTCTCCACAGATAAATCATAGTCTAATTTCTCCGGAGTCAAGTTTAAACGTTGAGCATAAGCAAGAGAAATAAATGAATGGGTAGCACCGGTATCTAGTAAGGTATAAATTTCGCATGAATTTATGATTAGCTTATCCATGATCACCTCGTTTGGGTTCCTCGCATGTTGACCAGTCACGACAAACGCTCTTCAAGGAACCGTTGACTTTGACTTTTCTGGGACAGCCTTTTGAGTCACCATCCCCGCTGGACTTGGTTTCGCTATATTGAAATCTCGAGCGATATGTCCTTCCTTTCCACAGTTATAACATACCTTAAACTGTTGTGGGCAGTTTGGGCTGATATGTTCTTTTCTGCACTTATAGCATATGACCGGTGGTCGTTCTCCTCCCTTGAAACCAGTTGCTGCTGGTGCTGACGTCTTCGTATTGTCATTGTTGAATCTCCTCTTTTTAAAATCTTCTCCCGACTCGCTTATTCTATTCTCATGGTCATGATTACCACTAGAGTGGTTGCCGCTCTTGTCCGTATTTTTCTTTCTCCGCTGGCTATCGTTGTTCTGATGACTGCTGTCACCGGTATGATCCTGGTTGTGGTCCCTCGGTTGAACGTACTCGTTATCTCGCTCTAATAATTGAGCCCTGTTGACAACATCTGAATAGAGAGAAAATTTATGTGAAATGAGATATTGACGTATGCCGGGTTTCAAACCTCTCAGAAACATCCGTGTCATACGTTCCTCATTCTCCACGAAATGAGTGGCAAACCTGGACAACTCTGCAAACTTCGCCTCATACTGGGACACCGTCATGTTATTCTGCTCTAGTCTAATAAACTCTACCTCCTTCATATGACGAATAATTTCAGGAAAATACTTGTCATTGAACATTTTCTGAAATATTTCCCCAAGACATGCTAAGTGTGGCTGGATGAGTACGCTTTACAGATTCCCACCAGTAATCTGCCTCATTACGGAACATAAAGGTGGCAAATAGAACCTTCTGTTCTTCCGTGCATCCCAAGACATCGAATATCTTGGTAATTTGTTTGACCCAAGTCTCCACCTTAATCGGATCTGGCTTTTTCCAGAATTCTGGTGGTCCCAACTCCTTGAACTGCTTGGCTGTGACAAACCGTGAATTGCTATCATTTCCTCCTATATTTTGAACACGAGTCTCCCTCGTCTGATTTTGCATGAACTGCAAAAAGCTTCTAAACATCCCATCGTTCATCATTTGCTCAGTGGTGTTGTTCATAGGAGGAACATTGCCAGCCTGTTGTACGTTCTCCTCGTTGGTGAGTATAGGCGTCTCCACGGTTTCGTTTACTCCACTGTTCACATTCTCAGTTGTCATTCTTAAATACTGCCATAAAATAAGGGTTAATTAAACAAATTAACAAATCACATAATACCCCTATATTATGACTGACCAACAAATAAGCTTAGGTATGACACACTAGCGAAGGATTTACTCGTCTCTCCTTTCCTAGTACTATTCCCCGATCTCCGCCATAGACCATATCCCTAAACTCTGATACCAACTGTGACGCCCCCAAAATAGGTATACAACACCCATTCTGAGTCGTCAAAATACATGGTACAGAAGCAACTACAACTTTATTAGTACAACATAAAGACTGTGAGTTTAAATACAAATATTGTCATCTAGACAATATCCACACTCAAATAAGTCCTCATTACAATTATTGATACATTATTTTATAAAAATGGTGAGGACTACTAAAACGACTTTCTAGAACCTTCATTCCATACTCCGACTAGTACTCGCTATATTCTCGCCTCCTGAGAAGAAAATGGAACAAAAAGGAAAAAGGGTGAGCTCAACTAGCCCAGTAAAGAATATTATGACTAAGATAATATAGAACAAATTATCGTTAGTCTTCAACAGGAAAAAATTTAATAGAATACAATAGACAACAAGTTTTAAATCAATATTCGCAGCGGAAATAATAATTCATTAGAAGAGTTAAGTAGAGAATAAAATCTACTATCTTCTATATATGAATTTAAAAGCTCATCGTCGATATTTTATCCCTGTAATATCAATCAATATATATCTGGAATCAAATATTCATCTTGATATAAGAATTCAATTAAAAGAAATTAAAGAATAACTTTTTAAAGATTTATAATTTAATTTATGCAGAATTCAATAATGTCCAAATTGTCAACATAATACTACTTTGTGGAGTAAAATTTCAGGAATAATATTGTATCAAAAATGATTTGGACAGAAAAGAAATTAATTTTTGTCATGAATAGTAACCTGGGGGAATAGTACCCGAGTGAATAGTATTTCGTGAAAAATACTTTGAGAATAGTATTTTGTGAATAGTACTTTGTGAATAGTACCCCGTGAATAATACTTGATGAATAGTATCCCGTGAATAGTACTCCGGCATGAAAAGCTTAAAATTTAACAAGAATGTAGAAAATATCATTGTGAAACAATACTAGATGAAGTGCAAATTTCAAGGATATTCTACTAATTTCAGAGAGTATAGCAGTAATACTTTAACAAAATGAGTGTAGAATTAGGAATACGAAACGAAATAATATTACTTACATACTACAGAGTATGGAAAAAATATTATTTCAAACGAATATTGAACAAAAATAATATTTCTACCTTAGTAGAAGACTGGATACTGGAATAGTGAAGTAGTAGAATACTCTTTTTCTTCCTCTGTATAGTTTCTCTCTCTATAGTTGCTCTTGTGAATCTTAGTGAATTGGTGAGAATGAAAGAAGAAATGAGCTTCTATTTATAGAAAAACATAAGTTCGATAATTGCACGTTTAAAGGCTTGAATTATTACAGTATAGTACCTTCATCTTTACCTCCATTTTTAATTTAGTCATGCAAATATTATCAATCTTGCACCACCTCCCCTAATAGTACATGCATGTGAACCAATAGTTCCATACATGTGAAACCAACAGTAATTTGCATGTGAACCAATTATAATTAATTGCTCATTTATCCGATTAATTGTCCGTTTGGTCAATAATAACAAAATCAGCAAATCACAGAATTACCTCCTTTGAGGGTAACTGGGTCACGAAAGAATTAAAGAAAATTAAATGAACAAATATCTTTAATCATCACGAACTTATCCATCATTAATATTATAACTCACAATATTTAACAACCATATCATTCCAAGGAAAGAGGGAGCTTTCCGATAAAGATTTCTCCCTATTGGCGCGCAATTAGGTGACCAAACCCTTTTCCTCGACAGAACTTTCTAGAAATCGTCAATAATGCAAATAATAATATGAATAATTTTGTCGACTCAATTATTGATTTAATAATATAAAATATTGTGTAAATGATACTGTGACAATAATTAAATCAATAATATGAGAGATAATATGCAGCAATTATTGTGACAATAATTGAATAAAATTGAGTGACTTCTCACGTAAGCATCAATAATCAAAGATATTGTACAATACCGTGTGCTACTATGCAACCACGCGTATTACTGTACTTTTATAACCGGGTATTTCAACAGTTTAACAGTAAAACTTTCGCCGTTATTTTTATAAAAAGATATTTTTGTCGTTTTCTAACTCCGACAATACTTTCGTTGTGGGATCCACCAATGATTGTGCCGTCGTATGAATATTTCCTGTTAAAACGAATATTCCCCGATCAATTAAATATTTTATAACAACTTGCTTACTTTGCAAAATTTATAAATATTACCCACAACTATAATATTATATCAAATTCACACTATAATATTCAAAAATATATTTTGAGAAAAATTAATTTTTATTCATAAAAATTAGGGTTTACACGGATTGTGTAACAAACTTTGTTTTATTTTACCTTCTTGTAGTGTAGAATGTAAGTAGTGAAAAATAAAATGCCTTTACTATTTCCCATATTTAAGTAATATCCAAAATGATATTTAATGAAAATTTGTTATGATTTTCAATCCAATAGTAAATGGAAGGTGATTAGGTGCAAGGAACATTTCCCTTGATGCTCCTAGTGAGCATCAAATATTTTTTTCCCCTTTTCCAATATCTATAATATATAATCTATATATAATGTCTCTTTTTCTAGCCAGGAAATCTTAAATGTTTTGGGGGGGTTGATGTTTTGTTTATTAATTTGTTTGTCTAAGTGGGTGCTCGTGGGGTTTTGGAGAATGGGACACTTTGAGAGGATGTTGGTCTTTTGAGATCTCAATGGAAAGTGAATCAAGGGTATTAGGTACATTAATTATTTTAAGGGCATTGAGTAGGGCTCCCTATATATTTCCTTTAATGATAATATTAGGGATGTTAGATTTGAGAAATGATATCTTTTTGGACTTAATATTGATTTTTTTATGGTTAATTATGCGAATAATTATTAGTTAATTTTTTTAATCAAATTTGTAATATGGTGGGCTAATCTTATAATCTCATTCAATTCAATGTACCTGTAATATGACAAAAAACTTCCACAATACTTGATAGAACTTTTAGAATTTTGATCCCAATTAAATAAATCTTCAAAATGATGTTGTATTAAATAAATTTTCGTGATATTTTATAAAATAAAATATACTGACATCCATAATAACACCCATCACTCATCTAGTAGTTTTTCAAATAACAGTCAGTACTCCTCTAATTTATAATATATAACATTCACTACCCTTAACGTAATTAACCAACTAATATTTAAAAATATTTTTAAACATGTATATTATTTAAAAATTAAAACTTAATAACATACAATGAACTTAACCTTACCTTATCTCTCTTAAGACCTCAGTCACCTAATGGGCTTCCACTTTATTCATTCATTTAAATATACAGGTTTTCCCCCCTCTCATATAAAAATAATACTATATTATTTAGTAGGGAGATGAGTTGGTCATATCACAATTCAAGTGATATATGAGTCACAGTTTTAAGAGTCAAATTTGTACCAATTTGATGGGGTTGGTTCTAGTGGTCCTGAAGCTCAATATGATTGTAAGTCATTTTGATTTATTTATTCTTCTTTTTTTTCTTTTTTTTTAAACAACCCAAAAAAAAGATTGAAATTAAAGTTATAAAATGAACCAAACACTTCGAGTTTGATTCGTACTCGTTCGACTAAAAATTCGATTCGAGTTTGACTCGAAGTATAAATGATTCAAATATGAACAAATTTTAAAGTTCGATAAATTCTCGAACTTCTTCAAATTACAATTTTCTATTGATATTTGAATCATATTCGCTCGAAAAATTCAAACTGTTCAGGATCAATTCAATATCGTGCTCGACTCGATAGCTAAACGAGCCTCAATTAAACCTGATTTCATACTCGATAAATTTTATGAATCAAATCTGAAAAATTCAATATTCGACTCGACTATGTACATTTACACCTCTAATTGAAATAAATTAAGCTTTAGCATCCACAATAACAATAGAAAGAATACAATCATATATATAATAAATTTAAGCAATTAGTTTAAGTGATCTTAAAGACAACTCAACATAATTCTAGACTATTTGTCCTATGATCAGTAGGATAATTTATTTTTTTGCAATGAATTCAAATAATTTGCTTAAGTGGTCCTACTCTCCTAGATTCAATATGATTGGGGCATGGTAACATCAAAACAACTAATTTTCTACTTTGGAATGTTATAGTAAAAGAATTGATTTTTATTTTTATTATTAACTTTAGAAGTAAAAATCTATCTGACACTAACTTGAGATCAACTTATTATTTACGTGAGAATTTTTTAAAATATTAATTTTATTTATAGAAATATCAATCCTAGATGTGACGCCCCCAAAATAGGTCTATATAACCCATTTTGAGTCGCCAAATACATGGTACAGAAAATAATTATAACTTCATTAATACAATTGTCGTACAAAACACAACAACACATATGTTATGAGTTTAAATACAAATATTGTGATCATCTAGATAATATTCAAACTCAAGTAAGTCTTCATTATAATTATTGTTACACTATTTTATAAAATAGTGAGTACTACTAAAACAACTGTTTGGATCCATCACTCCACATCTTAACTAGTTCCCGCTATATTTTCGCCTCCTGAGAAGAAAAATAGAACAAAAAAAAAGGGTGAGCTCAACTAGCCCAGTAAAAAATATTATGACTAAGATAATATAGAACAAATTATCGTTAGCCTTCAATAAATCAAATAAAATATAATGGATAACAAGTTTTAGATCAATATTCGTAGCGGAAATAACAATTCATTAGAAGAGTTAAGTAGAGAATGAAATCTACTATCATCTATGAATTTAAAAGTTCATTATCAATATTTTATCCCTGTAACATCAATCAATATACATCTTGAATCAAATATTCATCTTTGCACTACAGGCCAAAGATATTCATTTGTATCACCAGTTAGTTATGTTCATCTCAACACATGTCCATCTTTGCACTACGTGTCAAAGATATTCATCAGATAATCATTCATCTTTGCACTATACGCCAAAGATATTCAGTTACATCACCATTTAGGACTGAGGATGATGAAAAATATTTTAAAGAAACGAATCCAGTGAGATAAAAGGACAAATATTAGGGATTCGTACTTTAGATAATTTAAGTTCAAAAATACTTCATAATAAATCATAGTGGAGTAAAATTCAAGAATGAAGATCAAAACATGGATACAATCAAAGATAGTAACTATAATAGACATCTTGGACAAAGAAAAGAAAATTTTATTTTTCTGTAAATAGTGTCGTATACGTGAATAGTTACTTCGACACGAAAATGTAAAAATTTCATAATAAAATTCATACTAATATTTAGGCATAATGATATTAAACGAAATAACATCATTTATGAAGAAAATAACACCCCTTAAATCAAAAGAACAGTACTTCTAACTGGAATATTGGATATAATGTTAAAAAAAATTTATACTGAATAACAACTCTCAAAGTATCTAAATACTTAAAAAAAATACGCTCGATATTATAGAGAGAGAAAACTTCTGATTCTGGTGTGATTTTTAATTCTAACTAAGTACCCTATTTATAGGAAAATGCTAGAATACTAAATTAATAAAATATTAATATTTTTTTCTACGCATACCCCTTGACAAATTAAGCACTCCATTTTTGAAAAAAAAATCTCAACACATTTTTTCACCAAAAAACAAAAGTAGGTCCCACCCGTGTTTTTAATAAAAAATATTTATTTTCGAAACTTCAATAATTCATAACAAATAACCTTTTTATCAGAAAAATACGAATAATATGTCCATTCCTCAGAAAATTTAATTCTCTACAACTTTATAGAAGAAAGTTTTTCTAAATTTCAAATAGAAAATAACCGAAATTTACATACGGATGATTTTTAATACCTCCAATCTGACAAAATAATGATAAAATACCTTAACATTAATTCCTCCATTTATATCCACATAAAAATAAATATTTCCTTATCATATAAATTAATAATTAATTATTCACAAATAATATTACAGAATCACAATTATGACAAACATGTCGTTCTCAGAAAAGAGGGAGCTTTTCGATAAGGATTTCTTTTTACTAGAGCGCAATTAGGTGACCAAACCCCTTTCTTAGACAGAACTTTCTTAGACATTGCCAATAATGTTATCTAATAATATTATTCAAATAATATGAATTATTGATCTGATAATGGAAAATACTATGCAGTGACAATTATTGAAACAATAATAATATAAAATATCAACGTAGCAATTACTGAATCAATAAAATAAAATATTGAACAATAAATACTGTAGCAATTATTGAGTAGTGCCTTCTTACGTAAGAATCAATAATTCAAAAATACTGTGCAATACCGTGTGCTACTGTGCAACCACGCGTATTACTGTACTTTAACCACCGGATATTCTAACAGTGTTAATGGTAACAATTACGCCGTTATTTATAAAAAATTCAAACTTGTCGTTTTCTTCATCCGACCGTTTTCCGTTTTGAGGCCCACAAATGGCTGCGCCGTCGTACGAATATTCCCCGACAATAAGAATATTCCACGACCAAACGAATATTCCATGACAACAATGAATATTTTATAATCACTTGCTTATTTTGTAAAATTTACACATTTCACCCATAACCAAATCATTATATTAAATTAACACCTTATTATTTAAAATAATAATTAGAGAAAATTTAATTTTATTTATAAAAAGTTGGGGTCTTACACTAGACAAGACAAAAAAAATGTAAGAAGAAAACCCAAGTAAAATTAGGGTCCCCAATTAGGTAATATTACTATCTTTTTTTCCAAATGCCTAAAAAGAAATAAATTAAGTAAAATTACTATTTTAGTGAGGTTAAATTGCTAAATTACACCTATAAAAAATATATTACATCATAAATATATAAAAAAAATTCAGTGAGGTCAAATTACTAAATTACACCCAAAAAAATCTATTACATCATATATATATATATATATATATATATATATATATATATATATAATTTCAGTTGGGTCAATTGACCCCACAATCTAGTACCTAGCTTTAAGGCTGTAAAATGAGTAAACAGTTCGGGCTTGATTCGTACTCGCTCGACTAAAAGTTCGATTCGAGCTCGACTCGAAATATAAATGAGTCAAATATGAGCAAATTTTAAAGTTCGATAAATTATTCGAACCTCCTCAAATTGTAATTTTCTATTGATACACGGATCATATTCGTTTGAAAAGTTCAAACTGGTCGGGCTCGATTCGGAATCGTACTCTACTCGGAAGCTAAATAAGACTCAATCAAACTTTATTTTATACTCGATAAATTTTATGAACCAAATTTGAGCAACTCAATACTCAGATCGACTCGATTCGTTTATACTTTTACCTAGCTTCACCCCTGGTAGGGCTTGAATCATTGACATTTAACCTGTCATATAAATGTGTTAAGTGTGATTAGATGAAATCATAATTTTGTATCTATCCAACTCACAAAGCCTTCTTCTACTCTACTTTATTAATCTGGTGAGCAGTTCATTTAACTGATTTTGGATGAATACCTGCGGTGAGGATAATGAGTGCGCATGTTATTGAATCTTTGTAACAAAAACTTATATATAAAATAATTTTGATTAGGTTATTAGGTGTTAAGTAATTATATGAATTATGATTCTAGGTAAGATTTGAACCAAAATATATATGAAAAAGAAATGAAACAAAATGATTAATTATATAAAAATCAAGAAAATCGATTTTTTGAAACCAAAAGGGAGAAAATGAGAAGAAAAATATGTCATTTTAATCGTTATATAGGTTTTCACTTTTTTTAATAGTAATTTCTTAAAAATTTGAAATTAATATTAATTTACTGAATTACATATTTGTCTCTCTAATTTATCAGTCAATTTTAAATTAGTCTATCGGACAAAGTGAATACTTTCATTTTTATAATTACCACTTATACTTAATTGTGTCCTGCTATGTAATGACATAAATTTAATTACACCAAATAACAATAGCTAAACTTATCAATATATGTAGTTGGTAAGAATTATAGGAAGGTCCTACTTATTACATATGTCTCTAAATAAATTATTACTAATATTTATCTACAATATTTATCTACGAATCTGATGATCGACATAAATATTCTCAATATATATCATTTTTCTAAATTTTATCTATGGACTGATCAAATCATGTGCTAGTCAAATGTGTATCGAAAGTTACTTAACTGGCCACCATCCTTTTCATTAATTCTACCTGTTTAAATACCCTCAAAAATTTGTTATACAAATAATGTGTCATCTTCTACTTAACAGTTACAGATGGGTACAACAGGATGGGACACAGTTTCTTCATAAATGAAAAGGCTATAAAGAAAACTAAGGCTGGGAAATTGCAGAAGCTTGAAAAAAAGAGGATAAAAAAACTGGTCTTACCATATTAAATGGAATTGGTTGTATTTTAAGAGGACCCCTAGCTGACACTAAACATACGTATTTTATAATTTTATTTATTTATATTTTGACTTTTAATAAAAAATAAAATATAAATAAATAAAATTATAAAATATTTATTTCTATTTAATCTTGATATTCAATTATCATGTGGCATGAAAGAGTCTTATCATTCTCTCAGAAATTTAATTATGAATTTAAATCAAAGGCTACTTTATTTGGTTTTAAGGCAAGTGAATGATGATGGCTTCTCTATGTGATAATTGATGTGACATGCACTTTAGAATACATTTTTTTTTTACCCTTTTTCAAAAATTATTCTGAATGCAAGTCAACTTGAACTGTCATGAAATCTACTTTGCTAACATTCGAAATGATTTTCATGAGAGGACATAACAATGCTCTTTTAGAATAGGATTTGATAAATGGATTAAACTTGCATAGAAAAATTTAATAATTTTTTATTTTTAGGCATAATAACATTTGTCGTAGACTCACTTAAAAGTAACTTTTAATAATTGTTTCAGTTTAGTATGACAAAACTTAATCCAACAAATTAATGAAACTCACTTTGAAATGAAGGTATCATTTTATTTCGGAGTCAAAAAACATTAGTCAATGTCCTTATCAGGGAGGTACAGGGTTCAAATTAATGCACCAAACTATCACTTGCTATGGACGTTGTAAAAAAGCAAGTAACCAAATTAATGCTATTTCTCTCTCACTCTCTTTGATATTAATATATTTTGACAACAAAATAAGTATACATGTTGAATATTGAAATTGTGTGTGTGCATACCTAGAAGGGGTAAGACTAAGTGTGTGTGTGTGTGTATTTTTGTGTTGGCCAACAATGATAATTTTAAAATTTTCTGTTTTAGAAGTGATCCAGACAAATAAATTAGTTGTTTTTTTAGAACATGTCTGCTTTTAGCTGTCAGTATTAATTTGTTTCTGAAAAATTTCTCTGTATTACTTTAGTTTGAAATATGTAATGCATGCAGATGAATTTTTGGAGTTTTCTAATGCAGAATTCAAATAATAATACTAATCAAATAAATTGAAAATATGAAACAATAATCAAAGCATAAACACACTATGAATTATACTTGGTTCGACCCCTTATACCTCTAATATGTGTGCCTACATCCAAGGCCATGTATCAATTAATTGATACCCAATATGTTTTCTTTAATATTAATAAATCAATTACAATAAATATCAACTCTCTAAACAATATAATTTAGAAAACTTCTTGAGTACATAGTGTTGGGAAATGTATGTCAAAAATAATCTCTATCCCATGAATTACTTTTCTGTCTTTGTGCAATTAAATATGAAATCAACAAAATCAATTATGAGAACAAAAAAAACAAATAACCATCCACAAGTAGACACCAAATTTATGTGGAAAACCCTCTAAAACTAAGAGGTAAAAACCACGGGTCAAACTTCGAATCTCCATATCACTAATAATGGGCTTACAATAATCCTCTCAAGTTTTATGCCCTAAAACTTGAGGTCACACAATAAATTGAGATAGTACAAATTTACCTTTAATTAGGTTGAGAAATCAAATTAACTTCACCACCCAAAAACACCCCAAGCAATAAAGTCTTCAAGCTTTCAATTGAACGGAGATGGCGGCGGATACCCACAAATAACAAACTGTAATTCTCTCAATTTATTCTTTTGGTATCTTCTTGCTACCAAGCTTCTCTCATATTTCAAATAAGACTCCCTCATAACCTTATTTATAGTACTCTTCCTAATCCATTCCTATTATGGATTAGAAACAATTTATTCTCCCAATCAAATTAGGGATCACATCTCCTTGTATTGGTCACCAACCAATCTAACAAGTAAATCCTTTTTCAATTTGGATTCCTTTCATGGAATCTTCAATTCCAATAGTGCTTCCATTAACCCAATTTCTAATTGGATTAATATTAAATAAACACACTTACTTGCTAACAAAGAAAATAAATTCTTTTCTATCTTGGATTCTATCTCATGGGTGAGGACTCACACCCAACCCATAGCTCCGTTGAGGAAACCTCCTTTCTTGAGCATCTATACTCCATTTGAGTACCACTACTCTATTGGACACCTCTGCCCCCTTGAACTCTCCTTGTACAATATTAAAGGACTACTTGCTTCACTCTGAAGCTCCATTTCACAAGATATGAAATTTTAGAATAAAAGAGATTATAATTGAACTCTATAGATATCTAGCAAGAACAATATAAGAACAAAGCAATAAGAATTTACTAGAAATTTTTCTCTGAGTATATCAATTATTGTATAAATAATAGAGTTATTTGATTTTAGCAACATAGCTGTGTGTGTGTCCAATCGCTAGTAAAAAAATGATTGTTGAAGTAAATCAAATCCTTGATAATGCTATGGCAATGGTCCATGCTCATGAAGGCAAGATACATACCAGAAGTTTGAAGAACTTAAAGGAGAAGTTATTCTCTCTCGCGCTTCACTAGAAGCTATGATTGAAACCATTAGATACCTTTCAGAAGAGGTGTATGCCCTTAAAAATGCTGGAAAAAGGGGGAGAAGAGAATGAGAGCTCATGCTGGCAAAGGTAAAGCTAAAGTTTCACAATCATAATCATCAATAACTCCACCTTCTCCTCCTTCAGAGATGTGCCTCTTGCACAATAAGTTGTTCCCCTTCCCCATGGCCGAAGTCAATCGTCTAGTAGAACTCCACAATCATCGAGTAAAGTTACTCCTACTGGGTCAAAGTTGGCGGCGATAAATGATCCAAGTTTCTTAAATAGAAATATCTATGAGATCAACATCGAAGAAGAGGAACAACCAAATATTCCTTATCCTGGTCTAAGGGACACTTTGGATGAGCTAAGAAGAAGACAAGAATAAGCAAGTCGAGCATTGAAAAAGAGAGGAGAAGAGAAGAGGAGAGAAGGAACCCCCCCCCAGAAGAAAACCTTCCTATATAAGACTTTACTATTTTTTATCTATTAAAACTTGTAATTATTTTTATTTTCAAACAATAAATTTCTTACAATTTTAATAAAAGTTCATTCTTTTCTCTAGACAATACAGTTTCTCATTATATACATATGCATATTTAATTTTCATGATTTATTTTGCATATTAGAATTGATGTTTGAACTTAAACTACTTGTTTTGTCATCGTCAAATATGGGAAAATTGTTAGTTCTCATTAACTTATCTTAAACTACAAAAAATAATTTGTTAAGGCTAGTACTTGGTACTATGTCCTTAAGATAATTATGCCATCGGTACGGTACTCAGAGTTGATAGCACTTGTCTCCCAGGATACAATGACAATGTATACTATAGTAGCACTCCAAATATCAAAAGTTAAACTCTAACTGAATTATGAAATAAAGAATAATAGAAGACTAGAAAGCTTGTGAATTTGAATGAATGAAATGGCTGCCCCCTCCTATCTATTTATAGGAGGGATTAGTGACCCATCAAAAGAGACACAACTTTTTGAAAAGGTACTTTTAAGCCAAAACGACGTAGTTTTAAAGCGTAGCAGAATAGGCGCATCCGTTTGGACTCATAAAACGACATAGTTTTAGCCTTAGCAGAACTAAAACAACGTAGTTTTAGGCTTAGCAAAAAAGTCGCGACAAAACGACCAAGTTTTGGGGCGTCCGTTCACACTGATAGCCTTTCAGCAGATATTGCTTTTCAAAACGACACGATTTTGATAATAAATAATAAATCAAAACGATCTAGTTTTGATAATAAAACTAAAATAAAATTTTAAATAAATTTTGTCCAAAAAGTTATATATAAAAGGACTCATACCCACGAGCCCGAGCCAAGCCAGGCCGGCTGTAAGACCCCGAATTTTATGAAATAAAAGTATTCAATTTTTCTATTTAGTAAATAGTTAAATTGATAAAAGTTTAAAGTTAAGGGTGATATATGTAAATTTTTCAAAATAAGTAAGTGGTTATAAAATACTCATTGTTGTCGGGGAATATTCGTTTGGTCGTGAAATATTCTTGTTGTCGGGGAATATTCATACGACGTCGCATCCATTTGTGGGCCCCGTAACGAAAAATTGTCGAATAAAGAAAATGACAAGAATGAGTTTTTTTTAAAAAATAACGACGTAGTTTTTACCGTTAACACTGTTAAAATATCCGGTGGTTAAAGTAAAGTAATACGCGTTATTGCACAGTAGCACACGGTATTGTACATTATTTTATATTATTGTTGTTTCAATAATTGTCATTGCATAGTATTTCAAATTATCAGATCATTAATTTATGTTATTTGAATAATATTATTAGATAGAATTATTGGCAATGTCTAAGGAAGTTCTATCTAGGAGAGGTTATTTAATTACGAGCTAGTAAGGAAAAATCTTTACCGGAAGGCCCCCTCTTTCCTGGGAACGACCTGGTTGTCATTATTGTGATTCTATAATATTATTTGTGAATAATTAATTATTAATTTATATGATAAGAAAAATATTTATTTTATGTGGATATAAATGGAGGATTTTTTTAGAAAAGTGGCAATTATTGAAAATTAATATTTTATCTTTTCTGATAAAATAATTCATTCAAATATATTATTATATTACATTATAAATGTATAATGCGATATTGTAATAATATAATAATGATGATATTTTTACAATGAATGTGTGATGTATGAATAAATGAGGAGGAAGAGTATTTTTGTTAAAATAAATGCTAAAAATATGTTAAACATGGTGGATCCCATTTTTAACTGAAATTTGATTATAGCATGCAACATCATTCATATGTAGATTTCGGTCAATTTCTGTTTATAATTTGAAAAAACTTAAAGCTCCAAAGTTGTAGAGAATTAAATTTTCTATGGAATGGATATAAGATTCGAATTTTTTTGATAAAAGGACTATTTATTATAAATTATTGAAGTTCCGGAATATTGGGTCCAAATTGATTTTGTTGCATTAAATGATTAAAACATGTTTTTCATGTTGGTGGGCCCCACTTGATGTTGTAAAATTTTGAAATCAGATTTCTAAGGTGTACGTAGGAAATTTTTTTTAAAATAATAATATTTTATTAAATTTTTTACTTTGGTGTTCTAAGTATTTTTCTATAAATAGAGTGTTTAGGTTAGAATTGAAAATCACACCAGAAACTGAAGTTTTCTCTCTCTATATTATCGAGCGTATTTTTGTGAGTATTTTGATACTTTGAGTGTTGTTATATGGTACAAGTTTCTTTCAGCATTATATCCGATATTTCAGTCAGAAGTACTATTCTTTTGAGGTAAGGGATGCTATTTTTTTCGTAAATGATATTATTTCTTTCAATATCATTATACCGGAATATTGATATGAATTTTATTATAAAATTTTTACCTTTTCATGTCGGGGTTACTATTCATGAGTTACTATTCACGAGTACTATTCACGAAGTATGATGATTTTTCTTGTGGAATGTCTACCTTTTAGTGTCGGGGTTACTATTCATGTATACGACACTATTCACGAATACAGTACTATTCACAGAAAAATTAAATTTTCTTTTCTGTGTCCAAGATTGTTTGTTATGGTTCCTATCTTTGATTGGATCTATGTTTTGATCTTTATTTTTGAATTCTGCTCCACAATTGATTATTATGGAGTATTTTTAAACTTAGTTAAACTGAAGTACGAATACCTAATCTTTGTCTTTTTATCTCTCTGGATTCGTTTTTTTGAAAATATTTTTATCACCCTCAGTCCTAAATGGTGATATAACTGAATATCTTTGGCCTGTAGTGGAAAGATGAACGATTACATGATGAATATCTTTGGCCTGTAGTGCAAAGATGAACAGGTGTTGAGATGAACATGACCAACTGGTGACACAAGTGAATATCTTTGGCCCGTAGTACAAAGATGAATATTTGATGATTGATGTTACAGGGATAAAATATTGATGATAGACTTTTAATTCATAGATGATAGTAGATTTCATTCTCTACTTAACTCTTTTAATGAATTATTATTTCCGCTGCAGTTGTTGATCTAAAACTTGTTGTCTATTGTATTCTATCAGATTTTTCCCTGTTGAGGACTAAGGATAATTTGTTCTACATTATCTTAGTCATAATATTTTTTGACTAGGCTAGTTGAGCTCACCCTTTTTCTTTTTGTTCCATTTTTCTTCTCAGGAGGCGAGAATATAGCGGGAACTAGTCGGGGTATGGAATGATGGTTCAAGATAGTTATTTAAGTAGTTCTCATTATTTTGTAAAATAGTGTATCAATAATTATAATGAGAACTTATTTGAGTATGGATATTGTCTAGAAGACAATATTTATATTTAAACCCACAGTATATGTGTTGTCGTATTTTGCACGACAATTGTAATAATAAAGTTGTAGTTATTTTTTGTACCATGTATTTGGCGACTCAGAATGGTTTGGGTGGAATGGACCTATTTTGGGGGCGTCACACCGGCTGGTCGGGCGGCGGCTCGCGTGTGGGTTTGAACCAAGTATTGGCTAGGTCCTCTCCCTTTCACAAAAGTGGGGTGCCCCTTGGGGCCCAAACCCAAAAACAATTTCCTTGTATATAAACATGTTAAAATTTTAGTCTTAACCGATGTGGGACTTGGCTTTACACGTGTATTTATTATTATTTATCATTTTCAAGGGTGATCTTTGGGAGTTAATATTTCATTCATTACTCTATGGATTTGAGGTTCCAAATACTTAATTTAATATACTTATGGAGTAGAACACATTGATATGTGGATTCACTTTAATTAATTAATTAAACCCATTTTAATTTTGGCTCAAATTCTAACAATCCCCCATATGAATGATATTAACTGCCAGCCTTATGCAAATGTTATACAGACTCTGAGAGAGAGAGATAGAATTGAAAATCATTTGTATCGTGAGAGGTAGCTTTTAGCTTTGAACCTTCCCTTGTAAAAAACTATCGGGTTTATTGGTTGTCCAGTGAATGTGATGTCTTGAATTGTCTAATCGTTTGTGTAAATCAAGACAATAGTAATTAACACAGAATCTTTCCAAAAATTATTTGGTTCTCATGATTTTGTTCATTTCGACCCCGAACAATCCCAGATTTATGAGTGCTTTAGAGAAGTATAGCCTTATCCTTCTCATAGAATTGACCCAGTTCACACTCACATATGTGATTCTTAATAAGAGTATCTTGCCATATCCTACTTGTTTATTAAGATTTAAGAATCATTAAAAGCATAGCTAATCTTGAAACCGCTGCAGTTATCACTATCTCTTATCATAGAAATGAGCAGAAGAAATTAATTTCTTCATAGTGATTTGGTTGAATCGTTCACAATTTAGTTGTCCCTTTGAACCTAGATATTGGAATCTCCAGTCAACTAGGTTGGGTTTCCATCATGACGATCCTTTTTTACAGGCTTTAAACCCATTCCCCTCGAAGTCATTTTTACTTGCTCTCTAGTCAAACCTTTAGTCAACAGATCCGCTATATTATCTTTTGACTTTATGTACTCAATAGACATAATACCATTAGAGAGAAATTGTTTTATGGTTTTGTGTCTACAACGAATATGTCTAGACTTAATATTATACATGTGACTCTGTGCCCTTCCAATTGCTGATTGACTATCACAATGGATACAAATAGGCGACACGTACAGGTTTATGCCATATAGGAATATCTTCTAAAAAGTGACGAAGCCACTCAACTTCTTCTCAAGCCTTATCTAATGCAATAAACTCAGATTCCATTGTTGATCGAGCAATGCATGTTTGTTTAGAAGATTTTCATGATACTGCTCCACCACCTAGTGTAAACACGAAACCACTTGTGGATTTAGAGTCTTTTGTATCCGATATCCAGTTCGCATCACATTATCCTTCAAGTACTGCTGGATATCTTGAATAGTATAATCCAACGTTTTGAGTGTATTTTAAGTACCTTAAAACTCTTATAATCGCTTTCCAGTGATCTTGTCCTGGATTGCTTGTAAATCTACTCAATTTATTTACAACTTATGCTATGTCAGAATGTGTACAATTTATTAAGCACATAAGGCTTCCAATTATTTTTGCATACTCAGGTTGTGATATGTTCTCTCCTTTATTTTTAGACAAGTGTAGATTTATATCTACTGGTGTTCCCACAGGATTGCAATTGTATTGATTGAATTTCCTGATGATTTTCTCAATATAATGTGATTGTGATAATACTAACCCATCCGATATTTTAAAAATTTTAATTCCTAATATTACATCTGCAACACCCATGTCTTTCATGTCAAACATATTATTTAACATTCTTTTGGTAATTTTAATAATTTCATTATTACTACCCATAATGAACATATCATCTACATAAAGATAAATAATGACATATCCTTTCTCAGTGTCCTTGACATACACACATTTTTCACACTCATTTATTTTAAAACCATTTGAAAACATTCCACTGTCAATTTTTTCATACCATTGTTTAGGTACTTTTTTTTAATTCATAAAGAGATTTCACAAGCCAACAAACTTTCTTTTCTTGTCCTGGAACAACAAACTATTCTGGTTGTTCCATGTAATTTTCTTCTTTCACATCTCCATTTAAGAAAGTTGTTTTCACATCCATTCGATGTTTTTCTAAATTATATATAGCTGCAATGACTATTAACATCCTAATTGAGGATATTCTTGTCATAGGAGAATAAGTATCATAATAATCCAAACCCTCATTTTGCTTATATCCTTTGATTACAAGTCTTGCTTTGTATTTATCTATAGATCCATTTGCTTTCATTTTCTTCTTGAATATCCATTTGCATCCAAGAGGTTTAGAGTCAGGTGGGAGATCTACTAATTTCCATGTATGTTTGTGCAGAATGGATTCTACTTCATTATTTATAGCCTCTTTCTAATATGGAGCTTCGAGACTTGACACTGCTTCTCTATAAGTTTGATGCTAATTTTCTAACAAATAAGTTAGAAAATTCGGACCATAAGATTTTAATATTCTAGCATGTTTACTACGTCTAGGTTCATCAATATCCTCTAATCCATGATCACTGTCACTAACAGCGTCATAAGTTCTTTTGTTTGAACTTGTTTCTTGTTCATTAGAACTTGACTCTTGTCTCTTTTTATTTAGAAATATTGTTTCAAAGAATTCAGTATTTTTTTACTCAATAATACTATTTTCATGTATTTCCTCTATTTTTGATTTATTAACCAAAAATCTATATGCACTTAAGGCTGTAAATAAACCAACACAGTTCGAGCTCGATTCGGGCTCGACTCAAAAAAATACGAGCGAGACTCGGATTCGTTAATAATATGATTCAAATATGAGCATTAAAAATAGTTCGAATAAAAATATAAGTAGAATCTGAGCAAGCTTATACTCGACTCGTTTAAGATTCAAACTACTCAATTTCTTGATTGTGATTCGATACATACTCGGTTAATACATATTCGATTAGATGTTCGATATATTCTCTTATAATATATACAAATTTAAATCAAATTAGGATAATTAGTTATTTTTTTTTTAATTTTAATTTTAATTTTATATTTGTAAAGTGTAATAATAAATATATTTTCTCATTTTAAAGTAAAATAACAAATTCAATTTATAATTATATTTATTATAAAACTAGTTATTATGTGGAGACTCGAATTTGAGCTTGAATTTGAAGCTCGCGAGTAGTTTGAATAAATATTCGAGTCGAGTCGGATCGAATTCGAGTAATAATATTCGAGTTAAATCTGAGTAGGATTTTTTAAATATAATTCGAATTCGAGCACGAATTTATCATTTCGAGTAGAATTCGAGTAGCTCTCTATTCGCTCCGGTTCGACTCGTTTACACCCTTATATGCATTACTATTATTAGCATAACCAATGAATATACAATCTATTATTTTCGGTTCTATTTTCACCTTTTTTGGTGGTGGAACCATTACTTTTGCTAAACACCCCCACACTTTTCAGTGTTTATAAGACGGCTTACGTCCTTTCCATAATTTATAAGATATTCAGTTGAGAATATAATTTGCTGAGAGAATTGCTTCTCCCCACAAATTCTGAGGTAGCCCAGAATTTAATAATAATACATTCATCATTTCTTTTAAAGTTCTATTCTTTCTTTCTGCATCACCATTTTGTTGTGGTGAATAAGGTGCAGTTGTTTGGTGTATTATACCATGTTGTGAACAAATTTCAATAAAAGGAAATTTATATTCTCCACCTCTATCACTTCTAACTATCTTGATCTTTTTATCATGTTGATTCTCAACCTCATTTTTGTAATGTATAAAAATTTTCAAAGCCTCATCTTTACTTCTTAATAAGTAAACATAACAATATCTTGTACAATCATCTATAAAAGTAATAAAATACTTATTACCTCATCTTGTTTGTATATACTTTAAATCACAAATATCAGTATGTATTAATTCAAGAGGTTATGTACTTCTTTCAATTGATTTAAAAGAAGATTTTCTAAGTTTTGCCTCAACACGTACAAATTTCACATTTATAATTGGAGTTAATCTCACATTTTGGCAAACATTCCATATTAATTAATCTACGTATAGTATTATAATTAACATATCCTAATCTACCATGCCATAAATTAGAAGACTCAATCATAGAAGCAGAAGATGTAATTTTATTAATATTAAAAGGTACAATAGTCATTACATTCTTTTTGAAGATCCCATTGCTCATATATCCCTTCCCCACATACATCCCATTTTTAGTTAGGACAAACTTGTCCGATACAAAGACCAATTTAAATTCCTTTTAACTAAGAAGGGATCCTGACACTAAATTTTTCCTAATATCAGGTACATGGAACACGTTGTTGAGGGTGAGTTCCTTTCCAGATGTCATCTTCAGAACTATCTTTCCTTGTCCAACAATCTTTGATGAAGAAGAATTTCCCATGTACAATTGTTCTTCATTCTTAATTTCTTGATATGTGGAGAACATCTTCCTGTCAAAACACACACGGCGGGTTTCTCTAGTATCTACCCACCATTCCCTGGAATTCTCAACTATGTTTACTTCAGAAACAACCGTTAAAAAGTTCATTTATGAAACATCTTGAAGAAGACCATCCACTTCCGTTACATTGGCTTGTGTTTACTTCTTATTCTGGTCTTTACATTTACAACAATCCTTTGCCCTATGTCCGGGCTTGTCACAAATGTAGCATTTGTCTTGGAACTTCTTATTTGTTCTTTGTTGAGGTCCATTGTCGAAAAACTTCCTCTTTTTAGACTTCAGACCTTGTTCCCCCACATTAGATTTATGTTCTACAAAGATCCTTCCTATTTTCTTCACAGAAGCACGGTTGTCCTCTTTTATCCTTAATCTTACGATTAAGTCTTCAAGTTTCATCTCTTTGCGTTTATGCTTGAGATAATTCTTAAAATCTTTCCACATTGGTGGTAATTTTTCAATAATAGCAGTAACTTGAAAAGATTTACTTAAGGACATACCTTCTGTATGTATTTCATGCAGGATAACTTGTAATTCTTGGACTTAGTTGATGACAACCTTGGAATCCACCATCTTGTAGTCCAAAAACCTGTCAACTACGAACTTTTTCATGCCAACATCTTCCGTTTTATATTTCTCATTTAAGGAGTCCCATAGTTCTCTTGCTGTTTTGAGAGAAATATACACATTATATAATGTGTTATCCAATCTATTGAGGATATAGTTTCGGCACAGAAAATCAGCATGTTTCCATGCATCAATAGCAGCAACTGTAAGACCCCAACTTATTATTAATGAAATTAAATTTTTTCTATTTATTATTTTGAAATAGTAAAGGTTGATTTGATTAATGTGGTTAGTTATTGGTAAAATGCACAAATATTTTAAATAAGCAAGTGGTTATAAAATATTCATTTTTATCGGAGAATATTCGTTTGGTCGTGAAATATTCTTACTGTCGGGGAATATTCGTACAACGGCACAGCTTTGTGTGGGCCCCATAACGGAAAGCGATTGGATGAAGAAAACGACAAGTATAAGTTGTTTATAAATAACGGCGTAGTTGTTACCGTTAATACTGTTGGAATACCCAGTGGTTAAAACACAGTAATACGCGTTGTTGCACAGTAGCACACGGTATTGCACCAATTATTGATTCTTACGTAAGAAGGCACTACTCAATAATTGTTACGGTAATTACTGTTCAGTATTTTATTTTATTGATTCAATAATTACTGCGTTGATATTTTATATTACTGTTGTTTCAATAATTGTCACTACACAGTATTTTCTATTATCGGAGCAATAATTCATATTATTTGAATAATATTATTAGATATCATTATTGGCAATGTCTAAAGTTCTGTCTAAGGAGAGGTGCCAGTAAGGAGAAATCCTTATTGGAAAGCCCCCTCTTTTCTGGGAACTGCCTGATTGTCAGTATTGTGATTTTGTAATATTATTTATGAATAATTAATTATTGATTTATATGATGAGGAAAATATTCATTTTATGTGGATATAGATGGAGAAAATTTTTAAAGTGACAATTGTTGAAAATTAATATTTTATCTTTTCTGATAATATAATATTTTATTATATTATTATAATATAATAATGATGATATTTTTACAATAAATGTGGGATATATAAGTATATGAGGAGGAATAGTATTTTTGTTGCATTAAATGATTGAAACAAATTTTTCATATTTGTGGACCCCATTTCTTGACTGAAATTTGATTATAGCCTGTAAAATCGCCCGTTTGTAGATTTCGGTCAATTTCTATTCAAAATTTGGAAAAACTTTCTTCTGTAAAGTTGTAGATAATAGAATTTCCTATGAGAAATATATAAGGTTTGAATTTTTCTGATAAAAGAGCTATTTATTATGAATTATTGAAGTTTCAGAATATTGGGTCTGAATTGATTTTGTTACAAAAATTGTTTAAAACATGTTTTACATTTTTGCGGGCCCCACTAGCATGTGCAAAATTTTGAAATCAGATGTCTATAGTGTGCGTAGGAATTTTTAATAAAAATATTAATATTTTATTAAATTTTCTACTTTGGTGTTCTAAGCATTTTTCTATAAATATGGTGCTTAGGTTAGAACTAAAAATCACACCAGAAATTGAAATCTTCTCTCTCTATATTATTGTGCGTATTCTTGTGAGTATTTTGATATCTTGAGTGTTGCTATACGGTGCAAGTTCCTTCAGCACTATATCCAGTATTCCAAGCAGAAGAACTGTCTTTTTCGAGGTAAGGGATGCTATTTTTTTTATAAATGATGTTATATCTTTCAATATCATTATGCCGAAATATTGGTCTGAATTTTTTATCAAATTTGAAACTTTTTGTGTCGGGGTTACTATTCACGTATACGACACTATTCACGAATACGACACTATTCACCGAAAAAATTAAAATTTTCTTTTTTATCCAAGATATCTATTATGGATACTAGCTTTGATTGTATCCATGTTTTGGTCTTAATTCTTGAATTTTACTCTACTATGATTATTTACGAAGTATTTTTGAACTTGAATTGTTTAAAGTACAAATCCTTAATAATTGTTCTTTTATTTCACTGGATTCGTTTTCTTTAAAATATTTTTCATCATCCTCAGTCCTAAATGATGATATAACTAAATATCTTTGGCCTGTAGTGTAAGACCCCAACTTATTAATAAATAAAATTAATTTTCCTCTATTTATTATTTTGAAATAGAAATGGTTGATTTGATTAATGTGGTTAGTTATGGGTAAAATGCGCAAATATTTCAAATAAGCAAGTAGTTATAAAATATTAATTTTTGGTCGGTGAATATTCATATGGTCGTGAAATATTCTTTCTGTCGAGAAATATTCGTACGACGGAGCAGCTATTTGTGGGCCCCATAACGGAAAACGATTGGATGAAGATAACGACAAATATTGAGTTTTTATAAATAATGACGTAGTTGTTACCGTTAACACTGTTGAAATACCTGGTGGTTAAAATACAGTAATACGCGTGGTTGCACAGTAGCACACGGATTGCACAGTATTTTAAAATTATTGATTCTTACGAAGGAAGGCACTACTCAATAATTGTTACAGTAGTTATTGTTCAATATTTTATTTTATTGATTCAATAATTACTGCATTGATATTTTATATTATTGTTGTTTCAATAATTGTTGCTGCACAGTATTTTCCATTATCAGATCAATAATTCATATTATTTAAATAATATTATTAGATAGCATTATTGGCAATGTCTAGAAAGTTCTGTCTAAGGAGAGGTTTGGTCATCTAATTGCGCGCTAGTAAGGAGAAATCCTTATTGAAAAGCCCCATCTTTCCTGGGAACGGCCTGGTTGTCATAAATGTGATTCTGTAATATTATTTGTGAATAATTAATTATTGATTCATATGATAAAGAAATATTTATTTTATGTGGATATAAATGAGTGATATATTTTTGTGGTTAAAAATGAAGGAGTTAATGTTGAGGTGTTTTATCTGTATTTTTGTCAGAACGGAGGTATTGAAAATTAAATTAGGGTTTTTGAGATATTTTGCGAGGGTTATAATTTTTAATCCGACCGTTGGATCGTGGTAATATTTGGATATGTTATACATATATAAGTTGAGTATATGTCCACAAATTTTGAACCGTTAAAAATGAACGTATGATTTGTTATGAATTTTACGAGATGACTGGTTCAGAAATTGTTGAATTTTCGGAGTTAATCATTTTGGTAGAAAATTCTAGAATTGGTGGGCCACACTCTTGGTTGGTGAAGAAATGTGCTGAGATTTTTATTCAAATATGGTGGGTGGGAATAGTAGCAGGTAAAGCCATCAGGTTGCAGGTTAAGTCTACTTCGGCGTGCTAACATTTTTCTATAAATAGAGGGTTAAGTTAGAATTAAAAATCACACCAGAATTCATAAGTTTTCTCTCTTTCTCTCTCTAGATTATTGAGTGTATTTTGTGAGTATTTAGATACTTTGAGAATTGCTATTCAGCACAAGTTTTATTCAGCCTCATATCCGATATTCAGTCAGAAGTACGGTTATTTTGAGGTAATGGATATTATCTTCTTCTTAAATGATATTTTCTTCAATATCATTATGCCGAAATATTGATATGAACTTTTTATCAAATTTAGAACTTTTTGTGTCGGGGTTACTATTCACGTATATGTTACTATTCACGTATACGACACTATTCACGAATACGGCACTATTCACCGAAAAATAAAATTTTTCCTTTTTGTCCAAGATATCTATTATGGTTACTATCTTTGATTGTATCCATGTTTTGATCTTTATTTTTGAATTCTGCTTCACAATTGATTATTATAAAGTATTATTGATCTTGGATAAACTGTTATACGAATCCCTACTATTTGTCCTCCTGTCTCACTGGATTCATTTTCTTTAAGATATTTTTTATCATCCTCAGTCCTAAATGATGATACTACTTAATATCTTTGGCCTGTAGTGCAAAGATGTATGATTACCTGATGAATATCTTTGGCCTGTAGTGCAAAGATGAACAGGTGTTGAGATGAACATGACCGACTGGTGATACAAATGAATATCTTTGGCCTGTAGTGTAAAGATGAACATTTGGTTAAAGATGATTATTAATTGATGTTACATGGATAAAATATTGATGATGAACTTTTAAATCTTAGAAGATAGTAGAATTCATTATCTACTTGACTCTTCTAATGGTTTGTTGTTTCCGCTGCAGTTATTGATCTAAAACTTGTTGTCGATTATATTCTATCAGATTTGTTCCTGTTGAATACTAATGATAATTTGTTATATATCATCTTAGTCATAATATTCTTTACTGGGCTAGTTGAGCTCACCCTTTTTCTTTTTTGTTCTATTTTTCTTCTCAGGAGGTGAGAACATAGCAGGATCTAATCAGGGTATGGAGTGATGGTTCTAGAAAGATGTTTTAGCTGTCCTCACTATTTTTGTAGAATAGTATTTGAATAATTGTAATGAGGACTTATTTGAGTGTGGATATTGTCTAGAAGATAATATTTGTATTTAAACTCACAGTATGTGTTGTCGTATTTTGTACGACAATTGTATTATTGAAGTTGTAGTTTATTTTTTGTACCATGTATTTGGCGACTCAAAATGGGTGTTGTATACCTATTTTGGGGGCGTCACATGTAGTGCAAAGATTAATAATTTTCTGATGAATATTTTCGGCCCGTAGTGCAAAGATGAACAGGTATTGAGATGAACATGACCAACTGATGAATATCTTTGGCCTGTAGTGCAAAGATGTATATTTGAATCAAGATGTATATTGATTGATATTACAGGGATAAAATCATTGAAGATAGTAGATTTCATTCTCTACTTAACTCTTTTAATGAATTATTATTTCCGCTGCGAATATTGATTTAAAATTTGTTGTCTATTGTATTCTATTAAATTTTTCCCTGTTGAGGACTAACGATAATTTGTTCTATATTATCTTAGTCATAATGTTCTTTACTGGGCTAGTTGAGCTCACCCTTTTCCTTTTTGTTCTATTTTTCTTCTCAGGAGGCGAGAATGTAGCGAGTACTAGTTAGGGTGTGGAATGATGGTTCTAAAAGTTGTTCTAGTAGTCCTCACTATTTTGTAAAATAGTATATTAATAATTGTAATGATGACTTATTTGAGTGTGGATATTGTCTAGATGATAATATTTGTATTTAAACTCACAGTTTTTATATTGTATTAATAAAGTTGTAGTTGTTTCTGTACCATGTATTTTGACGACTCAGAATGGGTGTTGTATACCTATTTTGGGGGTGTCACAGTTGGTATCAGAGCTTAGGAATATGATCTCTGGCGGAGATCGGGGAATAGAACTAGGAGGGGAGAGACGAGTAAATCCTTCGCTAGTGTGTCCTACCTAAGCTTATTTGATGGTTGGTCAAAATATAGGGATATTATGTGATATGTTAATTTCTTTAATTAACCCTTGTTTTATGGCAGTATTTGAGAATGTCAACCGAGAATGTTAACAGTGGAGTAAATAAGACCGTGGAGACACCATTAATCACCAACGAGGAGAACGTGCAACAGGTTGGCAATGTTCTTCCTGTAAACAACACTGACCAGATGATGAACGATGAGATGTTTAGAAGCTTTTTGTAATTCATGCAAAACCAGACGAGGGAGACTTGTGACGCCCCCAAAATAGGTATACATCACCCATTCTGAGTCGCCAAATACATGGTACAGAAATAAATACAACTTCAGTAATACAATTGTCGTGCAGAAAACGACATCACATATACTGTGAGTTTGAATACAAATATTGTCTACCAGAGAGTATACAAACTCAAAAGGAGTCCTCATTACAATTATCACAATATTTCACAGAATAGTGAGGACTACTAACATAACCATCTGGACCGTCAATCTATTCCCCGACTAGTCCCAACTATATTCTCATTTCCTGAAGAGAACAGTGAAAGAAAGGATGAGCTCAACTAGCCCAGTAGGAAATATTATGACTAAGATAATGTACAACAAATTATCATTAGTATTCAACAGGAAAAAATCTGATAAAATATAATAGACAACAAGTTTTAGATCAATAACTGCAGCGGAAAAAAAAATCCATTAGAAGAGTCAAGTAGAGCATAAAACCTACTATCTTCTATGATTTAAAAGATTTATCATCAATTTTATTGTTGAGATTCAGCTTAATAAATAATCCACATCATCGAATCATCCCTGCACTACGGGCCAAAGATAATCGTGTTTTCATCAATGGTCATGATCATGTCATAAAACAATTCATCTTTGCACCCTTGGCCGAAGAGAATCCATGGCCATAATCATACCAAAAATTATTCATCAATGCACTACGGGCCAATGAGGACTTTTACCACATCATTTGTAACATTACGGTCATGCTTATACCGAATAATTCATGGTCATAATCATACCAAGTTCACCTATGCACTATAGGCCACAGATGACTTTCAACAGAATATAAACATGAGGATGATGACAATGATATAATAATTCAATTAAACAAGTTCAAGGATAAATTTTAAAGATCTATAATTTAATTTATCCAGAAATTAATAACGTCCAAATTGTCAATATGATACTACATTGTGGAGTAAAATTCATGAATAATACTCAGTTGGTCATGTTCATCTCAACACCTATTCATCTTTGCACTACGTGCCAAAGATATTCATCAGGTAATCATTCATCTTTGCACTACAGGCCAAAGATATTCAGTAATATCATCATTTAGGACTGAGGATGATGAAAAATATCTTAAAGAAAACGAATCCAGTGAGATAAAAGAACAAATATTAGGGATTCGTATTACTGTTTATCCAAGTTCAATAATACTCCGAAATAACTAATTTTGAAGCAGAATTCAAAAATAATAATCAAAACATGGATACAATCAAAGATAGTAACCATAATAGCCATCTTGGATAAAAAGAAGAAAATTTTATTTTTCGGTGAATAGTGTCGTATTCGTGAATAGTGTCATATACGTGAATAGTAACCCCGACATAAAAAGTTTCAAATTTGATAAAAAGTTCAAACCAATATTTCGACATAATGATTTTGAAAGAAGTAATATCATTTACGAAAAAAATAACATCCCTTACGAATATTAAACGAAAATAATATTCATTACGAATATTAAACGAATATAATATTTCTCGCGAATATTGAACGAAATAAAATTTCTTATGAATATTGAATAGAAATAATATTCATACGAATGCGAAAAATAATATCTCTTCAGAATGTGAAATAAATAATACCCCTTACCTCAGAATAACCGTACTTCTGACTGAATTTCGGATATAGTGCTGACAAAAACTTGCACTGAATAGCAACTCTCAAAGTATCAAAATACTCACAAAATACGCTCGAGAATATAGAGAGAGAAAGAGAGAAAACTTATGAATTCTGGTGTGATTTTCAATTCTAACTTAGCCCTCTATTTATAGAAAAATGTTAGCACGCCAAAGCAGACTTGACCTGCAACCTGATGGCTTTACCTGCTACTATTGCCACCCACCACATTTGAAATAAAATTCAGCACATTTTTTCACCAACCACAAGTGGGGCCCACTCAATTCTAGAATTTTTTACCAAAATCATTTATAAACCTAATTTCCGAATCAGTCACCTCTTAAAATTCATAACAAATCATACGTTCATTTTTAACGGTTCAAAATTTGTGGACATATACTCAACTTATATATGTATAACATATCCAAAAATCACAACGATCAAACGGTCAGATTAAAAATTATAACTCATGCAATATATCTCAAGAACAGTGATTTAATTTTTAATACCTCAATTCCGACAAAAACACCTCAACATTAATTCCTTCACATAAAATTAATATATCCATCAATTATATCCGCATAAAATAAATATTTCCTTATCATATAAATTAATAATTAATTATTCACAAATAATATTACAGAATCACAATTATGACAACTAGGCCGCTCCTAGGAAAGAGGGGGCTTTCCAATAAAAGTTTCTCCTTACTGGCGCGCAATTAGGTGACTAAACCTCTCCTTAGACAGAACTTTCTAGACATTGCCAATAATGTTATCTAATAATATTATTCAAATAATATGAATTATTGATCTGATAATGGGAAATACTGTGCAATAACAATTATTGAAACAATAATAATATAAAATATCAACGCAGCAATTATTGAATCAATAAAATAAAATATTGAACAGTAACTACTATAACAATTATTGAGTAGTGCCTTCTTACGTAAGGATCAATAATTCAAAAATAGTGTGTAAAACCGTGTGCTACTGTGCAACCACGCGTATTACTGTATTTTAACCACTGGGTATTCCAACAGTGTTAACGGTAACAACTGCGCCGTTATTTATAAAAACTCAATTTTTGTCGTTATCTTCATCCAACCGTTTTCATTTATGGGGCCCACAAATAGCTGCGCCATCGTACGAATATTTCCCGACAGAAAGAATATTCCACGACCAAACGAATATTCTCCGACAACAATGAGTATTTTATAACCACTTGTTTATTTTGTAAAATTTTCACATTTCACCCATAACCAAAATATTATATCAAATTGACACCTTATTATTCACAATAATAATTAGAGGAAATTTGATTTTATTCATTAATAAGTTGGGGTCTTACAACCTCCCCTCCTTATAAAATTTGGTCCCCGAAATTTACGTACGTACCTGATATGCCAAACAGATGGGGATACCTCGTCAGATTCTAACTCTTGAGGTATAACCTTTGAGCGTAGAATATATTCCTTCTTATCCAAGATTTTAACATGTATCTCCTTATACGTTAAATCTTCCGCTATCTTGTTCGGTTCTTAATCAATAATATGGTTCGGATAATCCATATATTTATGTAACATCGATATGAAATAAACGTTATGAACACGCGACATACTTGGCATTTAAAACGAGTCTATAGGTCACAGTTCCTACTCGATCGAGGATTTCAAATAGACCAATAAAATCGAGGGTTGAGATTTTCTCTCTTCATCGACTCTTGCTCCTAGAATAATGCCCTCTTGAACCTTCTTCTTCACATTCATCAGCTCTGAGTCTGTAGCTTGAGCGGCTTTAACTTTATCGATTTAAAGTTTGTTCTAATCGTATATTTGCTATCTTCACGTAGGTTCGTATATTCGCACTCGCAAATGCATACGATCTTCTGCTCAACGCGTCAGCTACCACGTTCGCTTTTCCCACGATGGTATTGAATGGTATAATCGTAATCTTCAACAGCTCGAGCCAACGTCTTCAGCGCATAATACGTTCATTTTAGGTGAAGAAATATTTTAAGGGTTTTAGAAATGGGTTTTATATTGGGGTCAAGTTTAAACGTTGAGCGCAAGTAGGAGAAATAAAAGAATATGTAGAACCGGTATTGAATAAGGTATAGACTTCGCAAGAGTTTATGATTAACTTACCCGTGATAACTTCGTTCGGGTTCCTCAACAAACGCTCTTACTTAAACTACCGACTTTGACTTGTCTGGGACATCCTTTGGCATCACTATCCCTGCTGGACTTGACTTCACTACAGGACAAAATTGAGCTAGGTGACCTTCTTTTCCGCAATTGAAACACACTTTGGGTTGCTGCGTACAGTTTGGACGGATGTGTCCCTCTTGTCCACATTTAAAACATACGACTAGTGGTCGTTCTTCTTCTTTTGAAACGGGTGCTGGTGTTGCTGTCTTTCCATCATTATTGAACCTCCTCTTCTTGAAATTTACATTTCTATTATCTTGGCATGATAATTTCCTCCACGATTGTTGTCACCATTTTGATGACTGCTACCATTGGTATTATCATTTTGCCGGCTGCTTTCTCTTGGTTGGATTGACTCGTTATCGTGCTCCAATAACTGAGCCCTATTTACAACATCTGAATACAAACATAGTTTGTGAGAAATTAGGTATTGACGTATCTCGGGTTTCAAACCTCTTAGAAATATTCGCGTCATTCTCTCCTCGTTATCAACTAAGTGGGACGCAAACCGGGACAACTCGGCAAACTTAGCTTCATACTGCAACACGGTCATATTATTTTGCTCCAGCTTGATGAATTCCACTTCCTTCATGTGACGAATACTTTCGGGAAAGTACTTGTCATTGAACAATTCTTGGAACTTCTCCCAAGACATCTTGAGTGCGTCAGGCTGGGTACGTTTTACAGATTCCCACCAATGATTTGCTTCTTCACACAACATAAAGGTGGCGAATGGAACCTTTTGCTCCTCTGACCATTCCAAGACATCAAATATCTTGGTGATCTGCTTTATCCATGTCTCTGCCTTAAGTGGTTCTGGCTTTCCCAAAAACTCCGGTGGTCCTAGCTCCTTGAACTGCTTAGCAGTGACCAACCGTGGGTTGCCAGTGTTTCCACTTGCATTATGAACATGAGTCTCTCTCGTTTGGTGTTGCATGAACTGCAAAAAGCTCCTAAACATTCCATCATTCATCGTTTGCTCGGTAACATTATTTATAGGAGAAATATTACCTTTCTGTTGCACGTTCTCCTGGTTTATGACTAAAGGTTGTTCCACAGTCTCATATACTCCATTGTTAACGTTCTCGGCTGCCATTCTCAAATACTGCCATAAAACAAGGGTTAATTGACATGCAACATATTATCCCTATATTCTGACCGACCAAACAAATACCAAATAAACTTAGTCAGGTCATACTAGCGAAGGAATTTCCCGTCTCTCCCCTCCTAGTTCTTGTCTCACATCTCAGCCAGGGATCATAATCCTAAGCTTTGATACCAACTGTGACGCCCCCAAAATAGGTATACATCACCCATTTTGAGTCGCCAAATACATGGTACAGAAACAAATACAATTTCAGTAATACAATTGTCGTGCAGAATACTACAACACATATACTGTGAGTTTGAATACAAATATTGTTTACTAGATAGTATACAAACTCAAAAGGAGTCCTCATTATAATTATCACACTATTTCACAGAATAGTGAGGACTACTAACGCAATCATCTGGACCGTCAATCTATTCCCCGACTAGTCCCAGCTATATTCTCATTTCCTGAAGAGAACAGTGAAAGAAAGGGTGAGCTCAACTAGCCCAGTAAGAAATATTATGACTAAGATAATGTACAATAAATTATCATTAATGTTCAACAGGAAAAAATTTGATAAAATACAATAGACAACAAGTTTTAGATCAACAACTGCAGCGAAAAAAACAATCCATTAGAAGAGTCAAGTAGAGCATAAAACCTACTATCTTCTATGATTTAAAAGATTTATCATCAATTTTATTGCTGAGATTCAGCTTAATAAATAATCCACATCATCGAATCATCCTTGCACTACGGGCCAAAGATAATCGTGTTTTCATCAACGATCATGATCATGTCATAAAATAATTCATCTTTGCACCCTTGGCCGAAGAGAATCCATGGACATAATCATACCAAAAATTATCCATCAATACACTACGGGCCAATGAGGACTTTTACCACATCATTTGTAACATTACGGTCATGATTATACCGAATAATCCCTAGTCATAATCATACCAAGTTCATCTATGCACTACAGACCACAAATGACTTTCAACAGATTATAAACATGAGGATGATGACAATGATATAATAATTCAATTAAAAAAGTTCAAGGATAAATTTTAAAGATCTATAATTTAATTTATCCAGAAATCAATAACGTCCAAATTGTCAACATGATACTACTTTGTGGAGTAAAATTCAAGAATAATACTCAGTTGGTCATGTTCATCTCAACACCTGTTCATCTTTGCACTACGGGCCAAAGATATTCATCAGGTAATCATTCATCTTTGCACTACAGGCTAAAGATATTCAGTAATATCATCATTTAGGACTGAGGATGATGAAAAATATCTTAAAGAAAATGAATCTAGTGAGATAAAAGAACAAATATTAGGGATTCGTATTACAGTTTATCCAAGTTCAATAATACTCCGAAATAACCAATTTTGAAGCAGAATTCAAAAATAATGATCAAAATATGGATACAATCAAAGATAGTAACCATTATAGCCATCTTGGATAGTGTCGTATACGTGAATAGTGTCGTATACGTGAATAGTAACCTCGACACAAAAAGTTCTAAATTTGATAAAAAGTTCAAACCAATATTTCGGCATAATGATATTGAAAGAAGTAATATCATTTACGAAAAAAATAACATCACTTACGAATATTAAACGAAAATAATATTCATTACGAATATTAAACGAATATAATATTTCTCGCGAATATTGAACGAAATAAAATTTCTTATGAATATTGAACAAAAATAATATTCATACGAATACGAAAAATAATATCTCTTCAGAATGTGAAATAAATAATACCCCTTACCTCAGAATAACCGTACTTCTGATTCAATTTCGGATATAGTGCTGACAGAAACTTGCACTAAACAGCAACTCTCAAAGTATCAAAATACTCACAAAATACGCTCGAGAATATAGAGAGAGAAAGAGAGAAAACTTATGAATTCTAGTGTGATTTTCAATTCTAACTTAGCCCTCTATTTATAGGAAAATGTTAGCACGCCGAAGCAGACTTGACCTGCAACCTGATTGCTTTACCTGCTACTATTGCCACCCACCACATTTGAAATAAAATTCAGCACATTTCTTCACCAACCACAAGTGGGGCCCACTCAATTCTAGAATTTTCTGCCAAAATCATTTATAAACCTAATTTCTGAATCAGTCACCTTAAAATTCATAACAAATCACACGTTCATTTTTAACGGTTCAAAATTTGTGGACATATACTCAACTTATGTATGTATAACATATCCAAAAATAACAACGATCCAACGGTCAGATTAAAAATTATAACTCACGCAATATATCTCAAGAACAGTGATTTAATTTTTAATACCTCAATTCCGACAAAAACACCTCAACATTAATTCCTTCACATAAAATTAATATATCCATCAATTATATCCACATAAAATAAATATTTTCTTATCATATAAATCAATAATTAATTATTCATAAATAATATTACAGAATCACAATTATGACAACCAGGCCGTTCCCAGGAAAGAGGGGGCTTTTCAATAAGGATTTCTCCTTACTGGCGCACAATTAGGTGACCAAACATCTCCTTAGACAGAACTTTCTAGACACTGTCAATAATATTATCTAATAATATTATTCAAATAATATGAATTATTGATCTGATAATGGGAAATACTATGCAGTAATAATTATTGAAACAACAATAATATAAAATATCAACGCAGCAATTATTGAATCAATAAAATAAAATATTGAACAGTAACTACTATAACAATTATTGAGTAGTGCCTTCTTACATAAGAATCAATAATTCAAAAATACTGTGCAAAATCGTGTACTACTGTGCAACCATACATATTACTGTATTTTAACCACCGGATATTCCAACAGTGTTAACGGTAACAACTACGCCGTTATTTATAAAAATTTAATTTTTATCGTTATCTTCATCCAGCCGTTTTCCGTTATGGGGCCCACAAATAGCTGCACCATCGTACGAATATTTTCCGATAGAAAGAATATTACACGACCAAACGAATATTTCCCGACAACAATGAGTATTTTATAACCACTTGTTTATTTTGCAAAATTTGTACATTTCACCCATAACCAAAATATTATATCAAATTGACACCTTATTATTCAAAATAATAATTAGAAAAAATTTAATTTTATTCATTAATAAGTTGGGGTCTTACAAGACTCCTGTTCAAAATACAGGTAGTATTAATGGCAACGTACAGCTGATCACAGCTAAGCAGTTCGAAGAGTTGGGACCACCAGAATTTTGGAGAAAGCCGGATTCGATTAAGGCGGAGACGTGAGTCAAACAAATTACTAAGATATTCGATGTCTTGGGATGCACAGAGGAACAGAAGGTTCTATTCACCACCTTTATGTTCCGTAATGAGGCAGATTACTGGTGAAAATCTATGAAGCGTACCCATCCAGCCGCACTTAGCATGTCTTGGGAAACATTTTAGAAACTGTTCAATGACAAGTACTTTCCTGAAAGTATTCGTCATATGAAGGAGGTAGAGTATTAGACTGGAGCAGGATAACATGACGGTGTCCCAATACGAGGCGAAGTTTGCAGAGTTGTCCAGGTTTGCACCTCATTTGGTGGAGAATGAGGAACGTATGACGCAGATGTTTCTGAGAGGTTTGAAACCTGGCATACGTCAATATCTCATTTTACATAAATTTTCTCTCTATTCAGATGTTGTCAACATGACTCAATTATTAGAGCGAGATAACGAGTACGTTCAACCGAGGGACCACAACCGGGATCATACCGGTGACAGTAGTCATCAGAACAACGATAACTAGCGGAGAAAGAAAAATACGGACAAGAAAGGCAACCATTCTAGTGGTAATCATGGCCATGAGAATAGAAGAAGCGAGTCGGGAGGAGATTTTAAAAAGAGGAGATTCAACAATGATAATACGAAGACGTCAGCGCCAGCAGCAATTAATTTCAAGGGAGGAGAACGACCACCGGTCATATGCTATAAGTGCGAAAAAGAAGGACATATCAGCCCAAACTGTCTACAACAGTTTAAGGTATGTTATAATTATGGAAAGGAAGGACATATCGCTTAAGATTATACGGTAGAGAAACCAAGTCCAATGGGGATGATGACTCAAAAGGCTGTCCTAGAAAAGTCAAAGGCAACGGTTCCTGGGAGAGCGTTTGCCGTGACTGGTCAAAATGCGAGGAACCTAAACGAGGTGATCACGGGTAAGCTAATCATAAATTTTGGTGAAGTTTATACCTTACTAGATACTGGTGCTACCCATTCATTTATCTCTCCTGGTTGTGCTCAACGTTTAAACTTGACTCCGAAAAAAATTAGACTTTAACTTATCTGTGGAGACTCCGTTAGGAGAAACTTTCATTACATCCACTATTTATAAATCTTGTTTGATCCAAGTTGGCACCATCATATTACCTGTTGACCTTATTTCTTTAAAGATACTTGCATTTGACGTGATTTTAGGGATTAATTGGTTAACTACTCATCATGTCAAAATTGATTGCTTTCGTAAGGTTGTTAGTTTTCATATTCCTAACCAACCTGTTATTTGAATTCAAGCAACTAAACCACTGAAATCGATCACTGTCATATCAAGTCATAAAGCCATTCGTTTATTAAAAAATGGATGTCATGCTTTCTTAGCCCATGTTATGGACTTGAATAAAAACACGTCAGATTTGAATAAAATTTCTGTTGTTAGTGAATTTTCTGACGTATTTCCTGAAGAACTTTTCGGCCTACCCCCAGAACGTGAAGTTGAATTCTTTATTGACCTTGAACCTGGTACAAAGCCCATTTCTAAAACCCCATATCGAATGGCTCCTATTGAACTTCAGAAGTTAAAGGTTCAACTACAGGAGTTGTTGGACATCGGTTTCATTCGTCCTAGTACATCTCCTTGGGGTGCTTCTGTTTTATTTGTAAAGAAGAAAGACGGGAGTATACGACTTTGTATTGACTATCGGGAATTGAACCATGTCATCATCAAGAATAGGTATCCGCTACCTCGCATTGATGACCTGTTTGAACAGTTACAAGGAGCATAATTCTTTTCAAAGATCGATCTTCGTTCTGGATATCATCAGCTGAAGATTAGAACTGAGGATATTCCAAAGACTGCCTTCAGAACTCGGTACGGGCATTATGAATTCTTAGTCATGTCTTTTGGATTGACTAATGCTCCTACGACTTTCATGGATATGATGAACCAAGTATTCAAGAAATATTTGGATCATTTCGTTGTTTTCTTTATTGATGACATCCTCATATATTCCAAAAGTCGTGAAGATCATGAGCACCATTTGAAGTTGGTACTCCAAAAGCTTCGTGAAAATAAACTATATGCCAAACTGAAGAAATGCGAGTTTTAGCTTGAAAAAGTAGCATTCCTTGGGCACGTGGTGTCAAAACATGGAGTATCTATTGACCCGACGAAGATTGAAGCAATACAAAGTTGGGATCAACCGAAGTCGGTGACTGAAGTACGTAGCTTTCTGGGCTTAGCTAGTTATTATCAGAGATTCGTGGAAGGATTTTCTCGAATTGCTACTCCGTTAACTCAGCTGACTCGGAAGGATACAAAATTCGTATGGAGCGAGGAATGCGAGAAGAGTTTTCAAGAGCTCAAGAGGAAACTCATTTCGGCACCTGTTCTGACAATACCATCTAGTTCGGATGGATTTGTTATCTACAGCGATGCTTCAGGCAAATGGTTAGGATGTGTGCTCATACAACATGGGAAAGTCATAGTCTATGCCTCGAGACAACTTAAAGAATATGAGAGGAATTATCCTACTCATGATCTAGAGTTGGCAGCAGTCGTTTTTGCGTTGAAGATCTGAAGGCACTATCTATATGGAGAGAAAGTGGAGATATATTCAGACCATAAAAGCCTCAAATATTTTTTCACCCAAAAGGAACTCAACATGCGGTAACGACGATGGCTCGAGCTGTTGAAAGACTACGACCATACCATTCAATACCATCCTGAAAAAGCGAACGTGGTAGCTGACGCGTTGAGTAGAAGATCATATGTGAGAACGAGTGCGATGTTGTTAACACAAAGGACCATTTTGTGTGATTTACAAAAGATGAAGGTAGAATTTAAGACTCCGGGAACCCATGCAATGATGTCAAGTATACGCATAGAACCAACTTTAATCGATAAAGTTAAAGTTACTCAAGTCACAGACCCGGAGCTGATGCGTATAAAGAAGAAAGTGCAAGAAGGTGCTATTCTAGAAGCAAGAATCGATGAAGAAGGAATACTTCGAGTCAACTCCAGACTTTGCGTTTCTAACGATTCTGACTTGAAACATAGAATCATGATGGAGGCACACAACACACCATTTGCAATTCACCCTGGAAGTACCAAAATGTATCGTGATCTTCGACATACATTTTGGTGGAGCAATATGAAGAGAGAGATCGTGAAGTTTATCTCAAGGTGTTTAACTTGTCAACGTGTAAAGGCGGAGCATCAAGTGCCAAAGGGTCCATTGCAACCACTTGAGATTTCGAAATGGAAGTGGGAACACATTACTATGGATTTCGTTACGGGTCTTCCCAAGGTTTCTGATGAGTATGAAATATGTTATATTTTTATTCCTTAATACTTAATTTTTTGTATTTATTTTGTGCCTAAATAAACTCATTATTCTTATATTTTTATTTTAGGTACAATTGAAGGGGTTTCATGATTTGGGAAATAAATTGAAGGAGGTTTACGGGATTCCTTGCAAATCAAGGATTCAACAATTAGTATCATAAATGGATTTGGATTCACGTGGCAATGAGTTTAAGCACATGGTAATTGTGGGATTTAATTTTAATTTCAAATCTAAATTTTAGATTCTAGAAGAATAGTTTTTACAATTCTATTGTAATTAGGATTTCTTTTAGACTAAGATTTATTTCCAAATTGAATTCTATTTCTTTATGAAAATTGGTGTAATCTGTAATTCCTTTTAGGATTTAGATTTCTACTTCCTATAGGATTTAGGACTTTATCTAGAACTATAAACAGAGGACGAGAGTCAGGGTTTTATTTATTTAATCGTCTACTACATTATCTCATCTACAACATTGGAGGATTGAAGACATGAGCTAAGTACTTTTTATTCAGTTCTAAGGGATGTTAAACCTTATTTATAATTAATGGTTAATTGAGTATTCATTATTTATTCTTTCTCACATGAAATTCATTCTTGATAATCTGATTTAATTTCTGAATGCTATTTGGCTTAACTGATTTGATTTCTGCAGGATTGAGTTGGTTAGCAAATATCATATGCTAGATCAAGGAATAATATTACGTGTAATTGATATTGTTTCTAGTCACAAGTAGTAATTAGTAATATATGATTGTGGACAAGCTTTTGAGTACTGCTATGATTATCAGAAGACAAGTTAAACAATCCGAGCTTATGTGTTTGTTGCTTGAAATAGTCTAATTCCCTAGTTCTTAATGCTGCTATTATATTAAATCTAGAGAGCTTATTCTAGGTTATATAATTGTTAGAATCTTGTGAAGAGCTTGTTTCATTGAGTGACAATCTAAGGGGAGTTTCGGGTAGCAGAGCTTGTTGTTACCTAGGGCTATTAGTTTCATTGAAGGGTAAATAATGTTACACTTGATTAATCTATTATTGTAAAAAGGTGATACTAAACTGAAGAACTGAAACTTTTTATTCATTATTTATTCTTATTAGTTTATTCATGTTAATTTAGTTAATTAATTCAAAATCCCCTTTTCATTAAAAATCATAGGATAAATATAAAACAAATCACTCTCTGTGGGATCGATCCTTGCTTACTACTGTGCTAATTGTTTGACTTTGTAAAGTGAATGTGAGGTTAATTTAGGAGTGTAAACGACAGCTCCCAAATTTTGGTTGTCGGGGAGTGTTATTTGTTTTGTTTATTCTTTGTTTTCGTTTATTTTTATTATTTTGTTTTTGTTTTATGACTCAATCCTCTAACTTTATTGACTTAAATTTTGATCAAGAGATAGAGAAGACTATAAATATAAAAGAAGCTCTTGTTCCATCATTTGAAGTGGAAGAAATGGCAGTGCCACAAAATAACAGAACTTTGAAAGAACTGGCTACTCTTGATCTGACTCAACCATCTTTTTGTATTGAGTATCCTACTTTAGATGTTGCTTTTGAACTTAACTCTTGACTAATTCATCTTTTGCCTACTTTTCGTGGTCTTACAGGTGAAAATCCATATAAGCATCTAAAGGAGTTCCATGTGGTGTGTTCCACGATGAAAGCACAAGGAGTGGCAGAGGAGCAGATCAAGCTTAGACTTTTTCCATTCTCATTAGCAGATTTGGCTAAAGACTAGTTATACTATTTACCTTCAGGATTAATACGATCATGGAATGATATGCAAAGGTTATTCTTGGAGAGGTATTTTTCTGCATCAAGAGTTACCGATATAAGAAAGGAGATATGTGGAATAAGGCAGTTCAATGGAGAGAATCTCTATGAATATTGGGAAAGGTTCAAGAAGTTGTGTTCCAGCTGTCCACCTCATGAAATTGATGAACATTACTTGATCCAGTACTTCTATGATGGGTTGCTACCAATGAAAAGAAGCATGATTGATGCAGCAAGTGGAGGAGCACTGGTAGACAAGACTCCAGTAGCGGCAAGGAACTTAATTGCAAACATGGCAGCTAACTCACAGCAGTATGAAACTAAGATGGATCACACACCACAAAGGGTAAATGGGGTAAGCACGAGAGACTTGGAGCAACAGATTTCTGAATTAACGGCTATAGTTCGACAAATGACTACAAGGAATACGCAAGGTTTTCAGCAAGCTCAACCTCAGTACCACACAGAAAACCAAGAAGTACCTATCAATTTTGGGACATCTATAGAGGATATGTTCAAGGCATTTATGATCCAAACACAACATTTCATGAGTCAGACAAGAACTTCTGTTCAAGATTTGAGGAACCAAGTTGGTCAGCTTGCAACCACAGTAAGAAGGTCACTTTCTCAAACTATTGAAAATGTAAGTGCCATAACATTAAGATGTGGTGCAGAGGATCAGCAGCAAAGAAAGTTAATACAAAACAAGTCAGACAATAGTGAAACAAACAGCAGTGATGTACTCAAGCATAAATTTCCACCTCTTTCAGCTTATGAACCGAAACTACCTTTTTTCCAAGTTCTAACAAGGAATTGGAAAGTTGGAAAGAATTCAACGTGGCGGTATACAGAGTCTAATGAAAAATTCCTAGAAGAAATCTCGAATAGGGAACAAGAACTTAAAGATGATGAAGAGTTCACTAGTGGTAACCAGTTGGAAGTGCTTGAGGCTACTACTGAATTTGAAGAAGAAATCAGGTATTCAAAGTCTGAAAAGAATGAACAAGAGGAAGAGGAGAGCAATTTGATAAGTTCTGCAAATATTTACAAAGAAGATATAGAGGATACATCGGTGTAAAAAAATAAAAATACTACATGATACATACCATGGGACCTTAACTATGGAATTGGATGAGGCACATGTCCAGCTCAGCATATATGAAGTTAAACGGTATCTTGGTAATATTAATTCTATTTTTTCTACTGATGTTGTTGACTCTATAGTGCAGGAATCTTTTGATCAAATACAATTATACAAGGAGGATTTGAGGGCTGGAATGGAGAAAAATCAGGATCTGAAGGATGCTCCTAATGAAGAATTGAAGCTGTTACCAGTCTACTTGAAGTTCACAAGTCCAATTACATAGAATGAAAATGATGATGTCAAGCCAATGACAATAAACAAGGACAACTACTTGGGAGGCAACCCAAGATTCCAGATTTGATTTGTATATCCCTTTACTTTTTAGTTTTTGTATGTTAGTAAGTAGTTCCTTTCTTCTTTGCATAATTTTCTTACATTGGGGACAATGTAAGGTTTAAGTGTGGGGGGAAGATTTAGGTTTTTATTTTATTTAGGAATATTGATCCGATTTTGATGGGGAATTTGAAAAATTGATGCTTTTGAATTTTTTTTTAAAAAAAATTTGGTTCCATGATTCTATTTGCCTATGTGTTAGAAGATTAAAGTCAAAGATTAAAAATTGATGCTAAAATTCAGAATCTGTTTGATGCTTAATTTGTTAATAAATGATGACAACTAAGCTATGATCCATAGTAATTGATTTAAATTGAATTTATGATACATGAGTACTTGAATATAAGAAGCATGTTTATTTGGCTAAGTTATTTGTGGAGTTGTCTATGTGCACTGATTTCACGACTTAGACCTGTTTAACTTGCTTATGTTGTTGCAGAACCATGTGAAAAAAATGATGAATGAAAAAAAAAGAAAAAAAATGAAAATTGAAAATCTGCTTCAATGTCCATTGTGCGAAATAACTGGGTATCTAAGCCTCGGGAAGCATCGGTATTCACGCTGAAAAGTGCGATGGATAAAAGCAGCTTGACTAGTCGACTTTTGTGACCTTTGTTACTTGAATAAGTAAGCCTTAGGGGTGTCTCTACACCTAGCGCCCTAAGATCATCTAGTTTGGGAGCCATCGGTGGAAAGTTCGCTAATGAGTAACTCTGAAAAGCCTAAGAAAAGGAGACATTGCACATGTCAAGAAAAGAAAAAAAATATACGAAAAAAAAGAAGCATGAAAATACATTCATCTGTGCTAAAAAGAAGGTTCTATGAAAAAAATTAAAAAGCAAGAAAAATTTGTTCTTGGTTGCGAGTCAGTGTGCACGGTTTTTGCTCCATGGTAACTAAGTTGAGTAAGTATGTAGATTTTAGAAAAGTTTCTTATGTGGTTACAATTTGGTTTAATGAAATTCATTGGTGAAATAGTAAGATTGTTCATTGTGAGTTAACTGACATGGCATTGATTAAATTTTTGCAAATTTAATGTTGATAGTCATGATTTGTACCTTGAAATATTTTGACATTATGGTTGAATAGAATTTTTCTAGAAATCAAATTTTTGGTTTACACGAGGACGTGTAAAAAGATAAGTGTGGGGGAATTTGATGAGTATGAAATATATTATATTTTTATTCCTTAATACTTAATCTTTTGTATTTATTTTGTGCCTAAATAAACTCATTATTCTAATATTTTTATTTTAAGTACAATTAAAGGGGTTTCATGATTTTAGAAATAAATTGGAGGAGATTTACTGGATTCCTAGCAAATCAAGGATTCAACAATTAGTATCATAAATGGATTTAGATTCACGCGGCAATGAGTTTAAGCACATGGCAATTGTGGGATTTAATTTCAATTTTAAATCTGAATTTTAGATTCTAGAAGAATAGTTTTTACAATTCTATTGTAATTAGGATTTCTTTTTGACTAAGATTTATTTCCAAATTGAATTCTATTTCTTTATGGAAATTGGTGTAATCTGTAATTCCTTTTAGGATTTGGATTTTTACTTCCTATAGGATTTAGGACTTTGTCTAGCACTATAAATAGAGGATGAGAGTCAGAGTTTTATTCATTCAATCATCTACTACATTCTCTCATCTACAATATTGGAGGATTGAAGACATGAGCTAAGTACTTTTTATTCAGTTTTAAGGGATGTTAAACCTTATTTATAATTAATGGTTAATTGAGTATTCATTATTTATTCTTTCTCACATGAAATTCATTCTTGATAATCTGATTTAATTTCTGAATGCTATTTGGCTTAACTGATTTGATTTCTGCAGGATTGAGTTGGTTAGCAAATATCATATGCTAGATCAAGGAATAATATTACGTGTAATTGATATTGTTTCTAGTCACAAGTAGTAATTAGTAATATCTGATTGTGGACAAGCTTTTGAGTACTGCTATGATTATTAGAAGACAAGTTAAACAATTCGAGCTTATGTATTTGTTGCTTGGAATAGTCTAATTCCCTAGTTCTTAATGCTGCTATTATATTAAATCTAGAGAGCTTATTCTAGGTTATATAATTGTTAGAATCTTGTGAAGAGCTTGTTTCATTGAGTGACAATCTAAGGGGAGTTTCGGGTAGCAGAACTTGTTGTTACCTAGGGCTATTAGTTTCATTGAAGGGTAAATAATGTTACACTTGATTAATCTAATATTGTAAAAAGGTGATACTGAACTGAAGAACTGAAACTTTTTATTCATTGTTTATTCTTATTAGTTTATTCTTGTTAATTTAGTTAATTAATTCAAAATCCCCTTTTCATTAAAAATCATAGGATAAATATAAAATAAATCACTCTCTGTGGGATCGATCCTTGCTTACTATTGTGCTAATTGTTTGACTTTGTAAAGTGAAAGTGAGGTTAATTTAGGAGTGTAAACGACAGCTCTCAGTTTCTCAAGGCACAGATGCCATTTGGGTTGTTGATAGATTAACCAAGTCTGCCCATTTCTTATCGATACTGGAGACTTATTCCCTTGAACGTCTTGCCCGTATGTACGTAGATGAGATTGTGAGATTGAATGGCATGCCAGTATCCATTGTTTCGGATCGTGACCCAAGATTCACTTCAAGATTTTGGGTTAGCTTGCAAAAAGCTATGGGCACGGATTTACGATTCAGTTCGGCATACCATCCTCAAACGGACGGACAATCAGAGAGGACTATTCAAACTCTTGAAGATCTATTAAGACTCTGTGTCCTGGACTTCAAAGGGAGTTGGGATAAGTATTTACCATTGGTGGAATTCTCCTCAACAACAGTTATCAGGCAAGTATAGGTGGCTCCATTTGAAGCATTGTATGGACGAAAGTGTCACTCTCTAATATGTTGGGATGAGGTGGGTGAAGCAACACTGTTGGAATCCGAGTTGGTACGTATGACTACAGAAAAGATCAAAATGATTCGACAACGTATACAAATGGCACAGGATCGACAAAAGAGTTATGCGGATCTTTATCGAAAGGACATGGAATTTAGTATTGGGGATCATGTATTGTTGTGTGTTGCTCCATGGAAGGGAGTTACAAGATTTGGGAAGAGAGTAAAACTCAATTCACGATTTATTGGTCCATTTCAGATTCTTGACCGAGTAGGAAATGTGGCCTATAGACTCGCGTTACCTCCAAGTATGTCTCGTCTTCATAATATTTTTCATATATTTGTGCTTCGTAAATATGTGAAAGACCCGAACCACGTCATTGAGTTAGAACCGGACGAGATAGCCGAAAACTTAACGTACGAGGAGGCATGGAGGAACCATGCTATTAAGGAAATGATCTGGAAGTTAGAAACGGAAATGAAAGCAAGGTATCCTAACCTTTTCGAAACACCAGGTATGTACGTCAAATTCGAGGTCGAAATTTCATAAGGAGGGGAGGTTGTAAGACCCCAACTTATTATTAATGAAATTAAATTTTCTCTATTTATTATTTTGAAATAGTAAGGGTTGATTTGATTAATGTGATTAGTTATGGGTAAAATGCGCAAATATTTTAAATAAGCAAGTGGTTATAAAATATTCATTTTTATCAGAGAATATTCGTTTGGTCGTGGAATATTCTTACTGTCGGGGAATATTCGTACGACGGCGCAGCCTTGTGTTGGCCCCATAACGAAAAGCGATTAGATAAAAAAAACGACAAGTATAAGTTGTTTATAAATAACGACGTAGTTGTTACCGTTAATATTGTTGAAATACCCAGTGGTTAAAACACAGTAATACGCGTTGTTGCATAGTAGCACACGATATTGCACCAATTATTGATTCTTACGTAAGAAGGCACTAGTCAATAATTGTTACAGTAATTATTGTTCAGTATTTTATTTTATTGATTCAATAATTGCTGCGTTGATATTTTATATTATTGTTGTTTCAATAATTGTCACTACACAGTATTTTCTATTATCGAAGCAATAATTCATATTATCTAAATAATATTATTAGATAACATTATTGACAATGTCTAAAAAGTTTTGTCTAAGGAGAGGTTTGGTCACCTAATTGCACGCCAGTAAGGAGAAATCCTTATTGGAACGCCCCCTCTTTCCTTGAAACTGCCTAGTTGTCAGTATTGTGATTCTGTAATATTATTTGTGAATAATTAATTATTGATTTATATGATGAGAAAAATATTTATTTTATGTGGATATAGATAGAGAAAATTTTTAAAGTGACAATTGTTGAAAATCGATATTTTATCTTTTCTGATAAGATAATATTTTATTATATTATTATAATATAATAATGATGATATTTTTACAATGAATGTGGGATATATGAGTATATGAGGAGGAAGAGTATTTTTGTTGCATTAAATGATTAAAACATGTTTTTCATGTTTGTGGACCCCATTTCTTGACTGAAATTTGATTATAGCGTGTAAAATCACCTGTTTGTGGATTTCGGTCAATTTTTGTTCGAAATTTGGAAAAACTTTCTTCTGCAAAGTTGTAAATAATGTAATTTTCTATGAAAAAGACATAAGGTTCAAATTTTTCTAATAAAAGAGCTATTTATTATGAATTATTGGAATTTCGAAATATTGGGTCTGAATTGATTTTGTTACAAAAATTGTTAAAAACATATTTTATATTTTTGCGGGCCCCACTAGCATGTGCAAAATTATGAAATTAGATGTCTAAGGTGTGCGTAGGAATTTTTAATAAAAATATTAATATTTTATTAGATTTTCTGCTTTGGTGTTCTAAGTATTTTCTTATAAATAGGGTGCTTAGGTTAGAACTGAAAATAACACCAGAAACTGAAATCTTCTCTCTCTATATTATTGAGCGTATTCTTGTAAGTATTTTGATATCTTGAGTGTTGTTATACGGTGCAAGTTCCTTCAGCACTATATCCAGTATTCTAGTTAGAAGAACTGTCTTTTTCGAGGTAAGGGATGTTATTTTTTTATAAATGATATTATTTCTTTCAATATCATTATGCCGAAATATTGGTCTGAACTTTTTATCAAATTTAAAACTTTTTATGTCGAGGTTACTATTCACGTATACGACACTATTCACGAATACGGCACTATTCACCGAAAAAATTAAATTTTCATTTTTTATCCAAGATATCTATTATGGATACTAGCTTTGATTGTATCCATGTTTTGGTCTTCATTCTTAAAATTTACTCCACTATGATTATTTACGAAGTATTTTTGAACTTGGATTGTTTAAAGTACGAATCCTTAATAATTGTTCTTTTATTTCACTGGATTCATTTTCTTTAAAATATTTTTCATCATCTTCAGTCCTAAATGATGATATAACTGAATATCTTTGGCCTGTAGTGCAAAGATTAATTATTTTCTGATGAATATCTTTGGCCCGTAGTGCAAAGATGAACATGTGTTGAGATGAACATGACCAACTGATGAATATCTTTGGCCTGTAGTGCAAAGATGAATATTTGAATCAAGATGTATATTGATTGATGTTACAGGGATAAAATATTGATGATGAACTTTTAAAATCATTGAAGATGGTATATTTCATTCTCTACTTAACTCTTCTAATGAATTATTATTTCCGCTGCGAATATTGATTTAAAATTTGTTGTCTATTGTATTCTATTAAATTTTTCCCTGTTGAGTACTAACGATAATTTGTTCTATATTATCTTAATCATAATGTTCTTACTATGCTAGTTGAGCTCACCCTTTTCCTTTTTGTTCCATTTTTCTTCTCAGGAGGCGAGAATGTAGCGAGTACTAGTCGGGGTGTGGAATGATGATTCTAGAAGTTGTTCCAGTAGTCCTCACTATTTTGTGAAATAGTGTATTAATAATTGTAATGAGGACTTATTTGAGTGTGAATAAGGGGATCTTCGTGAAGAAACCTTGCCAAGTTCAGAGTAGTAAGATAAAACAACATCTTGAGTTGCCACATTTTGAATTCTGTACCATTGAACCTTTTTGATTTTTCACCATGGTTCACAGATACATTTGGAATTATTGGTGTAGAAGAAGAAATGATTATAGTAACAGAATCGGTAGCCATATTTCTTACAAATATATATATATATATATATATATATATATATATATATATATATATATATATATATGGCAAAAACCACTTTTTGGCCATTGTGGTTATAGTGATTTAACGAAATAGTCATTGTGCTTTTAAAATATTCAATTAGGCCACTGAACTTTTTAAAAATATTCAATCAGGCCATTCCGTCCAAATTGACTAACAGACGTGAAAAAAAATCCTACGTGGCTTTTTTGAAAATAAATAAATAATATGTGTATTTGCTGACTGTGCGGCATTTCTTACGTGGCTTTTTTTAAAAAAAATTAAATATTACGTGGCTTTTTTGAAAAAAAATCTGTTTTTTTAAAAAAATAAAAATTTTTTAAAACAGATTTTTTTTAAAAAAAAATTTGTAAAAAAACAGAACTTTTAAAAAAATCTGTTTTTTAAAACAGATTTTTTATAAAAAAATATTTTTTTTTTAAAAACAGATTTTTTTTAAAATTCTCTTTTTTAAAAAATCTGTTTTAAAAAAATATAAAAATACTTTTAAAATAGTTTTGAAAAATACTTTTATACTTATAAAATTTTTGAAAAATACATATATTTTAAAAAATTCAAAAACATATTTTAATTTTTTTTAACATTTTAAAGTTTTAAAAATAACAAAAGCATAATAAAATAAAACAAAACAATAAATTTTTTTTTAAAAACAAAGATTTTTAAAAAAATAGAATTTTTTTTAAACAGAAATTTTTAAAAAAGCATATTTTAAAAAAATAGAATTCTATAAAAAATATATATGTTAAAAATTTTAATTTTTTAAAAAACAGCTTTTTAAAAAAAATTATAAAAAAGCAGAACTTTTTAAAAAAGCTGTTTTTTAAAAAAAAAAAAAAATTTTTAAAAAATATAATTTTTATAAAAAACAGATTTTGTTAAAAAGTAGATTTTTTTTAAAAAAAGTTCCATTTTTTTAAAAAAGCTTCTAAAAAAATTGTATTTTTTTAAAAAACATAATTTTTGTAAAATTAGACTTCTAAAAAAAATAATTTTTTTAAAAAACAAATTTTTTGTAAAATATTTAAAAATTTTAAAAATCTGTTTTGCAAAAAATTTGTTTTAAAAATCTGTTTTACAAAAAATCTGTTTAAAAAAAATTCTATTTTTTTAAAAAAATCTTTGTTTTTTAAAAAAAATTTATTGTTTTGTTTTATTTTATTATGCTTTTGTTATTTTTAAAACTTTAAAATGTTAAAAAAAAATTAAAATCTGTTTTTGAATTTTTTAAAATATAAGTATTTTTCAAAAATTTTATAAGTATTTTTATAAGTATAAAAGTATTTTTCAAAACTATTTTAAAAGTATTTTTATTTTTTTTAAAATAGATTTTTAAAAAAAGAGAATTTTTAAAAAAATCTATTTTTAAAAAAACATATATTTTTTTTATAAAAAATCTGTTTTAAAAAACAGATTTTTTTAAAAGTTCTGTTTTTTCACAAATTTTTTTTTTAAAAAATCTGTTTTATAAAAAAATTTGTTTTAAAAAATTTTTATTTTTTAAAAAAAATTTATTTTTTTTAAAAAACAAATTTTTTTTTCAAAAAAGCCACGTAATATTTAATTTTTTTTAAAAAAAGCCACGTAAGAAATGCCGCACAGTCAGCAAATACACATATTATTTATTTTTTTTCAAAAAAACCACGTAGGATATTTTTTCACGTCTGTTAGTCAATTTGGACGGAATGACCTGATTGAATATTTTTAAAAAGTTCAGTCGGCTAATTGAATATTTTAAAAGCACAATGGCTATTTCGTTAAATCACTATAAACACAATGGCCAAAAAGTGCTTTTTGCCATATATATATAAACTTATTTCAAACTGCAGAACATAATTTGTCAATGCTAGTACTTGGTACTATATCTTTAAGACAATTATGCCCTCTGTACGTTCTTAAGAGTTGATATCACTTGTCTCCCAAGATACAATGACAATGTATACTATAGTATTACTCTAAATAGTATACTCAACGAACCAATATAAATGCTCTGATTTTCTCTCAAAAATTAAACTCTAACTGAATTATGAAATGAAGAATAATAGAAGACTAGAATGCTTGTGAATTTTAATGAATGAAATGTGACTGTCCCCTCCTATCTATTTATAGGAGGGATTAATGACCCATCAGAAGGGACACAACCTTTTGAAAAGGTACTTTTAAGCCAAAAAGACGTAGTTTTAAGGCGTAGTAGAATAGGCGCGTCCTTTTGGACTCATAAAACGACGTAGTTTTAGCCTTAGCAGAACTAAAACAACATAGTTTTAGGCTTAGCAAAAAAGGCGCGACAAAACGACATAGTTTTAGTGCGTCCGTTCACATTGATAGCCGTTCAGCAGATACTACTTCTCAAAACGACACGATTTTGATAATAAATAATAAATCAAAATGATACAGTTTTGATAATAGAACTAAAATAAAATTTATCCCAAAATTTATATATACAAGGACCCAGACCCACGTGCCCCGAGCCCGACCCAGGCCCAGCCAGTCGGGCGACGGCGCGCGCGTGGGTTTGAACCAAGTCTTGGCTAAGCCCTCTCCCTTCCACAAAAGTGGGGTGCCCCTTGGGGCTCAAACCCAAGAGCAATTTCCTTGTATATAAATATATTAAACTTTTAGGTCTTAATCGATGTGGGACTTGACTTTTCTCATGTATTTATTATTATTTATCATTTCTAAGGGTGATCTTTGGGAGTTAATATCTCATTCATTACTCCATGGATTTGAGCTTTCAAATACTTAATTTAATCTACTCATGGAGTAGAACACATTGATATATGTGGATTCACTTTAATTAATTAATTAAACCCATTTTAATTTTGGCTCAAATTCTAACAGATATGAGTTAAATGTATAATTATTCAAACATGTTAGGTTGATTCAAGTTCATAGAGTTGAAACTCTGTAATAACTAAGTTTTCCAGGTTAGAAAACAATTGTAGTGCTAGAGGAAAAATCACTCTAAGATCGCAGACTAGTCTGAAGATCGTGGAGTACAAGCCTGATCGTAGAGTTAAAATCATAGAGTCATCATCATTCGTAGAGTAGAAGAATTACTCTACCATTTCACTCTGAGGAATCCAAAATTATAGAGTGCATACATTTGACAAGTCAGTAACAGGTTATGACAAGTTCATCAACCTTAATACTCGACTCTTCGAGGTTATTTACAGATGATTTTGTGATAAAGGTACTGAAGAAAGCGACCTGAGGTGGTCCAAGTAATCAGCAATTTAAAGTCAATTAGTTGTTGAAAGGCAAGTATCCAAGCAATAGAGAAATAATGGTAACTTTCCAACATGAAGATCTCTAGAGAACTCTATATAAAGTCAGCAAATTCAAGTATCAAATTAAATACAACATATCAATTAAGTCCAAACGCTGAAAACTCTGAGTTCATACTTGCTCCACTCTGCGATTCCGAAAAATACACCCTACTGCTAAGTCAATCGAAGAGATCCTTAAATCAACTTAGCAACACCTCAAACAAACTACTTCTCTTAGTGATTAGTCTGATCTAAGTGATCATTTGTAAACCAAGTTTGTGTGATTTGAAGAGTTCTTTTGTGAATCATTGTGTAAAAGTTTTTTGTGAACTGTAATATTGGTGATTATCATCCTTAGAGCATTCACATCAATTTTCCCAATCAATTCTCTATCCCTAATTTTGAAGAATACATCAACAAATCATTATTCAACAATTTTCTTATCCTTATTTGACTTTCTATTTTAATCCCTATAAATGATTTTACTCCCTAGTATGAGGGAGTCAAAAAACCATTCCCTATATATGCAAAATGATATTTCACACCCTCATTTAAGTGAACAACTCATCAATCATATACATCTTGACATTTTTTTATTACTTCATTTTCAAATTATAAAATTAATATTGACTTATTTTTTTAAAATTAATTTCAAACGTATTCAAATTTAAAATTGATATAGATTTATTTAATTTTTGTCAATATAATTATAAATATTATAAAAGTATTATTAATTATAAAATTTATTATTTTCAGAATTTAAATGAATCATATTAAATTTAAATTTAAAATATCACAAATTAACTTTTCAAAAGTTAATATTAATCTTATGTACATTTACATCCATTCAATATTCACTCTATAAATTACTTAAAATTTAAGATAAAATAAAAATTATTTTACAGTGAAATATAATTGATAAATTGTACTCTCTCTTATAAATTATAAGATTATTATTAATTTAATACTTTGACTGTTGGAACATTCAAATTTAACTTTTAACATTAAAATTTCATTATTTAAGGAATCAATATAAGGAACCTGTTGGGTACATAGTGAAAAAATTGAATCTTTATTTTACATAATGACTCAACAACACTGCATAGTAAAAATAGATATAAGAAAATTGTTGTGAATGTTCTAAGTGAAAAATCCCTACTCTCGGAGTAGAAGAGAGAATTATGAGATTTTTATGCTCTAAACCTCTTAAAATTCTCGCGTTCTTTAAATTATGTATTTCAACCTCTACCGCTCTACCTTTTATATTTGTCTTATTTCTACATTATGTCATTAAATTTAAAAATGTGAACTTCCATATAATCTTTGAAGGGTTTTTCTTAAGAATAATACTAGAGACACAAACTATTTTACAAATATTTTATAAATTATTGATGTGGCATACTCCACCTCAGCATATTGTGTGGGGCCGAAGACTACATTTAAACAATTTGTTAATCAATACGCTGAGGTGGAGTATGCCACATCAGCAGTTTGTAAAATAGTTTGTGTCTCTAGCACTAAAATTTTTTTTGTGCCTTTTTTGAAAATAACAAAAATATTTTTCATTTATATGTTATACAATAAAGACCGCAACTAAGAAGTGTCAAATCTCTGTACCTATACGGTAAAAATTATTCAAATGCAGGCTCACCCTTTGGGATTATATGACAACAAAATAAATAATTGTAAAGCCTTAATTTATAATTTTTAATATACATTATAGAATTTTAATTAATTTCATATATCTTTCAAGAGATACATTAACAAAAATATCAATATAAAAAGTTCATAAACTCAAATAATAATAACAATTTTTAACTTTAAAGATAACTACGTAAAGAAATTGTTCAGCGATAAACTAGAAACGTGGAGACACAGTTTGTGCCGAAGAGAATGTGCGCTAAATAAAATATTAAAGAAAATATGTACCCACTGTTCTAAAATTATAGATATATTTTCTTTTTTAGTCGATTTCAAAATTAAAAATATATTTCTATTTTAAAATTATAAAGTTATTTGTTATTATTTTTTTACTATCATTTTCTATATTAAACCACAACAGTTGAATTTTTAGTTAATTTTAAGGATATATTTGAGAATATAAAATTATGCTTAAAACCAGTCGTTTTATAAATATATATCTAATTTTAGAACGAAAAAAAATAAATAATAACTATATATTTAAGGCCAAATTATTTAGAAAGACAAATAAATCTAAGATTAAACAAGTGCTTGGGATTTGAAAATAGATAGCCATATACACACTAGTTAATAAAATTTAAGCATCCGGGTAGGACCAGGGCCCACCCGGCCTCCATGTGGTGGTGCCGCCGCTGAGTGCAGGCAAGAACTTCATTAATGTAGAAAAGAACTAAGGACAAAGTACTGGTAAAATAAAAGAAGAGATTCAGTAAAAAATAAAAATAGTCGGCTGTGAATTAAATTTTTACTTCCTTTATTGGGACACCAAAATAATTGTATAGGAGAAAGAAGCATTATTATTGTTATTACAGCAGGAGTGAGGCTTCGTTTGTCATAACTCATGAACACGTACCCATAGCTTGGAATAGTTTTATTTAATAGCTACGCGTGGTTAAGATTGACATATAAATACGATATGAACTTTCGGAGATACCTTAATATATAAGTTATGTATCTTAATTTCCAAAAATAATTTTATTTTAATTCATTAATAAATTTTTTATATAATTTAAATTTGTGTAGCATTTTTATTGTAACACTGTAAAGTTAGTACTTTCTCCGTCTTCAAAAGGATGTCTTAACTATATTTTTCACATAAATTAAGAAAAATAAAGCAGAGAAAAAAGAGTAAAAAAAAATTCAAATTTATTCTTAGTGGCTTTACAAAATAACATAAAATGATGAATTCTTTTTTTTTACTAGTGGACCCCACTAAATGATTGTCTTTTACTTTATGTACTTATTGTCATCCTTTCGAGGACAAAGAAAACTAAACCTTAGGCCTTCCTTATGAGGATAGAGGGAGTTAATTTTTTTACAATCTAGAATTCACTAATATAAAATATTTAATAAAACATAACATATAATTCAATATCTTCTATTTTTATAATTCAACTATGATTTTGATCTCCGTTCCCTTTAATTTAGTAATTTTACAATTAACGTGAGCAAGTATAGACTATGAAAATTTAAGGATTAACTATAACCCATCAAAACTTCTTTAAGCAAACATGTATTATGAAAAAACTCATATATTAACAATAATATATCAAAACCTCTTAATTAATTTAAAATCACATAAGAACTATAAAACAAATGTATTTCAATAACAAAACATGAAGGCGAAATCAATTAAACATAAAAGCATAAATAATAGAAGAGATGAAAATTATTATCAAGAATAATTATTTAATTCCATCTTCATCCTATATTAAAGAAATTAGCTAGACATTAAAATAAATAAACTAAATAAAATAAAGAACAGAAGAAGATTAAAAATAAATAAGAAAACTCCCTTTAAATATTAACGATCATCCAACGAACGTACAATGAAGAAGTAATTTATTTCTACTCGTACTCTTATCCTAAACTAATACAATCTCCTAATACTCCTCTCTAAAACAAGAGACCATATAGGGAAAATAAATTTGTGTTCTAATTTAGATTCATTGAACTTGGACACTTTTATTTATTTTTTTCCTCTTCTTTCCTTCTTGACTTCAATCTTTATATGGTAATCCTCCAAGGGTCATTTTCCATCTTTAAATGTTGAATATAAATCCTTTAATTGCTCCCCAAGAAAAATAAATGTTATTTTTTACAAAACAGAATAAAATGTGATAAACACGTAATTCATACATTTAATTATCCCTAATTTTGTCCTTTTAATTATATTAGTTTATTAAATTAATATGTTTTATTTTATTTTGTAGGATTTAATATTTGTTGCAATAAAGTCAAAATCTTGGTGATCAAGGGATATTTAATGCTTTTATTCATATAAGAAATATCCAAGAAGAATCCTACAAGGAGTAGGAAAGAGGTTGAAAATCTTGGTGTGCAAGTCAAACCCAACAAGAGAAGAAAAGTATATCTAGAAGATCTTTTTGAGAAGTTGATTGGGGACAAAACTGTCCAAGTTCAATTAGGGTTCCAAGTTATTTTTCCTATAAATAGGCCTCTTGTTTTAAAGAGAATGACACCACTTGTTATTTTCTTTTTCTTAGTTCTTCACTAGGGTAGAAGGGAGTAAGATATTTAGAGTTTGTTTTTCTCTTATTTCAATCACGTGTGAAACTACTATCAGGGAGTATTTGTTTCTTTTATTTATATAATAGAAATTCTCTTTTTAATTATTGTTCTTATTTCATGCGAATTATAGTACTAATATTATTTGTTTTTGTTTTTAATTACATGGCTAGCTAAATTTCTAATACCTAGGATTATGATGAAACTAAGTATTTCATAATAATATTTTCTTTCCGTTTCAAAATTAATGCCTAATTATTTTTGCCTTCATATTTTCCTCCGCATAAATTGCATATGATTTTTATATTGATTGCGAGGTTTTGATAAGTTATAGTTAATCTGTGAATTTTTCATAACTTATGCTTGCCCATATTAATTATATGAATCATTATTTTTAAAGGGAAGGGAGAATAATTTGGGAGTTGATTTAGGAAATAAGAAATTATTTATTATGTTAATATTTGGTGGATTCTGATTCCTAGGTATCTTTTCTCATTAATAGTTTCCATTATTAATTAGTAGTTTGAATAATTTAGTTAATAAATTTTCTCCACCATATTTATTTCTAATTCGCCTAAAATATTAATTAAGGATATATTAAAAAATTAATCTAGTCTCTGTGGGTTCGACCTGTACTTGCCAGTTCTTCAATTTGACACTGTGCACTTGCAGTTACATATTTTTATTACACCAAGTTTTTGGCGCCGCTGTCGGGGACTAAAATTAATTTTTATTTATTCCTTAATTTTTATTTATTCGAATTAGCTTTAACTCTATATTTTTTTTCTCAGGATTATTAAAGTTGGTCGAAGGAGCGAAAAGATAAAAATTTTGTTGCTGCGCTTTCTTCGGTACTTCGTATCTCCATATTTAAAAAAAAAAAGTTTAGCTTTTATTATTATTAATATTGTTTTTATTTGCCGCATTCATGCATTCACTCACGTAGAGCACATCCTGTTAGGTTTTTATTTTTATTTATTATTATTATTTTATTTTTGTCAAATATAAACTGTGGTGATTGCTGGAGGATTGAGGTACGTCAAAATTTCTCATTCTTTCGTAATTCACATAGTTTTAGGACACTTTATTTGTTTACAATTTTTTTTATTATTTGTGCATTTTCATCTTTAATCTAACAATAAGGGCTCAACCCTTAACAAGATAAGGTGGGGATTTCATCACCCTTCCTTGGCCCACAAACAACCCAATTTACATTTTGCATGACTATGACCTAATAAAATCAAGTAGACGTTGGCCCCTAGGACTCTCGAGCTCAATTAGGACAAGAAACTCCAAGAGGAGTCTGAATTTTAAATTAATCAAACTACTGGTGTCTAGGCAAGTGGTTCAAAAGGTATACGCCTAAAGATTGTGTGGTTAATCAATTAGTCACCGTTTCTGCGGAGAGACTCCCACCTTTCTTACACTTACCTGGCTAGTGGTGTGATTAATTTCGAATTTGGTGAACCTTGCGGTGTAACTTGGAACAGTTAGGAGCTGTCTAGATTTTAATTAGGTTGACCTTAGAAGTAAATTTATTGTTATTTTTTATTTTATTTTATTTATTTATTTATTTTTGTTTTGTTTTTTTGTGTGCTTATCTGCTTATTTGTTAAGTAGTGTATGCTAAAAGTGTGGATTAGGGACGAAACATCCCGATTAGTGAGAACACTTGATTTTTCGGATTTCACTTTAAAAGATCTCACTTTAAGAAAAATGGAGGGCGTACAAACTGTTTCTTTAAGGGATCGATGTTATCCTTCCCGCTCTGCCCAACCTTCATGTATCAGTCTACCACCGGTAACTGGTAATAATTTTGAACTTAAGCCACATTTTATAAATATGTTACCTAGGTTCACAGGGATAGAAGATGCATATTTATTTATTCAGGAATTTGAGGAAGTTTGTGCCCTAATGAAAATTCAACAATTGTCTGATGACTCAATTAGGCTAAGATTTATAACATTTGCTTTAAAAGATAATGCTAAAAAATGGTTATATAGCCTACCAAATAATTCCATATCAACCTGGGAGGGATTTGTTGTTACATTTCTAAAAAAATATTTTCCAAATCATAAAACTGCTAAAATTAGGACTGCAATTCATCAATTTTGCCAACTTGAAAAAGAGTCCTTTTGGAAATATTTTGATAGATTTAAAAATTTGTTATCCCAGTGCCCACACCACGGAATTGAGAAATGGAGATTGTGTCAAATTGCTTACGAAGGTTTAGACTATCCCACTAAAACAATGTTAGAGTCAATGTGTAAAGGGAATTTTTTGAATAATGATGAGGAAAAGGCTTGGGAGTTTTTAGATGACTTAGCAGAAAAAACCATGCAATGGGAAACCACCCGAGAGACAGATAAACCTAGTTCATCTAGGGGTGTTCATACAATTGATAATTCAATTGCTACAGAAGTTAAGTTGGCTGGTGTACTTAAAAGACTTGAAGATTTAGAAACTAGGGGACAATCACACGTGAACCAAGTCTCAACACCAACACCTTTGTATCTAAGTAATTCATCAAGCCATGTGATTGAGGAATGTCCTAGAGTCATGTCCCAACTCGAAGAATATGAACAAGTCAATTCAATGTTTCAAAGACCTGCGAATGACCCATTTGCACCCACTTATAATCCAGGTTGGAGAAATCATCTAATTTTACATGGAACCAAGGACCCCACCCGAATAACTCTTCAAATCAGGTCAATCAGTCTCTAAATCAATCTTTTCAACCTTACCAAAAGTCAAATCCTGGTCCGTACCAAAATTCAAATCCAGCACCTCAATATCCACCAGTTTTTTCTAATGAAAGTGAGAGGAGACTTAGCACCTTAGAGAAAAGTGTGAGCACCTTAGAGAAGAGTATGGAAACTGTAATAAAATCCATTTCTCGCCTAGAGATCCAAATGAGTCAATTGGCCACTACAGTTTGTGAAAGAGAGAAGGGTAAACTTCCTAGTCAACCCGAGACTAATCCAAAATTTTCAGTACCTACTCAAAAACCTTATCATGTTAATTCACTTGAAAACAACCAAGTCAATCATGTGAATTCTATAATTTCTTTAAGGTCTAGAAATTATTTTAATAATCATGCTGGCATTGATAATGAAGAAGAGAAAAATTTAAATGTTGAATCTAACAATCCATCTTCAAAGTCAACCCTACCTGAAAAGCCCACAAACTCTGAGTCAGTAGGCCCACCTACTAAGCTTGTGTCAAAAGATGATCAAACCACACCTTATGAGTCAATTGAAAAAGTCTTTAAACCAAAAGCCCCATTCCCTCAAAGACTTATTTCAAACAAGCAGCCAGCCCAATTGGACAAAATTCTAGAAGTGTTCAAACAAGTTAAAATTAATATTCCTCTTCTAGATGCCATTCAACAAGTTCCCTCATATGCTAAATGTCTAAAAGATTTGTGTACACATAAAAGAACTACTCATGTTCCTAAAAAAGCTTTTCTAACAGCCCATGTTAGTTCTATCTTGTCATGTCAAGTCCTTGTGAAGTATAAGGACCCCGGTTGTCCTACAATCTCATGCATCATAGGTGACACATTAATTGAAAAAGCTTTGCTTGATTTAGGAGCTAGTGTGAACCTGTTACCATTTTCTGTGTACCAAACCTTAGGCTTAGGGGAGTTGAAAAAGACAAGCGTCACACTCCAACTAGCTGACCGTTCTGTTAAAGTACCAAAAGGAATAGTTGAAGATGTACTCATTAAGGTTGGTGATTTTGTCTTCCCTGTTGACTTTATTGTCCTTGAAACCCAGCCTGTTGCCAATCCCAAGGGTCAAATTCCTGTAATTTTAGGTAGACCATTTCTAGCAACTTCTAATGCGTTAATCAATTGTATAAATGGACTGATGAAATTGACATTTGGGAACATGACAATTGACTTAAATGTGTTTAATGTGGGAGAGCAACCTAGTGATTTGTTTGACCAGTTCGTTGAAGTGAACATGATTCAACAAATGTCGGGAAATGAGCTTATGGGGGAAGATGAAATTATTAACTTTTGTCTAAATCATTTTGGTCAAAATTGGGATGAAACTGAATACTTGAATGAGGTCAATGAGATGTTGGACTCCACAGTCCAAAAATCTTACTCTAGATTGGAACCTATAGTTGAATCAAGTTTGACACATTTTGAGCATTTTCACGAGAATCAAATTGACCTTCAATCCTCTTATGATCATTTTAAGTCTACCTTGGGTTCATTCGAAGCGCTTTCCAGAAACACTAAATGTGATTTAACAAATGAACCAAAGGTTGTGGACAATGATAATATTCCATGTTTAGATAATGAGATCATATCTCCCATTTCAGATAATGCATGTGTTAATCAAGTGGTGTCTAAACATCTTGGTCTAACAGTTATTCAAAATGATGAAAATATTTTAGTGCCCCATGGTAACAAATATGGATGGCAAGTTTGGATAGATTTTATGAAGTTAGAATTTTCCAAAAGGAACCATCATTTTTCGTTATCATTATCTGACTCAATTTTAAAAAAATCAGTCGAGTATGCTCACAATTGTTCTTCTGTTGCAAATTTTAACTATTTCCAATTACCCAGACCTCCTGAAAATCATACGCAATTCACTCTAGGTTGTCTGTTTGTATCCCTGATCATTTACAGTCGCATAGTTTTTAGGATGCATAAAATTTGTAGATATGTACATTTGTTTTCTTTCTCACCACATTTTCTTGCAGAACAAATGCCCCGCACACAAGGTATAATTATTTTTTTTCACATCTTTGTTCTCTTTTCTTCATTTGCATACATTGAGGACAATGCATGATTTAGGTATGGGGGGAGTTTGTTTGTATTATTGTATTAGATTTTTTTTATTTTTTATTTCTCTTTTTAGGAAAAAATAGTAAAAAAAAACACGAAAAAAGTATTAAAAAAAAAAAAATTGTTTGACTTTTTATGCATTGGATTAATTCTAATAAGTGTTTGTGGAGCAAAACTCATGAGTAAGATTGAAAGATTTAGAACTCTTAAATTTTTGATAAGATGCGAAATCTTAGTTCAAAACACCATCCAGATTAAAATTGATTTCACAAGCATTTTTACACTTCACGTTTACACTAATTCTTAGTTGTGGGGTATAAACCATGATTCGAGTAATTTCAAAAAAAAAGAAAAAAAAAGAAAAGAAGAAATAATGAAAAAAATGAAGTTGAAAAAAGTTGAAAAAAAAGAAGAAATAAATAACTGCTTCAATGTCCATTAAACGAAATAACTGGGTATCCAAGCCTCGGGAAGCATCGATATTCACGCTGAAAAGTGTGATGGATAAAAGCAGCTTGACTAGTCTAATTTTGTGGCCTTTGTTACTCGAGTAAGTAAGCCCTTAGGGGTGTCTCTACACCTAGTGCCCTAAAGCCATCTGGTTTGGGAGTCATTGGTCCAACGCTCGCTCTGCATGGGTAACTCTGAAAAGCCTAAGAAAATGAGACATTGCACAAGTCAAGAATCAAAATTGAAAAAAATGTAAAAAGGAAAAAAAAAAGAAAAAGAAAAAAATGAATTTGCTTGATTTTCATGATAAAAATCCCTACTAAGAGTTACATCATATACACATGCATGCATCACATGGAATTGATTTAATGAAGGATGGTGTCTAAAATGAAGATTGAATATTTTTGATAAGGTAAAAGTGTGATTTTGAATTTAATCTTGCTTCTGTACAATGCCCATAGATATTTAGAAGTTTTCTTTCAATTTCATAATTTGTTGAACCTAAAAAAATATATATTTTTGAATTTTGTGGGTATATTCACTGCAAACCCTCACGAGACACAACTCGTCCACTTGGGTAACCTTGGGGTTTAAAGGCTTGTTACACATGCTAAGTGCAATCGTGTTTCCTACGAAAATGGGGTAGTGTAATTTTTATTTTATTTTATTTTTATTTTACTCGAGGACGAGCAAAAGCTAGGCATGAGGGTATTTGATAAACACGTAATTCATACATTTAATTATCCCTAATTTTGTCCTTTTAATTATATTAGTTTATTAAATTAATATGTTTTATTTTATTTTGTAGGATTTAATATTTGTTGCAATAAAGTCAAAATCTTGGTGATCAAGGGATATTTAATGTTTTTATTCATATAAGGAATATCCAAGAAGAATCCTACAAGTAGTAGGAAAGAGGTTGAAAATCTTGATGTGCAAGTCAAACCCAACAAGAGAAGAAAAGTATATCTAGAAGATCTTTTTGAGAAGTTGATTGGGGACAAAACTGTCCAAGCTCAATTAGGGTTCCAAGTTATTTTCCCTATAAATAGGCCTCTTGTTTTAGAGAGAAGGACACCACTTGTTATTTTCTTTTTCTTAGTTCTTCACTAGGGTAGAAGGGAGTAAGATATTTAGAGTTTATTTTTCTCTTATTTCAATCACGTGTGAAACTACTGTCAGGGAGTATTTGTTTCTTTTATTTATATAATAGAAATTCTCTTTTTAATTATTGTTCTTATTTCATGCGAATTATAGTACTAATATTATTTGTTTTTGTTTTTAATTCCATGGCTAGCTAAATTTCTAATACCTAGGATTATGATGAAACTAAGTATTTCATAATAATATTTTCTTTCCGTTTCAAAATTAATGCCTAATTATTTTTGCCTTCATATTTTCCTCCGCATAAATTGCATATGATTTTTATATTGATTGCGAGGTTTTGATAAGTTATAGTTAATCTGTGAATTTTTCATAACTTATGCTTGCCCATATTAATTATATGAATCATTATTTTTAAAGGGAAGGGAGAATAATTTGGGAGTTGATTTAGGAAATAAGAAATTATTTATTATGTTAATATTTGGTGGATTCTGATTCCTAGGTATCTTTTCTCATTAATAGTTTCCATTATTAATTAGTAGTTTGAATAATTTAGTTAATAAATTTTCTCCACCATATTTATTTCTAATTCGCCTAAAATATTAATTAAGGATATATTAAAAAATTAATCTAGTCTCTGTGGGTTCGACCTGTACTTGCCAGTTCTTCAATTTGACACTGTGCACTTGCAGTTACATATTTTTATCACATCAAAATGTATTAGTGAAATAAAATAAGCTTGTAAACAAATAAATATGGGAATATTAAAATGTATTAATTATGTGTCTATCGGCTTCCTTATTATTAAATTAGTTTAATTATAGTTAATCGATTCTCAATCTGTATTTCTAATTCGCATCAAATAGATATTAAGGATACATTAAAATTAATCTAGTCTATATGGGTTCGACCTGTACTTGTTAGTTCTTTAATTTGACATTGTGCACTTGCAGTTACGTATTTTTTATCACCTTAGGATTTATGAAATTTATAGGCATGTACATTTATTTTCTTTCTCACCACATTTACTTGTAGAATAAATGTCTCTCATAGAAGGCACAATTCTTTCATTTCTTTGTTCTCTATTTTTTTTATTTGCATACATAAAGGACAATGCATGATTTAGGTATGAGGGAATTTGTTTGTATTACTTTATTAGATTTTTTTCTTTTTTAGGAAAATAAAGTAAAAAAACACAAAAAAAGATTTATTTTTTTTGACTTTTTATGAGTTGGATTAATTCTAATAATAAGTATTTGTGGAGCAAAAACTTTAAGTAGGATTGAAAGATTAAGACATTTGAACCTTTGATTATATAAAAAATCTTAGTTTGAAATACCATCTAGAATAAAATCGATTTCATATGCATTTTTGCACTACACATTGTGCACTAATTCTTAGTTTTATGGTATAAATCTATGATTCGAGCAATTTCAAGAAAAGAAATTGAAAGAAAAAAAGTTGAAAAAAAAAGAAATAAATAAACGCTTCAATGTTCATTGAACGAAATAATTGGGTATCTAAGCCTCGGGAAGCATAAATATTCACGTTGAAAAGTATGATGGATAAAAGTATCTTAGCTAATCTAATTTTGTGGCCTTTGTTACTCGAGTTAGTAAGCCCTTAGGGGTGTCTCTACACCTTGTGCCCTAAAGGCAACTGATTTGGGAGTCATTGGTCCAACATTCACTATATGGGTAGCTGTGAAAAAGTCTAAAAAAATGAGATATTGCACAAGTCAAGGAAAAAATAAAAAAAGGCAAAATGAAAAGAAAAATGAGTTTACTTGATTTTTATGGTAAAAATATCTGCTAAGAGTTACATCACATACACAATGCATGCAGAATGTGAAATTAATTTTAGAAAGGATGGTGTCTAAAATAAAGATAGAGTATTTTTGATAAGGTGAAAGTTTACTTTTGAATTTAATCTTACTTATATATAATGCTTATGTATACTTAGAAGTTTTCTTTCGATTTCATTATAGGTGAAAGTCAAAAATATTTTATTTTTGAATTTTGAATTTTGTGGGTATATTCACTGTAAACCCTCACGAGACACAACTCGTCTACTTAATTGGGGTAACCATGGGGTTTAAAGACTTGTTGAACATGCTAAGTGCAATCGTATTTCCTACGAAAATGGGGTAATTTTAATTGTTATTTTATTTTTATTTTCTTTTTGTTTTACTCGAGTATGAAAAAAAGTTAGGTATTAAGGCATTTGATATATACATAATTCATGCATTTTATTATCTCTTATTTTGTCTTTTAATTATATTAGTTTATTAAATTAATATATTTTATTTTGTTTTGTAGGATTTAATATTTTGTTGCAATAAAGTCAAAATCTTGGTGATAAAGTAATATTTAATGCTCTTATTCTTGTAAGAAAATATCCAAGAAGATCTAAGTAAACTAAGTAAATGCTACTTAGTTTAGTAAATGCTATTTAGTAAACTAAGTTTATTTTATTTTTTTTGTTTATTTATATTATATTATATTAAAATATTTAATTTAATTTATTTAATTGATTTATGTTAATTAATTTATTTGATTTGATTTGATTTTTATTTTCTCTTATATTATATTATATTAATTACATAAGTTTTCTAGTCAAATTTATTTTATTTATATGCTATTATATTTAATTTAATTTAATTTAAATTATTTTATATTGTATTATTTTATATTATATTAGTTAAATTAAATTAAATTAAATTTATTTATTTTGATTTATTTTATTTTCTCTTATTTTATAATATATTAATTAATTTAATTTTTTAAATAAATTTATTTTATATAGATGATGTTATATTTAATTTAATTTTAATTTATTTAATATTAAATTATTTTATTTTCTTTAATTTAGTTAAATTAAATTAAATTATTTTATTTATTTTATTTTGTATTATATTATTTAATTTATTCTAATTTATTATTTATTTTATTTTAATTATTTATTTGATATGATTTAAGTTATTTCATGTAGTTTTATTTTATTTTTTTATTTTATTTTGTATTACATTATAATATATAATTTATTTTCATTAAATTATTTTATATCAATTAATTTATTTTAGTACTAAGAAACTTTGTAAATGGTACTTAGTTTATTATAATATTGGAAAACATAAGAAATATATAAACATATGTAGGGCCTCTAAATTTTGTAATTGAATAATTCTGACAGAAATTCTGTCGAGAATTCCATCAAAAATAAAAAATATACATACATCAAACATCATCATCAAAACTGAACATGCTGAGCTATATCTAAACATAATCCAAATTTTATAAAACCCAAATTGCAGTAAAATATCAAACCCAAATTGCAGCATATCAACCCCAAATTGCAACAAATCAAACCCCAATTGCAGTAAATATCAAACCCAATTTGCAACATATGAAACCCAAATTGCAGTATATCAAACCCAATTTGAATAATATTAATCAACATCAACATCTCAACAATTAATAACAAATTAAACCCTAAATTATATATCTAACCTAAATTAAACTACAATTCAGCCAAGTTCATCAGTTTCATATATAACAAAATTAATTAAACACTAAATTATGCCCAAAATCAGTTGTTTAATATACTTACATATAAACCCTAACCCTAACATTACTGAGCTTAAGTTAGAAATTTACCTCACTTGATTGAACTGCTAGAGACAGCAGAGCGGAGATACACACGATGTTTCCGCCGATTCCCACCACCGTTGAAAATCCAAAGTCCATCGACTTTCAGTTGGGATCCGTTCAACAGATGAGAGGAGAGAGGGAGGACGTCTTATGGAAGGGTGAGGGATCGAAGGAGGGAGAAGGGAGGAGGGACGAGTTGCCGGGACGGAGAGAGAGAGAGAGAGAGAGAGAGAGAGAGAGAGAGAGAGAGAGAGGAGGAAGGAGCTGCCGCCGTTAGAGAGAGAGAGAGAATGAAGAGTAGTAAAAGAAATGATCGACAAATCAGGTTTAATCCCTAATTAAAATAGATTATTTTCGACGTAATGCCCATCGAAAATAGTTCTATCTCCATTACTCTATTTTCGACGAATTATCCATGGACCAAAAGTGCTATCTCGTCGAAATTATTATTCCCGGTGGCGCGAAATGTTGGCGCCGTTGGGCCAGCTTTATTCCAACTGAATTTCGTCGAACTTACAATACCTCTGACTGAATTATTTTTGACCGAATATTTCGTCGGAAGTACATTAATCTCGACAAAATATCATTTGTTGAAAATAATCCTGTCTATAATGTTTTTCTTGTAGTGAGAATCCTATAACGAGAAGAAAGGAGGTGGAACAATCTTGGTGTGCAAGTCTAATCTAGCAAGAGAAAGGAAAGTTCACCTAGAAGATATATTTGAGAAGTTGCTTATCACTAGAAAGTTGAAACCTACATGGAAAAGAATTAATGCCTTATGCCTATAAATAGATGAGTTTATGTATTTTTATGTTTTAATTAGTTTAGGTTAGAAGTAGATTAGATTACTTCTTTATTATACGTTCGTTGGATGATCTTTAATAAAATGTGTGACGCCCCCAAAATAGGTCCAATCCATCCAACCTATTCCGAGTCGCCAAATACATGGTACAGAAAACAACTACAACTTTATTACTATAATTGTCGTGCAAAATACAACAACACAAATGTTGTGAGTTTTGATACAAATATATACCAACTGTGACTCTAGACACCAACTAGTGTCAGCATCTCACCATGACACCTTACATAAAGGTACAATCAAAAACTGTTTTAGAAATTAAAATCTTTGGGAAGTGCTCAAGAAAACCTTCGTACATGAGAGGCTATGCATCTAGGTTATGATAGATATCATATGTCCACAAAATTATCCTTGGTTGACCCAATAGACCCCAAAGAAAAATGTGAAGATTACTATCATATTCTTTTCAATGGCGAGTCTTCTCTTGACATATAACTATCTCCACTGTCTGCAATTAAAAATTATATTTCAACCAAACTCCAAGATTATATAGGTAATGTTCGTAGATATACGCATCAAGTGGATGTGCATAACCTTGTCTTATGATAACACGAGGTCGTAGGTTATTAGACATCTTGTATGATAGTAGCAAAATATCCTTCCAACGTTGAGTTCGCCTCACCCTATTTGATTCACCAAATATAACTACTAAATGATGCATAAAATACAACACACTATTCTAAAGTTCTCAATAAAATTATTTCCATACTGTTTAGGGAGAACTTCAACAACTATATACCACCGTTTTATTCCCCTGTTATCCCCGTTCGACCCAGCTACACTCTTATTACCTGAAAGGAATTATGAAGCAAAAGGGTGAGCACAACTAACTCAGTAAAGAATATCATGACTAAAGATAATTAATTTATCAATAGCCTTTATCAGTAATAAATCAGAGATTTAGAACATATGGTAGATGATAAAACTTTTCAACCATAGTTGCAGCGGAACGAGCAATCCATTAGTAGAGTCAAATATACCATAAGGTCTATTATCTTCTTCGTGTTAAAAGTCCACTAACAATGTTTTATCCTTGTAACATCAATCAACAGTTCTGGTCCACAATCAAATGAATAACTCATAATCATAATTGTGGCTCTAAATTCTTCTTCTCATCCAGGACGAAGATAATTTTCATCACCTGTCTTTACCTCAAAAGAGCAGTATTTTTGACTGGAATATCAGATGAAAAGCCGAAGGAAACTTGTACTGAATATCAACTCTCAAAGTATCTAAATACTCACAAAAATACGCTCGATAATATAGAGAGAGAAAACTTATGTTTCTAGTGTGATTTTCAATTATAACTAAGCACTCTATTTAAAGAAAAATGTTAGAACGCTAAAGGAGACTAAATTAATAAAATAATATATTTTCTTTTTTTTTCTCATCTTCTACGCCACCAACCATTCAATGACCAGCCGTCACACTTGAAAAATTTTCTAGCACATGTTTTCCACCAAAAATAAAAGTGGGTCCCACCCAATTTTAATAAAAATTATTTTATTTTTTGAAACTTCAGTAATTCATAATAAATAGCCCTTTTATCAGAAAAATACAAATTTTATGTCCACTCCACACGAAATCGAATTCTCTACAACTTTGTAGCTTTAAATTTTTCCAAATTCCAAGCAAAAAATATGCGAATTTCACAAACAGACAATTTTTAACACCTCTTAAAATTCATAACAAATCATACGTTAATTTTTAACGGTTCAAAATTTGTGGACATATACTCAACTTATATATGTATAACATATACAAAAATCACAACGATCCAACGGTCGGATTAAAATTATAACTCACGCAATAGAGCTTTAAGAATACCGATTTGATTTTCTAATACCTTCAATCCGACAAAATACTGATAAAACACCTCAACATTAATTCCTTCATTTATAACCACAATAACTAAATCCATCATATATATCCACATCAAATAAATATTTCCTTATCATGTAAATCAATAATTAATTATTCATAAATAATATTATAATATCACAACAATGACAACTAGGTGGTTTTCAAGAAAGAGGGGACTTTCCGATAAGGATTTCTCCCTATTGGCGCGTAATTAGATGACCAAATCTCTCCTTGACAGAACTTTCTAAACATTACCAATAATGTTATCTAATAATATTATTCAAATAATATGAATTATTGATCTGATAATAGGAAATACTGTGCAGTGACAATTATTGAAATAACAATAATATAAAATATCAACGCAACAATTATTGAATCAATAAAATAAAATATTAAACAGTAATTACTGTAACAATTATTGAGTAGTGTCTTCTTACATAAGAATCAATAATTCAAAAATACTGTGCAATACCATGTGCTACTGTGCAACCACGCGTATTACTGACCACCAGGTAATTCAACAGTGTTAACGGTAATAATTACGTCGTTATTTATAAAAACTCAAACTTATGGTTTTCTTCATCCGATAGTTATTCTGTTATGGGGCCCATAAATGGCTCCGCCGTCGTACGAATATTCCCCGACAGCAAGAATATTCCACGACCAAATGAATATTTCCCGACAACAATGAATATATTATAACTACTTGCGTATTTTGAAAAAAAATTAATATATCACCCTTAACTTTAACTTTTTATCAATTTAACCATTTACTGAATAATAATTATAAGAAAATTTTAATACTTTTATTTCATAAAATTCGGGGTCTTACAAAATGAATTTTCTTATTTATTTTTAATCATTTTCTTCTTTATCTTAGTTAATTTATTTATTTTTAATGTCTACTAGCTAATTTCTTTAATCTAGGATGGATATTAAATTAAATAATTGTTCATGATAATATTTTCTGTGACACCTCCAAAATAGGTATACATCATTCATTCTGAGTCGTCAAATACATGGTACAGAATTCAAGTACAAACTTAAGTAATGCAACGGTCGTGTAAAATACGACAAAACATAACTGAGTTTTTACACGAATATTGTCTCATAGACAATATCCAAACTCAAATTCAATCCTCAATATATTAATTATCAAACTAAATAGTGAGGACTACTAAAACAACCACCTCGGACCGTCACTCCATTCCCCGACTAGTCCTAGCTACGTTCTCATTTTTTGAAGAGAACAATTAATGAAAACAAAAGGGTGAGCTCAACTAGCCCAGTAAGAAATATTATGACTAAGATAATGCAGAATAAATTATCGTTAGCCTTCAACAGTGTTAAACTTATAAAATATAATAAAAATCAAGTTTAACTGCAGCGGAATAAGCAATCCATTAGAAGAGTCAAGTAGAGCATGATATCTACTATCTTCTATGATTTAAAAAGTTAATCATCAATTTTATCATTGAGACTCAGCTTAATAAATAATCCACATCATCGAATCATCCCTGCACTACGAGCCAATGATATTCGTGTAATCATCAATGGTCATGATCATGCCAACAACTGTCCATCAATGCATTACGGGTCAATGAGGACTTTTACCACATCATTTGTAACATTACAGGTCATGATTATACCGAATGATCCCTGGTCATAATCATACCGTTCAACAGTCCATCTATGCACTACAGGCCAAAGATGACTTTCATAACAATATAAGCATGAGGATGATGACAATGATATAAGAATTCAATTAAATGAAAGCAAATGATAAATTTTTAAAGATTTATAATTTAATTTATCCAGAATGCGAAAACGTCTAAATTGTCAACATGATACTGCTTTGTGGAGTAAAATTTAAGAATAATATTGTATCAAAAATGATTTGGACAAAAAAAATCAATTTTTTATCATGAATAGTACCCGGGTGAATAGTAACTGAGTGAATAGTATATCGTGAATAGTAATCCGGCATGAAAATGTTAAAAATTATCAAGAGTGCTCAGAATAATATTTTCATGAAAAGATACTAGATGAAGTGCAAATTTCAAGAATATTCTAGTAATTTCATGTAATATAGAAGCCAAAACTTAACAAAAAGAGTGTAAAATTCGAAATCTGAAACGAAATTATATTACTTACATACTACAGAGTATGGAAGAAAATATTATTTCTTACGAGTATTGAACAAAAATAATATCCCTTACCTTAAAAAGAGAGTACTTCTGACTAGTAGGGCGGAGATATTCTTGAAGAAAACTTATACTGTTTTCTATGCTCAAAGCTTCCTTACACTCTAAAGAAATACGTTCAATATTATAGAAGAAGAATTCTCCGATTCTGGTGTGATTTTCAATTCTAAACTAAGCATCCTATTTATAGGAGAATGGAAAGTATACTATTTGAATAAAATCACAGGTGAACAGTACTTTTCTTTTTCTTCTCACGGACGAAACATCTGGAAGGTCACAGATGAATTAATTCGCAGACTTCTGATTTCCTACACATACGTAGGTTATAAATATTTATATATAAACCCACTCACATGTTATATATATATATATATATATATATATATATATATATATATATATATATATATATATATATCACAATCACACACACACACATAAATATATATACACTTTAAACTCCCTCCCAAACACGTTTCCTCCCCCCATCCCATTTTTATTTCATCCCACATATGGGCCCCACCCCACATATCACTTTCACACACATATATAATATATATATACTGAATAATTTTATATCGATTATTTTAAAAAATGGATAAATGGGGGTCCAAATAATAAATAAAATTTATAACAAATACTTCATAAAAATTCCCTCAATATTTTTAACAACATTTATTCATCATTATTATAACTCGCAATATTAATAATCAGATCGTTTCCAAGAAAGAGGGGGCTTTCCGATAAGAATTTCTCCCTATTGGCGCGCAATTAGGTGACCAAACTCCTTTCCTCGACAGAACTTTCTAGACATTGTTAATTATGCAGATAATAATATGAATAACTTGTCAGTTCAATTATTGATTTAATAATACAAAATATTGACAATAATTGAATCAAATAACGTGAGATACTATGCAACAATTATTGTAGCAATAATTAAATATAACTGAGTGACTTCTCACGTAAGCATCAATAATCAATATCGTGTGCTACTATGCAACCACGCGTATTATTGTATTTTTCATCACCGGGTATTTCAACAGTTAACGGTAAAACTTTCGCCGTTATTTTTATAAAAAGATATTTCTATCGTTTTCTAACTCCGATAATATTTCCGTTGTGGTGTCCACCAATGATTATGCCGTCGTACGAATATTTCATGTTAAAACGAATATTTCCCGACCAATCGAATATTTTATAACAACTTGCATACTTTGCAAAATTTATAAATATTACCCACAACTATAACATTATATCAAATCCACACCATAATATTCAAAAATATATTTCCAGAAAAATTAATCTTTATTTATGAAAGTTGGAGTCTTACATTTTCCATCTCTTCTATTATTTATGATTTTATGTTTAATTGATTTCGCATTCATGTTTCATTATTGAAATACATTCGTTTTATAGTTCTTATATGATTTTAAATTAATTATATGAGTTTTTCATAATCGATGTTTACTCGAAGAAGTTTTGATGTATTATAGTTAATACTTAAATTTTCATAATTTATACTTGTCCACATTAATTGTAAAATTACTAAATTAAATGGATGAAACCATAGTTAAATTATAAAAATAGAATAGATTGGATTACTTGTTATGTTTATTGTGTAATGGATTCGGATTCCTAGATTGCTTCCTTATTTTTAGTTAGTTTAATTATAGTTAATCAATTCTCGATCTTTATTTCTAATTCGTCTGAAATAGATATTCATGACACACTAAAATTAATTTAGTCTTGTGGGTTCGACCTGTACTTGTCAGTTACATATTTTTATTACATCAATAACCTATGACTAGGTTTCTCTCTTTTTCGCTATAAATATTAATTATCATATCTTTATATTTCTTTTCGTCCCAACATAATCTTTTTTATCCTTTCTCTTTCTAGTAAAAAACATAAACGTGAATACTAGTCTCCATTTTTAAATTTTGGAGGAGTCATGTTATATATTGGGAAAGATTTATGCCAAATTACAATATAGATACATGTACACCGTAAAAATAATATCAATTATATTTTTCTACGTAACTCACAATAAAATAAAAAAGTTGATATGAAAAATCAATATATATATATATATATATATATATATATATATATATATATATATATATATATATATATATATACACCACGGATCATGTCCGGACTCCCAGACCTGATCAAATCCGGTCCCTATTTTTTTTTTTTGCTTTTTTTTAAAACAACTAAAAAAAATTTAATATTTTATGGAACTGAAATTTTTCCATAATACAATGTTTTGGGCGTGATTTGGATACCTATACCAAAAAATGTATGTACAGTTTGCACAGACTGTACAGACCTGTTTTGTTATACGTATCCAAATCACATCCAAAACACTGTATTATATAAAAATTTCAGTTCCATAAAATATAAAAAAAAAATTAGTTGTTTAAAAAAAAGAGTCCGTATTTTAAGAAAGTCCGGGAGTCCGGATAGGAATCGGACTATATATATATATATATATATATATATATATATATATATATATATATATATATATCATGTTCCAATTTGGATAGAGTTACCTACATTTTGGAGACCCTCCCTAACTCTCCTATATATGGTAGATATTATTATTAATGTTAAAATTTGAAGAAATTAGTCTTAATTAGGACAATAGAATTGTCAATATATTAAAATTTAAATAATATTAATATATTTGACTAATTTTAAATTATATTTCATCCGTTCCAAAATTACAAGATCATTATTAAATTTTAAAAGTTAATTTAAAATATCTACAACCTAAAACAGAAGAGATTCATTAACAACTACGAAACCATAGATCTTATAATTAGTAGTAATATAATTTTTAAGTAGTTTACTGTATTCATTATTGTATTGATTAAACTTAAATGAATTTATGTTAATTTTAAAATTGAAAATATTTTAATCTGATTTTAAAAATTAATAATGATCATATATTTTGGGCATGGAGGCAGTATATCTTAATATGATTATAACTTTATATTTTATAAATTATAAAAAGTTTAAGTTCAGAATAAGTATAATATATACAAATTTATGTCAAAATTCTAACTCTTAAATATTTATAATTATTTTTTTATAAATTTATTTGATTGAACTTAGGAACAACTCAAGTTTAACTTGGTTTCAATGGATATATATATGTATGCAACATTTTTTGTGTGATTGATTGCGATTGAGAAACGTGTGTGTGTGTGTGTGTCTATATATATATATATATATATATATATATATATATATATATATATATATATATATATATATATATCGGCCTCCCTCTCCAGCGAACTTTAAAATAGCGAACCAAAGCGAACCGACTATAACGACAGTTTTTTGCGTCGCTATAACATACAAAGCCGACGACATAGTTATGGTGACGGTTCAAACCGTCGCTATAGCCGGTTCGCTTTTAGTTTATTGTTTAAGGTTCGCTGGAGAAGGGGATTATATATATATATATATATATATATATATATATATAGAGAGAGAGAGAGAGAGAGAGAGAGAGAGAGAGAGTCCGGATCCAGTTCGGGATCCCGGACTCTATAAAATCCGGACCTTTATTTATTTATTTTTTTTTTGCTTTTTTTTTTTGAAACAACTAAAAAAAAAAAAAAATTATGGAATTGAAATTTTTTTCATAATAAAGTGTTTTGGGCGTGATTTGGGTACGTATAACAAAATATGGTGGTACAGTCTGTGCAGACTGTACCACCACTTTTTGGTATAGGTATTCAAAACACACCCAAAACATTATATTATGAAAAAATTTCAGTTGCATAAAATATTAAATATTTTTTTTTAGTTGTTTTGAAAAAAAAAAGCAAAAAAAAAAAAAAAAAGGTCCGGATTTTAAGAAAATCCGGACTCCCGGACCGGATCCGTTGTGTGTATATATATATATATATATATATATATATATAGAGGTAATAATTCATAACATATATTTGTTATGAATCAAAAATTAATAAATAGCATCTCTACCTTCCATTGCAATGATTATATATAATGGTCAAAATTAAAAATGAGCTAAAGCCACCCGCTAGAAATACGAGCGGACTAAATAACTTAACGTTTAGGACAACTAGGGATATCTAGAGGACCGAGTAACTGGGTGGGGGTATCTAACGGATTGAATAACTTAATATTAACTAGGCGGGGGTATCTAGCGGACTAAATAACAAAACATTTAGATGGTTTTTAAACAGTCCGCTATGAGTTCTAGCGGACGACTTGATGGGTCATAAGAAATTGGGTGCAAACAACACATGACACAAACTGCAAATAAACATTTAATATACAAATTGCAAATAAACAATACACACACTGTAAATAAAAAATACACAAACAACTGAAACCATTTGGGAAAAAATTGAACACAAACAACTGAAACCGTTTGGGAAAAAATTGAACGCCTAGTGTACATAACATAAGAAAAAATTAAAAATTATTGCAAAATTAAAGAAGAAGAATAAGAAGAAGAAGAAGAAGAAGAAGACAAACTTGAAAAACCCACAAGTTAAATGACAAAATAAAATCGAAGAAAACAGAGTTGGAATGAAAATTCAAGACGAAGGAGACAACCTTAAAACCCAGAAAACCCGGTCGAATACTGTATTTTCAGTTCTTAACAATAACAAAAATTTGAAGCTTCGGATTCAGGAAAACCCAAAACACCAAAACATAGTAATTTTAGTTCCTTCATAAACAATAAAGACTAAAGTTTTTATTAAGAAAATTCGAACCTATAAGCAAATTTCACATACTGTATTTTCCCTTTCAAATTTCACATCTGATACCTCTTTGTATTAAAAGATGCGCTTTACTTCGTTCATCCAGACAATTAATCCTTTTGCTTGTAGCGTACCAGAAAATTCTAGTAGCTCCACTTTAAAACCCAAATCACTATGAAAGTCATCACGACCACGCCGTTCCCACAATTGTCTCCTATGGTGGTAAGGGGTGTTGAAGCTCGAATCAAAATCGTTGGATTCTTCATCGTTATCAAGGTGTGGTGATTTTCTTCATCGAATTTTGTCCACGACGACCCAGATTTTGCTCCGTTAGATGCTAGGGTAGCTCTACAACTTGTCTATGTAAATCTTCAATCATCACGTCCTGGACGTTACGATCACGGTTCAAGACTTCCTCAGCCGGAATCTGCCCACGACGACCACGATCACGACCACGACCACGACCACCAACCATTGGAACTAATGAAGTCTGTTCTAAAAAAAATGTTTGAGCTTTGATACCAACTGAAGCCGGGCGGAATAACAATTATCTTGCGAGCTAGGTAAACAAATAAATTCACAGGCAAAGGAACAAGAGATTCACAAAAACACAGAGAAATCTCTCTAATGTGTAAATTATATTTCATCAAAATCAAAGTTATCCTCTATTCACCTACAAGCCGGGCTTTATAGCTATCAAAACTTTCTCTCCAAGTCATAACAGAATCCCTAGAAATACGGGAATATAATCCTAACAAACTTCCTATATTTACGGAAATAAAATCCTAACAAATAACAACTTATTACCAAAAAAGAAATAAGCAATAATAATACTAATAAGGCCAACATGTCGAACTCCCGAAGTCATGACGCCACAAGCCGAAGACGTTCATTCTCCAGAAGCCGAAGGCGTCAATGACTTCCACACCTGCGACGATCCTCCAACTCATGATATTTTAAGGCCATCAACATGTTATCTAACAACTCGACATCATCAGCTTCGGATCCTCCTGTATCACCATTGATTATTGCAACGGAAGGTAGAGATGTTATCTGCCTATTTTTGATCCTTAATATATATATATATATATATATATATATATATATATATATAGCCAGTCTCAAAACGAACTGGTCTATGATGACGGTAAGTACCGTCACCATAGCCTAGTTCGTTAACGGATGACCTGTTTCTAAGAATGATTGTGTGTGTGTGTGTGTGTGTGTGTATATATATATATATATATATATATATATATATATATATATATATATATATATATATATATATATGGACTGATCCATAACTAACACTGTCAAATATTAAAGATTATCCTTGCAACTAATTTTGAGCATCCATTCGAATATCGAACGATTGATATAGCCTCGTCCACATCTTAGTTTTTAGTATTATGTAGTTTAATACTGCTGACACGACAAATGTCCAAAATACTCTCCAGCTTGTAAAAGTGCCTCGTCTGCAGTATTAAACTGCGGATGCTAAGTATGGATGACAAATTGGGAAATGACATCGTTTTTAAATATACTGCAAATGTTAAGTATGGTTGACCAATTGGGAAACGACGTCGTATTGATCAAGTTCAATTTTTTTAGTTTTCTAGGTTCTGCAGTATTAAACTGCAGATGCCAAATAATTGATTCCACTCTACGATTTCATTGATTCATTCTACAATTGTGAATCAATGAAAACTAAAATAATAAAAATGTGTACTTTCGATATCTCTAAACTCATAAATCTCTCAAATAGCTCTTGAAGCTCTAAATTTACCATTTTGTTTCGTTTTTCTTCTTCTTCTTTAGATCAAGAACATAAATTATAATTAAAATTATAATTTTTTATTTATATATTATATACAGAATTCCGTGTACATACGTATATGTATAGGTAGGTTTTTTTTAAAAGAAAATTCTTTAGGATTTTAATTGTTTATAATGGCGCCGCAGAGTACATTGGTGACAGGAGGAGCATGATGTGACGCCCCCAAAATTAGGTATACATCACCCATCTTGGGTCGTCAGATACATGGTACAGAATACAAATACAACTTACTAATACAACTATCGTGTACAATACGACAAAACATAACTGTGAGTTTGAATACAATTATTGTCTACTAGAGACTATACAAACTCAAAAGGAGTACTCATTATAATTATTGTCATAATATTTAACAGAATAGTGAGGACTACTAATACTATCATCTGGTTCATCACTCTGTTCCCCGACTCGTCCCAGCTATATTCTCATTTCCTGAAGAGAACAGTGAAAGAAAGGGTGAGCTCAACTAGCCCAGTAAGAAATATTATGACTAAGATAATGCAGAATAAATTATCATTAGTCTTCAACAGTGTTAAATTGATAAAATATAACGAACATCAAGTTTAACTGCAGCGGAACAAGCAATCCATTAAAAGAGTCAAGTAAAGAATAAAATCTACTATCTTCTATGATTTAAAAGGTTTTTCAACACTGTTATCGCTGTGACTCACCTTAACAAAATAATCCACATCATCGAATCACCCCTGCACTACGGCCAAGGATATTCTTTAGTATCACGACCACAATTATCCATACACTACGGGCCAAGAATGTTTATGTACTCATTAATGGTCATGATCATGCCAACAACTGTCCATCAATGCACTACGGGCCAATGAGGACTTTTACGACATCATTTATAACATTACGGTCATGATTATACCGAATAATCACTGGTCATAATCATACCAAGTCCATCTATGTATTACAGGCCACAGATGACTTTCAACATTTTATAAACATGAGGATGATGACAATGATATAAGAATTCAATAAAACAAGTTCAAGAATTAATTTATCCAAGAATTAACAACGTCCAAATTGTCAACATGATACTGCTTTGTGGAGTAAAATTCAAGAATGCTTACAAGAATATTTTAATAAAAAGATACTGGATGAAACGTAATTATCAAGGATATTCCACAAATTTCATGGAGTATAGAAGTCAAAACTTAACCAACTGAGTATAATAAAGAATGACTAACAAAAGAAATCACCATGCATGCGATAGACCGCACAGACATGTTATTCCAACAGAATAATAAATAATGGAACCAGGTCCGGCGTAAAACACACAGACATGATATTCCAACAGAATAATAATAAAGACGGAACCAGGTCCGGTGTAAAACACACAGACATGATGTTCCAACAGAATAATACTAAAGACGAAATCAGGTACGGTGTAAAACACACAGACAGGATGTTCCAACAGAATAATAATAAAGACGGAACCAGGTCCGATGTAAAACACACAGACAGGATGTTCTAACAGAATAATAGAAGAATGTCACCAAGTATAGGGTAGACCGCGTATACAGGTTATTCCAACAGAATAATAAGAAATGGAATAACAACAATTCTCTTCATGAATAAGAAAGAATAGCAACCCCTTACCGTTTTAAAGAAAAACTGAAATAAAGAAGTAGTTAAATAGTAGAATATTTTTCTTCTCTCTATATATAGTTTCTCTCTATAGTTTCTCTCTCTAGAGTTCAGTGAATTCGTAAGAAATAATGAAGGAATGAGCTGCTATTTATAGAAAAATAGAATGCATAGTAACTAATACATGAACTGTCCAGATTGATTACTTTAATCTGACGGTCCATATTTAAAGAAATTTTTTTTAAATAAAATACAATATATTCTATTTATAGAATAACTTTAATAAAGTATTCTGTTTTATAGAAAAAGATGTTTCTATTTTATTACGTTAATAATACGAATAAAATAAAACGTCATTATCGCTAAATAATTCATATTATTAACTGACAATAATTGAATAAAACTGAGTGACTTCTCACATAAGCATTAATAATCAATACCGTGTGCTACTATGCAACCACACGTATTACTGTACTTTTATTACCGAGTAGTTCAACAGTATCAATAGTAAAACTTCCGCCATTATTTTTAATAAAATATTTTTGTCGTTTTCTCAATCTGACAATAATTTCGTTGTGGGGTCCACCAATGATTGTGCCGTTGTACGAATATTTCCTGTTAAAACGAATATTCCCCGACCAATCGAATATTATATAACAACTTGCGTACTTTACAAAATTTATAAATATTACCCACAACTATAATATTATATCAAATTAACTCCATAATATTCAAAAATGATATTTATAGAAAATTCATCTTTATTTATAAAAGTTGGGGTCTTACACATGATATATCGAAAGTCATACAGTGCTTCAGCTTTTATTAAGGGTTATATACAATTGTGGCTCGTTGGTGATTTTGGCCCAATCATCATGTTTTTCTTTTCTTCACCCCTTATTTTTTTTGTTTCACTTACTTAATTTGGATGTTATAAAGATTGTAATTGAAGGAAAAAATTTCCAAAAATAGGTTTTTAAAATAAATTATATATATATATATATATATATATATATATATATCATGTATCTGAACTATGAATTTGTTACTTAGTGCTTGGTTGGATTAGTATGTTTTGAATATTCGTACAGTCTCTTATATCCTCAAGATCTTCCTTCCTATGACCGTTATGCTGAACTTGGAGTGTGGTCTTCAAAACACCCTTCTAGAAAAACCCTAAATCTGTTTTTCTTAGGCTAAAAGAGAGAATACATATTTTTGTTTTTCCTGTGATAGAAAAAGTTTTACTATACGTTTCTAATCAATGATATATATAATAACATTGATCCTTACCCTCTCTCAAGAAGTTGGTCCATATTAGGCTAGGAAAGGGATCCTTTTCTGACTTCAATACTTATCTAGATATTATTATCTAATAATGTTATTCAAATAAATATTAATTACAATTAATTCTACTAAATAATTATAATTGCACTTCAGTCTATGAATTAATTAAATAAACCCTTTACTAATAAACTGTAAATATTTTCTCTATAAATGTACATAAATATTTCAGAATCAATTAATATAATTTCGATACATTTAAACTAATTTCATAAGTTCATAATTTATATATCTCTATTTGATCATAAATTGATTTAACAATTAAATCGATCCTTTTAATAATAAATATTTAAAGACTCGGCTAAGATTCTATGATCAATGATAAATTATCTTATAAAAAATCTTATAGATGTTTTGACAATAATAGCGTTCGTAATATTAATTAAATATATTAATCAACATTTCGATGTATTAATTAATACGATGTAATCTCACTCATTGGAACATTAAATTAATATATATATATATATATACATATATATATATATATATAATAATAATAATAATAATATTAATTCCATTATAATTTCAAAATTAAGAAATTTTACTAATTAGTATTTATGTGAAAATATTTTATAAATAAAATATTATCACAGGATCCGTTTAATGCACACTGTTAATGCATTAATACTTTAATTAGAAGTCCAACTTCCATGATTAAGATAAATCATCTATGTTAAAGTACTATAACCTACATGATAATATCTCCAAATTATCCTAGGTTATAAACTATTATTTTTTAATTTATATATTACATATGATTTATATCTTTTGTGTATAACATTTATTTATACACATAAACCATAACATATATATATATATATATATATATATATATATATATATATATAGCAAGGATCAAGAGCATTTAATGAATGATCATTTAATGAATGATGAATGATGTAATTTTATTAATAAATCAATGTCCAACATAAATAAATAAACATTAAATAAATAAGTAAATATGATTTTTATAGCAAAAATCTAACAATAATTTTCTATTGGTTTTCGTTTATTTACGTTGAAAAGAAGGAGTGAGTGTTGTTGGTGAATTCATAGCTTCACTAATTCTTCTTCATTGGTTTTAACTGTTTAAGGAACCCATCTCTATTATTTGGCATCCGTAATTTAATACTGCAGAGCCTAAAAAACTAAAAAAAAATTGAATTTGGCCAATACGTCGTTGTTTCCCAATTGGCCAACCATACTTAGCGTCTGTAATTTAATACTACAGACGAGAGACTTTTACAAGGAGGGTATTTTGGGCATTTGTCTTGTCCGCAGTATTAAATTGCGGAATACTTAAAACTATATTGCGGAAGAGGGCTATATCAATCGTTCGATATTCGGATGAACATTCAAGATTTGTTATAAGGATAAAATTAATTTGACAACGTTAATTATGAATCAATTCCTTCTTGATAGGGCTTTAGAATTAACTTCTTTTGGTCATTCCCTTGGGGAGTATGCCATTTTATATATTTTCAATTCATTAATTTTTTTTTTGTAGGAAAATTGTCAAACGCATGTAGTGGGGAAGATAGGGAAATGAAATAATGGTCAACCGAATAACTAAGCCCTTTATAAAGAAACAAGAGATGTGGGATTTTCCTTTGATATGATGACAAAAGAAGAAAGGTAAAGGACCCAATTATCATTTCTTTAGTTCACATATGTATACTTTATTCTTTGCATCTATAATCCCCATTTTATAACCCATTTCTCTTCTTTTTATCTTTTGACTAATATTGATAATGAAAGATTTCAAATCAAGGGCATGCCTTTTCTTGGTTCAACTAGGCAAAGTCCCACCTTTAGGCTTCCTTTTTCCCCATGTCCACCCCCTAAAAAGAGGGATCTTCCAAAATTATATAGATTACATGTTTTTAGTAATCTAGTACCCACAAGTGATTGTAGGCTTTAATTTGGTTTCCTAAAAGAGAGCTTAGGGTCACCTTTTCCATTGTTGCATTTTTGTTATAGAGTTTGCAATTCTTGTGAAGTTTAAAAGCGTCACCTCACCACATGCGTAAGCCAGATTGTTATACTCCCTCAATTTCATGATAAAAGTTATGGTTAACTTTTTACGAATATTAAAAAAGATGATAAAATTATAAAATTGTCTATATTTAAATTCTCATTTTATTATATAGTTTTCTGTACATGACTATTGATGCTCCATAAATATGCATAGAGAATAGAATATGACACTTAATACTAAAAGTATTATAAACAAAATGTTGTAACAAATAAATTATTTAATGTAAGTAAACATTTAACTTAAAATTATCTAAAATAGTAATAAGGATTTTTATTGAGATGGAGAGAGTATATTATTTAGTTCTATTCTAGCTCAGAATATGCAGTTAGATTGTGGTCTAAATTGTAATGTATATAAGCTCTCAAATCTATAACTAAAATTAAAAGTATTAATAATGTGTGGTGACTTTTGAATTAAGTTGTGGTAGACCAAGGTATATAACCTTGTTGGAGTTCTTGAACAATGAATAGAGTCCTAGGTAGTGTTTGTTTACCAGTTAATATCTCTTTTACAGTTTCATATTTGATTCGGTAAAAGTACAAAGTTTTTTGTTGAAGTTTTGTTTGTCTCTTATAAATTCAAATAATTAAGATTCGCCTCTTAACAAAAAATTTAAATATATGGAGTCTCAATAAATATTGTACTTCCTCCATTCCAAATTTTAAGATTATTATTAATTTTTGAAAAATCAATTTGAGATATTTTTAAATTTAAAAGTCATTCAGATGTTTTATACTTTTTAGTTATCAAACAATTTTTTAACTTCATATGTTATTTCACTCAGATAATATAATTTTTTAAAATATACTAACTATTTAGATTTTAATTATTTAATTTTATTAAACACCACATTATTTTAAACTCGGGTTAATACACAACACGTGTCATTTATTGTGAGGTTAATGGACAACCTTATAATTTGTGACAAGTAATGGTTATTGGTTGTGATTGAAAAAGTTTTAGTCTTTAAGACAACTCAACTAAAACATAAAACTTGATTATTGCAATTTTCATACAATTAAATGACAATTTTATCCCTCTAAGGTGTCATATGCGGTGTCATAGTCGTTCTTAAAATTTATTTTTCATCAATTGTGTCTTCTAAATCTAAGTGGTCGATTAGTGTCAATTCTGTTTTTTGAGCTAAATTTTACCTAATTTCTCCTAAATTGAGGCATGTGCAATTTTAATAGAAGCAAAAACATTAAAACAAACACAAAACAATAAAAAAACTAATTCAAATTTGAAAAAAATAACTAAAAATATGAAAAATTATAATTTTCAAAAAAATAATTAAAAATTCCAATTTTTTTTATATAATAAATGAGTAAAATTTCATAAAAATATATATTCAGAAAAAACAATGTTTGTTAAGTATGTTAAACGTTGATTTTATTTTATTTTATGAAGAAATGAAGTTTAGAATTTTGTTTTCCATAAAATTTGATGGTTGGATCACATTAAAGATGGAAATGCAAATGCTCCATGTTTTGTCAAGAAATATATAATTTTTATGAAATATTTATATTTGAGTTTTTCTGGCAAATTGAGTTTTACTTTTATTTTATTGAATAAAAAACAATTACTAAAACATATTTAATTTCTAAAATCAATTTTCAAATTTTAAAATAGAGTAGTTAATCAAAGGTCTAAAACATATCCTCAGCAGGCTAATGCTACTTTCTTTCGAACTATATTTAATAGGGCTTTTTTTCCCTACTCTTTTTAGAGTGAGCAATTGTTGGGTAGGTTTTCTGGCCCATTAATATAATCTTTTTGTTTTTTTTTTCAAGGTAACGTTGGCATCCGTTGCCAAAGTTGCATAAATTAATGAATTGCCTTCATTATAGTGATTGGCTTTTTAAACTCAACTTAAATATTTTTTAACTTTAAATTGAAATAATTTTTTTTTATAGTTCTTTCCTTCCATATTATGTGATCATGTTGACTTTTTAAGTCAATTTAAGAGATTTTTAAATTCGAAATTGACATAGATTCTTTTAATTCTAATTAATGCAATGGTGAATATTGTAAACTATCTAAAGAGTATTAATCATTATAAATTTTATTATTTCATAATTTTTAACGAGTCATTCTAATTTTGAGTTTAAAAATATTTCAAATTGACTTTCAAAAGTTAATGATGGACATATAATTTGGAACATAGGGATTATAATTTTAGTCATCTTAATTTTGATTTTTAAAATGTCTTCGTTCGATTGCTTGAAGGACTCAATTGAATTTTTTGCCACTTTAAAGGACCAAATTAAAATTGGGTGGCAACTTAATTGAGTATACTAAACTTTTGTATACAAATTTACACCATGAAAAGAAAAACTACAAATTTACATCATGAAAAGAAAAAAACTACAGTGATTACATTTTCATAACCATTCATATACATACCAACATTATCCATGCACTAAACTTGAGGAACTGTATTTCTAGGGCTTTCTGCGTTGCTAACTATACTAGAAGATTGCCTCCTTTGCTGCTGCCATTGTTTACTAACAACTGATATAAACTCAAAAACATTCTGGTTTTGTGGCATAGACTTTTGAAATTTTTTGATGAAGCTAATGGCATAAGCGGCAAGAGCAACTGTTGATGTTCCTCCTGTTAATCCAAATAGTACCCAAAAGCTGCTTAGGTCAATGCTAGCATCTTCATTAGAAGAAATGGAATTCAAATCCACACATTTCTCGGAGACAATGTAGGTGTTTTCGAGTTCTCGAAGCTTCCCACTTTCAGTGACATTCATGAGTGCCTGGTTTATATCTGGAAGCATTGAAAAGTTCTTCTGAAATGCCTACAAGTACAAGAAGAAGAATGAATATTGTCTTTGTGAATGTAGTCATACGACCCGTAAACCCCCTGAGCGTAGTTTGTTTACAAGGATTATAATTATGAGATTATGAGATTATAATTATAAGACTATTAATATTAAGATTAAATAGTTCTAGTCACATGTTTATTTTTTATGAGATTATTCATGAGATAATTTAAAATAATCTCACGTATTGTTTGTTTTTTCTATGATTAATTAAAGGATTTGATAAAAAAATTATTGTTTGGACTATTATATTCTTACCAATAATAACATATTTTAAACTATAATTTAAACTTGTTTAAACATCAAAAAATGATAAACAATAAGTTGTTTACTAATAAGCTGTTTAAATAAGTTTTGACAAACAAAAAGTCATTATTTAAATATGACTAGGACTTATAAGCTGTTTACCAATAAACTATTTAAATAATAAGTTGTTTACCAATAATAAGTTATTTACAAATAATAAGTTGTTTACCAATAATTTTTTTTTACCAATAATAAATACATGGATATTCTAGTATCACCACCATTGGAACTAAAAACACATGGATAGCCATTATTTATAAATACATGGATATACCCAAAACACATGGATATTCTAGTAAAAATGAAACTAAAGTATAAAAGACCATCTTTATAGGATTTCTATATTTAATTCAATGTGTCCAATAAAGATGATTAGACCTACTTTTGTTTTTGTCCATTTCAGTTTGAATTGCTAGCAATCATCTTTGTAAAGTTAAGATAACTCGAAGCAGAAAGACTTTTAAAAAAGTAAACTTACAAAGCCAAATCCTCCAAATTTGAAGGTCTCCTTAGTTTTTGTGAAGCTTTTGCAGTACTGGGCAAGAAAAACTTTAGCCGAAGGAACTTCAAGGAAAATGGCTGCTATTTCTCCGGTATTGAGGGCTTTGGCGTATTGGGCTGTTGATGAATAGTTCTTGATCTTGAAGGATTCGAAATGTAAAACATCCTTCAAATATGAGTGAAGAAAGGATCCTTTGCAATACCCAACAGTTGCATTCATCTTCTTGAGTGTCTCAACATCCTTTATTGCTGGTTCAAGCCTTTGGGCTGTGAGCATGCTGGCAAGGCTGGCTGTGTAACTCTGTGTAATTATTAGTGCCACAAAAAGCCATACCACCATTGCCATCCTTGATAAATTACTATGTAGTTTTTCTCCTGTAAAGTACAAAAGATTAACCATGATAATATGTTATAAGCTGACTGCTCATACAGAGTTTTTCATTAAACTATATATTAGCAGCAATTGGTATATTTATTTCAGCAAGACAAAATGCAAAATTATACTCCGAGTTATCATTTTGTGTAGATATGATACCTGACTATTACTCTATTGTGGTACAATTAATAATATAAAACTATATATTTTGGAATAATTCTAAGGCAACCTAGCTACCGGGCCTCTCTTTTTCGATCTTCTTTTTTTCATTCCAAAAAAATTTATAATATTTATTTTAACTCAAAATTCGGATTTTGGGTTTAGGATTTAAGGTTTAAGGTTTAGTGTCTAGGGAGTCAAAAGAAAAAAAATTAGACCAACTTTTTACAGAATTTAGTGATTTAAGTATAATTTAAATACATGTAAAAAATAACATTTAGGGTTTAGGGTTTAAGGTTTTAAGATTTAGGGTTTAGGGTTTAGGGTTTAGAATTTAGGAAGTAAAAAAAATAAATCAGAAAAAGAAAAAGAAAAGGGCCCAGTCGCTAGCACCGCTTTAGAAGGACTCTATATTTTGGATTAGTTTTGCACTACTAATTTATACCTTAAAAGACATGAACTCCACAAACTCCTCAAAGTGATAATATTAAAGAGAAGTACCAAACTCCACAAAGCATTTTCAAACTCTTACACTTACCTTGCAAGGTAAAGAGTGTGGCAAATGATAGCCAAAATATTGTTCCAACTTGATTGGGGATAGAGCCCCGGAGTTGTTCGGAGTGCTTTCTCTCTATCAGCCACACTATGAAACCATTGTACACAGTGATTGCAGCTATTAAGCCCCACATTTCTTTTGTGAAGGGCTTCATGAAAAGCCATACCCGATTAGGCAATCTAGATCGAACGGGAACTATCAGCTCCATTCCGGATTCTGTGTAGGGTTGTGTGAAATCCGCAAGCTCATGTCTTTCGGATATAATTGTTACATCACCAGCTACTGCATCAATTTTCTGCTTCAATACAATGATTTTCAATTCCAAATGAGCTACAAATATTATTATTTAACAATAAAAATAAGAGCACCGGATGAAAATCACGAAAAAAAGAGAACATATGCAACTTCTATCAACACACATCGTATTCGAAAAAGTTACATTTGGAGGACAAAATTTATCTTTTATGCTACCACCCGATATGCAACTTCTTTTTTTTGCAAGTGATAAAAGTTGCATGCATGCTTATTTTCGTGTTTCTATAGTTTTATCTTATCATTAAACCTAAGATTTTAAAAAAGGATCCAGAACAGTTCAAAATGAGGCAATTCATTAATTTGTACAGTCTATAAAAACAAGTTATATTTTATATAGTCTAGACATGAATCATACTCAAAATGTGGCAATCCATTAATTTGGACAGTATATAAAAATAAGTTGCATTTTTTATACTCTATATATGCATCATACTACTGTAAACCTTTGTTATTCTTAGCACTATCCAATTTCAACTATTATTTAATATAAAAAATGGTAATATTAAAACAAAACAAAAAAAAACTAGTTAAAGAGCTAAAAATATATATTTGTAAGCAGTCTTACCCCCAAAGATATTTGTTCCACCAATTCATTATAAGGTATGTCAAACGGGAAATATTCGTATGACAAAGTATTGCCTTCCGGCAACCTTTTCATGGTTTCTTCAAACACCTTAATTGAAAATCCGTCGTAAGTAGTTTTGTTAGATTTTGGATCATTTTCCACCTTCACAAATTGACTGAACAGCGAGGTTGTAGGCACCCCCACCCTCAACGGCTCCTCCCTCTCCGCCAGTATCCGCCGTCTTCTCTCGCTGTACGACGGTTGCGCCGGCCAGAGAACTTTTCCTAACATTTCCATGGAATTGTCATAAATAGCTCCATTATCCACATTTTCCGAAAATCCAAGTCCTTTGGTCCAATACCCACTTTGGTAACTCTTTCCGATCACGTTAACTATTTCTACTGTATTCGCCGGAGCTATTGTCCGATCAGTATATTGAATTTTTCCACTCAGCCCACAAAAATTTGCAGCTGAAATTCTTTCTAACAATTCGTCGGTATCACATTTATTATTATCGAAAATCGCTCTCATGGTATCGTAGGCCTGTGCAGCAAAGATGCCGGGCTCGTCATTTTCCTCATCTGGGTACTCTGTTCTGAATTTTGCCCGGAAGTTTTTCCTGAAATCTTGAAACTCCGGCGAGTTTTCCGGGAAGTAAGTCTTTAATCCGATGAGACCTTGCATTGAGTACATTTTGGTGGGACTGATGGAATGGAAGAGATCAGAAATTCTGTTTGTTGTGATCCAGGCGTAGCCGTCTCCAGTCATTTCTAATTTCTTTGCCGTTTGATACAGCCAGAATCCGGATTCTAGAGATGTATGGATTATAAAGACCCTACATTTCTTTTTCTTGAGTTCCTTAAGCTGTTTATCGAAAGAATTAAGAGAAAAAGATGCGATTGGGATGATATTGGTTAGTTCACCACCAGTTTGTTGAAATGCCTGAGAGAGTTGAGAGACGAATAATGAAGGAATGGAAAGAGAATGGAGGTTCTCGTATATGAGAGTAACTTTACGGAATCCCCAAGATTTTACAATTGCAGCGATGGCATTCATTTGTACATGCTGGCTGGGAGAGGCTTGAACAAGGAAGGAATCTGTTGCCCATGGCGGAGTTGTATCAGCAAGAGAGAGAAAAACTGGTGCATCATGTCCTGCTTCACTAGCCGCCTCGGCAATAGCTGATGCTTCTTCCCATGTATGAGCTCCCACAATGGCTTTCACACCATGTGTATCAATAAGATCTTTGGCTGCGTTGCACCAAATTTCTAGTCATATTGGGTAATGGGGAGAAAAATTTTAAAAGGAATTTTTTTTTCTATTGTACAACTCAATAATACTTTTCGAGTAATACTAGATAACTAGACAGAAGTTGTCTATTTTTACCTAGACAGAGCTCTACGGGATTGTACCGTGCAACTATGTAAATTTTATTTAGGCAAACTAAACAACTTTTTTCTAGTTTCCTAGCATTACTCACACTTGGCCATAGAAATGAAAACTTTACCTGCTAGAGCTGCACGAACAGGCTTACTTTTAGAGTTTTGAAAGTAAAGAAGAATACTTTGATTGGTAACGGTGCTGAAATCATGAATTGCCATCTTTATTGCTACTTTGGCCTCTTTACCAGGTCGAGACGTTTGGTCAATAATGGCAGCAATACTAATTGCACCGGCCCTTTCATGGTTCATCTCTGTCGTAGTCAAGGTTCTGTTTGCTATTGCTGCTTGTGGAAGAATGAAAGGCGACGACAAGGCAATCAGAGAGAGGATGAGGAAAGAAAATATGTTCATTAAATGGTTGTTGATTGAATTGTGGATGCCTAATTAAATTTTCCCGGATGAATTTATGATTTATATGTCTTGTATGGTTTAAAAGTATTTGTATGACAATTTCAAACTGCATTAATCTGTTCCTGCAGTTGGAAGGAACACAAAAGTCTTCCTAAGAATAGGTAAAGGGAAGAATAGGCAAAGGGAAGAAAAAAACAATAGGCAAGAAATTAATTGCAACCTTCAGATGTTGCCTTCATTCACCGTCCTAATGCGGGCTAACTGTGCAAATGGGAAAAACTTTGACGCTGAGACCAAATGTAATAGAAAAAAACTGTATCATACACATTACATCATCTTGAGATATTTCACATGAATTTCACATTGGATAAATTCAAGAATGTAGATGGATTAATAAGTATGGTAGAGCATCAACTTAATAGGTTAACCTTTTACATGAATCTCATATTGGATAAATTTAAGAGTGTAGATGGGTTAATAAATATGGTAGAGCCTCAACCTAATAGGTTAACGTTTTAGGTAAGGAGGTGGTCCAACATGCTTATTGGGTCAGTCTACACAGGTGTGCGCTGCATTGGTGATGAATTGATGTGAGATGGATCGTACAATTCCGCTACACATCACATGTACATGGTTTTAATGTAATGCATACGTGTTTTGAATCTCATTTTTCTCCACTTATGATTTTTTTTTTCTGAAAAAAATAAAAATCTGCCACCCAAAATCTGCAATTTTTATTGGTGCCCCAGCAATAGCAACACGTTTTAGATTTTGCTGCTTCTTAGAAGCTGAAAGGGGCTTTGAATATGTCAACTTATTAACTTTGTAATTTAGTTAAATGTCTAGGAGTACATTTTCTACTCAATTCATGTCAATAATCAAATGGGAAGTGGTTATCATGAAATTTATTTTTGGATAAGTTGGTCAATTGATCAATAGAGTACTGACACGCAGGCGAGATTATATGTGTGTTAACATTCTATCGGTCAATTGACCAACTTACTAACAAATAAATTTCATGCTAACCGGATCCATCAAATGTCACCAACACCGGCCGAGGTGGCAAATGGGTCAATCTGATTGTAATGGGTATTGGGTAAAATTTAATGGGTTGATATCAGGTCATTAATTGATGGATAAATTACATATAGTAGTACATTTTTAAAAATAATTATAAAAATCATACATCTATAAAATTTTTACAAAAGTATTACACTTTTTTGTTTTTATTTTCAATCTTAACATAATTAAAGGTCCTTAAATTAAGGGATTAAAATGTAATGACTAACATGGCAATATCAGTGTAATTAGTATTCCTTAATTTAGGGGATTAGTTTTGGTAGGTGCCATTCTATTCTTCTATTTTCATATTTAAAGACAAAAGCTGAAGAGTGAAGTGAGAAGATGAAGACGCCGGTGAAGAGAGAAGATGACGACGTCATTTTGCCATTTTCTCTCTCGTTTTCTTCTATTCTGCCATTTTTCTTCAAAAGATGAAGACGTCATTTTTGTCATTTTTGTATAAAAGATGAAGACACCATTTCTGTCATTTTTGTATAAAAGATGAAGACGTCATTTCTTCCATTTTCTTTTATTCTGCCATTTTTTTCTCTCTCTTTCATTCTTCCAATTGTTCTTCATATTTCTTTGTACTCTGTTTTTGTAAGTACTTCTATTTTACCTCTCTCTCTCGCACCAGTTTTTAAGGTTTTCTCTTTAATTTCATTCATTTGGGGTTTATGATCTTAATTTTATACAAAATGTGCATTTGATTATGAATTTATGATCACTTTTTTTTTTACTGGTGTTGATTGGTGTTTACCTTAGTATAAAAGTTTGGTTACCTCAGTTTAAAAGTTTGGTAACCAAACTTTTATACTAAGGTAACCAAACTTTTATACCAAGGTAACCAAACTGTCATACCAAGGTAACCAATCTGTAAGACCCCAACTTATTAATGAATAAAATCAAATTTTCTCGAAATATTATTGTGAATAATAAGGGGTTAATTTGATATAATACTTTGGTTATGGGTGAAATGTGCAAATTTTGCAAAATAAGCAAGTGGTTATAAAATATTTATTTTTGGTCGGTGAATATTCGGTTGGTCGTGGAATATTCTTGCTGTCGGGGAATATTCGTACGACGACGCAGCCTTGTGTGGGCCCCATAACGAAAAGCGATTGGATGAAGAAAACGACAAGTATAAGTTGTTGTTACCGTTAATACTGTTGGAATACTCGGTGGTTAAAATACAGTAGCACACGGTATTGCACCAATTATTGATTCTTACGTAAGAAGGCACTACTCAATAATTGTTACAGTAGTTATTATTCAATATTTTATTTTATTGATTCAATAATTGCTGCGTTGATATTTTATATTATTGTTGTTTCAAATAATTGTTGCTGCACAGTATTTTCATTTATCAGATCAATAATTCATATTATTTGAATAATATTATTAGATAACATTATTGGCAATGTCTAGAAAGTTCTGTCTAAGGAGAGGTTTGGTCATCTAATTGCGCGCCAGTAAGGAGAAATCCTTATTGGAAAGCCCCCTCTTTCCTGGGAACGGCCTGGTTGTCATAAATGTGATTCTGTAATATTATTTGTGAATAATTAATTATTGATTCATATGATAAGGAAATATTTATTTTATGTGGATATAAATGAGGGATATATTTTTGTGGTTAAAAATGAAGGAGTTAATGTTGAGGTTTTTGTCAGTATTTTTATCGGAATGGAGGTATTAAAAATCAGGGTTTTTGAGATAGTTTGCGGGGGTTATAATTTTTAATCCGACCGTTGGATCGTGGTAATTTTTGGATATGTTATACATATATAAGTTGAGTATATGTCCACAAATTTTGAACCGTTAAAAATGAACGTATGATTTATTACGAATTTTACAAGATGACTGGTTCAGAAATTGTTGAATTTTCGGAGTTTATCATTTTGGTGGAAAATTCTAGAATTGGTGGGCCCCACTTGTGGTTGGTGAAGAAATGTGCTGAATTATATTTCAAATGTGGTGGGTGGGAATAGTAGCAGGTAAAGCCATCAGGTTGCAGGTCAAACCTACCAAAATTTTCCTATAAATAGAGGGCTAAGTTAGAATTGAAAATCACACCAGAAACAAGTTTTCTCTCTTTCTCTCTCTAGATTATTGAGTGTATTTTGTGAGTATTTAGATACTTTGAGAGTTTCTATTCATCAGAGCAAGTTTCTTTCAGCCTTATACCGGTATTCCGACCAGAAGTACTGATTTTGAGGTAAGGGATATTATTTTCTTCTTAAATGATATTATTTTCTTCAATATCATTATGCTGAAATATTGATATGAGTTTTTATCAAATTTGGAACTTTTTGTGTCGGGGTTACTATTCACGTATACGGCACTATTCACGTATACGGCACTATTCACGAATACGGCACTATTCACCGAAAAATAAAATTTTTTCTTTTTGTCCAAGATGTCTATTATGGTTACTATCTTTGATTGTATCCATGTTTTGATCTTTATTTTTGAATTCTGCTTCACAATTGATTATTATGAAGTATTATTGATCTTGGATAAACTGTTATACGAATCCCTACTATTTGTCCTTCTGTCTCATTGGATTCGTTCTCTTTAAGATATTTTTCATCATCCTCAGTCCTAAATGATGATATTAATGAATATCTTTGGCCTGTAGTGCAAAGATGTATGATTACTTGATGAATATCTTTGGCCTGTAGTGCAAAGATGAACAGGTGTTGAGATGAACATGACTGACAGGTGATACAAATGAATATCTTTGGCCTGTAGTGCAAAGATGAATATTTGGATAAAGATGATTATTAATTGATGTTACAGGGATAAAATATTGATGATGGACTTTTAAATCTTAGAAGATAGTAGAATTCTTTCTCTACTTGACTCTTCTAATGGTTTGCTGTTTCCGCTGCAGTTGTTGATCTAAAACTTGTTGTCGATTATATTTTATCAGATTTTTCCCTGTTGAAGACTAACGATAATTTGTTGTATATTATCTTAGTCATAATATTCTTTACTGGGCTAGTTGAGCTCACCCTTTTCCTTTTTGTTCCATTTTTCTTCTCAGGAGGTGAGAACATAGCAGGATCTAGTCGGGGTATGGAGTGATGGTTCTAGAAAGATGTTTTAGCAGTCCTCACTATTTCTGTAAAATAGTGTTTGAATAATTGTAATGAGGATTTATTTGAGTGTGGATATTGTCTAGAAGACAATATTTGTATTTAAACTCACAGTATGTGTTGTCGTATTTTGCACGACAATTGTATTATTGAAGTTGTAGTTTGCTTTCTGTACCATGTATTTGGCGACTCAGAATGGGTGTTGTATACCTATTTTGGGGGCGTCACAGTTGGTATCAGAGCTTAGGGATATGATCCCTGGCTGAGATGTGAGACAAGAACTAGGAGGGGAGAGACGGGGAATTCCTTCGCTAGTATGACCTGACTAAGTTTATTTGGTGTTTATTTGGTCGGTCAGAGTATAGGGATAATATATGACATGACTATTAACCCTTGTTTTATGGCAGTATTTAAGAATGGCAGCTGAGAACGTTAATAATGGAGTAAATCAGACCGTGGAGACACCTTTGATCACTACCCAGGGGAACGTGCAACAGGAAGGCAATATTCCTCCTGTAAACAACGTTACCGAGCAAACGATGAATGATGGAATGTTTAGGAGCTTTTTGCAGTTCATGCAAAATCAGACGAGGGAGACTCGTGTGCAGAATACGGGTGGAAATGATAACAACGCGCGGTTTGTCACAGCTAAGCAGTTCAAAGAATTGGGACCACCAGAATTTAAGGGAAAGCCGGATCCGATCATGGCGGAAACGTGGGTCAAGCAAATTACCAAGATATTCGATGTCTTGGGATGCACGGAGGAACAGAAGGTTCCATTCGCCACCTTTATGTTCCGCGGTGAGGCAGACTACTGGTGGGAGTCTGTGAAGCGTACCCAGCCTGACGCACTCAACATGTCCTGGGAAACATTTCAAAAACTGTTCAATGACGAGTACTTTCCTGAAAGTATTCGTCATATGAAGGAGGTTGAGTTTATTAGACTGGAACAAAACAACATGACGGTGTCCCAGTACGAGGCGAAGTTTACAGAGTTATCCAGGTTTGCACCTCATTTGGTCGAAAATGAGGAACGAATGACAAGGATGTTTCTGAGAGGTCTAAAACCTGAGATTCGACAGTAACTTATCTCTCATAAATTTTCTTTATATTCAGATGTTGTAAACAGGGCTCAATTATTAGAGCGAGATAATGAGTATGTGCAACCGAGGGACCACAACCAGGGTCATACCGGTGGCGGCAGTCATCGAAGCAATGAAAACCAGCAGGGAGGAAAACATTCGGACAAAAGCGGTAACCACTCTGGTGGTAATCGTGGTCGTGATAATAGAAGGAGCGAGTCGGGAGGAGATTTCAAGAAGAGAAGGTACAACAATGATAACGTGAAGACGTCAGCACAAACATCAACTGTTTCTAGGGGAGGAGAACGACCACCGGTCGTATGTTACAAATGTGGGAAAGAGGGACATATCAGCCCAAACTGCCCACAACAATCCAAGGTATGTTATAACTGTGGAAAGGAAGGTCATATAGCTCGAGAGTGTTCTGTAGCAAAACCAAGTTCAGCGGGGATGGTGACTCCAAAAGTTATCCCGGATAAGTCGAAATCAGCGGTTCCTGGAAGGGCGTTTGTCGTGACTGGCCAAAACGCGAGAAACCCGAACGAGGTGATCACGGGTAAGCTAATCTTGAATTCTTGCGAAGTTTATACTTTACTAGATACCGGTTCTACCCATTCTTTTATCTCTCCTGCTTGTGCTCAACGTTTAAACTTGACTCCGGAGAAATTGGACTTTAACTTATCTGTTGAAACTCCGTTGGGTGAAACCTTCGTTACATCTACAGTTTATAAATCTTGCATGATCCAAGTTGGCACTATCACATTACCTGTTGATCTTATCTCTTTAAAGATACTTGCTTTTGATGTGATTTTAGGAATTGATTGGTTAACCACTCATCATGCTAAAATTGATTGTTTTCGTAAGGTTGTTAGTTTTCATATTCCTAACCAACCTGTCATACGAATTCAAACTACTAAACCACTAAAATCAGTCACTGTCATATCAAGCCACAAAGCTATTCGTTTATTGAAAAACGGATGTCAAGCTTTCTTAGCCCATGTTATGGATTTGAACAAAGACAAGTCAGATTTGAATAATATTTCTATTGTTAGAGAATTTCCCGATGTATTTCCTGAAGAACTTCCCGGTCTACCCCCGGAACGAGAAATTGAATTCTTTATTGACCTTGAACCCGGTACAAAGCCCATTTCTAAAACCCCATATCGAATGGCTCCTATTGAACTTCAGGAGTTAAAAGTCCAACTACAGGAGTTGTTGGACATCGGTTTTATTCGTCCTAGTACGTCTCCTTGGGGTGCTCCTGTTTTATTCGTAAAGAAGAAAGACGGGAGTATGCGACTTTGTATTGACTATCGAGAATTGAACCATGTCACCATCAAGAATAGGTATCCGCTACCTCGCATTGATGACCTGTTTGACCAGTTGCAAGGAGCACAATTCTTTTCAAAGATCGATCTTCGTTCTGGATATCATCAGCTGAAGATTAAAACTGAGGATATTCCAAAGACTGCCTTCAGAACTCGGTACGGGCATTATGAATTCTTAGTAATGTCTTTTGGATTGACTAATGCTCCTGCTGCCTTCATGGATATGATGAACCGTGTATTCAAAGAATATTTGGATCAGTTCGTTGTTGTCTTTATTGATGACATCCTCATCTATTCCAAAAGCCGTGAAGATCATGAGCGCCATTTGAAGCTGGTACTGCAAAGGCTTCGTGAAAACAAGCTATATGCCAAACTGAAGAAATGCGAGTTCTGGCTTGAGGAAGTAGCATTCCTTGGGCACGTGGTGTCAAAACATGGAGTATCTGTCGACCCGGCGAAGATTGAAGCCATACAAAGTTGGGAGCAACCGAAGTCGGTAACCGAAGTACGTAGCTTTCTGGGCTTAGCTGGTTATTATCGGAGATTTGTGGAAGGATTTTCTCGAATCGCTACTCCGTTAACTCAGCTGACTCGGAAAGATACAAAATTCGTATGGAGTGAGGAATGCGAGAAGAGTTTCCAAGAACTCAAGAGGAGACTCATTTCGGCACCTGTTCTGACAATACCATCTGGTTCGGATGGATTTGTTATCTACAGCGATGCTTCAGGCAAAGGGTTAGGATGTGTTCTCATGCAACATGGGAAAGTCATAGCCTATGCCTCACGACAACTCAAAGAATATGAGAGGAATTATCCTACTCATGATTTGGAGTTGGCAGCAGTCGTTTTTGCGTTGAAGATCTGGAGACACTACCTTTATGGGGAGAAAGTGGAGATCTATACAGATCATAAAAGCCTCAAATATTTCTTCACCCAAAAGGAACTCAACATGCGGCAGCGACGTTGGCTCGAGCTGTTGAAAGATTACGATCATACCATCCAATATCATCCTGGAAAAGCAAACGTAGTAGCTGACGCATTGAGTAGAAGATCATATGCGGGTACGAGTGCAATATTGTTAACACAAAGGCCCATTTTGTATGACTTGCAAAGGATGGAGATAGAGATGAAGGCTCCAAGTACCCACATGATGATATCAAATATACGAGTAGAACCGACTTTAATCGATAAAGTTAAAGCTGCTCAAGCTACGGATATAGAGCTGATGCGTATGAAGAAGAAAGTGCAAGAAGGTGCTATTCCAGAAGCAAGAATCGATGAAGAAGGAATACTTCGAGTCAACTCCAGACTTTGTGTTCCTAACGATTTTGACTTGAAGCATAGAATAATGATGGAGGCACACAACACACCGTTTGCAATCCATCCTGGGAGTACCAAAATGTATCACGATCTTCGACATACATTTTGGTGGAGCAATATGAAAAGAGAGATCGCGGAGTTTATCTCGAGATGTTTAACTTGTCAACGTGTAAAAGCGGAGCATCAAGTACCAAAGGGTCCATTGCAACCACTTGAGATTCCGAAATGGAAGTGGGAACACATTACTATGGATTTTGTTACAGGTCTTCCCAAGGTTTCTCAAGGCATAGATGCGATTTGGGTTATTGTTGATAGATTAACCAAGTCCGCTCATTTCTTGCCGATACGTGAGACTTATTCCCTTGAACGTCTTGCTAGTATGTACGTGAACGAGATTGTGAGATTGCATGGCATGCCAGTATCCATAGTTTCGGATCGTGACCCAAGATTCACTTCACGATTTTGGGTTAGCTTGCAGAAAGCTATGGGCACGGATTTACGATTCAGTTCAGCATACCATCCTCAAACGGACGGACAATCAGAGAGGACTATTCAAACTCTTGAAGATCTATTAAGACTTTGTGTCCTAGATCTCAAAGGGAGTTGGGATAAGTACCTACCATTGGTGGAATTCTCCTACAACAACAGTTATCAGGCGAGCATAGGTGTGGCTCCATTTGAGGCGTTGTATGGAAGAAAATGTCGTTCTCCAGTATGCTGGGACGAGGTGGGTGAAGCAACATTGTTGGGACCAGAATTGGTACGCATTACTACAGAGAAGATCCAAACGATTCGACAACGTATACAAACGGCACAGGATCGACAAAAGAGTTATGCGGATCTTCATCGGAAGGACGTGGAATTTAATATTGGGGATCATGTATTGTTACGTGTTGCACCATGGAAGGGAGTTACAAGATTTGGGAAGAGAGGAAAGCTCAATCCAAGATTTGTTGGTCCATTTGAGATTCTTGAGCGAATAGGAAATGTGGCATATAGACTCGCATTACCTCCAAGCATGTCTCGTGTTCATAATGTTTTTCACATATCTATGCTTCGTAAATATGTTAAAGACCCGAACCACATTATTGAGTTAGAACCAGACGAGATAGCTGAAGATTTAACGTACGAGGAGGTACCTGTTAAGATCTTGGATAGGAAAGAGCATGTCCTACGCACGAAGGTTATACCACAAGTTAAGGTTTTGTGGAGAAACCATGCTATTGAAGAAATGACCTGGGAGTTGGAATCAGAAATGAAAGCGAGGTATCCTCACCTTTTTGAAACATCAGGTACGTACGTCAATTTCGAGGACGAAATTTCATAAGGAGGGGAGGTTGTAAGACCCCAACTTATTAATGAATAAAATCAAATTTTCTCTAAATATTATTGTGAATAATAAGGGGTTAATTTGATATAATACTTTGGTTATGGGTGAAATGTGCAAATTTTGCAAAATAAGCAAGTGGTTATAAAATATTTATTTTTGGTCGGTGAATATTCGGTTGGTCGTGGAATATTCTTGCTGTCGGGGAATATTCGTACGACGACGCAGCCTTGTGTGGGCCCCATAACGGAAAGCGATTGGATGAAGAAAACGACAAGTATAAGTTGTTGTTACCGTTAATACTGTTGGAATACCCGGTGGTTAAAATACAGTAGCACACGGTATTGCACCAATTATTGATTCTTACGTAAGAAGGCACTACTCAATAATTGTTACAGTAGTTATTATTCAATATTTTATTTTATTGATTCAATAATTGCTGCGTTGATATTTTATATTATTGTTGTTTCAATAATTGTTGCTGCACAGTATTTTCATTTATCAGATCAATAATTCATATTATTTGAATAATATTATTAGATAACATTATTGGCAATGTCTAGAAAGTTCTGTCTAAGGAGAGGTTTGGTCATCTAATTGCGCGCCAGTAAGGAGAAATCCTTATTGGAAAGCCCCCTCTTTCCTGGGAACGGCCTGGTTGTCATAAATGTGATTCTGTAATATTATTTGTGAATAATTAATTATTGATTCATATGATAAGGAAATATTTATTTTATGTGGATATAAATGAGGGATATATTTTTGTGGTTAAAAATGAAGGAGTTAATGTTGAGGTTTTTGTCAGTATTTTTGTCGGAATGGAGGTATTAAAAATCAGGGTTTTTGAGATAGTTTGCGGGGGTTATAATTTTTAATCCGACCGTTGGATCGTGGTAATTTTTGGATATGTTATACATATATAAGTTGAGTATATGTCCACAAATTTTGAACCGTTAAAAATGAACGTATGATTTATTACGAATTTTACAAGATGACTGGTTCAGAAATTGTTGAATTTTCGGAGTTTATCATTTTGGTGGAAAATTCTAGAATTGGTGGGCCCCACTTGTGGTTGGTGAAGAAATGTGCTGAATTATATTTCAAATGTGGTGGGTGGGAATAGTAGCAGGTAAAGCCATCAGGTTGCAGGTCAAACCTACCAAAATTTTCCTATAAATAGAGGGCTAAGTTAGAATTGAAAATCACACCAGAAACAAGTTTTCTCTCTTTCTCTCTCTAGATTATTGAGTGTATTTTGTGAGTATTTAGATACTTTGAGAGTTTCTATTCATCAGAGCAAGTTTCTTTCAGCCTTATACCGGTATTCCGACCAGAAGTACTGATATCTTGAGGTAAGGGATATTATTTTCTTCTTAAATGATATTATTTTCTTCAATATCATTATGCTGAAATATTGATATGAGTTTTTATCAAATTTGGAACTTTTTGTGTCGGGGTTACTATTCACGTATACGGCACTATTCACGTATACGGCACTATTCACGAATACGGCACTATTCACCGAAAAATAAAATTTTTCCTTTTTGTCCAAGATGTCTATTATGGTTACTATCTTTGATTGTATCCATGTTTTGATCTTTATTTTTGAATTCTGCTTCACAATTGATTATTATGAAGTATTATTGATCTTGGATAAACTGTTATACGAATCCCTACTATTTGTCCTTCTGTCTCATTGGATTCGTTCTCTTTAAGATATTTTTCATCATCCTCAGTCCTAAATGATGATATTAATGAATATCTTTGGCCTGTAGTGCAAAGATGTATGATTACTTGATGAATATCTTTGGCCTGTAGTGCAAAGATGAACAGGTGTTGAGATGAACATGACTGACAGGTGATACAAATGAATATCTTTGGCCTGTAGTGCAAAGATGAATATTTGGATAAAGATGATTATTAATTGATGTTACAGGGATAAAATATTGATGATGGACTTTTAAATCTTAGAAGATAGTAGAATTCTTTCTCTACTTGACTCTTCTAATGGTTTGCTGTTTCCGCTGCAGTTGTTGATCTAAAACTTGTTGTCGATTATATTTTATCAGATTTTTCCCTGTTGAAGACTAACGATAATTTGTTGTATATTATCTTAGTCATAATATTCTTTACTGGGCTAGTTGAGCTCACCCTTTTCCTTTTTGTTCCATTTTTCTTCTCAGGAGGTGAGAACATAACAGGATCTAGTCGGGGTATGGAGTGATGGTTCTAAAAAGATGTTTTAGCAGTCCTCACTATTTCTGTAAAATAGTGTTTGAATAATTGTAATGAGGATTTATTTGAGTGTGGATATTGTCTAGAAGACAATATTTGTATTTAAACTCACAGTATGTGTTGTCGTATTTTGCACGACATTTGTGTTATTGAAGTTGTAGTTTGCTTTCTGTACCATGTATTTGGCGACTCAGAATGGGTGTTGTATACCTATTTTGGGGGCGTCACACAATCCACCTCCACACTATCAGTTTTTTCATAGTGCAGTTGGTAACCAAACCTTCACACCAAGGTAACCAAACCTTCATACCAAGGTAACCTTGGTATAAATGTTTGGTTACCTTGGTATGACAGTTTGGTTACCTTAGTATAAAAGTTTGGTTACCTTAGTATAAAAGTTTTGGTTACCTTGGTATAAAAGTTTGGCTACCTTAGTATAAAAGTTTGGTTAACTCAGTATAAAAGTTTGGTTACCTTGGTAATTACCAAGGTTTGGTTACCTTGGTATAAAAGTTTGGTTATCTTAGTATAAAAGTTTGGTTACCATGACATTACTAACGATCTTCTCCTCTGCAGTTTCTTGAGAATTTCCTTTTACTACCAGAAAATGGCTCCCGCCACTACCGCCCCAGCCTCCACCTCCACCTCCACCGTCTCTGTAACCACCACTTGAGCCACCACCGCCATCTCCACCACCACCGCCATTGTTACATCCTCCATAGCCATCACCGCCGCCTCTGAAGCCACCATTACCACCTCCTCCGACGCTGTCACCTCCTCCAAAGCTTCCACCTCCTCTGAAAATTGCCTCTGCCACCTCCTGCAAAGTATAAAATTTATGCAGTCTTTCCTATGAAATTTGAATTTGAATATTTGAATTTGAATTTGTTTTTGTGGTTAGATCCCAGATATTTGAATTTGAATGATTAGTTATGACAAATATTTCTCCTTAATTTTAGGTTTCCTTATTAATATGAATTGCGTTATTTTTGTAATTATTTTGTGTATGTATTATTTTTATAAATATTTTCTAATTGTTGTATATTAGTGTTAAGGACCCTTAATAGATTATAGTATAAATAGCTGAATTTAAAATGAGTTTCATATGAGAGATGCCGGGTTAGTTTTGTTATGGGTCAAACTGATTAACCCCAAAATAGTATATGGTGTTTGATTGTATCTGAATGCATATTAACAGTCCACTTCTTAATACCTCTTAAGAGCTCACATTTTTTTATTAAGAGGTTCTATGAATAGTTTGGACTCATATTTGTATCTTAACTATTCATAATACCTCTTAATACAAATATGTGGACTCTTAAGAAGTATTAAAAGGTGAACGGTTAAAATACAATCAAACACCAAGATCGGATTAAGATGAATTTGTCACATTTTATAGATTTTACTGTATTTTTTTTATTAACAGTTGCATTGTAGAGTAACTCTAACGTCTTGTTTGTGTGCCAGCAAAAATACAACATTTGTTAATAATAAAAAATTAATCATGATAATATGTGATGTGAAAATCTCATCATTATTGAATCTGAATTAGTCATGGTAAAAGAAGGAATTGCAGATTAAGGTAGAGATATTATTAGAAGGTAGAAGCAGAAGAAGACAAGTTGAGGCTTATAACCAACTCTCATTCGTGATAGCTAGTCAACACAGGTTATACTTATTCATAGTCTAAACAATTCATAGTGTTTTGTTTGTTTGGTTTTTGTTCATTTTTTGTAAAACCTTTGATATTAAAAAGTCAAACTCACATAATGCTCAACAATTCCTCAGTTTAGACCGAGTGATTCTTGATTCCACAAGATTTGGAGCTCTTCAAAAAGATTAAGCCCATTAAAAAAATAGGGCCTAGTTCAGTTTTAATAAGACATAAATATGGATTATTAGTACTATGAACTTTTAATATTTTTTCATTTTAGGGATTGTCTTCTCATTTTTTTTAATTAGGGGATTAAATTTTTATTTTTTTTAACTTTGGGGATTGTTTTTTCAATTTTTTATTAGAGGATAAACTTTTAAATTTTTTTGATTACGTCTAAATTAATAGTGTCAGATCAGAAAATAGATAATATGACAACGACATGTAACTAAAAAATAGGACAAAATACAATTTACTACATGAAATACCAACATATTCATGATTAGGCCTCTAAAGAATTTGGGCTTACAATTTACTACACCAAGTGTCTAATTTGATACAATTTAGCGCCTAATTTTAGAATTCGGCCAAAATTTGATGGAATAACTATTTTTTCAGCTAGATAAGAATTATATACGGTTTGACGATATAGAATACGGGGTAATAACATTTATGTTACATCAAGTACCATAAAATTCACAATTTACTACATCAATTACCTAATTTGTATAAATACTTATTTTGACGTATTAAATATGTATAAATCCTTATAAATAATTATTATATGTTAAATTATTAAAATTAAATATTAATACAAAGACTACCAAATATATTTTTTTATTTTAAAATTAAAAAACAGACTTTATTACCAAAAAAATCAATAAACTTTTAAACATACAAATTATATTTTTAACACGAATAACATTAAACTTTTAAACAATTAACAAAAGTGCCCAAAATCTAATTAATTAAATAATACTCTTTTTATATTGGAAGAGCATACAAAAGGAGGAATAAATTGAAAAAAGCAAAAAACACTTTTTGGTCACTGTGGTTATAGTGATTTAACGAATTAGCCACTGTGTTTTTAAAATATTCAATTAGCCCACTGAACTTTTTAAAAATGTTCAATAAGCCTATTCCGTCCAATTTCTTGAACGTACGTTAACAAATTGCACACGTGGCATTGAAAAAAAAAACAAAATTTTTTTATTTTCTGATGTGGCAGCATAAAACAATAAAATAACACCATTGATTATGTGGCATGTACAATACATGTTGACTTTATATTTAATTGTATAAGACCAAATTTTTTTTTGAATTTTTTAGACAAAAAAGAAATAATGCAAATTACAAACATAAATAAATTAATATTTATAAACATAAAGAAATAATGAATTTTTCTTTCTTTTTCTTTACCTAAATATTTATAATATTTATTAAAATAATAATAAAAATAATTTTATTCATCTCATTTAACCCTCTTTATCAAAAAATAATAATATGTATGTTTTTTTTGAAAAATAAAAATAAAAATATTTTTATCTTTTAAAATACTTATAAAATTTTAAAAAATAAAAATATTTTTATGTTTTATTTTATTTTTTTTGCTTTACCTAAATATTTATAATATGTATAATATTAATAAAAATTAATAGTATAATATTTATAATTAATATGTATGTTTTTTTTGAAAAATAAAAATAAAAATATTTTTATGTTTTAAAATACTTATAAAATTTTTAAAAATAAAAATATTTTTATGTTTTATTTTCGTTTTTTTGCTTTACCTAAATATTTATAATATTTATAAAAATTAATATTATAATATTTATAATTAATATGTATGTTTTATTTTAAAAATAAAAATACTTTTATATTTTAAAATACTTATAAAAATTTTAAAAATAAAAATATTTTTATGTTTTATTTTATTTCTTTTTCTTTACCTAAATATTTATAATATTAATAAAAATTAATATTATAATATTAATATTATAAATATTTATCTTCATATTCATCCACAAGACACAGGTTGCTTCATAGGAATCTACAGTCTTTTCCCCCATTTTTTCCGGCCAAAATCTACGGTCGATATCTTCGCCGACGATTCCCTAAATCAACGCCTCCAACAAGATGTGACAGAGCGATCCTAGAATTTGAGAATACAATGATACGAGATCTGCTTGTGTATATATGAATGTATGTAGAGGATTTTCATGCTAGATCTTCCCTGCTAGATCTATTGAATTTCATGTGGCTCTTCACAAGTTGCCCTGCAGCTAGTGCAGACAAGGGAAAGCTCACCAGCAAGGACTGAACCAGCATTTGACCCTTTTAAATGTGTACGGGTCGGGTTGACCCGACTGAGGAAGAAGATGAGCCACATCAGCATTTACATGTCATTTCTTTTATTTTTATTTTACTTTTAAACTGCCACGTATGATATTTTTTTAACGTACGTCTGAAAAATTAGACGGAATGGGTTTATAGAACATTTTTAAAAAGTTCAGTGGGCTAATTGAATATTTTAAAAACACAGTTGCTAATTCGTTAAATTACTATAACCACAGGGGCCAAAAAGTGTTTTTTGCCAATTGAAAAAAGAATGACCCATTTGCTCTATCTCCTCTCTCCCCCTTTTCGATCCTTAATCCTTCAAATTTTTTTGTTCCTTCAAATTTGGAAATTCCAGCGCCTTGGATTCTGTCTAGTAGCTGTGATCGATTTAAGCAGAAAAACACATTAAATTTTATGTTAATTCAAAGACTTTTTTTGACAAAAAAAGAGTGATTATCGCCATTTAAGGAGGAGGAGAGAGCAGATGGTGTGCAAAAAGTGAGTTGTAAAGAGAGAAGGTACAAAAAAGAGTGATTGTCGCCATTAATGTATTTTGAATTTGGAAAGTGAGTTATTTTTATTTAGTTAAAAGATTTTTCAAACAAATAGTCGTTAATTAGTTTATCCAACAGCACTTTCTTTCCGTCCGTTTTCCGTTTTATTCTTCAAACAAATAGTAGTTAATACATATATTGTATTTATAAAAAAAATTAATTTTAAAATTGCATCTATAATTTAACAAATTGTATGTATAAATTTTACAACATAAATCTTGAAAATTATAAATTATATCATAAATTATAAATTTAATGTCTTAAATTTTATAAATTATATCACAACTTAAATTTTATATATTGTATTTATAATTTTTATAATTTTATTTATAAATATTTATAATTTTAAATTTTATTTATAATTTTATATCGTATTTCTATAGTATTAGTTACTTTTTTTAAAAGGGCTAAAAATTATTATATTTATAATTTTATTTTTTTTTCTTTTGGAGTCTGAATCATGAATATAGTGGTACTTAATATAACGAAACTGTAAATAACCCTTTTTTTAAATTAAATCAAACTGTATATTTATACAATCAACTGGTATTAAATACACAAAACCAAATCGAATTCTTGGGCGGATAGGGTATTCCGTTCAATTTTGGACGGATTCGAAAATTGAGGCTAAATTGTATCAAATTAGGCACTTGGTATAATAAATTGTAAGCCCAAATTTTTTGGGAATCGAATTATGAATTTGATGGTACGTCATGTAACAAAAGTATAATTAGCCCCAAAAAAAATATTTATGTGTAATATTGAGTTTCATTGTAACATTTACTCAATTAATTTTTTGTACCAAAAAGGATAAATATAAGACCATTATTAATTTTACCATTTTTTGGTACAAAAAATTAATTGAATAAATGTTAAAATGAGACTCAATATTACACATAAGTATTTTTTTCACATAAGTATTTTTTAGTCACATGTCGTTGTCATCTTATCAATTTTCTGAAGTGACGCTATCAATTAGACGTATTAATAAAAAATTAAAAGTTTAATCCCCTAATGGAAAAAATTGAGAAGACAATTTCTAAAGTGATTTTTTTTTATAAAAGTTTAATTCCCTATTTGAAAAAATTGAGAAGACCCAAAGTAGAAAAAACAAAAAAATTAATCCCCTAATTGAAAAAATTGAGAACAATTCTTAAAGTGAAAAAATAATAATTAAAAGTTCAAAATATTAATCCATATTTAGTCCTTTAAATAAATACTCAGTTCGTCTCATAAGATTGGCTTAGTTTAATTTTTAAGATTAAATTCATCATTTTTAAAATTAAATCTATAGTATTCCTTAAAAATATATGTGGAAGAACTATGATCATAATAAAGTAGATACAATGTACTATTAACTTCAGTTGTTCATGAGATTAAATTTTAAATAAATAAGTCTAATTAGTAATCTAAACATGTTCAATTTGACTTAAAAAGACAAATTAAATTCGTTTTATGAAAGAAAGGGACTATATATATTTTGGTAACAACTGAATGACAACTATGTACTTTTAAGTTGTCATCCACTTTTAAAGTCATCTTTAAAATTTATTTTTTGTTAATTAAGTCTTCAAAGTAACATTTTTTATCGATTCTGTTCTTTTTACCAGATTTTATTGTAAGTCGTCCAAATTTTGATCCGACCTGACCCACTTGTCTTTACCTGATTTGATATATTTTGCACTTCTGTCCCTTCAAGTTGCCATTGTCTTTACCATTATTATATGTATTCTTAATATTAGTAATTTTAAAAACTAAAAATACAAAATTAAAATACAAAAAACAGTAAAAGATAAAATAAAAAATGATTCAAAATTTTTTAAAAAAAGAAATTAAAAAGTTTTAAAAGTAATTATTATTTTTAGAAAAAAAAGTAGATTTTTTAAGAAAATAATGAGTAAAGTTTTATAAAATATAGATTCGAAAAAATAAAAACTTTATTTTTAGTAAAAATAGAAAATTTTATTTTTTTAAAATGAGTAAAGTTTAGAAAATATAGATTCAAAAAAAATTAAATTTCTTTTTATTTTCATAAACTTTTAAAAGATGTGTAAATTTTCATAAAAATAATTAAGAATTAAGAATTTTAAATTTAATTTTTTTGAATCTATATTTTATGAAACTTTACTCATTTTAAAAAAAAATGAAAGTTTCTAATTTTTTTCCTGAAAATAATAATAATTTTTAAAACTTTTTCATTTTTTTAAAAAATTTGAGTTAGTTTTTTTATCTTTTATACTTTAATTTCTATTTTTAGCTTTTGTTTTTAAAATTCCCAATATTATAATATTCCCAATATTACAAAATAGGGCCCACAGATTATTCAATTTAATAATTCTAATAGAAATTCCGTCGGGAATTCCGTCAAAAATATCACATATTCATCATAAACTTATTACCCCTACACAAATTTAAATTCATTATAATTAGAATGAACTACACCTTACAAATATATATCATAAAAAACTCCTACAATTAATATGACTGTGATTTATTCAATGTATAATAGTAATTCATATATATAAAGAAAACAAAAACAACAAAATTATGCTCAGCCCCAATCATTCATATAAAAAACATATTCAATGTATAACTGCCCAATGTTCATCCCCAATTCAATATATGCCAGTAATTAATCAAAATGAAAAACTGCCCAATTCAATATATACATATTCAATGTATGCTCAGCTACTCCAAAATGAAAAACTGCCCAATTCAATATATACATACTCAATGTATGCTCAGTTGCACAATTTCAGTACACAAATTAAAATGGACATCTGAAATCACTAAATATATTTATGCATTTCAGAAAATAAAAATTGCAACTAAATATACTTTTGAACTTGTAATGCAAACAAATGATCGAATGGCCAAAACCACCTAGCCACCGCCGTGAAGATCGAACACCCCCGTCGTGTGGTCGTCGTCGACCGAAGGTAGCAGTGGTGCTGCTGCTGGAGAACGGAGGTCGGGAGGTGGGTCAGTGGGGAGGTGGGGAGGTGGAGAACGGAGGTCGGGAGGTGGGGAGAGTGGCGACCGGAGGTACGGGAGATGGGGAGGAGCGAGCAGCTGCTGGAGAGAAACGGGAGAGCGGTAGAGAGGGAAAGAAAATAAGGGGAAATGAAATCTCAATTGGGACACTGCTAAATAAAATTAGGTTTAAATTATTTTTGACTGAATTCTGTCGAGGTTAGGTTCGTCGATTATAAGTTAAGTTCGACAGAAATTTCGTCGACCATATATACATTCCGTCGAGTTTATCTTTGGCGCATGCGGGAAGCTTTGGCGCCATAAGGGGTATTTAGTTTCGACTGAATTCCGTCGTAGATAGAGTGAGGTCGAGGGAATTAATGCCGACTGAAAGTTCCGTCGATTATACCATAAGGTCGACCGATTTGATTTCGTCGGAAGTAATTCCGTCGATAATAACCTGTTTTCTTGTAGTGTTAAGAATACATATAATAATGGTAAAGACTGATATACACATTAATTATATATTTTAGTATTCTCATATTTATTATTTTATTTAACTAATACATTTTATTTGGTTTTGTAGGATTTACCTTATTTATCTTGGTGAATAAGTAAAAGATAATTTTTTCAACTTTTAAAGATAGAAAAGTAATCTTGGTAGATTACCATGTAGAGATTGAAGTCAAGAAGGAAAGAATAGGATAAAAGGGAAGAAAAGAGACCAAATTGAATAAATATCTAAATTAGGGCACACGTTTATTTTTCCTATAAATAGGTCTCTTTTTTTACATAAGGGGATATATCATGTATTCGTTTAGGGTAGGAATAAGAGTAGATTAAATTTCTTCTTCTTTGTACGCTCATTGGATGTTCGTTAATAAATGGAGTTTTCTTATTTTATTTTTAGTCTTCTACTTACTCTTCTTTATCTTAGTTAATTTATTTATTTTTAATGTCTAGTTAATTTCTTTAAATTAGGATGAAGATTAAATTAAATAATTATTCATAATAATATTTTCTATCTCTTCTATTATTTATGCTTTTATGTTTAATTGGTTTCATATTCATGTTTCGTTATTGAAATACCTCCATTTTATAATTCTTATGTGATTTTAAATTAATTAAGAAGTGTTTATATATTATTGTGAAGATATGAGTTTTTTATAATCCATGCTTACTCGAAAAAGTTTTGATGTGTTAATTGTTATAGTTAATCCTTAAATTTTCATAGTCTATGCTTGCCCACGTTAATTATAAAATTACGAAATTAAAGAGAAGGAAGATCAAAATCATAGTTAAGTTATAAAAATAGAAGAGATTGAATTATTTGTTATGTTTATTGTTTAATGGATTTGAATTCTTAGATTGCTTTCTTATTATTAGTTAGTTTAATTGTAGTTAATCAATTCTCCGTCTTTATTTCTAATTCGTCTGAAATAAATGTGACGCCCCTAAAATAGGTATACGTCACCCATTCTGAGTCGCCAAATATTATATATGGTACAGAAAATAACTACAACTTTATTATTTCAATTGTCGTGCACAATACGACAACACATATACTGTGAGTTTAAATACAAATAATGTCTTCTAGACAATATTCAAACTCAAATAAGTCCTTATTATAATTATTGATACACTATTTTACAAAATAATGAGGACTGCTAAACAACTATCTTGATCCATCATTCCATACCCCGACTAGTTCCTGCTATATTCTCTCCTCCTAAGATGAAAAATGGAACAAAAAAAAAGAGTGAGCTCAACTAGCCCAGTAAAGAATATTATGACTAAGATAATGAATAACAAATTATCGTTAGCCTTCAAAAAATCAGATAAAATATAATGGACAACCAGTTTTAGATCAATATTCGCAACGAAAATAACAATTCATTAGAAGAGTTCAGTAGAGAATGAAATCTACTATCATCTATGAATTTAAAAGTCCATCATCAATATTTTATCCCTATAACTCAATCAATATACATTTTGAATTAATCATTCATCTTTGCACTACAAGCCAAAGATATTCATCAAGTATCACCATTTAAGACTGAGGATGTTGAAAAATATTTTAAAGAACGAATCCAGTGAGATAAAGGACACAATTAAGGATTCATAATTTAGTTTATCCAAGTTCAAGAATACTCCATAATAATCAATTGTGGAGCAAAATTCAAGAATAAAAGTCAAAACATAGATCCAATCAAAGATAGGAGCCATAACAGACAACTTGGATACAGAAAAGAAAACTCAAGGAATTTCTGATCATTTCAGGAATTATAGAAGCAATACTTACCGTAAAGTTTAGAGTTAGGAATCTGAAATGAACAATATACGAAACTGTAAATGGATTTTGAACTGTCATGCGGTAGTCCGCGTAGATATATAGATCATTTCCACAATTTAATAACAATTGAATACGAAGGGTTATTCACCAGGCATGCAGTAGTCCGCGTGTATAGGTTCTCCTTAGACAGAACTTTCTAGACATTGCCAATAATGCTATCTAATAATATTATTCATATAATATGAATTATTAATCTGATAATGGAAAATACTGTGCAGTGACAATTATTGAAACAACAATAATATAAAATATCAACGCAGCAATTATTGAATCAATAAAATAAAATATTAAACAGTAATTATTGTAACAATTATTGAGCTTCTTACGTAAGGATCAATAATTCAACAATACTATGCAATACCGTGTGCTACTGTGCACCCACGCATATTACTATATTTTAACCACCGTGTATTCTAACAGTGTTAACGGTAACTACTACGCCATTATTTATAAAAACTCAAACTTGTCATTTTCTTCATCCTACCGTCTTCCATTATGGGGCCCACAAATGACTGCACCGTCGTACGAATATTCCCCGACAGCAAGAATATTCCATGACCAAACGAATATTTCCCGACAAAATGAATATTTTATAACCACTTGTTTATTTTGTAAAATTTTCACCCATAACCAAAGTATTATATCAAATTATCACCTTATTATTTCAAGATAATAAATAGAAAAATTTAATTTTATTTATAATATGTTGGGGTCTTACAACCTCCCCTCCTTATGAAATTTTGTCCTCAAAATTGACGTTTCCGATTCTGGTGTTTCAAAAAGGTGAGGGTACCTCGCTTTCATTTCTGATTCTAACTCTCAAGTCATTTCTTCAATAGCATGGTTCCTCCACAAAATCTTGACTTGTGGTATAACCTTTTTTCGTAGGACATGCTCTTTCCTATCCAATATCTTGACAGGTACCTCCTCATACGTTAAATCTTCGGCTATCTCGTCTGGTTCTAATGCAATAATGTGGTTTGGGTCTTTCACATATTTACGAAGCATAGATATATGAAAAATATTATGAACACGAGACATGCTTGGAGGTAATGCGAGTCTATAGGCCACATTTCCTATTCGGTCAAGAATCTCAAATGGACCAATAAATCATGGATTGAGCTTTTCTCTCTTCCCAAATCTTGTAACTCCCTTCCATGGAGCAATACGTAATAGTACATGATCTCCAATATTAAATTCCACGTTCCTTTGATGAAGATCAGCATAACTCTTTTGTCGATCTTGTGCCGTTTGTATACGTTGTCGTATCGTTTGGATTTTTTCTATAGTCATACGTAGCAATTCTGGTCCTAATAGCGTTGCTTCACCCACCTCGTCCCAGTATACTGGAAAATAATATTTTCTTCCATACAACGCCTCGAATGGAGCCATGCTTATACTTGCTTGATAACTGTTATTGTAGGAGAATCTCACCAATGGTAGGTACTTATCCCAACTCCCTTTGAAATCTAGGACACAGAGTCTTAATAGATCTTTAAGAGTTTGAATAGTCATCTCTAATTGTCCGTCCGTTTGAGGATGGTATGCCGAACTGAATCGTAAATCCGTGCACGATTCAAAATTATGGATACTGGCATGCCATGCAATCTCACAATCTCATTTACGTACATACGAGCAAGACGTTCGAGGGAATAAGTCTCACGTATAGGAAAGAAATGAGCAGACTTGGTTAATTTATCAACAATAACCCAAATCGCATCTATGCTTTAAGAAACCTTGGGAAGACCCGTAACGAAATCCATGGTAATGTGTTCCCACTTCCATTTTGGAATCTCAAGTGGTTGTAATGGACCCTTTGACACTTGATACTCCGCCTTTACTTGTTGATAAGTTAAACACCTTGAGATAAACTCCGCGATCTTTCTCTTCATATTGCTCCACCAAAATGTATGTCGAAGATCATGATACATTTTGGTACTCCCAGGATGGATTGTAAATGGTGTGTTGTGTGCCTCCATCATGATTATATACTTCAAGTCAGAATCGTTAAGAACACAAAGTCTGGAGTAGACTCGAAGTATTCCTTCTTCATCGATTCTTGCTTCTGGAATACCACCTTCTTGTACTTTTTACTTTATACGCATCAGCTCCAGTTTACCAGCGCACGAATATGCCCTACGGAGAGTTTAGCTTCGGTGCATTCCATAAAGGAAGTCACCAAATAGAGGCTCGGGTACCAACTTCTATAGTTGGGGTTTTTTTGACTCTTGAAGTTCAATAGATGCCATTTGATATGGATTTTTTTTGAAAATGGATTTTGTACCGGGTTCAAAGTCGATACAAAATTCAATATCACACTCTGGGGGTATGCCAGGAAGTTCTTCAGGAATGCGTCAGGAAATTAACTAACAATCAAAATATTATTCAAATCTAACGTGTTTTTGTTCAAGTCCGTAATATGGGCTAAGAAAGCTTGACATCCATTTTTCAATAAATGAATAGCTTTATGGCTTGATATGGCATTGACTGATTTTAGTGGTTTAGTTACTGAAATCATATAACAGGTTAGTTAGGAATATGAAAACTAACAACCTTACGAAAATAATCAATTTTGGCATGATGAGTGGTTAACCAATCAATTCCTGAAATCACATCAAAAGCAGGTATCTTTAAAGAGACAAGATCAATAGGTAATGTGATGGTGCCAACTTGGATCAAACAAGATTTGTAAACAGTGAATGTAACAAAAGTTTCTCCTAATGGAGTCTCCACAGATAAGTCAAAGTCCAATTTTTCCGGAGTCAAGTTCAAACGTTGAACACAAGCAGGAGAGATAAAAGAATGGGTAGAACCGGTATCTAATAAGGTATAGACTTTACAAAAATTTATAATTAACTAACCCGTGATACCTTCGTTCGGGTTCCTCGCGTTTTGGACAGTCATGGCAAATGCTCTTCCAGAGACCACCGACTTTATTTTGTCCGTATCCGCCTTTGGTGCCACCGTCCCTGCTGGACTTGATTTCGCTACAGGACAAAATTGAGCTATGTGACCGTCTTTTCTATAACTAAAACATACCTTGGAAGGCTGTGAATAGTTTGGACTTATATGTCCCGCCTCTCCGCATATGTAGCATTTAACTGGCGGTCGTTCTCCTCCCCTAAAATTTGTTGCTGGTGCTGGTGCTGCTGCTGACGTCTTCCTGTCATTGTTGAATTTCCTCTTTTTAAAATTTCCACTTGACTCACCTCTCCTGTTATCATGGCCACGATTACCGCCCGAGTGGTTACCGCTTTTGTCTGTATTTTTCCCTCCACGCTGGTTATCATCGCTCCGATGATTGCTGTCACCGGTATGACCCTGGTTGTGGTCCCTCGGTTGAACATACTCATTATCTCGCTCTAATAATTGAGCCCTGTTTACAGTATCTGAATATAAAGAAAATTTATGAGAGATAAGATATTGCCGAATCTCGAGTTTTATACCTCTCAGAAATATCTGTGTCATTCGTTCCTCATTCTCTACCAAATGAGGTGCAAACCTGGATAACTATGCGAACTTCGCCTCGTACTGAGACACAGTCATGTTGTTTTGTTCTAGTCTGATAAGCTCTACCTCCTTCATATAACGAATACTTTCAGGAAAATATTTATCATTGAACAGCTTCTGAAACATTTCCCAAGACATGCTGAGTGCGACAGGCTGAGTACGTTTCACAGATTCCCACCAGTAATCTGCCTCACCACGGAACATAAAGGTGGCGAATGGAACCTTTTGTTCCTCCGTGCAGCCCAAGACATCAAATATCTTGATAATTTGCTTGACCCACGTTTTCGCCTTAATCGGATCTGACTTTCCCCAAAATTCTGGTGGTCCCAACTCTTTAAACTGCTTGGCTGTGACAAACCGTACGTTGCTATCATTTCCACCCGTATTTTGTACACGAGTCTCTTTCGTCTGATTTTACATGAACTATAAAAAGCTTCTAAACATTCCATCATTCATCGTTTGTTCGGTCATGTTGTTTACAGGAGGAATATTGCCTTCCTGTTGCACGTTCTCCTGGTTAGTGATTAAAGCTTGTTCCACAATCTTATACACTCCATTGTTAACGTTCTTAGCTGCCATTCTTAAAAACTGTCATAAAACAAGGGTTAATTAAACAAATTAACATGTCACATAATATCCCTATATTATGACCGACCAATAAATAAGCTTAGGTAGGACACACTAGCGAAGGATTTACTCGTCTCTCCCCTCCTAGTTCTATTCCCCGATCTCCGCCAAAGACCATATCCCTAAGCTCTGATACCAACTGTGACGCCCCCAAAATGGTATACATCACCCATTCTGAGTCGCCAAATACATGGTACAGAAACAAATACAACTTCATTACTACAATTGTCGTATAAAATACGACAACACATAAACTGTGAGTTTAAATAAAAATATTGTCTAATAGACAGTATTAAAACTCAAAAGGAGTTCTCATTATAATTATTGATACACTATTTTATAAAAATAGTGATGACTGCTAAAACAACTTTCTAGAACCATCACTCCATACCCCGTCTAGTTCCTGCTATATTCTCACCTCCTGAGAAGAAAAATAGAACAAAAAAGAAAAAGGTGAGCTCAATTAGCCCAGTAAAAAATATTATGACTAAGATAATATACAAAAAATTATCAATTGTCTTCAACAGGGAAAAATCTGATAGAATATAATAGACAACAAGTTTTTGATCAACAACTGCATCGAAAATAATAATTCATTAGAAGAGTTAAGTAGAGAATGAAATCTACTATCATCTATGAATTTAAAAGTCCATCATCAATATTTTATCCCTGTTACATCAATCAATATACATCTTGAATCAAATATTCATCTTTGCACTACGGGCCAAAGATATTCTTTTGTATCACCAGTTAGTCATGTTCATCTCAACACCTGTTCATCTTTGCGCTACGGGCCAAAGATATTCATCAGGTAATCATTCATCTTTGCACTACAGGCCAAAGATATTCATCAAGTATCACCATTAATGACTGAGGATGATGAAAAAAAATTTAGAGAACGAATCTCGTACGATAAAAGGACAAAGTTCGGATATTCGTACTTTAGATAATTCAAGTTTAAAAATACTCTATAATAAAACATAATGGAGAAAAATTCAAGAATGACGATCAAAACATAGATACAATCAAAGATAGTAACCATAATAGACATCTGGGATAAATAAGAGAAAATTTCATTTTTCGGTGAACAGTACCGTATTCGTGAATAGTGTCGTATACGTGAATAGTAACTCCGACTCAAAAAGTTTTAAATTTGATAAAAAGTTCAGACCAATATTTCGGCATAATGATATTGAAAGAAGTAATATCATTTACGAAAAAATAGCATCCTTTACCTCAAAGAAACAGTACTTCGGAATGAAATATCGAATATGATGCTGAATCAAACTTGTACTGAATAGCAACTCTCAAAGTATCTAAATACTCATAAAATACGCTCGATAATATAGAGAGAGAAAGAGAGAAAGCTTATGTTTCTGGTGTGATTTTCAATTCTAACTCAGCACCCTATTTATAGAAAAATGCTAGCACGCCGAAACAGACCTGACCAGTAACCTGATGGCTTTACTTGCTACTATTGTCACCCACCACATTTGAAATAAAATTTGAGCATATTTCTCACCAACCAAAAGTGGGGCCCACCAATTCTAGAATTTTCTACCAAAATGATAAATTTAGAAACTTCAACAATTTCTGAATCAGTCACCTCTTAAAATTCATAACAAATCATGTGTTAATTTTTAACGGTTCAAAATTTGTGAACATATACTCAACTTATATATGTATAACATATCCAAAAATCACAACGATCCAACGGTTGGATTAAAATTATAACTAACGCAATAGAGCTTTAAGAACACTGTTTTGATTTTTAAAACATCCATTCCAACAAAATACTAATAAAATCTCTCAACACTAATTCCTTCATTTATAACCACATAAATAAATTCATCATTTATATCCACATCAAATAAATATTTCCTTATCATATAAATTAATAATTAATTATTCACAAATAATATTACAGAATCACAATTATGACAACCAGGCCGTTCCCAGAAAAGAGGGGGCTTTTCAATAAGAGTTTCTCCTTACTGACGCGCAATTAGGTGACCAAACCTCTCCTTAGACAAAACTTTCTAGATATTGTCAATAATCCTATTTAATAATATTATTCAAATAATATGAATTATTGATATGATAATAAAAAATACTGTGCAGTGACAATTATTGGAACAACAATAATATAAATATCAACGCAGTAATTATTGAATCAATAAAATAAAATATTAAACAGTAATTACTGTAACAATTATTGAGCTTCTTACGTAATAATCAATATTTCAACAATACTATGCAATACCGTGTGCTACTGTGCACCAACGCGTATTACTGTATTTTAACCACCGGATATTTTAACAGTGTTAACGGTAACTACTACGCCGTTATTTATAAAAACTCAAACTTGTTGTTTTTTTCACCCGACCATTTTTCGTTATGGGGACCACAAATGACTGCGCCGTCGTACGAATATTCCCCGACAGCAAGAATATTTCACGACCAAACGAATATTCCCCGACAAAATGAATATTTTATTGCTTATTTTGTAAAATTTGTACATTTCACCCATAACCAAAGTATTATATCAAATTATCACCTTATTATTTCAAGATAATAAATAGAGAAATTCAATTTTATTTATAATAAGTTGGGGTCTTACAGCACATCCCTTCATGGAATAATAAGCCAAACTTATAACAATCACCTCATAACAAACCCTTCTATTTATATCAAAAATTGAATAAATAATTATCACAAATCACTTTTAATAAACATATTTTTAATCTATTAACAATTATTCATCATTAATATTATAACTCACAATATTTAATAACCAGATCATTCCCAGGAAAGAAGGGTCTTTTCGATAAGAATTTCTCCCTATTGGCGCGCAATTAGGTGACCAAACCTCTCCTCGACAGAACTTTCTAGACATCGTCAATATTGTAAATAATAATATGAACAACTTTGTCGTCTCAATTATTGATTAAATAATATAAAATATTATGCAGATGATACTGTAACAATAATTGAATCAAATAATGTGAGATACTATACAACAATTATTGTAGCAATAATTGAGTATAACTAAGTGACTTCTCACTTAAGTATCAATAATTAATACCATATGCTACTATGCAATCACGCATATTACTGTACTTTTATCACCGGGTATTTCAATAGTTTAACAGTATCAATTACGCCGTTATTTATAAAAACTCAAACTTGTCGTTTTCTTCATCCGATCGTTTTCCGTTATGGGGCCCATAAATGGCTGCGCCGCCGTACGAATATTCTCCGACAGCAGGAATATTCCACGACCAAACGAATATTCCCCGATAACAATGAATATTTTATAACCACTTACTTATTTTGCAAAATTTACACATTTCACCCATAACCAAAGCATTATATCAAATTAACACCTTATTATTCACAATAATAATCAGAGGAAATTCGATTTTATTTATAAAAAGTTGAGGTCTTACAACCTCCTCTCCTTATGAAATTTCGTCCTCGAAATTGACGTACGTACCTGACATTTTAAAAAGGTGAGGATACCTCGTTTTTATTTTCAATTCTAATTCCCAAGTCATTTCTTCAATAGCATGGTTCCTCCATAAAACTTTAACTTGTGGTATAATCTTTGTGCGTAAGACATGCTCCTTCCTATCCAAGATCTTGACAGGTACATCCTCGTACAGTAAATCTTCGGTTATCTCGTCTGGTTCTAACTCAATAATGTGGTTTGGATCTTTCACATATTTACGAAGCATATATATGTAAAAAACATTATGAACACGAGACATGCTTGGAGGTAATGCGAGTCTATAGGCCACATTTTCTATTCAGTCAAGAATTTTAAACGGACCAACAAATCATGGATTGAGCTTTACTCTCTTCTCAAATCTTTTAACTCCCTTCCATGGAGCAACACGTAACAATACATGATCCCCAATATTAAATTCCACGTCCTTTCGATGAAGATCCGCATAACTCTTTTGTCGATCCTGTGCCGTTTGTATACGTTATCGGATTATTTGGATATTCTCTGTAGTCATTCGTACCAACTCTGGTCCCAACAACGTTGCTTCTCCCACCTCATCCTAGCATATTAGAGAGCGACACTTTCGTCCATATAATGCTTCAAATGGAGCCACACCTATACTTGCCTGATAACTGTTGTTGTAGGAGAATTCCACCAATGGTAGGTACTTATCCCAACTCCCTTTGAAATCTAGGACACATAGTCTTAATAGATCTTCAAGAGTTTGAATAGTCCTTTCTAATTGCCCGTCCGTTTGAGGATGGTATGCCGAATTGAATCGTAAATCTGTGGCCATAACTTTCTACAAACTAACCCAAAATTATGAAGTGAATCTTGGGTCACGATCCGAAACTATAGATATTGGCATGCCATGCAATATCACAATCTCATTCACTTACATACGAGCAAGACGTTCAAGGGAATAAGTCTCTTGTATCGGTAAGAAATGAGCAGATTTGGTTAATCTATCAACAATAACCCAAATCGCATCTATGCGTTGAGAAACCTTAGGAAGACCCGTAACAAAATCCATGGTAATGTGTTCCCACTTCCATTTTGGAATCTCAAGTGGTTGCAATGGACCCTTTGGCACTTGATGCTCTGCCTTTACATGTTGACAAGTTAAACACCTCGAGATAAACTTCGCGATCTCTCTCTTCATATTGCTCCACCAAAATGTATGTCAAAGATCATGATACATTTTGGTACTCCCAGGATGGATTGCAAACGATGTGTTGTGTGCCTCCATCATGATTCTATGCTTCAAGTCAGAATCGTTAGGAACACAAAGTCTAGAGTTGACTCGAAATATTCCTTCTTCGTTGATTCTTGCTTCTGGAATAACACTTTCTTGCACTTTCTTCTTCATATGCATCAGCTCCAGGTCCATAGTTTGAGCAGCTTTAACTTTATCGATTAAAGTCAGTTCTAGTCGTATGTTTGATATCATCACGTGGGTACTTGGAGCCTTTACCTCTATCTCCATCCTTTGCAAGTCATACAAAATGGACCTTTGTGTTAACAACATCGCACTCGTACCCGCATATGATCTTCTACTCAATGCGTCAGCTACCACGTTTGCTTTTCCAGGATGGTATTGGATGGTATGATCGTAATCTTTCAACAGCTCGAGCCAACATCCTTACCTCATGTTGAGTTCCTTTTGGGTGAAGAAATATTTGAGGCTTTTATGATCTGTATAGATCTCCACTTTCTCCCCATACAGGTAGTGTCTCCAGATCTTCAACGCGAAAACGACTGCTGCCAACTCCAGATCATGAGTAGGATAATTCCTCTCATATTCTGTGAGTTGTCGTGAGGCATAAGCTATGACTTTCCTATGTTGCATGAGAACACATCCTAACCCTTTGCTTGAAGCATCGCTGTAGATAACAAATCCATCCGAACCAGATGGTATTGGCATAACAGGTGCCAAAATGAGTCTTCTCTTGAGCTCTTGGAAACTCTTTTCGCATTTCTCGCTCCATACAAATTTTATATCTTTTTGATTCAGCTGAGTTAACGGAGTAGCGATTCGAGAAAATCCTTCCACGAATCTCCAATAATAACCAGCTAAGCCCAAAAGGATACGTACTTCAGTCATCGAATTCGGTTGCTCCCAACTTTCTGCTTCAATCTTCGTCGGGTCAACAGATACTCTATGTTTTGACACCACATGCCCAAGGAATGCTACTTTCTCAAGCCAGAACTCTCATTTCTTCAGCTTGGCATATAGCTTGTTATCGCGAAACCTTTGAAGTACCAGCTTCAAATGGCGCTCATGATCTTCATGGCTTTTGGAATAGATGAGGATGTCATCAATAAAGACAACAACGAACTGATCCAAATATTCCTTGAACACACGGTTCATCATATCTATGAAAGTAGCAGGAGCATTAGTTAGTCCAAAAGACATGACTAAGAATTCATAATGCCTGTACCGAGTTCTGAAAGTAGTCTTCGGAATATCCTTAGTTTTAATCTTCAGCTGATGATATCCAGAACAAAGATCGATCTTTGAAAAGAATTGTGCTCCTTGCAACTGGTCAAACAGGTCATCAATACGATGTAGCGGATACCTATTCTTGATGGTGACATTGTTTAATTCCCGATAGTCAATACAAAGTCGCATACTCCCATCTTTCTTCTTTACGAATAAAACAGGAGCACCCCAAGGAGATGTACTAGTACGAATGAAACCGATATCTAACAACTCCTGTAGTTGGACCTTTAACTCCTGAAGTTCAATAGGAGCCATTCGATATGGGGTTTTAGAAATGGGTTTGGTTCAAGGTCAATAAAGAATTTAACTTCACGTTCTGGGGGTAGACCGGGAAGTTCTTCAGGAAATACGTCAGGAAATTCACTAACAACAGAAATATTATTCAAATCTGACATATTTTTGTTCAAGTCCATGACATGGGCTAAGAAAACTTTACATCCGTTTTTCAATAAACGAATGGCTTTATGTCTTAATATGACAGTGATTGACTTTAGTGGTTTGGTTGTTTGAATTCGCATAACAGGTTGGTTAGGAATATGAAAACTAACAACCTTACGAAAATAATAAATTTTGCATGATGATTGGTTAGCCAATCAATCCATAAAATTACATCAAATGCAAGTATTTTCAACAAAATAAGTTAGGTAGGTAATGTGATGGTTCTAACTTGAATCAATCAAGATATATAAAAAGTAGATGTAATGAAAGTTTCTCCTAATGGAGTCTCAACAGATAAGTCAAAGTCTAATTTTTCCGGAGTCAAGTTCAAACGTTGAGCACAAGCAAGAGAGATAAAAGAATGGATAGAACCGGTATCTAATAAGGTATAAACTTCGCAAGAGTTTATGATTAGCTTACCCGTGATCACCTCGTTTGGGTTCCTTGCATTTTGGGTAGTCACGACAAACGCCCTTCCAGGAACCACCGACTTTGACTTGTCCGGGACAGCCTTTGAAGTCACCATCCCCGTTGGACTTTGTTTCGCTACAAGATAATCTCTAGCGATATGACCTTCCTTTTCATAGTTATAACACACCTTGGATTGTTGTGAGCAGTTTGGGCTGATGTGTCCCTCTTTCCCACATTTATAACATACTACCGGTGATCGTTCTCCTCCCCTAGAAACAGTTGATGTTGGTGCTGACGTCTTCACATTATTATTGTTGTACCTTCTCTTTTTGAAATCTCCTCCCGACTCGCTTCTTCTATTATCATAGCCACGATTACCACCCGAGTGGTTATCGCTTTTGTCCGTATTCTTTCCTCCCCGCTGGTTATCATTGCTCCGATGGCTACTGCCACCGGTATGACCCTGGTTGTGGTCCCTCAGTTGAACATACACATTATCTCGCTTTAATAATTGAGCCCTATTGACAACATCTGAATATAGAGAAAATTTGTGAGAAATAAGATATTGCCGAATCTCGGGTTTCAGACCTCTCAGAAACATCCGCGTCATACGTTCCTCATTCTCTACCAAATGAGGTACAAACCTGAATAACTCCGCGAACTTCGTCTCGTACTGGGACACCGTCATGTTGTTTTGTTCCAATCTAATAAACTCTACCTCCGTCATATGACGAATACTTTTAAGAAAGTACTTTTCATTGAACAGTTTCTGAAATGTTTCCCAAGACATGTTGAGTGTGGCTGGCTGGGTACGCTTCACAGACTCCCACCAGTAGTCTGCCTCACCACGGAACATAAAGGTGGCGAATGGAACCTTATGTTCCTTCGTGCATCCCAAGACATCAAATATATCTTGGTAATTTGTTTAACCCACGTTTTTGCCTTGATCGGATCCGGCTTTCCCACAAATTCTGGTGGTCCCAACTCTTTGAACTGCTTAGTTGTGATAAGCCGCGTGTTGCTATCATTTCCACCCGTATTTTGTACACGAGTCTCCCTCGTCTGATTTTGCATGAACTGTAAAAAGCTTCTAAACATCCCATCATTCATCGTTTGTTCGGTAGTGTTGTTTACAGGAGAAATATTGCCTTCCTATTGCACGTTCCCCTGGTTGGTGATTAAAGGTGTCGCTACGGTCTCATTCACTACATTGTTAACATTCTCAGCTGCCATTCTCAAATACTGCCATAAAACAAGGGTTAATTAAAGAAATTAACATACTACATAATACCCCTATATTATGACAGACCAACAAATAAGCTTAGGTAGAACACACTAGCGAAGGATTTACTCGTCTCTCCCCTCCTAGTTATATTCCCTGATCTCCGCCAGAGACCATATCCCTAAGCTCTGATACCAACTTTGACGCTCCCAAAATAGGTATACATCACCTATTCTGAGTTGCCAAATACATGGTATAGAAAACAACTACAACTTTATTATTTCAATTGTTGTGCAAAATACGATAACACATACTGTGAGTTTAAATACAAATATTATCTTCTAGACATTATTCAAACTCATATAAGTCCTCATTACAATTATTGATACACTATTTTACAAAATAGTGAGGACTGCTAAACAACTATCTTGATCCATCATTCCATACCCCGACTAGTTCCCGCTATATTCTCTCCTCCTGAGAAGAAAAATGGAACGAAAAGGAAAAGGATGAGCTCAACTAGCCTAGTAAAGAATATTATGACTAAGATAATGAACAACAAATTATTGTTAACCTTCACCAAATCAGGTAAAATATAATGGACAACCAGTTTTAGATCAATATTCGCAGTGAAAATAACAATTCATTAGAAGAGTTAAGTAGAGAATGAAATCTACTATCATCTATGAATTTAAAAGTGTATCATCAATATTTTATCCCTGTAACATCAATCAATATACATTTTGAATCAAATATTCATCTTTGCTCTACGGGCTAAAGATATTCATTTGTATCACCAGTTGGTCATGTTAATCTCAATACCTGTTCATCTTTACACTATGGGCCAAAGATATTCATCAAGTAATCATTCATCTTTGCACTACAGGCCAAAGATATTCATCAAGTATCACCATTTAAGACTGAGGATGATGAAAAATATTTTAAAGAACGAATCCAGTGAGATAAATGACACGATTAGGGATTCATAATTTAGTTTATCCAAGTTCAAGAATACTTCATAATAATCAATTGTGGAGCAAAATTCAATAATAAAATTCAAAACATAGATCTAATCAAAGATAGGAGCCATAACAGACAACTTGGATATAGAAAAGAAAACTCAAGGAATTTCTGATCATTTCAGGAATTATAGAAGCAATATTTAGCGTAGTAAGTTTAGAGTTAGGAATCTGAAATGAACAATATACGAAACTACAAATAGATTTTCAATTGTCATGCGGTAGTCCGTGTAGACAGATCATTTCCATAATTTAATAACAATTGAATACGAAGGGTTATTCACCAGGCATGCGATAGTCCGCGTAGACAGGTTATTCCCACAGAATAATAAAGAATGTAATAACAAAGGATTTCACCATGCATACGGTAGTCCGCGTAGACATGTTATTCCAACAGAATAATAAAGAATGGAATAACAACTCTTACGAGTATTGACAGAAAATAACTCTCTTCATGAATACGAAAGAAATAATATCCCTTACGAATATAATAAATAATATACCTTACCTTAGTAGAAGATTGAATACTAAAGTAGTGTAAGTGAATTCGTAAGAAATAATGAAGGAATGAGCTTCTATTTATAGGAAAAAGGATTGAATAGTAACTAATAATTCATGAACAACCCAGATTAATTTACTTTTAAACGGACGGTCCATATTGATTTACTATTAAAACTTAAAACAACGGTCCATACTGATTTACTATTAAAACTATAAACCAGCGATCCATATTGATTTACTATTATAACTTTCCACCAGCGGTCCATATTGATCGATTTACAATAATATCTTCAACCAATGGTCTGAAAAAGTAGCACATCCCTTCATGGAATAATAAGCCAAACTTATAACAAACACCTCATAACAAACCCCTCTATTTATATCAAAAATTAAATTAATAATTATCACAAATCACTTTTAATAAACATATTTTTAATCTATTAACAATTATTCATCATTAATATTATAACTCACAATATTTAACAACCAGATCATTCCCAGGAAAGAGGGGGCATTTCGATAAGGATTTCTCCCTATTGACGCGCAATTAAGTGACCAAACCTCTCTTCGACAGAACTTTCTAGACATCGTCAATATTACAAATAATAATATGAATAACTTTGTCGTCTCAATTATTGATTAAATAATATAAAATATTATGTAGATGATATTGTGACAATAATTGAATCAAATAACGTGAGATACTATGCAGCAATTATTGTAGCAATAATTGAGTATAACTAAGTGATTTCTCACGTAAGTATCAATAATCAATACCGTGCATTACTATGCAACCACACGTATTACTGTACTTTTATCACCGGGTATTTCAATAGTTTAACGGTATCAATTACGCCGTTATTTATAAAAACTCAAACTTGTCGTTTTCTTCATCCGACCATTTTTCGTTATGGGGCCCACAAATGGCTGCGTCATCGTACGAATATTCTCCGACAGCAAGAATATTCCACGAACAAACGAATATTCCCCGACAACAATGAATATTTTATAACCACTTATTTATTTTATAAAATTTGCACATTTTACCTATAACCAAAGCATTATATCAAATTAACACATTATTATTCATAATAATAATTAGAGGAAATTCGATTTTATTTATAAAAAGTTGGGGTCTTACAATAATTATTAAGGATATTTTAAAATTAATCTAATCTCTGTTGGTTCGACATGTACTTGCTAGTTCTTCAATTTGACATTGTGCACTTGAAGTTACATAGTTTTATCACATCAATTTTTCGACATCGTTGCCCAGGACTAGAATTAATTTTTGTATTCCTTAATTTTTATTTTTTTCGAATTAATATTTATTATTATTATTTTAGCTCTAATATATGTTTTTTATTTTTCAGGATTATCGAAGCGGAACAAAGGTGCGGAAATAGGAGATTGTTATTTTGCTTTTTCTTGTATTTTGTATCTTAACTTAAAAAAAAACAAAAAAAATGTAGCTTACTTTTATTTTTTTAAAATTTTTTATTGTTAATTAGAAAACTAGTTGTCACATTCATGCATGCATTCACTCACGTAGATCACATCATGTTTAGGTTTTTATCTTATTTATATTTTTTCAAATATAAATTGTGTTGATTGCTGAAGGATTGATGTACATCAAATTTCTCTTTCTTTCGTTATTCACATAATTTTAGGACACTTTATTTGTTTACAGTTTTTTATTTTATTTGGGCATTCTCATTTGTAATTTAACTTAAGGGCACAAGTTGTAACAAGATAAGGTGAGAATTTCATAACCATTCCTTAGTCCACAAACCACCCATTCATTTTGCATAACCTTACCTTAATAAAATCAAGTAAACGTTAACCCCTAGGAATTTCAAGCTCAATTAAGATAAGGGACTCCAAGAGGAGTCTAAATTTTAAATTAATCAAACTAAAAGTCCAATATTAATCTAAAGGGGGGGGGGGTTGAATAGATTATCACCGTTTAAAAATTATCTTTGGCCTTTTTGACTTTTTAGTAGATTAACTTGCAGTGTTTGAAAGTAATAAGCAGGTTAGAAAAAAATTCAATCACACAGTGCACATACATTTATTTGGTTCACAACATACTGTTAGGGTATGTTGCTACGTCCAGTTTCAAGCTCCTCTCCAGGACATGAGATCCTATTTACTCCCAATAATAAATACTCCTTCAATAGGTGGAGAAGCCTTTACAAAGTTTTATAAATAAACTTACAACTATCCACAACTAACTGTCTCAGACAGCGAACTCCCAACTCCTTCCTCAAGCTTAGTTGTATCTTCCTTTTGAGTTCAGAACTATTCTATAATTTGGTCTTGAAATAACAATCTCTTCCTTACCTCACAAATACACTAGAAACCCAACTCCTAGCAGATCTCTCTAGGACTCTGGTCTTGGTCAAAGAATTTTTGTCTTTCTCATACATAAAATAAACCAACTCTACCTTTTCTTTTTTACAAAAGATTGTTTTGATTTTTGTTTCTAAAGTAAGCACATAAAGTTTAGTACAAATGTATATTCGATACTTCCCAAATAAGTAGATATACAAGTTAGGATCAAATATTTAAGTAAAAGTTCAAGACTTTTATGTGATATATTTCTGTGTATACAAGTGTGAAAATTGATACACTTGTATATATAAAGATTTTCCTTTTCTTTAATAAAGAATGTGTTTCTATGGTTTAAACAGATTTAGAAAAGGATTTATCTTTAGAATTAAAGAATGTTTTTCTATGATTTTAAACTGATATAAAGATGAGTTTGGCTAACAGTTTAAATCACTTATATAATGTAACAAATAATTTATGAATAAGTAAGTGTGTAAAAATTACTTGTGATGACAGTTGTGATAATCCAGATTTCGAAAAAAATATTAAAATAAGAATTTAATATATAAATTTTTATTGTGAGACATAATGTGTTTAAATATGTGTTATATATATTTATGTAATTTATGTATATATAGGTATGAAATATATACATTTATTGAAAAGTTAGATTTAATAGTGGATTTAACTATTGAATTAGTTAACTTGAGTTAATTGCGAAATGAGAATTATGTTTGTTATAATGCAACATATAATAGTATAATATTTATTATTATACTAAAGAGATGTGAGTAAAAATATGAGATGAGCAACCAATATGCTCGAATATTGGTGTTAAAATTAGTAAAGTTAATTAATATTTAATTTATGATTAAATATATGAGTTAAATAAATTGTTTTGAAGCAATTTACGGAAAGAAAGAGAAATTTTAATTTAATTTAATTTAATTATACAATATTAATTGTATAAATTGAATAAATTATTCTTTAATGTAACCTTCGTTACACAAGAATGTTAAATTAATTATGGATTAATTCCATAATTCGGGAAATAATTTTTATACATGGTTATAAATGTATAATATCCAATTTAAGTTAATACTGGAATTATATGCAATTAAATACATAAATTAATTTTATGTGAATGAAATCAAGCTAAAATCAAGTTTTAAAGAATTTCTAAAAACTTGAATTTCATGAAAAATTGAGGTGAGGAGGCATATTGGAGCTTCTGTAATATCATCTTAATGAACCCAAATTGTTCATGCTATATTTTTATAAAATAGTATGTAGTACCAGGTATAACATATCAAAATTTGGAAGCAATCGGATAAGTAGATTATGAGATATAAAATCACAAAGTCGCCAAGAAATCACAAAACAATCTGGAAATCTGGGCAACCCCAAGTTCCAGATTTTTATTTTTGATTTATTACAGTTTTGCCATTGAGTATTTAATTGCTGATTTATTACAGTTTTGCCCTTGAGTGTTTAATTAGTTAAAAATTAATAATAAAACATGTTTTAATATATAAGTTAATCTATAAATTGTGCTAATAACCTAACATGATTTTTAAGTTAAGATTATGAAATTAACCTTTGAAATATGGAAATTTAAACCATATTTGTAGAATATTTTACCGTTAAGCTATGTAATGACTTTAATTACATTACATAAGAATACGCGAGATATTAGAAATATAAATAACCTTTGAATGGAACTAATTAACCTAATATGGTTAATAATGAGAGATCAAATTGTTAATCTAGATGTATTCAAGTTTTGGTTAAACCAAAAAACGTGTTACATATTAAGCTATAAGCTTTATTACATAGGTAATACGCATGATTTTAATGATGCGAATTAGCAACAACGTAATGAAATTCATTCTAAAACGGATTAAAGATTAGTTAGCTAATCTAAAACAAGATGGAATCTTAAGAACTCAAGATCTTAAAAGTATGAAGTTAGTATGTGGAATTAATGTCGATAATGATGCATTATGCAAACTGAAGATTATAAATCAATTTAGTTATGTGTTAAGTTTCAAATGAGATTATGAAGCATATTTATAATTCAATGTGCTATATATAGATTATACAAAGACGATTGAGGATCAGACGAGGTAATTCAACAAATGAGAATACGTGAAGGATGCTCGATGAGCGTATATCGATTTATGTGACGCCCCCAAAATAGGTATACATCACTCATTCTGAGTCATCAAATACATGGTACAGAACTTAAATAAAAACTTCATTTATATAATGCGACAAACGTAAACTGAGAGATTTAACACGAATATTATCTCGTAGACAATATCCAAACTCAAATGAAGTCCTCATTACGATTATTATCACATTATTTCACAGAATAGTGAGAACTACTAAAGCAACTATCTAGACCGTCACTCCATTTCCCGACTAGTTTCAGCTATATTCTCATTTCCTAAAGAGAACAATGAAAGAAAAGGGTGAGCTCAACTAGCCCAGTAAAAAATATTATGACTAAGATAATGCAGAATAAAATATCGTTAGCCTTCAACATTGTAAAATTGATAGACTATAATAGACAACAAGTCTAACTGCAGCGGGACAAGCAATCCATTAGAAGAGTCAAGTAGAGCATAATAACTAGTATCTTCTATGATTTAAAAGTTCATCATCAATATTTTATTGTTGTAATACAACTCAATAAATAATCTACATCATCGAATTATCCATGCACTACGGGCCAATGATATTCGTTAGTATCACATGCATCCATGAATTATCCATGCACTACGGGCCACGGATATTCATTATTATCAGATCTACGAATTATCCATGAACTATGGGCTAAGGATATTCGTTAGTATCACCAGTGGTCATGATCACGCCAACAACTGTCCATCAATGCACTACAGGCCAATGAGGACTTTTATCACATTATTTGTAACATTACAGGTCATGATTATACCGATACATAGTCATAATCATACCAATCAACAGTCCATCTATGCACTACGGGCCAAAGATGACTTTCAACACAATATAAGCATGAGGATGATGACAATGATGTAAGAATTCAATTAAATGAAAGCAAGGATAAATTTTAAAAATTTATAACTTAATTTATCCAGAGTTCAAGAATGTCCAAATTGTCAACATGATAATTACTTTGTGGAGTAAAATTCAAGAATAATATTGTATCAAAAATAATTTAGATAGAAAAGAAATTAATTTTTGTCATGAATAGTGCCCCAGGTGAATAGTACTCGAGTGAATAGTACTTCGTGAATAGTACCCCGTGAATAGATCAAAATTTAACAAGAATGTTCAGAAAATTATTTTTATGAAATGATACTAGATGAATCGCATATTTCAAGGATATTCTATTAATTTCAAGGAGTATAGAAGCAATACTTAACAAAATGAGTGTAGAATTCGGAATCTGAAACGAAATAATATTACTTACATACTACAGAGTATGAAAAAAAATAATATTTCTTACAAATATTGAACAAAAATAATATCCCACACCTTAAAAGGAGAGTATTTCTGACTGGTATGACGGGAATATTTTTGAAGAAAACTTATACTGTTTTCTACATTCAAAGCTTCCTTAAACTCAAAAGAAATACGCTCAATATTATAGAAGAAGAATTCTTTGATTCTAGTGTGATTTTCATTTCTAAACTAAGCATCCTATTTATAGGAGAATGATAGAATACTATTTGAAAAAGAAAAACACGGGTGAACATAAACTTCTTTTTTTTCGCGAATGAAGTTCACGGGCAATTCAACGAAATTTTTTAATTTTACTATGCTGCAATATGCAGTACTATGCCCACACAATACAACACTATGCAGTACTATGCAATAAAATATAATATATTCTATTTTATATAAAAAAATAAAACTTATATAATATATATATATATAGCCTCACCCGTAAGGCATCTCTCTCTCTCTCTTTCTCTCTCTCTCTCTCTCTCTATATATATATATATATATATATATATATATATATATTCACATGCAGCACACATACACACTAATATATATATATATATATATATATATATATATATATATATATATAACTAATAAGATAAATTGAGATAATTTTCTCCCGACGATTTTAAAAAATGAGAAAGTGGGGGTCTATATAATAAGCCAAATTTACAACAAATACTTCATAAAAATCCACTCTATTTATCTCAATTCACTTGGCTTCACAAAACACATTTTTAATAACATTTATTCATCATTAATATTATAACTCATAATATTAACAATCAGATCATTCCCAGGAAAGAGGGGGCTTTTTCGATAAGGACTTCTCTTTATTGGCGCGCAATTAGGTGACCAAACCCCTTTTCTCGACAGAACTTTCCAGACATTGTCAATAATACAAATAATAATATGAATAACATTGTCGTCTCAATTATTGATTTAATAATATAAAATATTGTGTAGACGATACTATGACAATAATTGAATCAGTAATGTGAGATACTATGCAGCAATTACTGTGACAATAATTGAATAAAACTGAGTGACTTCTCACGTAAGCATCAATAATCAATTCCGTGTGTTACTATGCAACCACGCGTATTACTGTACTTTTATCACCGAGTATTTCAACAGTTAACAATAAAATTTTTGCCGTTATTTTTATAAAAAGTTATTCATATCGTTTTCTAACTCTGACAGTAATTCCATTATGGGGTCCTCCAATGATTGTGCCTTCGTACGAATATTATCTGATAAAATGAATATTCTCCGACCAAACGAATATTTTATGACAACTTGCTTACTTTATTGGTAACTGGTAGTTACGTATAGTTTAAAATATTCAGTAGAGAATATTTATTCTGGATGTATTGTAATGAATACTTCATAAAAATAAAGTGATATAGTGACATTACTATATAAGAAATATATTACGCATTGAGACTTGAAGCTCTTAATATATTTACTCAGATTGAGTAAATCATAAAATGAATATGATTTTAGTATAAAGAAGAGTCGTAAAAATTGCGATTCAGGGAATGAATGAATATGATTTTTTTTTTTGCAATTTCAGCTATTTTAACATTAAATAGTGTTTTGAAACTATAACATTATAATATTAACGCACAAGGTCAGGATTAAGTTAATCCTGATGTTGGATTAAGTTGATCCCGATTTTGGGGCCGTTACAACAGTTATCAAGTATAACAGATTAATCATTTAAATAATACTTGATATATCAAATTAATTCGCTTCACTCAAAGATATATATATTTTTATATATTTAATTTACGTTGTGAAAATTTGGCCACTTAGGATTTTAAAACTGTTCAGTTAATATTCTTTGTTAAAAAATATCTCCGAATATCGGTATCTAAGTACTGACTAAATTGTTTGTTTCACAATATGATAATTATATAAATATTGTGTAATATTTATATAACGTATCTATATCAATAAAAAACCACTTAGGATTTTAAAGACCGTTCGGAGAATTTCAGAGAAATTACTTCTGAATTATATCGGTATCTAAGTACTGACTTTTTACTTTGATATTGGCATATATAGATGTGTATAACAATTTATATTTAAATATCGATATATATAAACAAGTATGAGATAATATAAGGAATTATAAATTAATAACTTATCTCAGATATTTTGACTAATTTTTCTCTTTTTAGTAGAATTAGAACTTCGATAAGAAGAGAGTGAAAATTTAATTTGACCGAATGTAGGCAAGTAGAGTAAGCTTTTCTGATTTGTAAATTGGTAAATAAAAATTAATGAAAAGCTTCTTATTTATAGAAGTTTTGAAGTTAAGGCAAAAAGGTAATTTGGAATTCTTTTTTTAAAATCAATGGTCCGGATTACATGATGGAAAATGGAAGTCTCGGATCAATTTAATATCACCCGGATTGGCCAAGCACTTTTTAGCCCATGTTTACTTTCATTTTACTTTAACCAAATTTGGCCCAAAAATTATGTTGGTATCAAATATGTTATCACATGCATGCACTCTCCTAAGCAAAATTATTGCCAGCCACATTCACACACACGACATGCACATTCTTGCCCAGCACACACACACACATGCACTCACAGCACCACATGCACACACGGATTATATATATATATATATATATATATATATATATATATATATATATATATATATATATATATATATATGGAGAGGATCAAGAGTAGAACTCTTAAGTAATAGAACTCCCTTAAATAATAGAATTGTATCAAAACGACGTAGTTTTGATAAGACACGGTGGCATTTTTGTAAATACCATGCCACCACATATTTACAAAAATGCCACCGCGTCTTATCAAAACTACGTCGTTTTAATACAATTCTATTATTTAAGGGAGTTCTACTACTTAAGAGTTCTACTCTTGATCCTTTCTATATATATATATATATATATATATATATATATATATATATATATATATATATATATAGATTTATTCTTTTTGTCTATAAAAGATTTATAAAATTATTTTCAATAAGAAATAGGAATCTCCTTGCCTTAGGGAAGTGTTACTATATGAATTCATTTCATTAACACTTGATATTAGATTTATCAAGGTCAGAAAATAAATTCAAATGGAGTTTTGAAAATAAATATTTTTTGTCAAAATATATTTATTAAAATCATTTTAATACTTTAATTCTATGGAGAAGATTCTACCCATTTAACCTATTTTTCTAATTTGTTATCATCAAAATAAAACTACCAGATTTGGAGACCTATCACAAACTACTGATGTCTAGGCAAGTGTTTCAAAACGCAAACGCCTAAAGAATGTGTAATTATTTAATTAGTCACCGTACCCACGGATAGACTCCCACCGTTCTTAAACTTACATGGCTAGTGGTGTGATTATTTTTGAATTTGGTGGACCTTGAGGTGTAACTTTAAACAGTTAGAAGTTGTCTGAATTTTATTTAGGTTAATTGTAGAATTAAGATTTTTATTTTATTTATTTTTAAAAAAAAATTACTTTCATGGTTAGTTATTTATTATTTGCTTTGTGATTTTGGGAAAGATGGACTCTTGTTATAGTTGAAATAATAATTTTGTTTGGAATCAAGAATCTTATGAAAATTTTAATGCACACCAAGTAAATGAATTGTTTCGAACTTTTGAAAATCATTATCTAAGTTCATAGCCATGTCCATATTTGGACGATCCAGAACCTCAATATCCACAAAAATTTTAAAATGAATAAGAGGAAAGACTAAGTACCTTAATGAAAACTATGAATGTTTTAATGGAAACTCAATTTAACACGAATCAGGGTATATCTCGTTTAAAAATTCAAATGAGTCGATTAACCACCATAATAAATGAAATGTGGATGAATTTTCTTGTAACTATGAGGTTAATTTTGAAAATTTTGATGATTTGTAGAAATGATGAGGAAAATAAATTTTTGTATTCAATTCTACACAGTTAATTTGAGTCAAGCGAATTTGATAAGTCTAAAAATTATGAGTATATGCCTAAAATTAATCATGTCATATTTAATGAGTCGATTGAAAAAGTCTATAAGCCTATAGTTCCATACCTTGAAAGACTTATTACGAAAAAATCACATAGTAATTTTTTGGACCAACCCATTAAAGTTAACATGATCGAAGAGTTGTCCATGACCCAAGATTAATTGAAGATAGACTCTTGATTGAAAAAGATCCAATTGATATTTTCTTAAATCACCATGACCAAAATTGGAATGAATCTAAATATTTAGATAAGGCCAATGAGCTGTTGAGATCCACTACAAATAAGTCAACTAAAGTAGAACATGCATTTGAGTCAATTCTTCCATCTTTTAAACATGTTAGTGAAAGTTTTCTTGAGATAGACTTTAAATATAACTGTGATGAAAATTGTGACTATTTTTAATTTCCTAGACCTCCTAAAAATCATGAAAAGTTCACACTCACTTACCCATTTGTATCATTCATTTATAGTCACAAGCTTTTTAGGATATATAAAATCCATAGGTATATACTTACATTTGTTTTCATTCTCACCACATTTTCTTACAGAACAAATGACCCACATCCAAGGTACAACTCTTTCACATCTTTGTTCTCTTTACTTTATTTTCTTTATTTGCATACACTGAGTACAATGCATAATTTAGGTATGGGGGGAATTTATTTGTATTATTGTATTAGAATTTTTTTTCTTTTTTAGGAAAATATAGTAAAATAAAGACACAAAATTTTTTAAAAATAATTTGTTCGACTTTTTATTGGATTAATTCTAATAAGTGTATGTGGAGCAAAACTTGTGAGTTTTAGGACGCTTAAACTTTTGATAAAATACTAAATTTTAATTAGTTTGAAACACCATCTTGAGTAAAATAAAGTTTCTATGCATTTTTGTACTTCACATTTACCCTAACTCTTAGTTGTGAGGTATAAACTATGTTTCGAGCAATTTCAAGGAAAAAAATTTGAAAAAAATTTAAAAAAGAAAAGAAAATAAATAACTGCTGTGACGCCCCTATGTTCAAGTTCTCTAACCTCGGGTTTGGTGCTCACGATCCATTATACACATCACAACTAACTATCCATTTGTTATGGATTATATCATTCATTACATAACTTAGTACATAAATATAACAATATCACAGGTTAACTAACCTTAACATTACATGCCCTACAAAAGGCTTAAACCAAAGTTTTGACGCCCCCAAAATAGATCCACGTACACAATCCATTCTGAGTCGCCAAATACATGATATAGAAATCAAATACAACTTCATTTATACAACTATTAACTGTTGTGTAAAATACGACAAAACATAAGCTGTGAGTTTTAATACAAATATTATCTCGTAGACAATATTCAAATTCAAAATAAGTTCTCATTACAATTATTATCACACTATTTTATAGAATAGTGAGAACTACAATAGCCACCATCTTGGACCATCACTCCATTTTTTGACTAGTCCCAACTATATTCTCATTTTCTGAAGAGAACAATGAAAGAAAAGGGTGAGCTCAACTAGCCCAGTAACGAATATTATGACTAAGACAATGTAGAATAAATTATCCCTAGTCTTCAACAGTGTAAAATTTGATAAAATACAATAGACAACAAATTTAGATCAACAATTGCAGTAGAACAAGTAATCCATTAGAAGAGTTAAGTAGAGCATGATGTCTACTATCTTCTATGATCTAAAAGTTCATCATCAATATTTTATCTATGTAACACAACTCAATAAATATTTCACATCAACGAATTATCCATGCACTACGGGCCAAGGATATTCGTTAGTATCACCAGTGGCCATGATCATGCCAAACACCTGTCCATCTATGCACTACGAGCTAAAGAGGACTTTCATCACATCATTTATCTGTAATATTACATGTCATGATTATACCAATACACAATTCCTGGTCATAATCATACCAATCAACAGTCCATCTATGCACTACGGGCCAAAGATGACTTTCACCACAATATAAGCATGAGGATGATGACAACGATATAAAGAATCAATCAAGTGAGATCAAGGATAAATATTAGAGATTTATAATTTAATTTATCCAGAGTTCAAGAATGTCCAAATTGTCAACATGATAACTATATGTGGAGTAAAATTCAAGAATCATATTCATGTATCCAAAATAATTTGGAATAAAAAAGAAAATTATGTTGTGAACAATATTCATGAATAGTACCGTATGAATAGTACGTATGAATAGTACTTAGTGAATAGTACCCCGTGAATAATACCCGAGTGAATAGTACCCCGAATGAAAATATTGAAATTTAATAATTGAGAAAGTTCAGATCAATATTTCTATGAATGATACTAGATGAAGCGCAAAATTCAATGATATTCTACTAATTTTAGGGATTATAGAAGCAATACTTATCAAAATAAGTATAGATTTAGGAATATGAAACGAAATAATATCACTTACTTACTATAGAGTATGGAAGCAAATAATATTCCTTACGAATATTGAACGAAAATAATATCCCTTATGAATATTGAACGAAAATAATATTCCTTATGAATATTGAACGAAAATAATATTCCTTACAAAAAAATAATATCATTTACCTTAGCAGGAGACTAAATATGACTGGTATAACGGAGATATTCTTGAGAAAAACTTGCACTATTTGCTACACTCAAAGTATCCTTATACTAGAAAGAAATACGCACAATATTATAGAAGAAGAATTCTCTGATTCTGGTATGATTTTTATTTCTTAACTAAGCATCCTATTTATAAGAGAATGGCAGGACACTATTTAAGAAAATCACGGATGCACAAAAAAAAATTCACGGGGAAAGTTCACGGGTGAATTCGCTGATTTTTTAATTTTTACTATTCATTACTGTACAATAAAATATTCTAATAAAATAAAAACTTTATATAAAATATAATATATTCTATTTATAATCTAATAAAACAAATAACTTTATATATAATATAAAAAGTATTTTGTTTTATAGAAAACGTTTTCTGTTTTATTACTATTATAATAATAATAAAACAAAACTGAGACAACTTTCTACCGGCGATTTTAAAAAATAAGTAAGTGGGGGTCCATGTAATAAGCCAAACTTACAACAAATACTTCATGACAACCCCTCTATTTATATCAAAAATTGAATAAATATTTACCACAAATCACTTATCTTCAATAAACACATTTTTAATCTTTCAACAATTATTCATCATTAATATTATAATTCACAATATTGACAACCAAATCATTCCAAAGAAAGAGGGGGCTTTCCGATAAGAATTTCTCATTATTGGAGCGCAATTAAATAACCTAACCCCTTTCCTCGACAGAACTTTCTAGATATTGTCAACAACTCAAATAATAATATGAATAACTGTGTCGTCTCAATTATTAATTTAATAATATAAAATATTTTGCAGATGATACTGTAACAATAATTGAATCAATAATATGAGATACTATGCAGCAACTACTGTTGCAATAATTGAATAAAGTTGAGTGACTTCTTACGTAAGCATCAATAATCAGAGATACTGTGCAATACCGTGTGCTACTGTGCAACCACGCGTATTACTATACTTTTATCACCGAAAATTTTAACAGTTAACGGTAAAAGTCTTGCCATTATTTTTATAAAAAGGTTATTTCTGTCGCTTTCTATATCCGACAGTCATTCCGTTGTGGGGTCCACCAATGATTGTGTCGTCGTACGAATATTCACCGGCAAGAAGAATATTCCCCAACCAAATGAATATTTTATGACAACTTGAAATTTATACATATCACCCATAACTATACCATTATATCAAATCAACACCTTATTATTCAATATAACATTTAGAGAAAATTAAATCTTTATTCATAAAAAGTTGGGGTCTTACAAAAGTATAATATGATAATCATTACGCAAATTGATATTACTCGGTCGCCTTGGCTTTGCCTTTATCCTTCTTAGATCCTTTAGCTACCTCTGCTTTAGCTAAATTGTTTTATTTAAGTAAGGGTGAGCAACTAGTTTGCTCAGCAAGTTAAAGTGTTCAATAAAAGATATAGAAGAATCTAACTTTCTAAAATTTCAACAATATTCAAAAGATTGTGAAATAGCTGAACAATAAATCAATTTTCAATAATAAGAATTTTCTTGAATTACAAACTAAATAACATATCAAGAATGAAATAGTAAAATTCTTTCGAAGACTAAATAATATTCAATTGATTAAGAGGAATTAGCAATACTGAAACAATATTCAATAAAGTGAGATATTCCCAGATTTCATGTTGAGTGATCACAGTGGATTAAGAACTGCTAGAGGAATCATCATTTACTAAAACTGGATTTCCTCAAGAATATAAGTGAGTTATCAAAACTACTTATACTCTTCTGCGAGTACGTGAGGTGATCAGCCTCATTGTACCCTATATTATGCATAATACTCAAACATAGCGTGTTAGTCATATGTCTGACAATAAAGTTTCCCTTTTTATAAGGGTTGTTCCTCTCAGTTTTACATCATCTCAGTCTTACATCATGAGTCTGTACCACAACAATATGGTTTGGATTACTTCCAAAGAAATGCTATGATTTCAACATATAATATCAATATTGATCTACCTAAAATAAATGGCATAAATCTTTCAATAACAACTTAGTTCAAATAATAGAACGATTCATCAATTATTAGTCTAGTCGAAACAAATAGCTGAGACATGACTCATAAACAGTTCATGAATAAAATAACTTTAAATTTATTTCACAGTTCAAATAATGAAACATGAATCAATTGCACTATGTACGAATAACATTAATCATTATGAATGTGAATAATCAACAATAATTATCCACTAACATGCTTTGAAATTAATAACTCAAGTTGAGTTAGGAAACTCGCCTTGGTTGTTGACTACTGCTACACAATTTAATTTAACTTCATTTATAATCAATAAGATTGATCTCTCAATTAGCATAATATATGTTTATTCATCGTGCTGCTACTATTCTCATAACATATTATCTAACATTTAGTCACATAAATATTAGATACCACATTAAATCCTTAGTAATATTATCATCCTTAATAATATTATTATAACATAATCATCATCTTAAACACTCATTCAATATTATTAATCTTAATAATATTTTATTCTATTCTTAGTATTATTAAAAAATTAATAATACTTTAATCATTTGCTAATATTATTAATCACTTAATAATATTTTAATCATTTCATAATACTTTTCGCTTTTACTAATATTATTAATCACTTAATAATATGTTATTCCTTCACTAATATTATTAACCATTTAATAATATTTTAATTATTTACTAATATTATTACTCATTTAATAATATTTTAAATCATTATCCAATATTATTAATTATTTAATAATATTTTAATCACTTACTAATATTATTAATCATTTAATAATATTTTAATCATTTACTAATATTGTTACTCATTTAATAATATTTTAAATCATTATCTAATATTATTTGAAATCATGAAAAATACTAAAACATATTTGAAAATTTTTCTTTCCTGAGAATCAACATAATAGGGTTTCCCTATGAACATATATTTTTTTTATGGAATTCCAATTTCGTTTACTATTTCTAATGGTCTAAAACAGTCAGATCATGCAACAATTATCATAAATCATTACTTTATTCAATAATTACGAAATTTTCAGGGTATGCTCTTGTTAGGTTTGTAATATTCATGAACGCAATCAAATTGCACAAAATAAGCGGAAGCATGAAAAATCAGAGTTTAAAATTTTATAAACCATATACCCAGATCATCCTTTATGCATAATTATTAATTAAACGAAAAGATATGAAGAACAAGAATCATACCCTTGAAGATTCGAGCTTCCTCAGGTACAAGTTCACCTCCAATCCTTTTCGCGTTCAACTTGAATCCACCGGGTTTGGTTCCTTCCTTTGATCAACGTTAGCCACCCAAGTGTTTGGCCTCTAGAGGTGATCCACCAAGAAAGAATAAAGATTCAAGAAGATGGGTGGTTGGCTAAACCCTAGTTTTCTATCTCTATAGAAAAAGAGCGTACTCTCCAACTATTGTAATTGCGTATCTAGATATCTGATATAAGACTCCCCTTATAAAGATATCAATCTTATATCAGATATCAAGTAACCCTATTTAATTAAAAATAAGGTATTATTTATTTAATTAAACTCTTTTAATTAAATGGGCTCCCTAATCTTATTAGGGATAATTAATTAAACTCCTTTAACTAATTTTTCCTCCTAATCTTATTAGGAATAAATGAGAGTACTTATATTAAATTAATTCCTAAACACTTTTAGAAATTAAAATAATAATAATTATAATAATATTAATAAGACTCCTCTTATTAATTAATATTTAATATTTTTAAAATATTAAATAATAAATATTAAGTTATTTAATTTATTCTATCACCATAGATTAAATTAAATATACTTAACATATTATTACGATTATGCCATTAATTTCTTAAATAATTATTCTTCCTTTTATGGTGTGACCCTTTAGGTTCTCCATATTAAACCGGTTGTGAATAAATCAATTAGAATAATTCTAATCTTATTTAAATAAATAAATTAAATAATTAATTTATTTAAATAAATAATATTTATTCTACAATAGGGATAAGCCTCCCTAGCGATCATCGACTTTCCAGATAATATAGATTTTAACATTAATCATAAAAGAACCTTTGAGTAAATAGTTATCATACAATTCAATCCTTCCACTATACAATGTCCAAATTAAATATAAGACATAGAATTACTGTCAGGTCTTATTTTATTTAATTATATGTATTTCGACTCTTAAATGTACAACACCAAATAATGCAAATTAGAAACTCCTTTCTAATTTTATTCTACCTTGGCCAAGGACTACTGGGTTGTCATTTATCGAATCACATAGGACATTTCTCTTCTTTTACTAGAAGCGGTAGATTCTTTATTGATCATACATTATCTCCATGTATTACTTATTATACCCAAGCATACCCTTTGATAAACCCTAAAGGTCTTAAGGAATAAGTCAAAGTATAACTCATCATACATAAGATACTATGATGATCTCAAGTCCAAGGATCATTTGTACTACTATCACTATAGGAATTTCTATTGACAGGCAAGTAAAACTCCATTAGGTATTCCTTAGTGAGCCACATTCAGTGAACTTATTCTCTAATAAGCACCTACATACTTGCTTTAGTATTTCCACACAAATGATCATGAGATCAATCATCTTCATCCAATGAGCAAGTAACGTATGTACCAATCTATCCAGATTCACTAATTCCTAATTTAGTAATCCAACGATTGAGAACTATTTTAGTTTTAAGCTCTATAAGAATTTAGATCTCATTAGAATGATCATCATCATTATTCTAAAAGCATTGCTTAAAACTATGAGTTTATCACATATTATAAACCAGCATTATGTAGATAACTAAAAGCCTTTAATAAATTAATACTTTTTATTAATAAATGAATAAGATTGTTACAAAGTATATGATTTATCATCAAACATGATTGGCTTGTGTGCATACTACTTTAAATCTCCCACTTGCACTAAAGCTAATCGTCATGGTATGTTATACCCTTCTTCTCTAAGTGACGATTATCCTGCTGTTGGATAAGCTTTAGTTAATGGATATGTAATATTTTTCTTAAGAGTCCACTATCTCTATAGTGATTTCCCATCTTTCAATGATTCTTATAATCAAATGAAAGTGCCACAACACATGTTTAGATCCAAGATGAGACTTAGGAACTATTCCTAGTTCTATAATAAACTTTTCATCCAAACAATCAACTTGCAGCTTCATTTACAGCTATATACTTTGTCTTTATCACTAAACCAACAACTCTTTCCTATTTGGAACCTTTCTAAATCACTGCACAGTGATCTTTTCCAGAATATGACTGATCATCATCAGGTCTCGTATATTTCATTGCATACATGATTATCACTCACGCGATCTCTCTTTTATGAGTTTATGAGGACTATTAAGAGAGATACACTCCAGGGCTCATCAACATTAGAATTTCGTTGGAGTTTGCCATGCTAAACGACTTTAGCATCAAATGAATATACGTTTCTTGGGTTAAGTCGAGCATCCTTTTAAATCTATTTATATAGATTTGTATCCCCAATTAAGATACTCTTCCCAAATCATTCATGGAAGAATGTTTAGATAACTTTCTCTTTACTGATTGTAGCATTAATATGTCATTTCTTATCCATACTATATCAACATATAATATTAGGAATGTTACAGTGCTCCCACTGACCCTTTTGTACACACTAGGTTTATTCTTATTTGTGATAAAATCAAACTCTTTTGATTTGTTTTATCAAAATGAATGTTCCATTTTTGAGAAGCTTGCTTCAATCCATTTCTCTAAGTGTCTACAACTCTTACCTCATCGTATGTAACTGGATCATCATCTTCTATGATGCGTACCTCATCATCATCATCAATGATGAATTCATACCTCCCAGGTATCTTCGGTACTATTCCAGATTTACAATTCGGTTGTGGTACAATAGGTCTATCTACAGGTTTCTCTTATTTGACTTATAATATTTTGTGGTTCTTGAACTCTTCAAGATCTATTATCCTCCCACTAGCCCCTTCAATGATAAACACCTTTATCTTAGAAGGCATCGTGTTTCACAACAAATATCTTTTGCTAAGTAGGATTATAGAACATATACCCTAAACTTACTTTAGGATGTCCCACAAATCGACACTTGTCAAATCTTTTCCCAAGCTTATCCTTTGAAACCTTTTCACATAAGTTGGACAACCCCTTATCTTAACATACTTAAGATTAAGAATCCTCCCTGTCCATAACTTTTATGGAGTCTTGGGGTCGGATTTTGAGGTTACCTTTTTCGTAGATATGCAGCCATTTTTAGGACATGACCCCAGAAGGATACTGGAATGTTGGTAAAATCATTATGGACCGCACCATGTCCAACAAGGTACGATTTTTCCATTCAGATACATCAATCAATTATTGCGTATCAGGAGGCGTCCATTATGAGAAAACCATTTAAGATGATCTAGAAACTTATTGCATAAGTATTTATTCCTTGATCTAATAAAAGAATCTTAATACTTTGCCAATTTATTTCACTTCTGAATTTTTTGAACCTTTAAAATAATTCACACTTGTATTTCAGCAAATACACACATTCAACTCTTTGAATGATCATCTCATTTTCTTATACTAGTTTGTTCAATTTGCAAAATAATTTTTTTTACGTAAGTTAAGTACACAAAATCCATTAAGTAATATTTCAGTTCTATACAAAATATTATTATTATAAATAGAACAACAATTGTTCTTAAATATAATACCAAAGATTTCATTGTCCAACAACAAAATAGAAATAATGTTTCCAACAAGAACTTGAATACAATAATAACTTATTGACTTAATAGATTTACCCGTAGGCATTGCTAAACTATAAGTTTCTATGGCTAATGCGGCAACCTTTGCTTCATTTTCCACACATAGGATTACTTATCTTTGTTTAGCTTTCTACTTCTGCTTGGTCCCTTCATAAACCTATATTTATGATAACCAAAGCCGGTATCCAATACCCAAGTAGAACCTTGACTTAAAAAAAATTATTTTAAATCATGAACAAATTTATATTTGTAACCGAAACTTCACTAAGCTTCTTTGGTTAGCCTCTGCAAGATGCTTCTTGCAGTTTCTTTCCAGTGTCCAGGCTTATTGCAATGGAAGCAAGCTCCTTTATTATCCGTATCAATTTTGTTCTTATTATCCTTTGTTTATGCCTTTTTCTAATTACCTTCTTAGAATCGTTCTTCTTTTCAGAAGATCCTTTGGCCCCTACTAGTAAGACTTGGTCTTTCTTGGTGGAAAGTGACTCAGCATTTTCAACATGTTAAGCAAATCAGCGAGGCTGATATCTAGCTTGTTCATATGAAAAAATCACAACAATTGTGAAAGGAGTCCGGGAGTGACTGCAAGATCGAATCTTAGTTCAATTTTCCATCCATGACAAAACCCATTGTCCTAATTGTTCAATCAAATTGATCATGTTTAAGACATGTGTCTGTTGGTCATTATAGATCGGAAGAACTCCTTAGATATCTGATATCTATTAGTCTTACTTTCCTCACCATAAACTTACTTGACATGCAGGAGTATAGTAGGAGTATCCATAGTTTCAGGCTGACGCTGAAGCTTGTTACTCATTGATACGAGCATAATGCATTGAGCCAACTGTGCACCATCTTGCAACTTTCTAAAAATAGCAATCTCTTCCTCAGAGGCATTGTTTGCAACCATTGCAGGAATGACGTATTAAGGACATAAGATAGCTTTTCAGCCATGAGAACTATTCTCAAATTTTCTTAACCAATCCGTTTAATTCGGTCCGATTAATTTAGCATCTAATATGCTACGCAGTGATAGTAATTTAGACATTATAAAATTCTGTAAATAAATTTATAATTAACAACATTTTAGCATACATTCTTTTATTAATTACTAAAATAAATTAGGTCTTGTTTTAAATTGGCATCTCCCACTATTTTCTTCAAACTATATTACCCTCAATATATATAGTTCGACAATATCTAATTAAAGATATGCTAGTGAGAATAAGTATCCCATTTTAAATGTATATAGCCTTGTGTGTGCACAACAAACTATATATAAATAAATAGGTAGACAACTCTTGTCAATTACATCAACTATGCAACTCCTTGTATTTTGCCTCTTAAATCATAATGGTCAAATGTGTGCACATCCGAACTAAAATAATTTAAGTTAAGTCAGACCCAACATTTTCATATAAGTGAAGAGAAAACTACAGCCCTTGTGTGTGCACAACAAAGCAGTAATGTTCAATTCCTTATAACATCATATGTAATAAAAACAACATCTTAAATATTTAATATTTACCTTGTGTGTGCACAACAAACTCATATTAAATATTCAATACTCTATTGTTTCTATCATACTAGAAGGCAACGTTCGATATTCCAAATATCTTTGAACGTTACAACTTAATATAAAATTTTTGAGGGGTTTGTTATTAATTTGTCTCATCTTGTTTAACGCGAATACAATATATATATATATATATATATATATATATATATATATATATATATATATATATATATATAGTATAAGCATGCACATATAGAATACAATATTCTACCCGGATTGATTATGGATTTTTATTCTAGTTTGGTTCACTAGAGCCACCAAGTGAACCAAAATGTCAAACCTTAGGGGTGCAAGAATTAATATTTAAATATAACTATTACATTTAAACCCGGGCTTCATTACAAACGGGTCTTCAAGTGCTCCTTACTCCTTGATCTCCAATTCTTCAAAAATTAATTCTAACTATTCCTATTACAAAACTATTTAAAATAAATAGAAACCTTGATCAGCAGTTAATGGGAAGTACATAGGAGGGAGTTAGAATTTACATTAAGAAAAATTAGAGAAGACGAGGTACGCAGACCCCATTTAATAAAACCCATACATTCACGCATCCAACTAAAATAAAATTCAATCACATTGGTCAATAGTCCATAATCAATCCCATTTATTATCATACACATCAGCATATACATCAATAAATAACATTCATCTCATGAATAATAAACATATAATATATATATTGATATCATTTAATGGACAAATTTAATTAGCATAAAATCTAATTTTGAATCAAAATAATTAAATTTCTTTATTTTAATCCAAATTTAAATCAAAATAAACTTCTTTTATTTTAATTTATCCAATTTTTAATAAAATAAACTATTTTATTTTAATCAAAATCTTTAATCAAAATAAACTTATTTATTTCAATTAATTATGGAATCCAATTTCAAGTAAAAAAAACTCATTTATTAAAGGAAACATGTGACGCCCCCAAAATTAGGTATTTTTCACCCATCTTGGGTCGTCAGATACATGGTATAAAATACAAATACAAACTTAATTATACAAATGTCGTGTAACATACGACAATACATAAACTGAGAGTTCTAATAGGAATATTGTCATCTAGACAATATCCATACTCAAGGAGTCCTCATTACATTTATTGACACACTATTTAACAGAATGGTGAGGACTACTAATGCTATCTTCTGGACCATCACTCCTTTCCCTGACTCGTCCCAGCTATATTCTCATTTCCTGAAGAGAACATTGAAAGAAAGGGTGAGCTCAACTAGCCCAGTAAGAAATATTATGACTAAGATAATGAAGAATAAATTATCAATAGTCTTCAACAATGTTAAACTGATAAAATACAATAGACATCAAGTTTAACTGTAGCGGAATAAGCAATCCATTAGAAGAGTCAAGTAGAGAATAAAACCTACTATCTTCTATAATTTAAAAATGTTTTCATCAACTTTTATCACTGAGACTCAGCTTAATAAATAAACCACATCTTCTAATCATCCTTGTATTACGGGCCAATGATATTCATTAAATCATCAATGATCATGACTATACCGAAAAATCCCTGGTCATAATCATACCACAAACTGTCTATCAATGCATTACAAGCCACTGAGGACTTTTACCACACCACTTATAACATCACAGTTCAACCAAATGAGTATAATAAAGAATATATGAAACTGCAAATGGATTTTCACCAGCCATGCGGTAATCCACGTATACAGATAATTTTCACAATTTAATAAGGAATGAATATAAAGGATCATTCACCATGCATGTGGCAATCCACATAGACAGGTTATTCCAACAGAATAATAAAGAATGGAATAACAGAAGGATTCACCATGCATGCGATAGAGACCACACAGACAGGTTATTCCCAATAGAATAATAAATGCGGAATAATAAATATGGAACCAGGTCAGGTGAAATTCACACCGACGGGATATTCCGACAGAATAATAAATGCGAAATAATAAATGATGGAACCAGGTCAGGTGAAATTCACACCGACAGGATATTCCGACAGAATCGTAAAGAACGGAATAATAAAAGAATTTCACCAAGTATGCGGTACTTCGCATAAACAGGTTATTCCAACATAATAATAAAGAATGGAATAACAGAAGAAAATCACCAAGTATTGGGTAAACCGCATATACAGGTCATTCCACCAAGTATAGGGTAAACCACGCATACAGGTTATTCCAACAGAATAATAAAGAATGGAATAACATAAGTTCTCTTCATGAATAAGAAAGAATAACACCCCTTACCGTTTTAAAGAAGAGCTGAAATAAGGAAGTAGTTAAGTAGCAGAATACTTTTCTTCTCTCTCTCTATAGTTTCTCTCTATAGTTTCTCTCTCTAGAGTTCAGTGAATTCGTAAGAAAATAATGAAGGAATGAGCTTCTATTTATAGGAAAATGGAATGCATAGTAACTAATCCATGAACGGTCCAGATTGATTTACTTTAATCTGACGGTCCATATTTAAAGAAAAATCTTTTAAATAAAATATAATATATTTTATTTATAGAATAACTTTAATAAAGTATTCTGTTTTATATAAAAATATTTTACTATGCAAAACACTATGCACAATAGAATATAATATATTCTATTTATAGAATAACTTTAATAAAGTATTCTATTTTATATAAAAAGATGTTTCTGTTTTATTACGTTAATAATACGAATAAAACAAAACTTCATTATCGCTAAATAATTCATATTATTAATTGACAATAATTGAATCAAACTGAGTGACTTCTCACATAAGCATCAATACCGTGTGCTACTATGCAACCACACGTATTACTGTACTTTTACTATCGAGTAGTTCAACAGTATCAACGGTAAAACTTCCGCCGTTATTTTTAATAAAATATTTTTGTCGTTTTCTCAATCTGACAATAATTCCGTTGTGGGGTCCACCAATGATTGTACCGTCGTACGAATATTTCCCGTAATTAGTAACTCGTGAATAGTACTTCGACACAAAAAGTGTCCCAAATACTCGAGTGAACAATACTAGAGTGAATAGTAATTTGGATGAATAGTAACCTGTGAATAGTAACTCGTGAATAGTAACTCCTGAATAGTTACTCCGACACAAAAAGTGTCTCAAATACTTGAGTGAATAATACTAGAGTGAATAGTAATTTAGATGAATAGTAACCCGTGAATAGTAACTCGTGAATAGTAACTCATGAATAGTAACTCCGACACAAAAAGTGTCCTAAATACTCGAGTGAACAATACTAGAGTGAATAGCAATTTGGGTGAATAGTAACCTGTGAATAGTAATTCGTGAATAGTAACTCATGAATAGTACTCCGACACCAAAAGTGTCCCAAATACTCGAGTGAACGATACTAGAGTGAATAGTAATTTGGGTGAATAGTATTTCGTGAATAGTAACTCGTGAATAGTGACCATGTATTTTATGACAACTTGTTTACTTTAAAAAAAAATTCACATATCACCCTTAACTTTAACCTTTTATCAATTTAACCATTTACCAAAATAGAAAAATTGAATACTTTTATTTCATAAAATTCGGGGTCTCACAATCTCCCCTCCTTATGGAATTTCGCCCTCGAAATTAACGTACGTACCTGATATTCGAAGAGATGAGAATACCTTACTTTCTTTTCGGATTGTACCTTTCCGGATAATTCCACTCTATCATGATTTTTCCATTTCTCATCTCCTGTATTTCGAATATCATTCTAGAATATACCTTCAAAACAAAGGTTAATCGATATACCACAATTTATCCACTTATTAAGTAAACAATTTCAGCTTAGGTAAGTCACACCCTAGCGAAATATATTACTCATCTTCTAGACTAATATCTCCGTCAGTGACCATATCCCTGTAACATCAATCAACAATTTCTGTCCACAATCATATGAATAACTCATAATCATAATTGTGATTCTGAATTACTTTTCGCACCCAGGAAGAAGAAAATTTACATCACATATCTTCACCCGAAATATCAAAAATCATGGTTATACCAAATCACAATTCCTGCTCATAATCATACTAACAAATTCATCTTTGCACTACGGCTAAAGATTTACAACTGTATAACTAATAATCAACAGTTAATCTTCGCACTACATGCCAAGGATATACAACTGTAAAATCAATAATGCTGAGACTCAGCTTAATAGTATCACGACCACGAATTATCCATGCACTACGTGCCAAAGATAATCGTGTTTTCAATTACGGTCATGATTATACCAAATAATCCCTGGTCATAATCATACCAAGTCCATCTATGCACGTAAACCACAGATGACTTTTACCACATCTATGAATTAATATTTCATTGCTGAGACTCAGCTCAATAATTAATCCACATCATCGAATCATCCCTGCACTACAGGCCAAGGATTTTCTTTAGTATCACGACCACGAATTATCCATGCACTACGTGCCAAAGATAATCATGTTTTCAATTACGGTAATGATTATACCGAACAATCCCTGGTCATAATCATACTAAGTTCATCTATGCACGTAAGCCACAGATGACTTTTACCACATCTATGAATTAATTAGTTAGCATGAAATCTAATTTTCAAATTAAAATAAATCTTTTATTTTAAAAATAAAATAAATTTTTTATTTTAAGATTGAAATAAACTTTTTATTTTAATTATAAAATAATTAAGAATATTATATATATATATATATATATATATATATATATAATAACCGTAGCAACCTTTTATAAGACTCCTCCTGTTAACTAACTAATATATATAGCATAGTTAACAGGTTAGTTACAAGGAGGATGCACGAATTTTCGTGCGCGACCACCAGCTTATATATATATATAGTAATACGAGGCTTCGCAAATCACGGAATCAGCAAAAAAAAATAAAACACGCTTTTTTTTCTTTTTTTTAAATAGATTTTATACAATAAATGATACCCAATTAAATTGTTCAAAACACATATCAATATACATATCAAATTAAAATAATTAATAATTTGCATAGAGGTTTGGCTTTGATACCACTGTTAGGTTTGTAATATTCATGAACGCAATCAAATTGCACAAAATAAGCGGAAGCATGGAAAATTAGAGTTTAAAATTTTACAAACCATATACCCGGATCATCCTTTATGCATAATTATTAATTAAACGAAAAGATATGAAGAGCAAGAATCATACCCTTGAAGATTCGAGGTTCCTCAGGTACAAGTTCACCTCCAATCCATTTCGCGTTCAACTTGAATCCATCGGGTTTGGTTCCTTCCTTTGATCAACATTAGCCACCCAAGTGTTTGGCCTCTAGAGGTGATCCACCAAGAAAGAATAAAGATTCAAGAAGATGGGCGATTAGCTAAACCCTAGTTTTCTATCTCTATAGAAAAAGAGCGTACTCTCCAACTATTATAATTGCGTATCTAGATATCTGATATAAGACTCCCCTTATAAAGATATCAAATAACCCTATTTAATTAAAAATAAGGTATTATTTATTTAATTAAACTCTTTTAATTAAATGGGCTCCCTAATCTTATTAGGGATAATTAATTAAACTCCTTTAACTAATTTTCCCTCCTAATCCTATAAAGAATAAATGAGAGTACTTATATTAAATTAATTCCTAAACACTTTTAAAAATTAAAATAATAATAATTGTATTAATATTAATAAGACTCCTCTTATTAATTTATATTTAATATTTCTAAAATATTAAATAATAAATATTAAGCTATTTAATTTATTCTATCACCATAGATTAAATTAAATATACTTAACATATTATTACGATTATGCCATTAACTTCTTAAATAATTATTCTTCCTTCTATGGTGTGACCCTTTAGGTTCTCCATATTAAACCGGTTGTGAATAAATCAATTAGAAGAATTCTAATCTTATTTAAATAAATAAATTAAATAATTAATTTATTTAAATAAATAATATTTATTCTACAATAGGGATAAGCCTCCCTAGCGATCAACGACTTTCCAGATAATATAGATTTCAACATTAATCATAAAAGAACCTTTGAGTACATAGTTACCGTACAATTCAATCCTTCCACTATACAATGTCCCAATTAAATATAAGACATGGAATTACTGTCAAGTCTTATTTTATTTAATTATATGTATTTCGACTCTTAAACGCACAACACCAAATAATGCAAATTAGAAACTCCTTTCTAATTTCATTCTGTCTTGGCCAAGGGTTACTGGGTTATCATTTATCGAATCACATAGGATATTTCTCTTCTTTTACTAGAAGCGGTAGATTCTTTATTGATCATACATTATCTTCATGTATTACTTATTATACCCAAGCATACCCTTTGATATACCCTAAGGGTCTTAAGGAATAAGTCAAAGTATAACTCATCATACATAAGATACTATGATGATCTCAAGTCCAAAGATCATTTGTACTACTATCAGTACAGGAATTCCTATTAACAGACAAGTAAAACTCCATTAAGTATTCCTTAGCGAGCCACGTTCAGTGAACTTATTCTCTAATAAGCACCTACATACTTGCTTTAGTGCCATCCTCATCCAATGAGCAAGCAACGTATGTACTAATCTATCCGGATTAACTAATTTCCAATTTAGTAATCCAACGATTGGGAACTATTTTAGTTTTAAGCTCTCTAAAAATTTAGATCTCATTAGAATGATCATCATCAGTATTCTAAAAGTATTGTTTAAAACTATGGGTTTATCACATATTATAAACTAGCATCATGTATGTGACGCCCCCAAAATTATGTATACATCACCCATCTTGGGTCGCCAGATATATGGTACAGAATTCAAATACAACTTACTAATACAACTGTCGTGTACAATACGACAAAACATAAACTGTGAGTTTGAATATAAATATTATCTACTAGAGAGTATACAAACTCAAAAGGAGTCCTCATTACAACTATTATCACACTATTTCACAAAATAGTGAGGACTACTAATGCTATCCTCTGGACCATCACTCCGTTCCCCAACTCGTCCCAGCTATATTCTCATTTTTTGAAGAGAACAGTGAAAGAAAGGGTGAGCTCAACTAGCCCAGTAAGAAATATTATGACTAAGATAATGCAGAATAAATTATCATTAGTCTTCAACCATGTTAAACTGATAAAATACAATAGACATCAAGTTTAACTGCAGCGGATCAAGCAATCCATTAAAAGAGTCAAGTAGAGAATAAAATCTACTATCTTTTATGATTTAAAAGATTTTTCATGACTTTTATCGCTGGGACTCAGCTTAATAAATAATCTACATCATCGAATCACCCCTGCACTACGGCCAAGGATATTTTTTAGTATCACGACCACGAATTATCCATGCACTACGGCTAAAGATAATCATATTTTCATCAACGGTCCTGATCATGCCATAAAATAATTCATCTCTACACTACGGCCAAAGAGAATCCATAGCCATAATCATACCAAAAATTATCCATCAATACACTACGGGCCAATGAGGACTTTTTCCACATCATTTGTAATATTACGGTCATGATTACACCGATTAATCCCTGGTCATAATCATACCAAGTCCATCTATGCACTACAGGCCATAGATGACTTTCAACAAAATATAATCATGAGGATGATGACAATGATATAAGAATTCAATAAAAATAAGTTCAAGAATTAATTTATCCAGGAATTAACAACGTCCAAATTGTCAATATGATACTGCTTTGTGGAGTAAAATTCAAGAATTCTTAGAAGAATATTTCCATGAAAAGATACTAGATGAAACGCAAATATCAAAGATATTCTACTAATTTTATGGAGTATAGAAGTTAAAGTTTTAACCAACTGAGTATAATAAAGAATGGAATAACAAAAGAAATCACCATGCATGCGATAGACCGAACAGACAGGTTATTCTAATAGAATAATAAATAATGGAACCAGGTCCGGCGTAAAACGCACAGACAGGATATTCCAACAGAATAATAATAAAGACGGTACCAGGTCCGGTGTAAAACACACAGACAGGATGTTCCAACAAAATAATAATAAAGATGGAACCAGGTCCGGTATAAAACACACAGACAGGATGTTCCAACAGAATAATAATAAAGACGAAACCAGGTCCAGTGTAAAACATACAGACAGGATGTTCCAACAGAATAATAGAAGAATGTCACCAAGTACAGGGTAGACCGCGTATACAGGTTATTCCAGCAGAATAATAAATAATGGAATAACAGAAGTTCTCTTTATGAATACAAAAGAAATAATACCCCTTACGGGTACAACAAATAATATCCCTTACCGTTTTAAAGAAGAACTGAAATAAAGAAGTAGTTAAGTAGCATAATACTTTTTTTCTTTCTCTCTGTAGTTTCTCTCTCTAGAGTTCAGTGAATTCGTAAGAAAATAATGAAGGAATGAGCTTCTATTTATAGGAAAATCGAATGCATAGTAACTAATCTATGAACGGTCCAGATTGATTTATTTTAATCTAACGGTCTATATTTAAAGAAAAATCTTTTAAATAAAATATAATATATTATATTTATAGAATAACTTTAATAAAGTATTCTGTTTTATATAAAAAGATATTTCTGTTTTATTACGTTAATAATACGAATAAAACAAAACTTCATTATCGCTAAATAATTCATATTATTAAGTGATAATAATTGAATCAAACTGAGTGACTAATCACGTAAGCCTCAATAATCAATACCGTATGCTACTATGCAACCACACGTATTACTGTACTTTTACTACCGAGCAGTTCAACAGTATTAACGGTAAAACTTCCGCTGTTATTTTCATAAAATATTTTTGTCGTTTTCTCAATCCGACAATAATTCCGTTGTGGGGTCCACCAATAATTGTGCCATCATACGAATATTCCACGACAAAAATAATATTTTCCGACCAATTGAATATAATACAACAACTTGCATACTTTGCAAAATTTATAAATACTACCCACAACTATAACATTATCTCAAATTTACACTATAATATTTAAAAAATATTTCAAAAAAAATTAAATCTTTATTCATAAAATCTAGGGTTTCATAATCTCCCCTTCTTATGAAATTTTGCCCTCGAAATTTACGTACGTACCTGATATGCCAAACAGATGAGGATACCTTGACTTCACTTCAAATTCTAACTCTTGATGTATAACCTTTGAGCGTCGAATATGATCCTTCTTATCCAAGATGTTAACACGTATCTTTTCATACGTTAAATCTTCTGCAATCTCGTCTAGTTTTAATTCAATAATGTGGTTCAGGTCGTCCACATATTTACGTAACATCGATACGTGAAAAACGTTATGAACACGCGACATACTTGATGATAAAACGAGTCTATAGGCCACAGTTCCTACTCGATCAAGGATTTCAAATGGGCCAATTAAATCGAGGGTCTCTTGAACCTTCTTCTTAGTATTCATCAGCTCCGGGTCCGTAGCTTACACGGCTTTAACTTTATCGATTAAAGTCGATTCTAATCGTATATTCGTTATCTTCACGTGGGTCCCTAGAGTCTTTAACTCTATCTTCATCATTTGTAGGTTATACGAAATGGGTCTTTGTGTTAACAACATCTCACTCGCATACGATCTTCTACTCAACGCGTCAGCTATGACGTTCGCACTTCCACGATGATATTGAATGGTACGATCGTAATATTCAACAGCTCGAGCCAACGTCTTTGGCGCATAATACGTTCATTTTAGTTGAAAAAAAAATATTTGAGGGTTTAAGAAATGGGTTTTGTACTGGGGTCAATACAAAATTCGATTTCACACTCTAGGGGTAGGCTAGGAAGTCTTCAAAAATACGTCAGAAAATTTATTAACAACAAAAATATCATTCAAAACTGTGACTCTCATCCAAAACTTGGATACTACGTCATATTGATACCTATCAACTTGCCATCATCATTCACGACGTCGCCTACAGAAAGTCTGGCTTCGGTGCATCCCCCATTAACAGGAAGTCACCAGATAGAGGCTCGGGGCTCTTTACTTATGGCTTGATATGACAGTGATTGACTTTAGTGGTTTGGTTGCTTGAATTCACATAATAGGTTGGTTAGGAATATGAAAGCTAACAACCTTACGAAAAGCATGATGAGCAGTTAACCAATCGTTTCCAAAAATCACATCAATGCAAGTATTTTCAAAGAGATAAGATCGACAGGTAACGTGAAAGTGTTGATTTGAACAAGATTTATAAATAGTGGAGGTAACGAAAGTTTCTCCCAACTGAGTTTAAACAGATATATCAAAGTCTAACTTCTCCGAAGTTAAGTTCAAACATTGAACACAACTAGGTGAAATAAAAGAGTGAGTAGAACCGGTATCTAACACGGTATAGACTTCGCAAGAGTTTATGACTAACATACCCGTGATAATTTTATTCAGGTTCCTCGTCACGAAAAAAAACGCTCTCTCTTAAACTACCGGCTTTGGCTTGTCTGGGACATCCTTTGGCATCACTATCCCAGCTGGACTTGACTTCACCATACGACAAAATCGAGCTAGATGACCTTCTCTTCCGCAATTAAAACACGCTTTGGATTGCTGCGTACAGTTTGGACGGATGTGTCCCTCCTGTCCGCATTTAAAACATACGACCGGTGGTCGTTCTTCTTCCTTTGAAACGAGTGCTGGTACCGACGTCTTCACGTCATTGTTGAACCTTCTCTTCTTAAAATATTCATTCTTATTGTTTTGGCCATTATTACCACCGAAGTGGTTACCATTTCTGGCATGTTGATTCCCTCCATGCTTATTGTCACCGCTTTGATGAATGTTATCACCGGTATTATCATTTTGTCGGCTGCTCTCTTTTGGTTGCGTTGACTCGTTATCGCGCTCTACTAACTGAGCCCTATTTACAACATCTGAATACAAACACAATTTATGAGAAATAAGATATTGACGTATCTCCGGCTTCAAACCTCTTAAAAATATTCGCGTCATTCTTTCTTCATTATCAACCAAGTGGGACGTAAATCGGGATAACTCGGCAAACTTGGCTTCGTACTGCGACACGGTCATGTTGTTTTGCTCCAACTTGATAAATTCCACCTCCTTCATGTGACGAATGCCTTCGAAAAAGTACTTGTCATTGAACAGCTCTTGGAACTTCTCCCAAGACATCTTGAGTGCGTCAGGCTGGGTACGTTTTATAGATTCCCACCAGTAATCTGCCTCTTCACACAACATAAAGGTGGCAAAGGGAACCTTTTGCTCCTTTGAGCACCCTAATATATCAAATATCTTGGTGATCTGCTTTAACCACATCTCCGCCTTAAGTGGTTCTGGCTTTCCCAAAAACTCCGGTGGTCCCAGCTCCTTGAACTGCTTAGCGGTGACCAACCGTGGGTTGCCATTATTTTTACCTGCATTATGAACAGGAGCCGCCTTCGCCTGATGTTGCATTAATTCTAAAAAAACTCCTAAACGTACCGTCGTTCGTCAGTTGATCAGTGTTGTTGTTTACAAGAGGATTATCGCCATCCTATTGCACATTGTCCTGATTATTGATCTGTGGAGACTCAACGGTCTCCTGTGCTCCATTACTTATCTCAACATTTTCAGATGCCATTACCAAATACTGCAACAAAACAAGGGTTAATTAACATATCACATATCATCCCTATACTCTGACCGACCAATTAAATAACAAGTAAACTTAGGTAGGTCATACTAGCGAAGGAATTTCCCGTCTCTCCCCTTCTAGTTCTTATCTCACATCTTAGCTAGGGATCATATCCCTAAGCTCTGATACCAACTGTGACGCCCCCAAAATTAGGTATACATCACCTATCTTGGGTCGCCAGATACATAGTACAGAATTCAAATACAACTTACTACTACAACTGTCGTGTACAATACGACAAAACATAAACTGTGAGTTTGAATACAAATATTGTCTACTAGAGAGTATACAAACTCAAAAGGAGTCCTCATTATAATTATTATCACACTATTTCACAGAATAGTGAGGACTACTAATGCTATCCTCTGGACCATCACTCCGTTCCCCAACTCGTCCCAGCTATATTCTCATTTTCTGAAGAGAACAGTGAAAGAAAGGGTGAGCTCAACTAGCCCAGTAAGAAATATTATGACTAAGATAATGCAGAATAAATTATCATTAGTCTTCAACCATGTTAAACTGATAAAATACAATAGACATCAAGTTTAACTGCAGCGGATCAAGCAATCCATTAAAAGAGTCAAGTAGAGAATAAAATCTACTATCTTTTATGATTTAAAAGGTTTTTCATGACTTTTATCGCTCGAACTCAGCTTAATAAATAATCCACATCATCGAATCACCCCTGCACTACGGCCAAGGATATTCTTTAGTATCATGACCACGAATTATCCATGCACTACGGCTAAAGATAATCATATTTTCATCAACGGTCCTGATCATGCCATAAAACAATTCATCTCTGCACTACGGCCAAAGAGAATCCATAGCCATAATCATACCAAAAACTGTCCATCAATGCACTACGGGCCAATGAAAACTTTTTCCACATCATTTGTAATATTACGGTCATGATTACACCGATTAATCCCTGGTCATAATCATACCAAGTCCATCTATGCACTACAGGCCATAGATGACTTTCAACAAAATATAAACATGAGGATGATGACAATGATATAAGAATTCAATAAAACAAGTTCAAGAATTAATTTATCCAGGAATTAATAACGTCCAAATTGTCAATATGATACTGCTTTGTGGAAAAAAATTCAAGAATTTTTAGAAGAATATTTCCATAAAAGATACTAGATGAAGCGCAAATATCAAAGATATTCTACTAATTTCATGGAGTATAGAAGTCAAAGTTTTAACCAACTGAGTATAATAAAGAATGAAATAACAAAAGAAATCACCATGCATGCGATAGACCGCACAGACAGGTTATTCCAACAGAATAATAAATAATAGAACCAGGTCCGGCGTAAAACGCACAGACAGGATATTCCAACAGAATAATAATAAAGACGGAACCAGGTCCGGTGTAAAACACACAAACAGGATGTTCCAACAGAATAATAATAAAGACAGAACCAGGTCCGGTGTAAAACACACAGACAGGATGTTCCAACAGAATAATAGAAGAATGTCACCAAGTACAGGGTAGACCGCGTATACAGGTTATTCCAGCAGAATAATAAATAATGGAATAACAGAAGTTCTCTTTATGAATACAAAAGAAATAATACCCCTTACGGGTACAACAAATAATATCCCTTACCGTTTTAAAGAAGAACTGAAATAAAGAAGTAGTTAAGTAGCATAATACTTTTTTTCTTTCTCTCTGTAGTTTCTCTCTCTAGAGTTCAGTGAATTCGTAAGAAAATAATGAAGGAATGAGCTTCTATTTATAGGAAAATCGAATGCATAGTAACTAATCTATGAACGGTCCAGATTGATTTATTTTAATCTAACGGTCTATATTTAAAGAAAAATCTTTTAAATAAAATATAATATATTATATTTATAGAATAACTTTAATAAAGTATTCTGTTTTATATAAAAAGATGTTTCTGTTTTATTACGTTAATAATACGAATAAAACAAAACTTCATTATCGCTAAATAATTCATATTATTAATTGACAATAATTGAATCAAACTGAGTGACTAATCACGTAAGCCTCAATAATCAATACCGTATGCTACTATGCAACCACATGTATTACTGTACTTTTACTACCGAGTAATTAAACAGTATTAACGGTAAAACTTTCGCCGTTATTTTCATAAAATATTTTTGTCGTTTTCTCAATCCGACAATAATTTCGTTGTGGGGTCCACCAATAATTGTGCCGTCGTACGAATATTCCCCGACAAAAATAATATTCCCCGACCAATCGAATATAATACAACAACTTGCATACTTTGTAAAATTTATAAATACTACCCACAACTATAACATTATCTCAAATTTACACCATAATATTTAAAAAATATTTCAAAAAAATTAAATCTTTATTCATAAAATCTGGGGTTTCACAATGTAGATAATTAAAGCCTTTAATAAATTAATATTTTTTATTAATAAATAAATAAGATTGTTACAAAGTATATGCTTTATCATCAAACATGACTGGCTTGTGTGCATACTACTTTCAGCTCTTTTCATGATACGCTACATCCAATAAAAATTTCACAATTTTTGGAGTTACACACAAAAAATTATTTCAGTTCTCTTTTAAAATAGTCATTTCTTGTAAAATCCATAACTCTTATTCTACACATCCAAAAATCGCCATCTTTTTACTGGACTCATTTAATTCATCATATTATCCAACCAAATGTTTCCAAAATTTTTAGAGTATAGAAAATGGACGAAACTGCCCCTGCAAGCAACTGGCCAGGAACTGTCTTTTTCCCCCTTTTCTTAAACTGGACTGTTTTTGACTAAAACAGTTGTTATGGCTTGAAATTCAATAGTTTTGAATGCTACCACTTGAGTTTAACAGTTAACTCACATATCTAGTACCCCTCCTTGACAGATCTCAAAAAGAAGGTATAGATCTTAAATGGTAGACATATATAATTTTGATTTTTTTTCTTTTGACCCAATCTTTTGACACTCAAAAGGGTTAGATCTATACATGAAACACTCTTTAGCATGTAAATCTAAGATTTTTGAATTTGGAATCACAAACCCAAGATTTGATTTAAAATAACCAAAATAAAAGGGAATATATAAACTAGTTTAGGGTTTAAAGTTTTAGAGATTTTATACCTTTGATTGGATCTTCTTCTTCCTTTCAAAATATGTGATGATCTTAATCCTTTCTTCCCCTCTTTTGTGGCTGATCCGAACCCTTCTATTCTCTCTCTCTCTGGTTTTGTTAGCTAAGTTGAAAGAAATGAAGTAAACTTTATTTACTAAAGTGGTGTAGGTTTTTATTATTGGTAAAAATATATACTATGTAGCTAGTATATCTTCCAATACATCTTGCTCTCTCTTAACTTGTAAACTTTGTTAAATTAGGTGGGTCAAATGAAAATGTGACACATGTAAGAGTTGGTAGGAGTAAGTAAAACAAATCATAACATCACATGCTCTCTTTTTCTTCTTCTTGATGTGCTGCCCACCTCCTCCCCTTTATTCCCCATTTTTTCTTTATTTTTATTTGCTAAATTTATTTAATCAAATGACTAAAACGTCCCTCATAAGTTGGACTAAGTTTTGGGCCACTTGATTTATTGTTTAGGCTTTCTAAATTAAATGATTGGGCCATGTTAATTAGCATGGTCCAATACTTTTAATTTTATCTTACCCTAATTATTTAAGGATAAATTACATATAGTAGTACATTTTTAAAAATAATTACAAAAATCATACACCTATAAAATAATTACAAAAGTATTACACTTTTTTATTTTTATTTTCAATCTTAACATAATTAAAGGTCCTTAAATTAAGGGATTAATATGTAATGACTGACATGGCAATATCAGTGTAATTAGAATTCCTTAATTTAGGGGATTAGTTTTGGTAGGTGCCATTTCTCTTTCATCTCCTCCTACTGCCATTTTATGTACGCCACTGCAATTCTATTCTTCTATTTTCATATTTAAAGACAAAAGCTGAAAAGTGAAGAGAGAAGATGAAGACACCAGTGAAGAGAGAAGATGAAGACGATATTTTACCATTTTCTCTCTCATTTTCTTCTATTCTGTCATTTTTTCTTCAAAAGATGAAGACACCATTTCTGCCATTTTTGTATAAAAGATGAAGACGCCATTTCTGTCATTTTTGTATAAAAGATGAAGATACCATTTCTTCCATTTTCTTTTATTCTGCCATTTTTTTCTCTCTCTTTCATTCTTCCAATTGTTCTTCATATTTTTTTGTACTCTGTTTTTGTAAGTACTTCTATTTTACCTCTCTCTCTCTCTCTCGAGCACCAGTTTTTAAGGTTTTCTCTTTAATTTCATTCATTTGGGGTTTATGATCTTAATTTTATGCAAAATGTGCATTTGATTATGAATTTATGATCACTTTTCTTGTTGATTGGTGTTTACCTTAGTATAAAAGTTTGGTAACCAAACTTTTATACTAAGGTAACCAAACTTTTATACCAAGGTAACCAAACTGTCATACCAAGGTAACCAATCCACCTCCACACCATCAGTTTTTTCATAGTGCAGTTGGTAACCAAACTTTCACACCAAGGTAACCAAACCTTCATACCAAGGTAACCTTGGTATAAATGTTTGGTTACCTTGGTATGACAGTTTGGTTACCTTGGTATAAAAGTTTGATTACCTTAGTATAAAAGTTTGGTTACCTTAGTATAAAAGTTTTGGTTACCTTGGTATAAAAGTTTGGTTACCTTAGTATAAAAGTTTGGTTACCTCAGTATAAAAGTTTGGTTACCTTGGTAATTACCAAGGTTTGGTTACCTTGGTATAAAAGTTTGGTTACCTTAGTATAAAAGTTTTGGTTATCTTGTTATAAAAGTTTGGTTACCATGACATTACTAACGATCTTCTCCTCTGCAGTATCTTGAGAATTTCTTTTTACTACCAGAAAATGGTTGCTCCCGCCACTACCGCCCAAGCCTCCACCTCCACCGTCTCTGTAACCACCACTTGAGCCACCACCGCCATCTTCGCCACCACCGCCATTGTTATCTCCTCCATAGCCATCAACGCCGCCTCTAAAGCCACCATTACCACCTCCTCCGACGCTGTCACCTCCTCCAAAGCTTCCACCTCCTCTGAAAATTGCCTCCGCCACCTCCTGCAAAGTACAAAATTTATGCAGTTTTCCTATAAAATTTGAATTTGAATATTTGAATTTGAATTTATTTTTGTGGTTAGATCCCAGATATTTGAATTTGAATGATTAGTTATGGCATATATTTCTCCTTAATTTTAGGTTTCCTTATTAATATGAATTGCGTTATTTTTATAATTATTTTGTGTATATTGTATTTTTGTAATTACTTTCTAATTGTTGTATATTAGTGTTAAGGACCCATTATTTAATTAGGGTTCTTATTCCACTTATTTTGGAATTTAAATAATTACTCAAGTAGATTTAATTATGTAACCCAGTTAAGCTTAATTTAATTAGGTTTAAAATAAATAATAAATTGAGATAATAAAATTAATCTATTAGGTTATTATAAATTTTAAATAATAATATTCTTCAATAGCATAACCCTTAGGTTATTTAATTTCCATACCTAATGTATAGTTAAGTTATAAGACTTTCTTTTTAATTTTTCTTTACAAATAAATATATACACATATTTACAACATATATATTTATTTACTCACACATTTTTCACATAAGTCAACATATTTATCATCATTGATAAATATTTATTATATCCATTTATCCACATATTTATTCTTTATACGACACAAAATGTTCAATACATTGATAAAAAATTTAATATTCTTATTTCTTGACTTTCCTTTTTATCCCACTAATTCAATTAGCCTTAATTGGATTGATGAATTATTATACATTCATATAATCACTTTATATAAGTCATATCAACTAATCACTTAAAGATTATAAATCTTTTTATTTACTATTCAAGATTAACATTCAAGCTATGTTAATTTTCAACATAAGCTTGTCTTACTTTTTCTTCAATTGATTTGATTATTCCTTTTGGCTTCCTTTTCATTTCTTAGTTAACTTACATTAAATAAATTAACTAACTTACTTAATTCTCATCACATATTCATTCATATTCTCAAAGTAAAAAAAAAAATTTATTCTTATTAATATACATATGTAATCATATAAAATTCTTCGTCCTTACAACTGCTTCAATGTCTAATTGCGCATCCAAGCCTTATAAAACATCGATATTCACGCTTAAAAGTGTGATGGATATAAATAGCTTGACAAGTCTAATTTTGTGGCCTTTGTTAATCGAATTAGTAAGTTCTTAGGAATGTCTCTACACCTAGTGCCCTAAAGTCAACTGTTTTGGGAGTCATTGGTCCAACAGTCGCTACATGAGTAGCTCTGAAAAGTTTAAGAAAACAAAACATTACGCAAGTCAAGAAAAAAAGAAAAAAATTTAAAAAAGAAAAAGAAAAAAATGAGTTTGTTTGATTTTTATGGTAACAATCTCTGCTAAGAGTTACATCACATACACAAGCATGCATCACTTGAAATTAATTTTATGAAGTATGGTGTCTAGAATGAAGATAGAGTATTTTTTATAAGGTGAAAGTGTAATTTTGAATTTAATCTTACTTATGTATAATGTCCATGGATATTTAAAAGTTTTCTTTTAATTTCATAATTTGTTGAACCCAAAAATAATTTTAAATTTTGTGGGTATATTTACTGCAAACCCTTTATGTGACACAACTCGTCCATTTGGGATAACCTTGGGGTTTAAAAGCTTATTGCACATGCTAAGTGCAATCTTGTTTCCTACGAAAATGGGATACTTTTAATTTTCTTTTATTTTACTCGAGGACGAGTAAAAGATAAATATGAGGGTATTTGATATACACATTAATTATATATTTTAATATTTAATATTTTATATGTTTATTTTATCTAACTAATACATTTTATTTGGTTTTGTAGAATTTACCTTATTTATCTTGGTGAATAAATAAAAGATAATTTTTCCAGCTTTTAAAGATAGAAAAGGCCTATTGGGAGATTACCATGTAGAGATTGAAGTCAAGAAGGAAAAAAGAGGATAAAAGGGAACAAAAGAGATGAAGTTCAATGAATATCTAAATTAGGCACAAATTTATTTTTTCTATAAATAGGTCTCTTATTTTAGAGAGTGGGGGATATACCATGTATTACTTTAAGTTAGGAGTAAGAGTAGATTAAATTACTTATTCTTTGTTCACTAGTTGGATGATCGTTTATAAAGCTAGTTTTCTTATTTTATTTTTAATCTTCTACTTATTCTTCTTTATCTTAGTTTATTTATTTATTTTTAATATATAGTTAATTTCTTTAATTTAGGATGAAGATGAAATTAAATAATTATTCATGATAATATTTTCTATCTCCTCTATTATTTATGCTTTTATATTTAATTGATTTCTTTTTCATGTTTCGTTAGTGAAATACATTCATTTTATAATTCTTATGTGATTTTAAATTAATTAAGAGTTTTGATAGATTATTGTTAAGATATGATTTTTTCATAATTCATGGTTACTCGAAGAAGTTTTGATGGATTATAGTTAATCTTTAATTTTTCATAGTTTATACTTGCCCACGTTAATTGTAAAATGACTAAATTAAAGGAAAAGGAGATCAAAATCATAGTTAAGTTATAAAAATAGAAGAGATTGGATTATTTGTTATGTTTATTGTTTAATGCAATCGGATTCCTAGAATGTTTTCTTATATATTATTAGTTTGTTTAATTGTAGGTAATCAATTCTCCATCTTTATTTCTAATTCGTCTGAAATAAATATTAAGGATGTTTTAAAATTAATTTAGTCTATGTGAGTTCGACCTTTACTTATCAATCTTTCAATTTGACATTGTGCACTTACAGTTACATATTTTTATCACATCAAAGACAAATCGAGTAACTTGTATGGATAAAAGTGCAAAAAATGTTAAATCAGATAGAGACAACCGGGTCGGTCGGGTCAAAATTTGGGCGGGTTACAAGTAAATCGTGTAAAAGGAATGGAATCGACAAAAAATATCACTTTCAAGAATTAAATCGACAAAAAATGTCACTTTAAGAACCTAATTAACGAAAAATAAACTTTAAGGACGATTTTAAAGATGTGAGACAGATTAGAAAAACAGAAGTGTCATTCAACGTTTTGCTAACCCATCTAATTACCAGCCAGGCAATCCTCCCCTTGAGAATTCCAACAACCAGTGAAAATATTTGAGGAAAAATTGAAATCTCTCAGTCTAGTTCTTTTTAAATAAATAATCTAGTACCAAACGAGGTTTTGGAGTGTACCATCTAATGATTTGCCAGAGTTCCTCACAAAGTACCCCTTTACTATCTTTAATACATTAGTCAACCACTAAATAGTATTCCTTCCTCCGAAATTTGTTTATTTTTTAAAAAAATCTCATTTGTAAAATTTATTAATATCAATGATATTTTTTTTGGTATGTATTCAAAAAATAGTAAATTGTTTGTTTAGTAGTGTGACTTGAGATCGATTGAATTTTATATTACTATCACAAAGAAGTTAGCTCCTTTTCTAAAATTAAAAAAATCTACAAGATTAAATTGAGTATAAAATCTAAAAACTACCCTTTTACACTTTATTGAAAAGATGAAAAAGAAATAAATTAGTATTTAATATTTACGGATAATATGAATAAAAAAATAAGTCATTAATTTTTTTCTTAACATTTACAAATGACAAGATAAAAAAGATCAATTTTTTCCTCTCTAAAAAAACAAATAGAAGGAAGCGGAGAGAATACAAGTCAACCCTTCATTTAATCTCATTGAAATAACTTTATTGTGCCGATGATACTGTAACGCCCCGAAATCCAGTCTACTCTCAGACCCGGACTCCGTGCGTCACGGTCCCACTTCTTACCAAACATATCTCATTATATAGTTAAATATAATAACATACATTCTCAAGACCCAGGTTCTCAAAACCTTAAAATATCTTTCATTACAAATAATGGTAATTACATTATTCTTTACATCTTGCACAAGTGACTTTTATCCGCCACCAAGGATACATAACAGTTCAGTAAACTAGTCTATAACTCTAGCATTCTATATTACAAGTCTTCACTTGATCGTCACGCACATTCACATACTGAATGACACTTCGTCTGGATACTGATCAGCTTGATCTTTACGGGATCCTTAAGTTCTTTCTAACGTCGTTCGCTGAAAATATTTTTCATTTAAAGTAAGTGTGAGCATTCAATTGCCCAGCAAGTCATAACAGTTGAACAAACAACTTCAAGAATTTAAACATTCTTCAGAACTTCGATAACCGAACAAAGGTTATGAAGCAGCTTGAATAATATGAATAGGCTCGATTCCTATCATTATACAACATTCATCACATACTCTTTACACTACATTCATTCTTCTACCTTTTTCCATACATATCCTGTCTGGCTAGAATCATTAGCACAGACTTAACAATAACGGTTCATGTATAAACAGAACATACTTGTATTGAACAGTTCAATCACAGAACAGTTCATCTGAAAGAAACACCGAAGTGTTCACATTGTGGCACAAGGCCTCATATATTCTACCACCTTGTACAAATATCGCACATTCGCACATAGACAGAACTTCTCAAGTTCAACATCTGAGAAGTTTTAGAAACTAGCATTCATTTAAAATATGAATGAAGTTAAGAAACTTGCCTTACGCACAGCTACAGCTTATAGTTTACGCTGAACTGCTCATTCCAATTTCTATGTAGCACATAAGAAAATAGCACGTATACCAATTAGTCATATACTTGACTTACGCATTGGTTTACTTAACTTTACTTCTTAAGGTTCACGTTCTTATAACTCTCCTAGGACTCAGCACACATCGTGTCTATGCTAGTAGTCCATATGGTACTCTGAGTGGTTTCTCACAAACAACCAACAAACAAGTTCCCGTCTCATCTACACTGCCCATAACAGTGAGTTAGATCGGTTGCCAGTTTTGTATATACCTTCACTCTCTGAAGGAATTGTTTAGCCCAGCTCCCATATGTCAACCATCAAAGGTTACGATTGCACCACAACCTAACTTATCTTAACTTATCTGAACCATTAACTATAATATTCGTTAAGTCAATTTCTTATTCCTTATGGCTTTCTGGAAACTAAATGCCATACCTCTGGATTTATTCATCGTCGTTTAAGTCATACAGCCTTTTGTATACTCAGAACGATCATTCTATATTCATTCTACGTATTACTAGCGCTAACTATTTTACATTACCTTATTCTTAACTTACAACGTCCGATTTATTTGACACGGAACGTCTTCCAAGTTATAAACATTAACTCTGCTTATTTACGTTATACGTTATTGTCTTCAACTCAGTTTCTTCACTGTTCACGGTTAAACAACTTCTTCATTACCTTACGGTCAAACCATACACGGGGTGTAGGTTTTACCCGTTTAATATTCACGTACACTTAACCATTACGTCGGTTCAAGTGTTCAACACTTACATTTAATTCTAACATTCTCATCAGACTCACATTCGGCTTTCATTAATCTTCTTACCGTTCTCTACGGCTTTCTTGATAATTCATATCTTATTTACTACCTTTGTCAACGTCTAAATTATACAACCAGGTATACTTAGAACGTTTGTCCAATGCGAATATGATTCACGAGGATCGTCGACGTTTGCGTTGGTTGTTTCTAAATCTCTCATTCAACCTTTACTCAAGGTTTTAATCACTTTCATTCGTTATCCAACCCATGAACCCCATGTTCATTTTTCTTTCTTAATGTCGAAGCCATACTGTTCTTTGTATGCTAAGACCGATAGTTCATCACAACAACATTGCGTTCACAGCGTCTAAACGCTTTACGTTTATCTCTCATTACCATGTCATAACATCAAAATGTTATACATTACTGTCGTTACTCAACATCTAAGGAATCATAATTATAGCAATTCCTTACGCTCGTTTATCATGACTACGGTCCCCGAATATCTGTTCCGTAACCCGCGCTCACATTCTTTATTTTTTAATCTCGTTTAATCTTTTCGTTCAACCTTCATCAAAGGTTTAATACACTTGATTAAGTGTTACATTAGTTAAACATTATGTTCTTATTTCTTTCTTGCACATCCCCCAAGAAATTGAGCAGTTAAAATCTCATTTATGGGCATTACCCTGCATCGGCGCTGCAGCGCCACTTTCTGGACTAAGACTCGCGCTACGACGCGAGTTAGCAGTAGCTGGTGGCCCGAGCTTGCGCTGCGGCGCCGGACTCTAAGGCACGACTCGCGCTGCGGTGCCAAGCATGAAACCTAGAAAAATTTTCTAAGTCTTTTACAAGCTTGAAACGCTGACTTCGAAATCTCATATCTCATTCATTATAACTCGGAATGAGGTCGTTCTAAAGCCATTTTCTTCCTTATCATACGTATTTCGATTTCCCATGTACATAACTTTGTTCTGAATCCATTAACATGCCATTCAATTGGCTTAATCTTCACTATTCGTTCGTGTTTACGTTATTAACGTTCTTCACTCGTTCGTCCGTAATTCGGTCATCCGAACTCCGAACTCGTTCGTTCTTGAGTCTACTACTCACATTTTCTACGTTCTCTTACATTCTTATGAAACCCTACATGTTTGGGTTCATTTACTAACCTTCTAATTTCTCGTTCTTCTTTTACGAAAATTTTGCCATAACTTCGTTATAGCTACATTTTAATCCGTTCTTCATGAAAGTTTCTAACATTCCTAACCAAGCAATAAGCAACTAACTTATACGCGATGGTTTTAAACTTGTCCATCAACAACAATTATCCTACGATGATTTTAAATTTGTCCATCAATAACGTTCTTCGTGTTCTTCGCGTGTTCTTCGCGTTTTTCATTCTTTCTTCATTTTAATCGATATTTTGGATTACGATTCTACTTTTTCTTGGAATTTTATGTTATAGAACATCATTTCTTACTTATTTGACCTACTCATTCACAAGATTCATTCGGATCGCTCAAAATCCTTACGAATCTTATACTTCCTTAAGAAATTTATAAACTAAATTCCTAATTCTTATTTCTTCATTTTCTCATGATTTCAACCATATGAAATCATTCTTAACTTTATCTACTTCTTATCTTCATTAAGTTAGTTTTTGAACATATTAAACTTAAAGAAAATTAGAAGAAGCTAGGGTTCAGATTACCGTTCTTCTTTAATCTCCTTCCGTCGGACAAAGCGTGCATTCGAGCTAGCTTTTCCTCATTCTCTCCTTCTTCTTCTCCCTTCCGAACTCTCTCTCTCTAGCTCTCAAGTGTTGGTTGAAATTTCAAACCAAACAAATGAGCTTAAGGCTTGCTTATATAGAAAACCAAAGCTAGGGGTATTTTAGTCATTTCCCTCCCCACCTCCTTACTATTCATGGCTTAGCCACCAAGTTAAATTGGTCACCCTTACTTGGTGACCAAGTGGCCGCCCCTTATGCCCATGGGTCTTCCCCATGGGTTGCCCTATGGGTTTTACCCATCCGGTGACCCATCAATTCGATCCGCGGTTAATTTTCTTGGATCGGGTTTAATTAAATCTAACACTGGGCCTTACATTAATTCTTACTGGGCCTTCTCTGGGCTTGATTACACATTCCATTGGGCTTGATATAATCCAAGTCCACTTGGATTCTACAAAGTCCATGAACTCAAAGTCCATTTAGACTAATCGTATTCTACGCATTCCATTCTCGTATTCTTGTATTCTCTTCGTATATCATTCGTACGATATTTGTATTATATGTCGTACTAATCTTCGTACTATACTCATATAATAACTAGTATTATACTTGTATCTCTCACGCATAATAACCCTAGTTATTATACATACTCATAGTATTCTCGGAAATCACTTTTCCTAACCCTTAGGTTTTACGTCCGCAGGCGAAAACTTCGTTTTTGCCATAACTGAAATATTATTGAATATTCCATCATGTCTCAACATTTTATGTAATCGTTAACTTCTCGGAATTTCAAAATAAAATCCCGAGCAGAAATTGATGAATAGTGCCTATTTCGTCTTTTTCCTCAGAAATATTTTTGTTCCCGGAAAATTTTTATTTTCATCTTAAAAATTCTTACTCGTTCAATCTAGCTCGTAGCCAGAATACTCCCGACTTATAATCATCCTAGGTTATAGAACGATTAATAAACATATAGCACAAAATAGTATTAATAAAAATTCATTTTATTAATAACTAATTCTTTAAACTTAACTTCTGGACAATCCGGATTCTCCGGGTTGTCACACTTCCCTCCTTAAAAAAATTCCGTCCTCAGAATTTCTTAAAACCACACCCTTTCCCGGGTTCTCACATTCTCCCCTTCTTCACAGAATTTCGTCCTCAAAATTTTAGCTTACACTTCTTCTCAATTTCTCTTCAAAGAAGTTCTCATCTTTCCATCATTCCTAACCTCCATAACCTATCAAGAATCATGAAGTAGAAGGAATAGCGAGGAATATAAAATATCCTATAAAACATTTCATACTTTTGCTGAGGGGTCAAATTGACCAAGAACTCTTACTAGGTTAAACAACCTTTCGCCGTAAACCTTTCTTTCCACGGTAAGTTTACAATCACAAAGAAGGTAAACTACCTCTTCCATATATAGGTGATCAACCTATCGTATAACCCCATTTCAGGGTATGTTCACCTCAGACTTAATCATTAGATTCCGCACCAAAACATATTGGTTCGACATAACTATTCAAAGAAAGCTCGATTTTCTTTTAATCATGACATACCATTCGTCTTAGCCAAATCAAGTAGCTTAGACCATACCAATAAATTGGACATCAACTTGAAACATTCGTCTAGTCAACTCACTTGACATCAACTACCTCTTTAAATTCTTTTTGCAATACATCAAAATGTTTCATGACGTCATGATACCGCACTCTTCACAGTACGTTGAGGACTTCGTCAGTTTATGACTTCATCATTATGCATCATACCATAGCAGGTTATTGATCCTAAGATCAAATCCAACACCAGGTTCAATTGCATTAATAACTTCATCCTTGCCTCAAATGCACTGATGATATAAAATTCATTTTGATATTTCAAATCAATTTCTGTCTAGCCGAAATAATTAGGATAGACATACCAAGAATAGTTCTTTTAAAATCCATTGGTTCCAAAAGCTGAACCAATTCTTTTCTTTTCAAAATGCGGACATCGGTACGATTTCAAGAAACTTCGAAATCTAGCATAACTAGATGACTTGGAATATCCTATTCTCCATCTTCCTTCATTGTCTTACTGCGACAATGCTTAAACTTCTCTAGCACCTTCAATGCTAAGTCTACTGAAAATACTTCATTTTCAGTCTAAACATCTCTATACTTTAGTGCAGTCCATCAACTTACCACACATTATGAGTTCAAAAACTTTCCACAATAGTATGAGTTTAAGAACATCCAGACAGACCTTAGGCGTCCATTCGCTGAGACGTTCGAAAACTTACCATATTATTATGAGTCACGAACTTACCATAAGTATGAGTTTCAAGAACTCACACCTACCTTATCATTCTCTACCTATCAAGTATATACATGAGAAAAGATTCACCTTCTCGTCATATACATCTTAATAGCGCAACCAATTCCAATGATTATCACGGTAATAAACTGAGTAGTTGTTACACCAATCACAAACCTCTGCCCATACAAAGGTTCATACAACTCAACCATCACATGAGTCCTCAATTGAAATCTTAAAACTTCTAAATTTCTCTTTACTTAATACGAATTTTCTTTAATTCGTATGCTATCCTTCACAACTTCATCTGAGTTATTCTTCCCGTACTACTTCGTAGTACCATTCATTCATAGCATTTGCTATAAATCATCCATCGTTTAACAGCTCATCTGTTACTACGATTTATTATGATCACGTGGTGATATTCTTCCTTAATTGTTTAACTCAACGATTTTCTTATCATTCTCTCTACGATTATAGTCTTAGGTACTCTTACCTAAGAGTTATAACCTATAGCTCTGATACCACTCTGTAACGCCCCGAAATCTGGTTTACTCTCAGACCCGGACTCTGTGTGTCACGGTCCCACTTCTTACCAAACATATCTCATTATATAGTTAAATATAATAACATACATTCTCAAGACCCAGGTTCTCAAAACCTTAAAATATCTTTCATTACAAATAATGGTAATTACATTATTCTTTACATCTTGCACAAGTGACTTTTATCCGCCACCAAGGATACATAACAGTTCAGTAAACTAGTCTATAACTCTAGCATTCTATATTACAAGTCTTCACTTGATCGTCACGCACATTCACATACTGAATGGCACTTCGTCTGGATACTGATCAGCTTGATCTTTACGGGATCCTTAAGTTCTTTCTAACGTCGTTCGCTGAAAATATTTTTCATTTAAAGTAAGTGTGAGCATTCAATTGCCCAGCAAGTCATAACAGTTGAACAAACAACTTCAAGAATTTAAACATTCTTCAGAACTTCGATAACCAAACAAAGGTTATGAAGCAGCTTGAATAATATGAATAGGCTCTATTCCTATCATTATACAACATTCATCACATACTCTTTACACTACATTCATTCTTCTACCTTTTTCCATACATATCCTGTCTGGCTAGAATCATTAGCACAGACTTAACAATAACGGTTCATGTATAAATAGAACATACTTGTATTGAACAGTTCAATCACAGAACAGTTCATCTCAAAGAAACACCGAAGTGTTCACATTGTGGCACAAGGCCTCATACATTCTACCACCTTGTACAAATATCGCACATTCGCACATAGACAGAACTTCTCAAGTTCAACATCTGAGAAGTTTTAGAAACTAGCATTCATTTAAAATATGAATGAAGTTAAGAAACTTGCCTTACGCACAGCTACAGCTTATAGTTTACGCTGAACTGCTCATTCCAATTTCTATGTAGCACATAAGAAAATAGCACGTATACCAATTAGTCATATACTTGACTTACGCATTGGTTTACTTAACTTTACTTCTTAAGGTTCACGTTCTTATAACTCTCCTAGGACTCAGCACACATCGTGTCTATGCTAGTAGTCCATATGGTACTCTGAGTGCTTTCCCACAAACAACCAACAAACAAGTTCCCGTCTCATCTACACTGCCCATAACAGTGAGTTAGATTGGTTGCCAGTTTTGTATATACCTTCGCTCTCTGAAGGAATTGTTTAGCCCAGCTCCCATATGTCAACCATCAAAGGTTACGATTGCACCACAACCTAACTTATCTTAACTTATCCGAACCATTAACTATAATGTTCGTTAAGTCAATTTCTTATTCCTTATGGCTTTCTGGCAACTAAATGCCATACCTCAGGATTTATTCATCATCGTCTAAGTCATACAGTCTTTTGTATACTCAGAACGATCATTCTATATTCATTCTACGCATTACTAGCGCTAACTATTTTACACTAACTATTTTACATTACCTTATTTTTAACTTATAACGTCCGGTTTATTCGACACGGAACGTCTTCCAAGTTATAAACATTAACTCTGTTTATTTACGTTATACGTTATTGTCTTCAACTCAGTTTCTTCACCATTCACGGTTGAACAACTTCTTCATTACCTTACGATCAAACCATACATGGGGTGTAGGTTTTACCCGTTTAATATTCGCGTACACTTAACCTTTACGTCGGTTCAAGTGTTCAACGCTTACTTTTCATTCTAACATTCTCATCAGACTCACATTTGGCTTTCATTAATCTTCTTACCGTTCTCTACGGCTTTCTTGATAATTCATATCTTACTTACTACCTTTGTCAACGTCTAAGTTATACAACCAGGGTATACTTAGAACGTTTGTCCAACGCGAATATGATTCACGAGGATCGTCTACGTATTCGACGTTTACGTTGCTCGTTTCTTAATCTCTCATTCAACCTTTGCTCAGGGTTTTAATCGCTTTCATTCGTTATCCAACCCATGAACCCCATGTTCATTCTTCTTTCTTAATGTCGAAGCCATACTGTTCTTTGTATGCTAAGACCGATCGTTCATCACAACAATATTGCGTTCACAGCGTCTAAATGCTTTACTTTTATCTCTCATTACCATGTCATAACATCAAAATGTTATACATTGCTGTCGTTACTCAACATCTAAGGAATCATAATTATAGCAATTCCTTACGTTCGTTTATCACGACTACGGTCCCCGGATATCGGTTCCGTAACCCGCGCTCACATTCTTTGTCTTTTAATCTCGTTTAATCTTTTCGTTCAACCTTCATCAAAGGTTTAATACACTTGATTAAGTGTTACATTAGTTGAACATTATGTTCTTATTTCTTTCTTGCACATCCCCCTAGAAATTGAGCAGTTAAAATCTCATTTATGGGCATTACCCTGCATCGGCGCTGCAGCGCCACTTTCTATACTAAGACTCGCGCTACGCCGCGAGTTAGCAGTAGTCGGTGGCTTGAGATTGCGCTGCGGTGTCGGCCTCTAAGGCACGACTCGCGCTGCGGCGCCAAGCATGAAACCTAGAAAAATTTTCTAAGTCTTTTACAAGCTTGAGACGCTGACTTCGAAATCTCATATCTCATTCGTTATAATTCAGAATGAGGTCGTTCCAAAGCCATTTTCTTCCTTATCTTACGTACTTTGATTACCCATAGACAGAACTTTGTTCTGAATCCATTAACATGCCATTCAATTGGCTTAATCTTCACTATTCGTTCGTGTTTACGTTATTAACGTTCTTCATTCGTTCGTCCGTAATTCAGTCATTCGAACTCCGAACTCATTCATTCTTGAGTCTACGACTCACATTTTCTACGTTCTCTTACATTCTTATGAAACCCTACACGTTCGGATTCATTTACTAACCTTCTAATTTCTCGTTCTTCTTTTACGAAAATTTCGTCATAACTTCGTTATAGCTAAATTTTAATCCGTTCTTCATGAAAGTTTCTAACGTTCCTAACCAAGAAATAAGCAAATAACTTATACGCGATAGTTTTAAACTTGTCCATCAACAACAATTATCCTACGATGGTTTTAAATTTGTCCATTAACAACGTTCTTCGTGTTCTTCGCGTTTTTCATTATTTCTTCATTTTAATCGATATTTTGAATTACGATTCTACTTTTTCTTGGAATTTTATGTTATAGAACATCATTTCTTACTTATTTGACCTAGTCATTCATAAGATTCATTCGGATCGCTCAAAATCCTTACGAATCTTATACTTCCTTAAGAAATTTATAAACTAAATTCCTAATTCTTATTTCTTCATTTTCTCATGATTTCAACCATATGAAATCATTCTTAACTTTATATACTTCTTATCTTTATTAATTTATGTTTTTGAACGTATTAAACTTAAAGAAAATTAGAAGAAGCTAGGGTTCAGATTACCGTTCTTCTTTAATCTCCTTCCGTCGGATAAAGCGTGCATTCGAGCTAGCTTTTCCTCATTCTCTCCCTCTTCTTCTCCCTTCCGAACTCTCTCTCTCTCTCTCTAGCTCTCAAGTGTTGGTTGAAATTTCAAACCAAACAAATGAGCTTAAGGCTTGTTTATATAGAAAACCAAAGCTAGGGGTATTTTAGTCATTTCCCTCCCTACCTCCTTACTATTCATGGCTTAGCCACCAAGTTAACTTGGTCACCCTTAGTTGGTGGCCAAGTGGCCGCCCCTTATGCCCATGGGTCTTCCCCATGGGTTGCCCCATGGGTTTTACCCATTCGGTGACCCATCAGTTCGATCCGCGGTTAATTTTCTTGGATCGGGCTTAATTAAATCTAACACTGGGCCTTACATTAATTCTTACTGGGCCTTCTCTGGGCTTGATTACACATTCCATTGGGCTTGATATAATCCAAGTCCACTTGGATTCTACAAAGTCCATGAACTCAAAGTCCATTTAGACTAATCGTATTCTACACATTCAATTCTCGTATTCTCTTCGTATATCGTTCGTACGATATTCGTATTATACGTTGTACTAATCTTCGTACTATACTCGTATAATAACTAGTATTTTAATCGTATCTCTCACGCATAATAACCCTAGTTATTATACATACTCATAGTATTCTCGGAAATCACTTTTCCAAACCCTTAGGTTTTACGTCCGCAGGCGAAAACTTCGTTTTTGCCATAACTGAAATATTATTGAATATTCCATCACGTCTCAACATTTTACATAATCGTTAACTTCTCGGAATTTCAAAATAAAATCCTGAGCAGAAACTGATGAATAGTGCCTATTTCGTCTTTTTCTCCGAAAATATTTTTGTTCCCGAAATTTTTTTATTTTCGTCTTGAAAATTCTTACTCGTTCAATCTAGCTCATAGCTAGAATACTCCCAACTTATAATCATCCTAGGTTATAGAACGATTAACAAACACATAGCACATAATAGCATTAATAAAATTTTATTTTATTAATAACTAATTCTTTAAACTTAATTTCTGGACAATCCGAATTCTCCAGGTTGTCACAGATACTGTGACAATAATTGAATCAATAATATGAGATACTATGCAACAATTATCGTGACAATTATTGAATGAAACTGAGTGACTTCTTACATAAGAATCAATAATCAGAAATACTGTGCAATACCTTGTGCTACTGTGCAACAACGCATATTACTGTACTTTTATCACCGTGTATTTCAATAGTTAACGGTAAAAGTTTTGCCGTTATTTTTTTATAAAAAGGTTATTTATGTCGCTTTCTATACCCGACAGTTATTCCGTTATGTGGTCCACTAATGATTGCGTCGTCGTACGAATATTCCCCGAAAAAAAGAATATTTTCCGACAAAACGAATATTTTATGACAACTTGCTTACTTTGAAAAATTTGCACATATCACCCACAACTATAACATTTATTAAATCAACACCTTACTATTCAAAATAATATTTAGAGAAAATTAAATCTTTATTCATAAAAAGTTGGGGTCTTACAACTGATGCTCAACCTTCCAAAATACCAATGGAACAACATCACAATTTCTTCCAGTTCAAGGTACTGATTTGTCCAATACTGGTGCGTATAGAAGGCTAGTGGGCAGGTTAATTTACTTAACTGTCAGCAAACTTGATATAACATATTTTGTTCATGTCTTGTCTTAGTTTTTTGCTGAACCTAAGACTCCTCACATGGAGGCTGCATTGAAATTTGTTATACACCTCAAACAATAACTTGTGCAAGGTGTTTTACTTTCTTCTGCCAACTCTTTCTCTCTATCTGCCTATTGTGATGCAGATTGGGGAGGTTGTAAAGAAACTAGGAAATCATTGACTGGATATTAATATTGGGTAATTTTCTCTCTAACTTATGATTGCATAATGTTGGGTAATTCTCTTATTTCTTGGAAAAGTTAGAAACAATCCACGATCTCTCACTCTTCTGCTGAAGCAGAATATAGAACTATCGCATATATGTTGTGAAATTTCTTGGTTGCTAGCTCTGTTGAAGGATTTTGGAGTTTCTAATATTACACCAGTTTCTTTATATTGTGATAATCAGTCAGCCCTCTACATTTCCTCTAATCCTGTCTTTCATGAACGCACCAAACATATTGAAATTGATTGTTATATTGTTCGAGAAAAACTATTTATATAAAAGCATCATTTGCACCGCTCATTTGTCATCTGATCAACAACATGCAGATCTTCTTACTAAGGCTCTTGCTTCAGATCACATTCACAGATTAAGTTCCAAGTTGCATCTATGCAATCTAGCTATTTCAGATTCACAACTTGGGAAGGGATGATAATGATAACTATAGTTACCATATTACATGAGGTTATTTTTGTAATATCACCAAAAAAGGTGTTAGGCTTACGAGCAATATATATATATATATATATATATATATATATATATATATATATATATATATATATATATATATATATATATATATATATAGCAGATATGAATAAAATGAAGATTTTTTCTGGATAGTTCCATCTTCTATAATACTACTTGTGATTTACTTCTTTAAGCTAAAGTGTATTGTTTGCTATTACTTGTTGGGCACTCAAATACTCATTCTTGCTTTAAATTTAAATGTTTGCAGCTAAGCGTGATCAACCTGAAGGTTCTGCCAAGAACAAAGGAAAATGAAAGCTGACAGAATAAGTTTTATGGTATCTTATGTAATAGTTAGACTTAATTAAGGCGATGATATTTATTATCTATCATGTAATGAAATGTTTAAAGGTCGTGAACCTGGGATTAGACAACTCTGATATGTAAATTAAGTTTAATATTTATATTATTATTATTATTCCGCTCAAAAAAATGATATCGTGAAGCACTGAGTTCGGGTTTTAAGTACCTAAATTTGAGGGCGTCACATCACCTACAGATCTTCTTACTAAGGCTCTTGCTTCATATCACATTCACAGATTAAGTTCCAAGTTGCATCTCTGCAATCTAGCTATTTAAGATTCACAACTTGAGAAGGGATGATAATGATAACTATAGTTACCATATTACATGAGGTTATTTTTGTAATATCACCAAAAAAGGTGTTAGGCTTACGAGCAATATATATATATATATATATATATATATATATATCAGCCAAGATCTCCGGCGGACTCAAAAAACGGACCAACTAACGGACTCATGAGAAAAGAAGCACGCGGGTCTCAAAATAAAAGGGGCGGGTCAAAATAAAGGGGGTAACTGAATTTGGTTATGATAAACACCGAATCCCTCTCTCTCCCCCAAATCTTGCCGTTTCTCTCTCCCCGGCTCTGATTCTGATTAGTTTGAGACTATCGCCGGAAGGCTGGATTGCCGGAAGGCCGGATCCATCAACGCCCCTTTACACTTTTGCCCCTTCTCTCCCCAAATCCTGTCGTTTCTCTCTCCCCGATTCTGAGCAATCTCCACAAATTCCATCTCTGTCAAAGCGAGTCTGAAGCAATCGAACAGACCTTGTTGTAAACATAGAGGTAAGGATTCTGAACATATGAATCTTGTACTTTCAGTTTGATTTGAAAGAAATCTAGGGTTTCTGAGCGTATGCTTTTGTAGTTATTGATTTATAGAAATATCTCATGTTGACCCCCAATCTAGGGTTTTAGTTTGATCGAACAGAACTTGTTGTTTTGACTATTTTGATGTTGCACAGTTTTGTATGGTTGTAGATGTACTTAGTCACACAGTTGACATCAAAATAGTGGAAATAGTTTTTTTTGTTTAATGGTTAATTATGGAGGTGATGACTGATGAGTGGGTTGTAATCTTCAAACTTTTAGTATAAACTATGGAGGTGATGACTGAAATGAATAAAGTTATGTCTGCACTATTACTATAATTGTTAGTTTTTGTGACTTTTGTATAAACTTCATGGATTATCTGTCAGTTTGGAATTATTGTTGATCATTTTTATGCCTGTCTGTTGATAGAAAGTATGTCATCAAATTCGTCTACTGCTACATCCGTATGGCCTCTGTTCATATGTCGTTGTGGTAAGGGCCCTTGTATAGTAAATCTTTCAATGTCGGAAAAGAATCCGGGTAGACACTATTATTCTTGCCCAATAATGGTATGTATTTATGTATTACAATTTTTGTATATTTTTTCCTTTTACAGAAGTGAATAAATTTATTGTGTCCCAAAATATGTAGCAATGTGGTAACTTCATCAGCTGGTGTGACGAATATGTTCGAGTGTTGCATAATCAAGGGATAACAACTCATCCAACTCATCTAACGAATACTAACGACTCTAACGAATTAGCGATTATGAAGATTGAAATGCGTTAATTGCAATTAACTCAACGATTTGTCATAATTGTTAATGTTATGTATGCGGTGTTGTTTTTAATGTTATTAAATCGGTTGTAATTTTTAACCAACACGTTATGTATGAGATTGGTGCTTCAATCTTTTAGGGACAAGAATCATTGTGATGTTGGGAATGACACTGATTTTAAGAATTGCTATTTGGAATTATTGTAATATTGTGATGGTGGGAATTATTGTAATATTTTTGTGATGTTGGGAAATGCTAATGTCAGTAATCTTCTCTAATTCGGAGAGCTTGGTACTTTCATATCTTAATTTTGTGTATTCTGTAGAGCCATTGTGTTAGTTAGATGAGAATGGTTGAGGAATGTAACATAAATATGGGTGTCTGTGTTTGACTAAAATGTGTGGCAGCTGGAGTTGTGTTTTATAATCGGGGGAGTGTTTATGAACTCTTTTGTACATATTAACCAGTGGTTAATTAACATGAAAGATGGGCAAGTCAAAGCCCTCACTTACTAAACTAAAGATTGTGCTATGCTTTCGAAGGCACTTGAAGGTCTCTCTACTTAGATGCCACTAAAGCTTCTGTTCAATGCCACATTATGTTAATGTTGCCCCTAAGGTAGAGTTCATCTCCTGTACGTGTAAAATGTTCACATGATTAGATATTATTCCATGTTATATCCCAAAGGAATTCTTAAATGGAAAATGTAGAAAACTTATGATTAGTTTGACTTGAACAATTAAGACATTCAGACACCACATTAATACACAAAATATTTTACACTGCTCTGTTTAATCAGCAAATAATTTGTTTCAATACAACAAGAAGTACATATTGTTGTGATTGTACAAAAGGCAATCATACTAATACACGAAGGTATGAAATCCTCTTTTAACTCGACAAAGGCTAGAGTTGAGAAACAACAACAAACTGAAAATTGCTATTATACATAAGAAACTAAAATTGAGCCGACCATGTTATACTAGTATCCCCAGACTGTAGCAACAATATTCATCTAAATACACAATGGCTCTAATTCCTTTCATAAATCCTAATATTGCTATTATACATAAGAAACTGAAATTGAAAATGTCAGTAATGAAATGACAAGGACAAAATGAAAGGTAAAATGTCAATATTGCTATTCCTTTCATAAATCCACTGCTCTGCACACTCCAAAATCAAAGGCAAAATGAGATTGCACCCTCACAGAAATGCAGTCCATTCCAAAATCTTAGCAGCAAAAAAATCTCAACAGCAGCATCACTCATCCTGAAATGCAAAATGTTAGTTGAAATCTCATCAAATTGCAGTACTAAGTACCAAGTATAAGAGGATTTTTACAATCACCTAGAGATGAATAACTATCATTATCTACATTTGGATTGGGAGTTACGCCGTCATGACAAGGTGAATACCTGCAAGAAAAACGACATATAATAAATCCAATTAAATACAACTTTTTGTTAAACTATGAAAACAAATGCAAAATTTACAAATTTCTTACCGATTTGTAAGCATGGGACAATTTCTTTTGTCGTGTGTTTGGCCAACCAAACCACACCCATTACACCGTCTAGCTTTAGATTGTTTTGGTCCCCCTAATGCTTTCTCTTTCCCTCCCTTAAGCCTTTTACCACAACCCTTTGCACGCACCTGACTCGGTTCGTTGTAGTAGTTGCTACCCCCACTCCCTGAAGCAACTACACTTGAAATTTGACTTCTTTCTACAGTATCAACAAAACTTGTACCATAACTAATCATTTGCAAAATTTTATCATGTGCACCACTCAAAGCATCAATATATACCTTAGTTGCTTCTTTGCTAATAAGGGCCTTGTCAACCATATCTAAGGCTAGTTGCAGTAATTGACTCCGCTTCAGTAGATATGACCTGTTATCAGTTATCTCAATGCCACTACCATCAATGACTACCCCAGATTTAACTGTTTTTGTCCATCTACTCAAAATGTATTGAGTTGGCAATCTTTCATAATCATGCATTTTGTGTAAATATCCCAACACGTGTCTACAAGGAATTCCCATGCTCTCAAATTTTTTGCAAGTACATGAAGCAAAATCCTTAACCTTGTTATAATGAATTTGTCGCAATGGATAATTACCGCCACTTTTTCTTCCAATGTTTTACACACAGTGATCTTCATCCTCATCTAGCATCTCAAATTTAAAAGTCAAGCTCTCCCACATCTCATCCTGAAATTTAAAAAATATTTCATGTGTATAGAAATCAACCATAATACCAAAAACTCGTGAAGCATTTTCATTTTAGGCTTCTCAATCATGTCTTTGTGATCCGCCAATAATTCTTCATGACGTTGACGGTCAAGTCCCCTACCAAACTGAATCATAAAATCCACCAATGAATTATTTTTTGAAATATATTTTTTGAAGAATGCGTGAGAGCTTTCAGCTCGTTGACTACTTGACATTCCAGCTGAGAAAACATGATTCATATATGCCGGCTCCCATTTAGCACGAATTTGATACATTGATTGTAGCCATCTGTTGTCATTTAACCCACTCTTCTCAACTAACTCTATCCATTTCAAATCAAACTCTTCCTTAATCTCTGATTTCCATATGCAATTCGAAAACTCCTTATAGTAAGCACTGTATTTAACTGAATCTATCTTCTCAGAAAATTTAGTTAAAATGTGCCAACTACAATATCTATGAAATGTTGTTGGTAGAGTTTGTGAAATTGCATTTGTCATAGCAGGATCTTGATCAGTAATGATCATCTTAGGGGCATCACTTGACATGGCTTCCAAAAATTGGTTGAAAAGCCAAACAAATGAATATATAGTCTCATTACTCAAGAATGCACATGCAAATATTATTGTTTGACCATGATTATTAACCCCCATTAGTGGCGCAAAAATTAATCCATACCGATTAGTGTTGTACGTAGTATCAAATATCACCACATCACCATAAAAATTGTAAGCCCGTCTAGAGGTTGAATCAGCCCAAAAACAATGAGTAATCATGTTCTCATCATTTGACTCAATTTTGAAATAAAATGATGGATTCTTTCCTTGTTCACCCATTAAAAACTCGTGTAACATATGTCCATCATGTCCTTTCATCTCATTGCGCTTATCTCTTTCGAGATTATACAAATCTCTTTGCGTACAACCAATATTCTCAAACCCCCCCGATTGCACTCCAAGCAAATTGAATTGTTGATGCGATGGTATATTTACCATCTGAAGCTGTTGAGTCAGGGCCTTTTGGGCAGTTGATATATTGCGGCGAGATCGCAAAAAATGTGTTTTTCGTGGAGTTGTTAATGGGTGACAATGACCCTCAACAAATATACTAACAACATATAAGTCTGAAGGTGTCATCACTATAGCAAGTTTTGCTTTACAACCCTCTTTAATTGATCCCCTGCGCCTTGTTGCCTCAATGTTCGCTACTGTTGTAGCATTCCCCTGTTTCCAACAAACAAACTCTTTCCTTATGATCTCATTACTTCCCCGTCTCTTTTTTCCAGACCAATTTCGAACACTAAAGCCACTCTCTTTTGCATATGCATTGTAGAAACTAAAAGCATCGTCTATTGTTTGAAATTCTTGACCTATTTTTGGTTTTAGCTCTTGTGCTACTTGAGGATTATACAAATTATCTGAAAAATTAGGATCTAACTCAACACTAGGTTCCTCATTTAGCCCACTCTCTAATTCAAAGTCTACATTTCCCCCTTCTTCCCGCTCTAAATTTTCTCCCATCCAATATTCTGCTTCCACGTTATCTATGAAAGATTAAAACCTATAATGATCAAATTTGGTAATTAACTTTTCAGAATATGATAAAATTGTGAATACCCATCTTAAACAATTAGTAATTCCCATCTTAAAGCTAATATATTTATAAAAAAACATAAAAAAAATTAAAGTAAAGAAATTCGTACATCCAGATTTAAAGCAAAGAACAAACCCTAGATTTTTAAATGCCTAAAAAAAATATACAATACAGACTAGCAGACACCCAAAATGCAAAAAAAAAAAAAAACAGATACAAGACTATCAGCCACAATCCAATAAACAACTCTAATTAAACAAATATGGAGAAAAACTCTGTTTAAAACTATCAAAGTTTGGTGATATCAGAAATTTTAGGAGATAGAATCTCACTGACCTTACGATTTGCAAACCCCAGCTTCAAAGGGGCTTTGTGTTTAGCGAATCCACCTTACGACTTCGCGAATCTATGTCCGACGACGAGTCTGAATCTATTTACGACTTCGCGAATGGAAGAGAGGGTTCAGATGGGTTCAGATGGGTTCGAATGGCAGAGGGTTACGAATTGGAAAAGAAAGAGATTGAGGGCTCTGGTTTAATTTGTGACCCGCCCGTTTTTAATTTGTAAACCTGTACGAGAGAAAGAGAGATTGAGCCACTTTTTTACGACCGGATCTGTAAAAATGATCCGCCCCTTTTATTTTGAGACCCGCGTGCTTCTTTTCTCATGAGTCTGTTAGTTGGTCCGTTTTTTGAGTCTGCCGGAGATCTTGGCTGATATATATATATATATATATATATATATATATATATATATATATATATATATATATATATATATAGCAGATATGAATAAAATAAAGATTTTTTCTGGATAGTTCCATCTTCTATAATACTACTTGTGATATATATAAATAAGTTTTAACAACTAGTTATTATATATAATTAAAGATTATTGAATTACCAAAAAAATTTTATAAAATGACAAAAAATAAGGCCAATCGCATGGGCTAATATACTGGCTACCTTCAAAAAGGGTAATAGGCCCACTTAGACCATTTTATTTTCCAAGTCTTGACAATGAAAGCTTCGAATATATCAAAGGAGTGGAGCTTATAAGTTTTCACCCAATTGTAATCTTGCTGAGCCAATAAAAAAAAAGGATTAACAAAATCCTTTGTCATTTGGTTAAGCAAGAAATTGTTATCCAATATTTCTCCAGACCTCTCTCGTACACTTATTTTTTCCATTTGTCTTTCTGTTCGCTTGCTAAGTCTCCATATACAAACAGATTCGTTGTAGGCCAATTTATTGCGTACTTTTGGGGGTTGAATCTGTTGTTTTAATTTCTGCATGTCCACATAATTTATATATACCTGCAATTTCTTAGCTGCTTGCTAGGAGATATTTCTGATTACATAAAATTTGTTAAAATATATTATATTGCATAAATTTACGATTAAAAAAATCTTGTAAAGTTTGGTATAACTAAAAATAAAATATTTTTTAGAATTGATTTTCTTGTTAGCGATATAAAAATAAAAAAGTCCTTCCATTTTTGCACAGGTTGGGTTTATGCTTGAATACATTACAAATTTGAGTAGTATTTAATTGTTACAAATTTTGATGGTACTTAATTTTTTTAATTTGGATTGGAAAGAAAAAAAGTTGAATTGAAAATCTGTGAAAAAAACTTCTGCCATAATTATACAACAGTACGAAGCACGGATAGAATCGATAATGGGTTATTATATTGTTAAATAGATAAATATTTATTTAGGATTTTGACAAAATGATTGCAGTCATTAATTATTAGATATTTAGTTAAATAACAAATACTGAACCTTCGATCAATTTTATTGAAAAAAAAAGTGAGCTCCTTTTGTAAAATTAAAAAAAAATCTACAAGATTAAATTGAGTATAAAATCTAAAAACTACCCTTTTAAATTTTTCAATAGACTTGAATTTAAATGTTCGTCCGCTACTATTAGTAGTAGACTTGAATTTTTTAATTCTAATCTCGGTCGTTAGTTTCTATATTGACGATAAGGATGTTGTATATATGCCTATTTTGATTCATAGTAAATTTATATATATATATATATATATATATATATATATATATATATATATATATATATATATATATATATATATATATATATATAGTTTAATGATTAGCCTATGATGTGTTTGTTACGTGGACTTAGGGGCTGTTTGATTAGCACTGAATGGCTGAATGATTGATCGATTCAACCATTCAGTACGTTTGTTTCGGATAAAAATCGTCTGAATGACTGAATCTGTCAGCCATTCAGATGGTTTCAGCTTAATGACCAAGTCCCATTTTTTTGGCTGAATGGGTTGAACGATTTTTTTTACAATATTAACTATTATATTAAGTAATATTAAATAAATTTATAACAATTTTGATTTTTTTCAGAAGGGTAAAATAATAAAAATCTGTTATTCAGATTTTTCAGACATATTAATTATCAAACAATTTTTTTTCATTCAGATTCAGATTTAAATTCAGCTCATCAGATTCAAATTCAAATTCATTCAGTTTTTATCAAACACCCCCTTAATCTTCTTTAATAAATTACCATGTGCTTCACACGCCGTTCATCTTTCACTAATTCTTTCACTAATAAAATCACAAACTCAACTAAGGGATGTATTAAAAAGTGAAGCTTTTGAATGGCTTAGAATTGACATGACTTTGTCAGTTATTTCTCTATTCTAACAAATTATACTTCATTTCTATATTAGATATATAATTTAAAACCATGACTTTTAAGAATAAATTTATGTTTTCAAATAGAGCCGTGTCATGTATTGTGAAAAATTCACTTCGAATTATTATTACGAAACTTATTAATACACGAGATTGATAAAAATTATAAAAGGGCCCCACTTATTATACATATTTCTAAAAAAGTTATCATTAATAATTATACACGTAACTGAAAATCAAATAGTCAACGTAAACATTCGCAATACATATCATTTTCCTTTCAAATATACCAATCAAAATAGTTAATAATCTAGTATCCGTTGGTCTAGGGTACTATTTAAGTGGATTGTTTATCTCGCTCAAAACTTGAATTCGATTCTCACCCGTAGGAGATATATGGTTGGTAACAATTCTACGTCCTACATGTTATTCATAGAGGAATCCTGAGTTTCGCCCCAACATAGGTAGGGTAGAGGTTCCTTCTTGTGTATATGGTTCTTGTAGGCACAATTTGTGTATAAGCCTTGGTCCTCTCAGACAACTAGTTTATCAATGTGGGTCAAAGGATTTACGGTTTTTATCATTCGTACTATCATTGAGAGCCAATGGAAAGATGGGATAAAAAAGAAACTGCTATAACTGGGTAAATGGGCCAACGAGGTAACTCCATACTGTTACACACGTAACTTGATGGTTTGTATCAACTCACTTTCTATTTTGTTAACAAAAGAATAAAGTAATAATTATCTAGTAGTGGTGGTGTGATGCTATAAATAATATTAAAAAGTGCTACTAACAAATTAGGAATATCATGTAACTTTATAATCTTAAAATAAAAAAATACACCTCTCTTTTCTATGGGTAAAATTGAAGCAGAATAGCCTATGAATTGTGATTTATCATTCCCATAGACTTAAATTTCATCTTAATGCTTCCGTGGTATTTGATACCATGGTGTTCCTAATAACACTGCAATAGACGGTATTTGCTTTTGAATTGATGGTTCTCTAAGTCTTTTTTGGTTCTTTTCCTCTTCTATATATTTTTCCACCTCTTTTTGTAGTATCTGGACTGTTTAGTAGTGACGAGGGAGCTCAAGAGAATGTGTTAACTGGAGTGGGCTTGCTAGCCGGGTCAACAATAATTCATCTCACATTACTATGGGGAACGTGTCTATACATGAGCAGACAAGTTTTTTCTTCTAATTCTAATTTTAGTCCTTCTGCCTGCTTAAATTCTGCAGAAACTAAACAGAAAAAATCACTATCGGGATGGACAGGTTCGTTTGCTTCATATATCCCTTATTCATTTGTATAAAAGTTAAAATGGAAGAACATTTTTGGAGTGGAATGCTATTGCAAGATCTGACCGTTAGGATTTAATAATAATAAAAAAAATGAGACCCTCCACAACAATATGTTGCATAGGGAAAGTTGTCTTATTGTTAATTCGAAATTGATAGTTATAATCTTTTCGTCCGCAACATTGTGGTGTGGTAGTACTTAAGTTGTTCCGTAACACAATGGTGTTGCGACAGCCCCATCTTTTTGAAATCTTAACCGTCAGATCCTGCAACAGATCGATGCACAAGTACTGCTGACAACCAGAATTGTGTAAGCAATCTTATTCATTATCTTTTTATTCTAATTCATATTCTGTTATGCAGGTTTTGGTGTGGTTACAGATTCGGAGACTAGTTATGCAGCTGGAATTATGCTTCTTTCACTCTTGCCATTTATAGTCATACTAATCCCAAAAATTTTAGGTGTACCATATGCTTTTGAGGGTTATAAGATTGACATTTTAATCACTCTTATTGTTTCAGTTATCTCCTTACTTGGATACTTCTACTTTCAGGTATTAAATTTATTTGTAGGTGAATTGTCACAATTGGTATATATTTTATTCATCTACGCTCCTTTATCTTTACAAGTTCAGAAGTATATCTAACAGAACATAAAACCATCTATTCTTGGCTATACATATTTCACTCCTATAATTTCTCCAATCCCCCAAATCAAGTGATTTACATGCAAAGTTTACTCCTAGGATCTCTCTAATGCCAACTCACGCCAACACTCCCCCTCAAGTTGGTTAATAAAGATCTTTGATGCCCAACTTGTCAAGTGAGTTGTAGAAGTTCTTGCTACATACGACTTTCGTCAGTATGTCTGCCAACTGGTCTTCAGACTTGACAAAAGGAAATCGGATTATCTTGGTATCAAGATTTTGTTTGATGAAGTGTCGATCCAGCTCCACATGTTTGGTCCGATCATGCTGGATAGGGTTGTGAGAAATATCAATAGCAACTTTGTTGTCGCAAAATAGGTCCATCTCGCAGCTTGGAGCAAAGCCAATTTCTGTTAACTGTCTTTCGAGTCAGAGAAGTTCACAAAGGCCCTTAGCCATGCCACGGAACTCAACTTCAACACTTGACAAAGCCACCACCTTTTTCCTTTTTACTTCTCCACGTAACAAGGTTCCCACCAACAAACGTGAAGTATCCCGAAGTAAATTTCCTGTCTAAGATATTCCTTGCCCAATCTGCGTCTGTATAGTCGTCCACCCTTAGGTGATTATTTTTCGAAAACATAAGTCCTTTTCCAGGAGAAGACTTTAAGTATCTAAGAATTTGGGTTACTGCATCCATGTGATCTTTACTCGGACAATGCATGAATTGACTTACTACACTTAAAGCATAAGCAATATCTGGGCGGGTATGTGAGAGTTAAATGAGCTTTCCAACCAGTCTTTGGTACCTCTCCTTGTCTGTTATCACTTGATCTGGGTATTCTCCAAGTTTGTGGTTTTGGAAAATTGGCGTGTCTCTGGGTTTACACTCTAGTAGTCCTACCTCTGATAATAAGTCTAGGATATATTTTCGTTGGGAAAGAAATATACCTTGCTTTGATCTAGCAACTTCAATTTCCAGAAAATATTTAAGTCCTCCCAGATTGTTCATCTTGAATTCAGTTGCCAATTGCTTTTGGAGTCTCGATATTTCTTCTAGATCATCTCCTGTAACAATCATGTCATCTACATAGACTATTAAAGCCGTCACCTTGCCCAGTTGATCTTTCAGGAATAATGTATGGTCTGAGTTGCTTTGTTGAAATCTATATTTCTTCATTGCTAAGCTGAATCGCCCGAACCATGCTCTAGGTGATTACTTCAATCCATACAGTGCCCGCTGTAATTTGCACACCACCTCAATCTTAGACGTTGCCGTATAGCCCGGTGGAATGTCCATGTAAACTTCCTCCTCAAGGTCACCATGAAAGAAGGCATTCTTTACATGAATATGGTGCAGTGGCCAATCAAGATTTGCAACGAGAGATAATAAGACTCTAACTGTATTTAACTTGGCCACTGGTGAGAACTTTTCTTGATAGTCTATGCCATATGTCTGCGTATAACCCTTTGCTACAAGTCTTGTTTTATATCTTTCAATCAATCCATCTACTTTGTGTTTAATGGAGAACACCCATTTACACCCCACCATTTTTTTCCTTTGGGTAAGGGAAAAAGAATCCATGTTTCATTTTTTAGCAATGCCACCATCTCTTCTTTCATAGCCTGAGTCCACTTAGGGTCTTTTAAAGCTTCATGAACACTAGTGGGAATCCAGCATGAAGAAAGTTCATACACAAATGTTTTGTGTGGTTCTGAAAGTCTTTTTGTAGACACATAGTTGGCGATCAAATATTTTGACCTTTGTTCCTCAATATCTGGAGAATATTTATTTTGTGGTTTGCCCCGTTTATTCCTAGGGGTGTGCAACTGATAAAAACCGGTCCGAACTGGACCGGTACTGAAATTAGCCAATATTCGATACCGGTACCGGTTGGACTGGTATACCGAACCGATTTACTATTTTGATACCGATTTTTACCGAAAATTAATATAATAATTATTATTATTATTATTAATTATTTATTAATAATAAAAAAAATTATAAAACCGGTATATACCGGTCCGGTTCGATAAAACCGAAACATAAATACGCCGTACCGAAATTGGTACTGAAAAATTGGTATATACCATTTTTTTGTACCGAAATCGGACCGATTCTTTTTATACAGAACCGGCCAGTTTGGTCCGGTCTAAAAAACAAAAAAACCAGAAAAACAGAAAATGGTGCACAATCCTATTTATTCCTAAACGGTAAAGTATAGCTAATAAGAGTATTCATATCATTAGAACAGTGAGGTATGATAGCGGAGCTTACCTCAGTGATATTCTCAAGAGATGGATCTTCATGTACCGAGGAGAGAGGGGGTTCTATATCAGCTTCTGGCGGTGTAAGAACTATATATATCATCTTCGGAAGGCACAACCGGTTCTGTATTGAGTTCCTCATTAATCTGAATTTCATTGTCATTGTCATTAAACCCCGACTATTCATATCTTATCCAATTTGGCTCTTCATCTCGTATCTCCCCCTAAAGAGGAGAAGTGGATAATGGAGGAAAGAAGGTGTTAGATTCTAGAAAAGTGACATCCATAGTTACATAGGTGCATTTAGTGAACGAAGCATAGCACCTGTATCCTTTTTGATGTGAGGCATACCCCAAGAAGAGACAACGGATGGCACATGGTTCAAGTTTTATGTGATGATCTTTATGGAGGTGTACAAATGCGACACATCCAAAGATCCGAGGAGGAATCATCAACACTGAAGGTAAGGAAACATAAGTCGAAAGAGCCTGTAGTGGAGTCTTAAAATTTAATACTTTTGATGGCATCCGGTTGAGGAGATGACTACAGCATCAGCCCAATGTTGATTGGGTACATGAGCTCCAAATAATAAAGCTCGAGCAGTTTCAAGAATGTGTCAATTTTTTCTCTCAGCGACACCATTTTGCTGTGGAGTTCGTGGATATGATTTTTCATGAATAAGTCCATGATGTTGAAAATAGTCACGAAGCGATTGATTTACATATTCGCGACCATTATTTGATCTGAGAATCCAAATTTTAGCTGAGAATTGAGTTTGAACCATTGCATGGAAGAACTGAAACATATTCAATACTTCATTTTTATGTTTCAGTCAGTAGAGTTAAGTCATATGAGTACAATCATCTACAAATAGCACAAACCAACGAATACCAGACATAGTAGAAACATAAGAAGGACCCCATAAATCTGAGTGAATTAAAGCAAAGGGAGCATCACTTTTATTCATATTCAACAGATACGTAACTCTATGGCTTTTTGAAAGAATGCAAGTATAACATTTGAAGTCACAATTTGACACATGCAAAAACAAATCAGGAAACAAATGCTTCATATAACCAAATGACGGATTCCCTAACCTTTGATGCCAAAGCCAAATTTGTCGCTCTTTGATGCCAATCGGATGATGCATGTGATGTGCTCGGCATACAATAAAATCATCCATGTAATACAACCCCCCTCTCTTAGTACCACGACCAATGATATCCTTGGTGAGAATATCCTAAAGAAGACAAAAAGTAAGATACATAAGTATATCACATTTTTGGTCTGTGGTAACTTGGCTAACGGATAGTAATTTATGGGAGAGAGAGGGGACAAGCAAAGTGTTGGATAATTATAAAAAAGGTGACAACATAACAGCGCCAGCCCCTGTGATCGGAGAAATAACCCCATTAGCATTTGCAATACTAGTACGCCGTGGTGGGGGAAGTCTGTGAAAAATTTGTAACGCCAAATGTCATGTGGTCGGTGGCCCCGAATCAAGTATCCAGGCATTGCTATCGGCATCGCAATAAGAAGTACATAGTGCATAACCATATTTACCTGGATCGGTAAGTGACAACCCTCCCTGGGAAGTTTTGATAAAAGGTACAAGGGAGATATGCGGCTTTGCTGTAGCCACTGCAACTTTACCAGGTCCTTCATCAATGCCAACCGCATCACATCGTTTCCGGGTCTGGAGTTCAATCCACTAGTTGGGATAGCCGTTTAGTTTAAAAGAATTTTCACGAGTATGCTTTTAATTTTCGCAGTGTGAACACTTAGATCCATCAGAGACTCGCGGCTTAGTGGAATGACTGGATTTCTTACTGCCCAAAGATAGAGACCCAGTAGAAGAAGTGAACTATCCCATCTTGAAGCATTTCGAGGCCAGAACAACTCCCGGAGTACCATCAGTGCCACCAGTTATCATGACCGCCTATCGGACGGCATCCCGACAAACATGAGCGTACGCTCGTAGGAAACGTTTGCATCTGTAGAACATCACCTCGAATTTTATCAAGTCGGTCGTTGAGGCCATCCAAGAAGACATATACCCAGTCTTCCTGAAGCAGATTGTTATATTTCTAAATATCAGTGATGCATTACATAGGGTTTAGGAGACGAAAAATCAATCTTACGCTAAAGTCCTTGAAAATCGTTATAATGTTTTTCAAGAGAGTCCCCTGCTTGTTTCAAACGGGTAACATGTCACTGGAGATCATATACTTGAGAGGTATCACTCCAACCAAAATACGTAGTAGGAATGGAATCCCACACCTGTTTTGCTGACGGAAACCAGATGAAATTACCAATAAGTGATGCATCCATAGAGTTGACGATGGTGTTGTCTACGCGCCATTTCCGAAAGAGTGGATCTTTTTGAGGAGGTTGGATGACACCGGGTGGGATAGCGATTTTCCTGCGGGCTGGTAAATAAATGAATTCACAAATAAAGGAACAAGAGATTCACTGGAAAACACAGAGAATTTCTCTTTAATGTGTAAATTTATATTTATAAAAATCAAAAGTCCCCGATTTCAACCCACAAGCCGAGTTTATATAGCTTAACAAAATTTTATCCCCAATTCACTCTAGAATATTCCTAGAGATATGAAAATAAAAAATAGAAATAAAATCCTCCTAGGGATATGAAAAGGATTCTAACAAACTTCCTAGAGATACGAGAAGACATCCTAACAAAAATAACAAACTTACTAATAATAAAATATTAAAGAACTAATTAGGAATAGAAAGCAAGTAAACTATTAGTCTGTCGAACCCCGAAGTCAGGACGACATTCCTTCCACCGAAGTCAAGACGCTATTCCTTCTTCCAAAGTCGAAGCTGAAAGTGCCATCCCATCTCCCGAAGCTGAAGGAATTTATGCCGAAAGTGTTTAATGTCCTCTTCATTTGTGACGATCATCCATTTCATGATATTCTAAGGCCATCAACATATTATCTGATAACTCGGTATCTTCGGCTTCGTACCATCTTGCATCAGTCACCTCAGGTTGAGAAGAACTCGTCCTCGAGTTCTCAGTTTGTTCAGTACACTGTTCAAAATAGGGGCTCAAATGTTTAACGTTGAAAACATCCGAAGTCCGCAGATAACTCGGATTGCGTAACCGATAAGCATTATCGTTGATTCGCTGCAGAATTTCACAAGGGCCAATTTTTTGATCCTTAAGTTTATTATAATCGCCAACAGGAAAACGATCACATGTAAGTATAGCCCAAACAAAGATCTCCAACTTTAAAAAAAACTCGACGCCGATGGCTGTCAACCCAATCCTTGTATTTAGCATTGCTTTCCAAGATGGACTTGTACACTTGATCATGGATAACCCAAAGATGATCTGTCATTTCTTCCGCTTTGGGATGTACTTGACCAATGCGACGAATAGGAACTAAATCCAAGACTCCATAAGGGTCCGATGTACTCGACCAAGATGTACTCGACCAAGTGGTCCGATTCTTCGAACGGTTATAAGCAAATTCTGCTTGAGAAAGCACCAGATCCCATTGCTTCGATTTATTTCTGGCCAAACACCTCAAAATATTACCCAAACTTTGATTTACTACTTCGGTCTGACCATCAGTCTGAGGATGGTAAGCACTGCTGAAGTTCAATTGCGTTTTAAGCTTTTTTCACAGACTCTTCCAGAAAGTACTCATAAATTTAGTATCCCGATCGGATGTAATAGACTGAGGAATGCCATGTAAGTGTACAATCTCCCGAATGTAGAGATAGGCGATCCGAGCAGCATCCATGGTCTTCCGAAAAGCAATGAAATTAGCCATTTTAGAGAATCAATTGACGAAAACCATAATAGAATCTGAAGCTCTTTCAGTTCGGGGCAGACCTAAGACAAAGTCCATACTAACATCACACCAAGGTCTTTCATGGACAGGTAAGGGGGTGTATAATCCCGCGTTGGTAAGAACTCCTTTTGACTTTTGACAAATAAAACACCCTTTTACATAATGATTCACATCACTCGAGATCTTCGGCCAGTAATAGTCAGCTGTTATCAAGGCCAATGTCTTATCTCATCCGAAGTGTCCTTTGTGAAGTTCACTCATTATCTGTTGCCGAATTGAACAATCAGGATTACACAACTGGAGTCCTCGAAACAAATACCTCTCATGTAAGATAAAATCAGATCGTTAGCCTTCTCGTATGTCTTGAACTATCTCTCCGAAGGAAGGATCTCCTTCATACATCTCAATTAAGACTTCAAACCCTACAATCTTATTTTGCATAGTACTAAGGAGTAATGCTCTTCGACTTAGCACATCAGCAACTCAATTTAGACTTCCTGTTTGATGTCGAAGAGTGAAAGTGAACTCTTGTAAGCTCGCTACCCATTTAGCATGTCTTCGGCTGAGTTTATGTTGACCATTAATATACTTTAAGGCCTTATGATCAGTAAAAAGAATGAATTCCCTTTATATCAAATAATGATACCAATGCTTTAGTGTTTGGACTAGGGCATAGAATTCCAGATCATAAGTAGAATAATTCTTTCGTAACCCTGATAACTTTTCACTGAATAAAGCAACTTGCGGAACTTCTTGACTGAGAACACCACCAATACCAACTCCAGATGCATCATAGTTTACTTTGAAGACCTTCTCGAAGTCGGGAAGTGTCACTACGGGTGCTTCGGTTATCTTTTTTTTGATCAACTGAAAACTACCTTCGGCCTCCTAGGACCACTAAAATGACTTCCCTTTAAGACATTTGGTGATAGGCGCGACCAACGTGCTGAAGTCTCGAATGAACCGTCTATAAAAAGATGTTAATCCATGAAAGCATTCTGACATCATGTATGGTCTTCGGTGTAGGCCATGCCGAGATTGCCTTGATTTTGGTCGGATTTGTGTGAACACATTCGGTAGAAACAACAAAACCGAAGAAGGTTACTGAAGTCGTAAAATAGGAACTCTTTTTCTGGTTTATAAACAATCGTTCCTTTCTCAACATTTCAAATACCGTTTGGAGGTGCTCATGATGTAATTCCGATGTCTTAGTGTAGATAAGAATGTCATCAAAGTAAACAACTAAAAATTTTCCCATGTAAGGTCGTAGTACTTGATGCATAAACATCATGAAGGTACTGGGCGCGTTGAAAAGTCTGAAGGGTGTAACCATCCATTCATACAAGCCTTGTTGTGTTTTAAAGGTTGTCTTCCATTCATTTCTAGGTCTCACCCGAACTTGATGGTATCCACTCTTCAGATCAATTTTTGAGAAGATTTTTGCACCGAACAGCTGATCTAACATATCATCCAAACGAGGTATCAGAAAATGATACTTCGAGGTGCTAACACAACCTTCTTCCCTTTTATACTAAGGGAGTAAGTATTCTTCTAACCATCATGGATGACGCTTCAGTCATATTTCCATGGTCTTCCCAATAGTATATGACAAGCATCCATTTTCACCACATCGCATCAAGCGTTATCAAAGTATTTTTTTTCGATTGAAAAGGATACTAGACATTTTCTGTCAAAGGTTACTTCATTGCCTTTATTCAACCAAGATAACTTATATGGTTTGAATGCTGATCTGTTTTCAAGTTTAACTTCAAATAGCTTCTTCGGACACCACGTTTTCACAGCTGCCACTATCAATAATCACTTTACATACCTTTTTCTTCCACTGTGCAAGTAGTGTGGAAGATATTGGTTCTCAATCAATCATCTTCGGATTCTTATTCAGGAGTCGGCAGACTCTTGCAAACAACTAGGGTCTTCTGTCCATCTCCATATAACACATCTTCGTCCTCGTACTCATCATATATAGCCTCTTCGATCTCCTCTACTTCATCGGTCATGCCTTCTTTAATAAAAAGGTTCTTACCCTTTTGGTTCGCAGGCTTTCGGTACTTTGTTCCCTTATGACATGGTTCTCCACATCTGAAGCACTTAATGCTAGAATTAAAGTTACCCTGAGGTCGTAGTGGTGCCGTACAAAAGTGTGGGGATAGGTTTGGCTTGTTGGGGGGATTGTTCCTTGGCATCGATCTATTGCTCTATTGTTACTCCGCCTCACGCGCTCGCTAATATACTTTAAAAACAGTCCAAAGTGAATGGAGGCTAAGGTCGTTCTGCAACGACTGCTTTAATTCTCCCAAATATCGTGCCACCAGTTTTCTCCGGTTTCTGATAGATCATTCCTGACTATTAATTGGTAAAACTCTTCGGTATAATCATCTACAAATCGAGTACCTTGCCTTAACAGATGCAATCTCTTAAACAGAGACCGAGTGTATCCAAAAGTGACTCAGCATCTTCTTCTTTATCTTCTCCCACATGGTGATTTTAGCCTTTCCTTGTCTCTCCCGTGAACGCCTCATCTGTTCCCACCAAGCAGACGCTCGACCCTTCAGTTTGATGGCAACCAGTTTCACCTTAACGTTATCTGAAACCTCCTTATAAAGGAAGATGCGCTCTACTTCGTTCATCCAATCGATGAATCTTTCTGCGTGCAGCGTACCAGAAAACTCCGATAGCTCCATTCTAAAACCCAGATCACTGCGATGGTCCTCATGGTCACGCCGTTCCCATATCCGCCTCCTACGGTGTTAAGGGTTATCATAATTTAATTCAGAATCATAGGATTTTTCATCGTGTTCAAGATGTGGGACTTCCTCCTTCGGAACCTGTCCACGGCGGCCTAGGTGCGAGACTTCCTCCTCCGAAACATGTTCATGAAGACCCAGATCTTGCGCTGCTAGGCACTGGGTTAACTCTGTAACATGTCTCTGTAAATCCTCAATCATCACGTCCTGGACTCTACGATCACGACGTGGGACTTCCTCAGCCATAATCTTCCCTCTACGAGCACGACCACGACCACCAGCCATTAAAACCGATGAGTCTATTCCTAGAAAGATGCTTGAGCTTTGATACCAACTGACGTCGGGCGGGATAGCTATTATCCTACGAGCTAGTAAACAAATGAATTCACAAATAAATGAACAAGAGATTCACCGAAAAACACAGAGATTTTTTCTCTAATGTGTAAATTTATATTTATCAAAATCAAGTCCCCGATTTCAACCCACAAGCCGGGTTTATATAGCTTAGCAAAACTTTATCCCCAAGTCACTCTAGAATATTCTCCTAGGGATGTGAAAAAGATTCTAACCAACTTCCTAGATGTACATAAAGATGTCCTAACAAAAATAACAAACTTATAACAAACTTACTAATAATAAAATATTAAAGAACTAATTAGGAATAGAAAGCAAGTAAACTATTAGTCTGTCGAACCCCGAACTCAAGACGCCATTCCTTTTTCCAAACTCAAGACGTCCCTTCTTCCGAAGTCGAAGCTGAAAGTGTCATCCCATCACCCAAAGTTGAAAGAATTTATGTCGAACGTGTTTAATGTCCTCTTTGTTTGTGACGATCATCCATTTCATGATATTATAAGGCCATCAACATATTATCTGATAACTCGGTATCTTCGGCTTCGAACCATCCTTCATCACTGGAGAAACTCGCCATTAATATATCCCAACTTGTCCTTGCCAGAGATGTACATCTCAACAACTTGGGTCAAAAGAACATAGTTGGTACCGTCCAACTTAATACCAATCGGAGAAGCGGAAGTATCAGATATAGGGGTCGCGACCAAAGCTTTGTTCAAGACTTTGGTCATTCGTGTGGTCAATTCTGTAAGGCTAGATTTAGGTTGAGGTTCGGTGTCAGACATGGGTGACGGTGGAAGAGAGAAGATAATGAAAAAAGGTTAGTGATAACAGGGAGCCAGGAATCGGTCCTGCTTTAATACCATGTCACAATTGGTATATATTTTATTCATCTACGCTCTTTTATCTTTACAAGATCAGAAGTATATATAACAGAACATAAAATAATCTATTCTTGGCTATACATATTTCACTCCTATAATCTCTCCAATCCCCCAAATCAAGTGATTTACATGCAAAGTTTACTCCTAGGATCTCTCTAATGCAAACTCACGCCAACATGAATAATTTAAAAAATAAATAAATTATATTACGATGCTAACGATTTCTTCACACTTTTGAAATTGTAATTTTTGTTTTTCGTTGGTATTGCAGATTTCTAACAGTCCGATACAAAAGAGGCGACTGGAATATCTAGAAGTTGAACATCAGACCCATTTATTAGCTGTGATAAACCATGTGCAGGAATACATACCAGACAGACTACTCGATGAGTTTGGTGCACCAAATGAAAGTGCTATAAAAAGGTCTGTTTTATGATTTTTGTTATATATATATGACGACAATTTTTTGTCCATAGTATAGTAGATACTGATTATGGTGATATATGAGATAAGATAATAAGGAAGAGACCCACACATTAATAGCAATTCACATTGGACATGAAATTAATAGTCACGTAAATCATTTGGGTAAAATATATCTCAGAACAACCTAATATAAGTTAACTTCGGTCAGTTCCAATACAACATCATTTTATCGTCAATTTAATAATATAATCGTACGGAGGTAATTAACATGCAAAAATATAAGAGTACGTAAAAATTTTGTTTGATTTAAGGCATTAGAAAATTGATCTTTTTAAGTATATTTCGGTAGCTCAAATTTTAACTTCTATTATTATAAAGTTACTGATGCATAACATCAAATCAAACAAAATTTTACATAATTTCATATTTTTACAAGCTCTTTACATTCATACGGTTAAATTATTAAGTTGACAATCAAATATTGTTATATTAGAAATGACCTAAGATAACTTATCTTAGGTCAATCTAAGATAACTGTTAGGTAACTAACTAATTTAAAAGCTTAAGTTGTTAAAAAAAGACACCAATAGTATAAATCATGCCAACACTCCCCTTACGTGCATACGTGGAGAGAGGCAAATTATATGAATATACATTAATATCAATATTAAGGGCAATCCAAAAAATTTGAACACAAGATTTTGCACAGCCTGAGCTATGATACTATGTTAGGTAACCAACTCATCTAAAAATTTAAGTCATCCGAAGGAGATACCAACAATGTATGTCAAGCCAACAACACCTTTGGGCTTTTACCCAAATCATTTTCTTTATTTTAAACAACTTCATTTGTTCTCTTTTAGTGTATGAAACTTTGAAAATGTGTTCTGATAAATATTATTTTTGATCACACTGCAGACTATTTCAGAAGATAGATAAGAACGGAGATAATCACTTGTCCGTGACTGAACTTACAGAGCTTTTCAACAAAATTAGACTTAGTAAATCAGCTTTGAATAGGGAAACAGTGATGGAAAAAATTCTGAAAGATCTTGATCATAATGACGATGAGCAAATCAGTTGGGACGAATTTAATCGTACATTTAAGAAATGGCTTCAGGAGACAATGTGTGCAATGGATGAACCGATCAAACATTCTTACCACTCGGAAAAATCAATCACGCATTTAGATGAGGTGATTCTCTCATTACAGTTATCCTACTTTTAGATTAAGGAATGAGAATGCTTCTCATTCCATGGGAATGAGGCATTTCATTTCCCTTTTGATTCCTGCAATCCAAACGCACCTATACTGTTGATTCGATCATAGATTAAAAGATTAAAATCGAGTATTTAATTTTGTTGGCTGATCTTTACTTAGATGTATATATTTATGGTACTCGAATTTTGGTTTTAAACTCTTTGGAATGCCTTTTGCAGGCTATCCATCATGTGAGAGAAGAACAAGAAAAGATGAAGCACCTAAAAAGGGAAATTATTAACCAGGTTCGAAGCTCTCCAATTGGGAACTTTTGTGCAACAGATGGAACACCTGATGAATCTACCATAAGAAAGTAAGGAAAAATAAAATGGTTGAAATCATGTTTAGCAGAACAAAGTATAAACTTTGTTTGGGCATAATTACATACTGTCACTCCAAGTTACTAATCAGTTTCTTCATAATTTCGAGTCACGTTCTAGTCATTCGCTTGTTTAATGATGGTATCTTTGTCATTTGACGATATAGAATATACATCGTTCTCATGACTAACACGTTAACTGTGTGAATTGGGTAATTTACATCATCATTTGACAAATATGTTAGCATGATATACATTGTTGGGCTTTCCATCTAACAACGTAAGCTTTTAGATGAGTTGATTACTTAACAAAAGACGTCATCATTTTTAAATAGGTGCATGACTAGCACATGAAACAAAATTGGAAAAAAAAATCAACACAAAGAACAGAATTGATACTAAGTGGCAACTATAGAGAGGCAAGTGTTCTCTTTGGTAATTGAGGAGGGGATGTTCTGAAACTAGTTAGCAACTTGGAGGGAAATATTTGTATTTCAGCCTTATTTTTTTTGTCATCAGGCTCATAGTACTGTCCAAGTTCAATTATTGAATTAGTAAATCAAGCTATTGAATTTTTAGGTTGTTCGAAAAACTAGATGTCGACAAAAATAATACCATATCACAATCGGAACTGAAAAAATTGATCTCAGATGTCAACTTTGGGAAGTTGCCTATGGGTGAAGATGAAGCAGTGGTGAAAATAATGGAAGATCTTGATATAGATGGAGATAAAGAGATTAATGAAGAAGAATTCACAAAAGGATTTAAAAGATGGATCAATTCGCATGCCATTGAATATTGATGAATACCGAGTAAGACACAGCATTATTTGATTGTGGTTTCTTCAATTAATTTCATAGTATTTGCCTCTTTGGGAAATTGATTAAAAAGTCTCAAGTAAATGACTCGCCATGCAGGTGGATAAGTCTGCAGGAGCATGGGCAAAGGCTATACTGCTATTGGTGCTCGGAATAAGCTTTTCTTATACATACTGTTCAGAAATTTTCAACATCTGCAAATATACCATCTTTTTATGCCTCTTTTGTTTTAGTTCCACTAGCTACAAGTGCCAGAACAGCAATTTCAGCTATCCGAGCTGCTAAACAGAAGATACCAAAAACCACTTCTTTGACATTTTCTGAGGTTTGTCCCTCCTTTTCTTCATACACAACTTTCCCCGTACGTTTTTTATTTGCTAAGCTTTTGACTAACAAAGATATATATATTTGTTTGGTTGAATGACATATTTGTCCCTCTAATTTGTCAGTCAGTTTTAAAGTAACCCCTCTATTATTAAAGTGAAAGCTTTGCCTCCTTATAGTTGCCATAATGTCAAATATTTTTTTTTGCTTGATAATTTTTTTTTCAATTTCATGTCGGTGCTAGTCATGCGTCTATTTAATAAGGAAAATTTTGTCATTTGACTATATAAAATACCTAATTCACGTAATTCACGCGTTATTCATGAGAATTGGGTATTTTACATTGTCAAATACAAAAAATCCCTCATTAAACTGGTGCATTAGTAAGGCTATAAACGCCAAACAATTCGGGCTCGATTCGGGATCGACTCGAAAAAATACGAGCGAGACTCGGATTCGTTAATAATATGATCCAAATCTGAACATAAAAAATAATTCGAATAAAAATATGAGTAAAATATGAGCAATGTTATATTCGACTCGTTTAAAATTCAAACTACTCGAATTCTCAACTGTGATTCGATACATACTCAAAATAGAGGAAAAATCAACCCAAGGAACATAATTGATACCAAGTGGAAGGTATAAGGAGGCAAGTGTTAAATTTGGTAATAGAGGGGCTATTTTTAACATGGCAGACAACTTGGAGGGACAAATTTGTAATTCATCCCATTTTCCCATGTATAACCCTAAAAATAAAATGTTGTTAGTTTAGATTGATGTAACTTAAAGAAATTATAATAACAAATTTGAGGATATTGTGTTATTTGACACTATCAGTATCGCTATGGAATTTTTTTCCGGTGGTAAATGAATCTTTTTGTGTAAAAGAATATTAGACAACAATTAATATTTGATGTAATATTGAATTCTATATTTTATTGCAGATATATGATGGAGTGTTCATGAACAATGTTCTTGGATTCTCTGTCCTTCTATCGATTGTATATTTTCGTGGCTTGACATGGCATTTCTCCGCTGAAGTGATGACCGTGTTCATCGTTTGTGCCATAATGGGCCTTATTGCAGCTTTGAGATCAAAGTTCCCAGTTTGGATTATGTTTATCGCATACCTGCTCTATCCATTATCTTTGATTCTGGTTTATGTTGTTGATGATTACTTCTGGCTGCCCTAAAATTATTGCTTGGAATGTGTAGGTGTAAAAGCTATCGTAACATCTTGAGGTAAAAATTGTACCTTATAGGCAGTGTTGAGGTTATTAGCTCAAAAATAAATTGATTTAAGCAGTTTGATTTAAATAAATTTGCCAATGCATTCATTTTATTAGTCTTGGTATTGTAATACTACTTGTGATATATATAAATAAATTTCAACAACTAGTTATATATAAAGATTATTAAATTGCCAAAAAAAATTATAAAATGACAAAAAAACAAGGCGAGTGTCTTGCAGGGGCTAATACATTTTATGTGTGGCCCATTTTATTTTCTAAGTCTTGACAATGAGAGCTTTGAATATATCAAAGGAGTGGAGCTTGTAAGTTTTCACCCAATTGTAATCTTGCTGAGCCAATTGTAATCCCAAGTTTTAAACTTGTTAGGAAAAAGAAAGAACATGAAGATAAGAAGGGACAAAATCCTTTGGTTGTTTGGTGGTCCTAAGAAAGTTAAAGGAAAAGAAATAAAAGAAAAACATTTTGTCATTTGGTTAAGCAAGAAACTTGCATGCAGGACCAATTAATTGTTATCCAATATTTTTTCCATTCGTCTCTCGTACACTTATTTTTTCCATGTCTTTTTCTTCACTTGCTCTATGTCTCCATATCCAATCTGTTGTTTTAATTTCTGCATGTCCACATAATTTATATATATCTGCAATTTCTTTGCTGCTTGCTAGAAGATATTTCTGATTACATAAAATTTGTTAAAATATATTATATTGAATAAATTTACGATTAAAAAAATCTTGTAAAGTCCTTCCATTTTTTGAACAGGTTGGGTTTATGTTTGAATACATTACAAATTTGAGTAGTATTTAATTGCTACAAATTTTGATGGAACTTAATTTTATTAATTTGGATAGGAAAGAAAAAAAAAAGTTGAATTGAAAATCTGTGAAAAAAACTTGTGCCTTAATTATACAAGTTCATCAATTCTGTACCAATCACGGATAGAATCGATAATGGGTTATTATATTATTAAATAAATAAATATTTATTTAGGATTTTGACAAAATAATTGCAGTCACTAATTATTAGATATTTAGTTAAATAACAAATACTGAATTATATATTATAGGTTCCTTTGATCAATTTATTAAATAATTTTTAGTTTTATGTAAGTTTGTAATGGAATTCTATATTAGTATTTATATTCACAAAATTTACTTGAAATTCTAATCCGAATAAAAGTATGAAAGTCAAGCTTTAATATGTTTTAATTTAATCATGATAATTATTTGATAATGAATCCACTATAGTTTTCAACTAATTTTACAGTTATAATGTTGTAAAAAAAAGTAACACACACAAATATAGAGATATATGTATATTAATATAATTGATCGCGTGATTTGATAAAATTTTAATTTTTAATGAACTCAACTTGGTTAGGACATTAATTTAATATGAAATTCATGAATGGTATTAATATAACAGATAGGGTGAGATATTAAGAGATTTTTTTGATATCTTAATAAAATTGTAATAATAAAATGATCCTACATAAAAATTTATCTTACATATATTGCGATAAATTTTTTTTTAATAAAACTGGTAGAATTTAAATTTTTTTTTTAGAAGTTTCTTTTTCTATTAAAGATATAAAAAAAATATATTCCTTCTTTCCAAGCAAGTTGGGGTTCTTTTTGAATACTTTACAAAATATGATAGTACTTAATTAATTGTTATAAATTTGGATAGTAATTATACTAATTGGGATTGAAAAACAAAAGATTGAACAAAAAATTTGTGCTAAATTCATAATCATATGCAACCATTATTGTTTCCATAGCAAAAAAAATGAGGAGACAATGATTAGATATAAAGTTAGAAAACATCTACATAATATCACCCAAATTCACCTATAAATAATTTCCACCACATTAACAAATTCAAGTTTTTCCTAGAATCAAATTATCCCTGCTCATGGCCAACTCATATTCTTTATTGTTTGAGCTTGCTGGGGAAATTCAAACTGCAACAAATTATTAAAGTCTATAAAATGAAATTTTACTATTATTATTACCTAAATTAATATGAAATTCTGAAAATTCTAAAATTATTACTATTATTGTTGTTGTTGTTGTTGTTGTTGTTGTTGTTATTTGCATTGTTATGACAATGCTGCAAATTGTTGTACATATTTGATTACAAAATTTCAGCAACTGGCTATACACAAAGATTATTGGATTACCAAATAAAATTCATAAAATGCCAAAAAGACAAGGCCAACCCCTCACAAGGTTTAATATATATTCACTTTAAAAAGTAATACATTTAAGGACTAAATACACTTATATCCTTCAAAGTATAACCCAACTTACAATGTGACAACCCCAAAATAGGTCCATTCCACCCAACCCATTCTGAGTCGTCAAATACATGGTACAGAAAATAACTACAACTTTATTACAACAATTGTCGTGTAAAATACAACAACACATATGTTGTGAGTTTGGATACAAATATATACCAAATGTGACACATGTCCCAACCGTGGACAGCACCTCACAGTGGCATCTTACATAAAGGTATAGTCAAAAATTGTTTTAGAAATGATAATCTTTGGGAAGTGCTCAAGGAAACCTTCGTACATGGGAGACCATGCATCTAGGTTATGATAGATATCATATGGCCACAGAATTATCCTTGGTTGACCCAATAGACCCCAAAAAAAAAACGAGAAGATTACTATCATATTCTTCCCAATGGTGAGTCTTCTCTTGACATATCATTATCTCTACTGTCTCTAATTGAGAATTATACTTTAAACAAACACCAAGATTATATAGGTAGTGTTCGTATATATACTCAGCAAGTGGATGAGCACATCCCTGTCTTATGATGACACGAGGTTGTATGTCGTTAGACATCTTGTATGATAGTGGCAAACCACCCTTCCAACGTTGGGTACACCTTACCCTATTGGATTCACCAAATATAACTACTAAATGAACTTTTCTATACTGCTTCGGGAGAACATCCACAGCTAGAGACCACTGTTCTATTTTCCCGTTACCCTCGCTCGACCCAGCTACACTCTTATTACCTGAAAGGAATTGTGAAGCAAAAGGGTGAGCACAACTAGCTCAGTAAAGAATGTCATGACTAAAGATAATTCAATTATCAATAGCCTTCATCAACAATAAATCAGAGATTTAGAACATATGGTAAATGATAAAAATTTCAACCATAGTTGCAGCGGAACGAGCAATCCATTAGAAGAGTCAAATAGACTATAAAGTCTATTATCTTCTCCATGTTAAAAATCCACCAACAATGTTTTATCCCTGTAACATCAATCAACAATTCTGGTCCACAATCATATGAATAACTCATAATCATAACTGTAGTTCTAAATTCCTCTTCTCATCTAGGACGAAGAATATTTTCATCACATGTCTTTACCTGAAACATCAAAGATCATGGTTATACCAAATCACAGTTCCTGTTCATAATCATACTAATAAATCCATCTTTGCACTACGACCAAAGATATTCAACAACAGTTCATCTTTGCACTACAGGCCAAAGATATTCATCAACAGACCATCTTTGCACTACAGGCCAAAGATATTCAACAACAGTTCATCTTTGCACTACAGGCCAAAGATATTCATCAACAAACCATCTTTGCACTACATGCCAAAGATATTCATCAACAATTCATATTTGCACTACAGGCCAAATATATTCATATCTCAAAGAAATATATAATCATTTCAGAATTTATATAAACAATAATTATAACCATGTTGATCAATTCACCTTTGCACTTAAGTTTAAGATATTCAATTATAAATTCAATGGTCATGATCATACCAGTCACAATTCAACTTTGCACTACAGGCCAAAGAGAACCCTAGTCATGATCATACCAATAATCTACCCATCTTTACACTCCAGTGAAAGAGAATTTCAACATCAAGGTTATAAAAATATTATATATGATAATAAAAATAATATGATCAACATATAGATTTAATCTCAAGAGTAATATTCATAAATCAACTAAAATTTGGTTAGAAAAAGAAACCAATTTTGTCGTGAATAGTAACTCGTGAATAGTAACTCATGAATAGTAACTCGTGAATAGTAACTCATGAATAGTAACTCGTGAATAGTAACCCTGACATGAAAAAGGTAGAAATTCCACAATAATATACATACCAATATTTCGGTATAATGATATTGAAAGAATAATATTCTTAAGCTTATAAACAATTTATTTAAATTGTTTACACTTTACTAATTAATGCATTTAATCATCATAAAATGCCAACTCTTAAGATTTCATCACCAATAACTAAAATTCTCATCAAAAATCTGCATATACCTCATATAGGATTCTCAAGCCATAAAATCCTATTTTTCAATTTTCTTACTTCACAAAAACATATTTAATTCATTTACTCATAACTAGACCATTTTCATGAAAAATACCAAATCAGTTCCAAAAATATTTCTTTTCTGGGATTTAGCATAATATAGTCACATAGTGAACATATATTTTTCTCAGAATTTTTAAAAGTCATTTACTATTTTTCATATGGCCAAAACAGCCGAATATTTAGACATTTATCAAAAATTGTATTTTTGTCCAAAAGTTCTGAAATTTACATAGTATACTTCTATCATATACATGTACTCCCAATAAAAATTTCATCAATTTTGGAGTTAACCACAAGGAATTATAAGCTGTTACTTTTAAAATAGTCTTTTCTCATAAAATTCATAACTCTCAATCTATACATCCAAAAATCACCATTTTTGGACACAATCAAGAAAACTCATCAAAATATCATTTCAAATTTTTCCAGAATTTTTGAAGGTCAGAAAAATTACGAAACTGGAAAATATAACAACCCTTAAAATTCCTTACTATCCCTTACCTCAAAAGAGCAGTACTTCTGACTGGATATCGGATATGATGCTGAAGGAAACTTGCACTGATGAATAGCAACTCACCAAGTATCTAAAAACTCACAAAATATACTTCATAATATAGAGAGAGAAAGAGAGAAAGCTTATGTTTCTGGTGTGATTTTCAATTCTAACTTAGCCCTCTATTTATAGGAAAATTTTGGTAGGTTTGACCTGCAACCTGATGGCTTTACCTGCTACTATTCCCACCCACCACATTTAAAATATAATTCAGCACATTTCTTCACCAACCACAAGTGGGGCCCACCAATTCTAGAATTTTCCACCAAAATGATAAACTCCGAAAATTCAACAATTTCTGAACCAGTCATCTCGTAAAATTCATAACAAATCATACGTTCATTTTTAACGGTTCAAAATTTGTGGACATATACTCAACTTATATATGTATAACATATCCAAAAATTACCACGATCCAACGGTCGGATTAAAAATTATAACCCCCGCAAAATATCTCAAAAACCCTAATTTGATTTTCAATACATCCGTTCCGACAAAAATACAGATAAAACACCTCAACATTAACTCCTTCATTTTTAACCACAAAAATATATCCCTCATTTATATCCACATAAAATAAATATTTCCTTATCATATGAATCAATAATTAATTATTCACAAATAATATTACAGAATCACATTTATGACAACCAGGTCGTTCCCAGGAAAGAGGGGGCTTTCCAATAAGAATTTCTCCTTACTGGCGCGCAATTAGATGACCAAACCTCTCCTTAGACAGAACTTTCTAGACATTGACAATAATGTTATCTAATAATATTATTCAAATAATATGAATTATTGATCTGATAATAGAAAATACTGTGCAGCAACAATTATTGAAACAACAATAATATAAAATATCAACGCAGCAATTATTGAATCAATAAAATAAAATATTGAACAGTAATTACTGTAACAATTATTGAGTAGTGCATTCTTACGTAAGAATCAATAATTTCAAAAATACTGTGCAATACCATGTGCTACTGTGCAATAACGCGTATTACTGTATTTTAACCACCGGGTATTCCAACAGTGTTAACGGTAACAACTACGCCGTTATTTGTAAAAACTCAAATTTGTCGTTTTCCTTCACCCGACAGTTATTCGTTATGGGGCCCACAAATAGCTGCGCCGTCGTACGAATATTCTCCGACAGAAAGAATATTCCACGACCAAACGAATATTCCCCGACAACAATGATTATTTTATAACCACTTGCTTATTTTGAAAAAAAAAATTCATATTTCACCCATAGCTTTAAAATTTTATCAATTTAACCATTTACTGAATAGTAATTATAAGAAAAATTGAATACTTTTATTTCATAAAATTCGGGGTCTTACATACAAAGTCAACCCTAATCTATAAAAACTAATAAAAGAAACCTCAAATTATATTTTTTTGACCGAAAAATGACCACGTGTCACAATTTAATATTTAAATATTGTTGACCATATAAATATCGTACTTGACTTAATTAAATTGTAAAAATACATGTGAAATACTAAATTAACAAAATAAAGGATCAAAATATGCAATTATATAACTAATTTCATCTCATTTCATTCATCAAACCAAAATAGAGTGAAAATCTCCATCCTTCATCTAATTCATTTTCATTTGATCTTTATCTTCATTATCAACGCAAGGATCCTCGAATAATGCAACTGAGTTTGGTCCTGATCACCATGGATGCTTAAATCAAGAGCTCGATTTGGGTTTGATCTTACGCTTGGTGCTAGATCTAGATGTGATGAATGTTCAATCACAAACACCATATTTAGCAATTGAAGTTATGGGTTTGATCTATCTGGTTCAACTACTACTCTGGTGTTGAAAATTTTTAAACTTTGGATTTTTCTGAGTTTGGTGTATGAGATAATAAACGGAGAAGAACAATATTGATTGTGGTTTAGAATTTATGGGTGTTGAGATTTCTAAAATTATGGGTCGTGGAATCGTCAAATTGATTTATAAAGTTATATACTTTGATCTTCAAATTTAAGATTATTTGGGTTTCTAGTTTTTGGGTTTTTTGTTATTCCTCTGCTCATGATAGATTGTGTCTTACAGAGTTAAAATGGAGTGGGTTTGAGGTTGGGTAAAATTTTGAAGATGATGTGTGAGACCCCAGATTTTATGAATAAATATTTAATTTTTTCTCGAAATAATTTTTTTTATATTATGGTGTGGATTTGATATAATAGTTATGGGTAGTATTTATAAATTTTGCAAAGTATGCAAGTTGTCATATTATATTCTTTTGGTCGGGGAATATTCTTTTTGTCAGGGAATATTCGTACGACGGCACAATCATTGGTGGACCCCACAACAGAAGTATAGTCGTAGTTAAAAAACTACAAAATTATCTTTCTATAAAATAACGACTGAGGTGTTACCGTTAAAACCGTTAAAACTGTTGAACTACTCGGTAGTAAAAATACAGTAATATGCGTGGTTGCATAGTAGCACACGGAATTGATTATTGATGCTTACGTGAGAAGTCACTCATCTATATTCAATTATTGCTACAGTAATTGCTGCATCATATCTCTTAAATTATTGTCATAGTATCATCTGTATAATATGTTATATTATTAAATCAATAATTGAGACGTTGTGGTAAGTTTGGCTATTTTTATGGGGGACCATATGTCATCATCTAAGAGTCTCTTCGTCAATAGTAATTACCGTCGTCAATAGTATTTACCTTGGTCAATAGTATTTACCTTGGTCAATAGTAATTACCTTCGTCAATAGTATTTACCTTGGTCAATAGTATTTACCTTCGTCAATAGTAATTACCTTCGTCAATAGTATTTACCTTGGTCAATAGTAATTACTTTCGTCAATAGTAGTTATCCCTTCAATATTACCAAGAGTCATTTGACCCTTCGTTAAGACCAAGAGTCATTTGACCCTTCGTTAAGACCAAGAGCCACCCTCAGTTTTTCTATAAATAGAGGCCTAGGGCTTCATTATTTTTCACGAATTCATTCAAGCTATAGAGAGAGAAAGTATAGAGAGAATAAGAGAGAGAGAGAATAAAAGTATTCTGCTACTTCACTTTTCCAATATCCAGTTCTTTTAAGGTAGGGAATATTATTTCTTTTATATTCATGAAGAGAATTGTTGTTATTCTATTTCTTATTATTCTGTTGGAATAACCTGTATACGCGGTCTACCCTATACTTGGTGATATTCTTCTATTATTCTGTTGGAATATCCTGTCTGTGTGTTTTACACCGGACCTGGTTCCGTCTTTATTATTATTCTGTCGGAATATCCTGTCTGTGTGTTTTACACCGGACCTGGTTCCATTATGTATTATACTGTTCTTTATTATTCTGTCGGAATATCCTGTCTGTGCGTTTACGCCGGACCTGGTTCCGTCTTTATTATTATTCTGTTGGAATATCCTGTCTGTGCGTTTTACGCCGGACCTGGTTCCATTATTTATTATTCTGTGGGAATAACCTGTCTGTGCGGTCTATCGCATGCATGGTGATTTCTTTTGTTATTCCATTCTTTATTATACTCAGTTGGTTAAGTTTTGACTTCTATACTCCATGAAATTTGTGGAATATCCTTGATAATTGCGTTTCATCCAGTATCTTTTCATGAAAATATTCTTCTAAGCATTCTTGAATTTTACTCCACAAAGCAGTATCATGTTGACAATTTAGACGTTGTTAATTCTTGGATAAATTAATTCTTGAACTTGTTTTTATTGAATTCTTATATCATTGTCATCATCCTCATGTTTATATTCTGTTGAAAGTCATCTGTGGCCTGTAGTGCATAGATAGACTTGGTATGATTATGACCAGGGATTATTCGGTGTAATCATGACCGTAATGTTACAAATAATGTGGTAAAAGTCCTCATTGGCCCGTAGTGCATTGATGGACAGTTGTTGGCATGATCATGACCGTTAATGAATACACGAATATCCTTGGATGTAGTGCAGGGGTGATTCGATGATGTGGATTATTTTATTAAGCTGAGTCCCAGCGATCACAGTGTTGAAAAACCTTTTAAATCATAAAAGATAGTAGAGTTTATTTTCTACTTGACTCTTTTAATGGATTGCTTGTTCCGCTGCAGTTAAACTTGATGTCTATTATATTTTATCAGTTTAACATTGTTGAAGGCTAATGATAATTTATTCTGCATTATCTTAGTCATAATATTTCTTACTGGGCTAGTTGAGCTCACCCTTTCTTTCACTGTTCTCTTCAGGAAATGAGAACGTAGATGGGACAAGTCGGGGAACGGAGTGATGGTCCGAATGATAGTATTAGTCAGTAGTCCTCACTATTCTATGTAATGGTGTGTTAATAAATGTAACGAGGACTCCTTTTGAGTATGAATACTCTCTAGAAGATAATATTTATATTCAAACTCACAGTTTATATTTTGTCGTATTGTACACGACAGTTCTATTAGTAAGTTATATTTGTATTCTGTACTATGTATCTGACGACCCAAGATGGGTGATGTATACCTAATTTTGGGGGCGTCACAGTTGGTATCAGAGCTTAGGGATATGATCCCTGGCTAGGATGTGAGAATAGAACTAGGAGGGGAGAGACGGGGAATTCCTTCGCTAATATGACCTACCTAAGTTTATTTGGTATTTAATTGGTCGGTCAAAGTATATGAATAATATGTTATATGTTAATTAACCCTTGTTTTGTTGCAGTATTTGCAAATGGCATCCCAAAATGTTGAGATAATCAATGAAGCACATGAGACCATTGAATCATCAACGATTAATGCTCAGGGTAATGTGCAACCAGAGGACAATAATCCTCATGAAAATAATAACACCGATGAAATGGTGAATGATGGGATGGTCAGAGACTTTATGCAATTCATGCAACAACAAAATAACTCTCGGACGGTCACCGCTAAGCAGTTCAAGGAGCAATTCATGCAACAACGGGCGAGAGCGGCTCCTATCCAAAATGAAGGAGGAAACAATGACAACCCACGGTTGGTCACCGCTAAGCAATTCAAGGAGCTAGGACCACCGGAGTTTTTGGGAAAGCCAGAACCACTTAAGGCGGAGACGTGGTTAAAGCAGATCACCAATATATTTGATGTCTTGGGATGCTCCGAGGAGCAAAAGGTTCCCTTTGCCACTGTTATGTTGCGTGAAGAGGCAGATTACTGGTGGGAATCTGTAAAACGTACCCAGCCTGACGCATTCAAGATGTCTTGGGAGAAGTTCCAAGAACTGTTCAATGACAAGTATTTTCCCGAAAGTATTCGTCACATGAAGGAGGTGAAATTTATTAAGTTGGAGCAAAACAACATGACCGTGTCGCAGTACGAAGCCAAGTTTTCTGAGTTGTCCCGATTTGCATCCCACTTGGTGGATAATGAAGAGAGAATGACGCGGATGTTTTTAAGAGGTTTGAAACCGGAGATACGTCAATATCTTATTTCTCATAAACTGTGTTTATATTCAGATGTTGTGAATAGGGCTCAGTTAGTGGAGCGCGATAACGAGTCAATGCAACCAAAAGAGAGCAGCCGGAAAAATGATAATACTGGTGATAACAGTCATCAAAGCGGTGACAATAAGCATGGAGGGAATCAACATGCCAGAAATGGTAACCACTTCGGTGGTAATCATGACCAAAATAATTAGAATGAACACTTCAAGAAGAGAAGGTTCAACAATGACGTGAAGACGTCGGTACCAGCACCCGTTTCAAAGGAAGAAGAACGACCACCGGTCGTATGTTTCAAATGCGGACAGGAGGGACACATCCGTCCAAACTGTACGCAGCAATCCAAAGCGTGTTTTAATTGCGGAAGAGAAGGTCACCTAGCTCGATTTTGTCGTATGGTGAAGTCAAGTCCAGCTGAGATAGTGATGCCAAAGGATGTCCCAGACAAGCCAAAGCCGGTAGTTTAAGAGAGAGCGTTTTTTTTCGTGACGAGGAACCTGAATAAAATTATCACGGGTATGTAGTCATAATCTCTTGCGAAGTCTATACCGTGTTAGATACCGGTTCTACTCACTCTTTTATTTCACCTAGTTGTGTTCAATATTTGAACTTAACTCCGGAGAAGTTAGACTTTGATTTCTCTGTTGAAATTCCATTGGGAGAAACCTTTGTTACCTCCACTATTTATAAATCTTGTTCAAATCAACACTTTCACGTTACCTGTTGATCTATCTCTTTGAAAATACTTGCATTGATGTGATTTTTGGAAACGATTGGTTAACTGCTCATCATGCTTTTCGTAAGGTTATTAGCTTTCATATTCCTAACCAATCTGTTAGGCAAATTTAAAGTAACCAAACCACTAAAGTCAATCATTGTCATATCAAGCCATAAGAAAAAATCCCCATTCCTTTCGTTGTTGACTTCCTGGTGTGGAATGCACCGAAGCTAGACTTTCTACAGGAGACGTTGTAAATGATGATGGCAAGTTGATAGGTATCAATGTGACGTGTTATCCAAGTCTTGGATGAGGGTCACAGTTTTGAACGATATTTCTATTGTTAATAAATTTCTTGACGTATTCTTGAAGACTTCTTAGCCTACCCCAGAGCGTAAAATTAAATTTTGTATTGACCCCAGTACAAAACCCATTTCTTAAACCCTCAAATATTTCTTCAACTAAAACGAACGTATTATGCGCCAAAGACGTTGGCTCGAGCTGTTGAAGATTACGATCGTACCATTCAATAACATCGTAGAAAGCGAACGTGGTAGCTGACGCGTTGTGTAGAAGATCGTATATGGTTACAAGTGCGAATATACGAACCCACGTGAAGATAACGAATATACGATTAAAATCGACTTTAATCGATAAAGTTAAAGCCGCTCAAGCTACATACTCAGAGCTGATAAATGTGAAGAAGAAGGTTCAAGAGGGCGTTATTCTGGAAGCAAGAATCGACGAAGAGAGGAAATCTCAACTCTCGATTTAATTGGCCCATTTGAAATTCTCGATGAAGTAGGAACTGTGGCCTATAGACTCATTTTACCGCCAAGTATGTTGCGTGTTCAGAACATTTTTTTTACGTATCGATGTTACGTAAATATGTGGACGACCCGAACCACATTATTAATTTAGAACCGGACGAGATAGCGAAAGATTTAACGTATGAGGAGGTACGTGTTAACATCTTGGATAAGAAGGATCATATTCGATGCTTAAAGGTTATACCTCAAGAGTTAGAATTTGAAGTGAAGTCAAGGTATCCTCACATATTCGGCATACCAAGTACGTACGTAAATTTTGAGGGCAAAATTCCATAAGAATGGGAGATTGTGAGACCCCAGATTTTATGAATAAATATTTAATTTTTTCTCTAAGTAATTTTTTTTATATTATGGTGTGGATTTGATATAATAGTTATGGGTAGTATTTATAAATTTTACAAAGTATGCAAGTTGTCATATTATATTCTTTTGGTCGGGGAATATTCTTTTTGTCAGGAAATATTCGTACGACGGCACAATCATTGGTGGACCCCACAACAGAAGTATAGTCGTAGTTAAAAAACTACAAAATTATCTTTCTATAAAATAACGGCTGAGGTGTTACCGTTAAAACCGTTAAAACTGTTGAACTACTCGGTAGTAAAAATACAGTAATACGCGTGGTTGCATAGTAGCAGACGGAATTGATTATTGATGCTTACGTGAGAAGTCACTCAGCTATACTCAATTATTGCTACAGTAATTGCTGCATCATATCTCTTAAATTATTGGCATAGTATCATCTGTATAATATGTTATATTATTAAATCAATAATTGAGACGTTGTGGTAAGTTTGGCTATTTTTATGGGAGACCATATGTCATCATCTAAGAGTCTCTTCGTCAATAGTAATTACCGTCGTCAATAGTATTTACCTTGGTCAATAGTAATTACCTTCGTCAATAGTATTTACCTTGGTCAATAGTATTTACCTTCGTCAATAGTAATTACCTTCGTCAATAGTATTTACCTTGGTCAATAGTAATTACTTTCGTCAATAGTAGTTGTCCCTTCAATATTACCAAGAGTCATTTGACCCTTCGTTAAGACCAAGAGTCATTTGACCCTTCGTTAAGACCAAGAGCCACCCTCAGTTTTTCTATAAATAGAGGCCTAGGGCTTCATTATTTTTCACGAATTCATTCAAGCTATAGAGAGAGAAAGTATAGAGAGAATAAGAGAGAGAGAGAATAAAAGTATTCTGCTACTTCACTTTTCCAATATCCAGTTCTTTTAAGGTAGGGAATATTATTTCTTTTATATTCATGAAGAGAACTGTTGTTATTCTATTTCTTATTATTCTGTTGGAATAACCTGTATACGCGGTCTACCCTATACTTGGTGATATTCTTCTATTATTCTGTTGGAATATCCTGTCTGTGTGTTTTACACCGGACCTGGTTCCGTCTTTATTATTATTCTGTCGGAATATCCTGTCTGTGTGTTTTACACCGGACCTGGTTCCATTATGTATTATACTGTTCTTTATTATTCTGTCGGAATATCCTGTCTGTGCGTTTACGCCGGACCTGGTTTCGTCTTTATTATTATTCTGTTGGAATATCCTGTCTGTGCGTTTTACGCCGGACCTGGTATCATTATTTATTATTCTGTGGGAATAACCTGTCTGTGCGGTCTATCGCATGCATGGTGATTTCTTTTGTTATTCCATTCTTTATTATACTCAGTTGGTTAAGTTTTGACTTCTATACTCCATGAAATTTATGGAATATCCTTGATAATTGCGTTTCATCCAGTATCTTTTCATGAAAATATTCTTCTAAGCATTCTTGAATTTTACTCCACAAAGCAGTATCATATTGACAATTTAGACGTTGTTAATTCTTGGATAAATTAATTCTTGAACTTGTTTTATTGAATTCTTATATCATTGTCATCATCCTCATGTTTATATTCTGTTGAAAGTCATCTGTGGCCTGTAGTGCATAGATGGACTTGGTATGATTATGACCAGGGATTATTCGGTGTAATCATGACCGTAATGTTACAAATAATGTGGTAAAAGTCCTCATTGGCCCGTAGTGCATTGATGGGCAGTTGTTGGCATGATCATGACCATTAATGAATACACGAATATCCTTGGATGTAGTGCAGGGGTGATTCGATGATGTGGATTATTTTATTAAGCTGAGTCCCAGCGATCACAGTGTTGAAAAACCTTTTAAATCATAAAAGATAGTAGAGTTTATTTTCTACTTGACTCTTTTAATGGATTGCTTGTTCCGCTGCAGTTAAACTTGATGTCTATTATATTTTATCAGTTTAACATTGTTGAAGGCTAATGATAATTTATTCTGCATTATCTTAGTCATAATATTTCTTACTGGGCTAGTTGAGCTCACCCTTTCTTTCACTGTTCTCTTCAGGAAATGAGAACGTAGATGGGACAAGTCGGGGAACGGAGTGATAGTCCGAATGATAGTATTAGTTAGTAGTCCTCACTATTCTATGTAATGGTGTGTTAATAAATGTAACGAGGACTCCTTTTGAGTATGAATACTCTCTAGAAGATAATATTTATATTCAAACTCACAGTTTATATTTTGTCGTATTGTACATGACAGTTCTATTAGTAAGTTATATTTGTATTCTGTACTATGTATCTGACGACCCAAGATGGGTGATGTATACCTAATTTTGGGGGCGTCACAGTTGGTATCAGAGCTTAGGGATATGATCCCTGGCTAGGATGTGAGAATAGAACTAGGAGGGGAGAGACGGGGAATTCCTTCGCTAATATGACCTACCTAAGTTTATTTGGTATTTAATTGGTCGGTCAAAGTATATGAATAATATGTTATATGTTAATTAACCCTTGTTTTGTTGCAGTATTTGCAAATGGCATCCCAAAATGTTGAGATAATCAATGAAGCACATGAGACCATTGAATCATCAACGATTAATGCTCAGGGTAATGTGCAACCAGAGGACAATAATCCTCATGAAAATAATAACACCGATGAAATGGTGAATGATGGGATGGTCAGAGACTTTATGCAATTCATGCAACAACAAAATAACTCTCGGACGGTCACCGCTAAGCAGTTCAAGGAGCAATTCATGCAACAACGGGCGAGAGCGGCTCCTATCCAAAATGAAGGAGGAAACAATGACAACCCACGGTTGGTCACCGCTAAGCAATTCAAGGAGCTAGGACCACCGGAGTTTTTGGGAAAGCCAGAACCACTTAAGGCGGAGACGTGGTTAAAGCAGATCACCAATATATTTGATGTCTTGGGATGCTCCGAGGAGCAAAAGGTTCCCTTTGCCACTGTTATGTTGCGTGAAGAGGCAGATTACTGGTGGGAATCTGTAAAACGTACCCAGCCTGACGCATTCAAGATGTCTTGGGAGAAGTTCCAAGAACTGTTCAATGACAAGTATTTTCCCGAAAGTATTCGTCACATGAAGGAGGTGAAATTTATTAAGTTGGAGCAAAACAACATGACCGTGTCGCAGTACGAAGCCAAGTTTTCTGAGTTGTCCCGATTTGCATCCCACTTGGTGGATAATGAAGAGAGAATGACGCGGATGTTTTTAAGAGGTTTGAAACCGGAGATACGTCAATATCTTATTTCTCATAAACTGTGTTTATATTCAGATGTTGTGAATAGGGCTCAGTTAGTGGAGCGCGATAACGAGTCAATGCAACCAAAAGAGAGCAGCCGGAAAAATGATAATACTGGTGATAACAGTCATCAAAGCGGTGACAATAAGCATGGAGGGAATCAACATGCCAGAAATGGTAACCACTTCGGTGGTAATCATGACCAAAATAATTAGAATGAACACTTCAAGAAGAGAAGGTTCAACAATGACGTGAAGACGTCGGTACCAGCACCCGTTTCAAAGGAAGAAGAACGACCACCGGTCGTATGTTTCAAATGCGGACAGGAGGGACACATCCGTCCAAACTGTACGCAGCAATCCAAAGCGTGTTTTAATTGCGGAAGAGAAGGTCACCTAGCTCGATTTTGTCGTATGGTGAAGTCAAGTCCAGCTGAGATAGTGATGCCAAAGGATGTCCCAGACAAGCCAAAGCCGTAGTTTAAGAGAGAGCGTTTTTTTTCGTGACGAGGAACCTGAATAAAATTATCACGGGTATGTAGTCATAATCTCTTGCGAAGTCTATACCGTGTTAGATACCGGTTCTACTCACTCTTTTATTTCACCTAGTTGTGTTCAATATTTGAACTTAACTCCGGAGAAGTTAGACTTTGATTTCTCTGTTGAAATTCCATTGGGAGAAACCTTTGTTACCTCCACTATTTATAAATCTTGTTCAAATCAACACTTTCACGTTACCTGTTGATCTATCTCTTTGAAAATACTTGCATTGATGTGATTTTTGGAAACGATTGGTTAACTGCTCATCATGCTTTTCGTAAGGTTATTAGCTTTCATATTCCTAACCAATCTGTTAGGCAAATTTAAAGTAACCAAACCACTAAAGTCAATCATTGTCATATCAAGCCATAAGAAAAAATCCCCATTCCTTTCGTTGTTGACTTCCTGGTGTGGAATGCACCGAAGCTAGACTTTCTACAGGAGACGTTGTAAATGATGATGGCAAGTTGATAGGTATCAATGTGACGTGTTATCCAAGTCTTGGATGAGGGTCACAGTTTTGAACGATATTTCTATTGTTAATAAATTTCTTGACGTATTCTTGAAGACTTCTTAGCCTACCCCAGAGCGTAAAATTAAATTTTGTATTGACCCCAGTACAAAACCCATTTCTTAAACCCTCAAATATTTCTTCAACTAAAACGAACGTATTATGCGCCAAAGACGTTGGCTCGAGCTGTTGAAGATTACGATCGTACCATTCAATAACATCGTAGAAAGCGAACGTGGTAGCTGACGCGTTGTGTAGAAGATCGTATATGGTTACAAGTGCGAATATACGAACCCACGTGAAGATAACGAATATACGATTAAAATCGACTTTAATCGATAAAGTTAAAGCCGCTCAAGCTACATACTCAGAGCTGATAAATGTGAAGAAGAAGGTTCAAGAGGGCGTTATTCTGGAAGCAAGAATCGACGAAGAGAGGAAATCTCAACTCTCGATTTAATTGGCCCATTTGAAATTCTCGATGAAGTAGGAACTGTGGCCTATAGACTCATTTTACCGCCAAGTATGTTGCGTGTTCAGAACATTTTTTTTACGTATCGATGTTACGTAAATATGTGGACGACCCGAACCACATTATTAATTTAGAACCGGACGAGATAGCGAAAGATTTAACGTATGAGGAGGTACGTGTTAACATCTTGGATAAGAAGGATCATATTCGATGCTTAAAGGTTATACCTCAAGAGTTAGAATTTGAAGTGAAGTCAAGGTATCCTCACATATTCGGCATACCAAGTACGTACGTAAATTTTGAGGGCAAAATTCCATAAGAATGGGAGATTGTGAGACCCCAGATTTTATGAATAAATATTTAATTTTTTCTCTAAGTAATTTTTTTTATATTATGGTGTGGATTTGATATAATAGTTATGGGTAGTATTTATAAATTTTACAAAGTATGCAAGTTGTCATATTATATTCTTTTGGTCGGGGAATATTCTTTTTGTCAGGAAATATTCGTACGACGGCACAATCATTGGTGGACCCCACAACAGAAGTATAGTCGTAGTTAAAAAACTACAAAATTATCTTTCTATAAAATAACGGCTGAGGTGTTACCGTTAAAACCGTTAAAACTGTTGAACTACTCGGTAGTAAAAATACAGTAATACGCGTGGTTGCATAGTAGCAGACGGAATTGATTATTGATGCTTACGTGAGAAGTCACTCAGCTATACTCAATTATTGCTACAGTAATTGCTGCATCATATCTCTTAAATTATTGGCATAGTATCATCTGTATAATATGTTATATTATTAAATCAATAATTGAGACGTTGTGGTAAGTTTGGCTATTTTTATGGGAGACCATATGTCATCATCTAAGAGTCTCTTCGTCAATAGTAATTACCGTCGTCAATAGTATTTACCTTGGTCAATAGTAATTACCTTCGTCAATAGTATTTACCTTGGTCAATAGTATTTACCTTCGTCAATAGTAATTACCTTCGTCAATAGTATTTACCTTGGTCAATAGTAATTACTTTCGTCAATAGTAGTTGTCCCTTCAATATTACCAAGAGTCATTTGACCCTTCGTTAAGACCAAGAGTCATTTGACCCTTCGTTAAGACCAAGAGCCACCCTCAGTTTTTCTATAAATAGAGGCCTAGGGCTTCATTATTTTTCACGAATTCATTCAAGCTATAGAGAGAGAAAGTATAGAGAGAATAAGAGAGAGAGAGAATAAAAGTATTCTGCTACTTCACTTTTCCAATATCCAGTTCTTTTAAGGTAGGGAATATTATTTCTTTTATATTCATGAAGAGAACTGTTGTTATTCTATTTCTTATTATTCTGTTGGAATAACCTGTATACGCGGTCTACCCTATACTTGGTGATATTCTTCTATTATTCTGTTGGAATATCCTGTCTGTGTGTTTTACACCGGACCTGGTTCCGTCTTTATTATTATTCTGTCGGAATATCCTGTCTGTGTGTTTTACACCGGACCTGGTTCCATTATGTATTATACTGTTCTTTATTATTCTGTCGGAATATCCTGTCTGTGCGTTTACGCCGGACCTGGTTTCGTCTTTATTATTATTCTGTTGGAATATCCTGTCTGTGCGTTTTACGCCGGACCTGGTATCATTATTTATTATTCTGTGGGAATAACCTGTCTGTGCGGTCTATCGCATGCATGGTGATTTCTTTTGTTATTCCATTCTTTATTATACTCAGTTGGTTAAGTTTTGACTTCTATACTCCATGAAATTTATGGAATATCCTTGATAATTGCGTTTCATCCAGTATCTTTTCATGAAAATATTCTTCTAAGCATTCTTGAATTTTACTCCACAAAGCAGTATCATATTGACAATTTAGACGTTGTTAATTCTTGGATAAATTAATTCTTGAACTTGTTTTATTGAATTCTTATATCATTGTCATCATCCTCATGTTTATATTCTGTTGAAAGTCATCTGTGGCCTGTAGTGCATAGATGGACTTGGTATGATTATGACCAGGGATTATTCGGTGTAATCATGACCGTAATGTTACAAATAATGTGGTAAAAGTCCTCATTGGCCCGTAGTGCATTGATGGGCAGTTGTTGGCATGATCATGACCATTAATGAATACACGAATATCCTTGGATGTAGTGCAGGGGTGATTCGATGATGTGGATTATTTTATTAAGCTGAGTCCCAGCGATCACAGTGTTGAAAAACCTTTTAAATCATAAAAGATAGTAGAGTTTATTTTCTACTTGACTCTTTTAATGGATTGCTTGTTCCGCTGCAGTTAAACTTGATGTCTATTATATTTTATCAGTTTAACATTGTTGAAGGCTAATGATAATTTATTCTGCATTATCTTAGTCATAATATTTCTTACTGGGCTAGTTGAGCTCACCCTTTCTTTCACTGTTCTCTTCAGGAAATGAGAACGTAGATGGGACAAGTCGGGGAACGGAGTGATAGTCCGAATGATAGTATTAGTTAGTAGTCCTCACTATTCTATGTAATGGTGTGTTAATAAATGTAACGAGGACTCCTTTTGAGTATGAATACTCTCTAGAAGATAATATTTATATTCAAACTCACAGTTTATATTTTGTCGTATTGTACATGACAGTTCTATTAGTAAGTTATATTTGTATTCTGTACTATGTATCTGACGACCCAAGATGGGTGATGTATACCTAATTTTGGGGGCGTCACAGTTGGTATCAGAGCTTAGGGATATGATCCCTGGCTAGGATGTGAGAATAGAACTAGGAGGGGAGAGACGGGGAATTCCTTCGCTAATATGACCTACCTAAGTTTATTTGGTATTTAATTGGTCGGTCAAAGTATATGAATAATATGTTATATGTTAATTAACCCTTGTTTTGTTGCAGTATTTGCAAATGGCATCCCAAAATGTTGAGATAATCAATGAAGCACATGAGACCATTGAATCATCAACGATTAATGCTCAGGGTAATGTGCAACCAGAGGACAATAATCCTCATGAAAATAATAACACCGATGAAATGGTGAATGATGGGATGGTCAGAGACTTTATGCAATTCATGCAACAACAAAATAACTCTCGGACGGTCACCGCTAAGCAGTTCAAGGAGCAATTCATGCAACAACGGGCGAGAGCGGCTCCTATCCAAAATGAAGGAGGAAACAATGACAACCCACAGTTGGTCACCGCTAAGCAATTCAAGGAGCTAGGACCACCGGAGTTTTTGGGAAAGCCAGAACCACTTAAGGCGGAGACGTGGTTAAAGCAGATCACCAAGATATTTGATGTCTTGGGATGCTCCGAGGAGCAAAAGGTTCCCTTTGCCACTGTTATGTTGCGTGAAGAGGCAGATTACTGGTGGGAATCTGTAAAACGTACCCAGCCTGACGCACTCAAGATGTCTTGGGAGAAGTTCCAAGAACTGTTCAATGACAAATATTTTCCCGAAAGTATTCGTCACATGAAGGAGGTGAAATTTATTAAGTTGGAGCAAAACAACATGACCGTGTCGCAGTACGAAGCCAAGTTTTCCGAGTTGTCCCGATTTGCATCCCACTTGGTGGATAATGAAGAGAGAATGACGCGGATGTTTTTAAGAGGTTTGAAACCGGAGATACGTCAATATCTTATTTCTCATAAACTGTGTTTATATTCAGATGTTGTGAATAGGGCTCAGTTAGTGGAGCGCGATAACGAGTCAATGCAACCAAAAGAGAGCAGCCGGAAAAATGATAATACTGGTGATAACAGTCATCAAAGCGGTGACAATAAGCATGGAGGGAATCAACATGCCAGAAATGGTAACCACTTCGGTGGTAATCATGACCAAAATAATTAGAATGAACACTTCAAGAAGAGAAGGTTCAACAATGACGTGAAAACGTCGGTACCTGCACCCGTTTCAAAGGAAGAAGAACGACCACCGGTCGTATGTTTCAAATGCGGACAGGAGGGACACATCCGTCCAAACTGTACGCAGCAATCCAAAGCGTGTTTTAATTGCGGAAGAGAAGGTCACCTAGCTCGATTTTGTCGTATGGTGAAGTCAAGTCCAGCTGAGATAGTGATGCCAAAGGATGTCCCAGACAAGCCAAAGCCGGTAGTTTAAGAGAGAGCGTTTTTTTTCGTGACGAGGAACCTGAATAAAATTATCACGGGTATGAAGTCATAATCTCTTGCGAAGTCTATACCGTGTTAGATACCGGTTCTACTCACTCTTTTATTTCACCTAGTTGTGTTCAATATTTGAACTTAACTCCGGAGAAGTTAGACTTTGATTTCTCTGTTGAAATTCCATTGGGAGAAACCTTTGTTACCTCCACTATTTATAAATCTTGTTAAAATCAACACTTTCACGTTACCTGTTGATCTTATCTCTTTGAAAATACTTGCATTGATGTGATTTTTGGAAACGATTGGTTAACTGCTCATCATGCTTTTCGTAAGGTTATTAGCTTTCATATTTCTAACCAATCTGTTATGCAAATTTAAAGTAACCAAACCACTAAAGTCAATCATTGTCATATCAAGCCATAAGAAAAAATCTCCATTCCTTTCGTTGTTGACTTCCTGGTGTGGAATGCACCGAAGCTAGACTTTCCGTAGGAGACGTTGTAAATGATGATGGCAAGTTGATAGGTATCAATGTGACGTGTTATCCAAGTCTTGGATGAGGGTCACAGTTTTTCACGAATTCATTCAAGATATAGAGAGAGAAAGTATAGAGAGAATAAGAGAGAGAGAGAATAAAAGTATTCTGCTACTTCACTTTTCCAATATCTAGTTCTTTTAAGGTAGGGAATATTATTTCTTTTATATTCATGAAGAGAACTGTTGTTATTCTATTTTTTATTATTCTGTTGGAATAACCTGTATACGCGGTCTACCCTATACTTGGTGATATTCTTCTATTATTCTGTTGGAATATCCTGCTGTGTGTTTTACACCGGACCTGGTTCCGTCTTTATTATTATTCTGTCGGAATATCCTGTCTGTGTGTTTTACACCGGACCTGGTTCCATTATGTATTATACTGTTCTTTATTATTCTGTCGGAATATCCTGTCTGTGCGTTTACGCCGGACCTGGTTCCGTCTTTATTATTATTCTGTTGGAATATCCTGTCTGTGCGTTTTACGCCAGACCTGGTTCCATTATTTATTATTCTGTGGGAATAACCTGTCTGTGCAGTCTATCGCATGCATGGTGATTTCTTTTGTTATTCCATTCTTTATTATACTCAGTTGGTTAAGTTTTGACTTCTATACTCCATGAAATTTGTGGAATATCCTTGATAATTGCGTTTCATCCAGTATCTTTTCATGAAAATATTCTTCTAAGCATTCTTGAATTTTACTCCACAAAGCAGTATCATGTTGACAATTTAGACGTTGTTAATTCTTGGATAAATTAATTCTTGAACTTGTTTTATTGAATTCTTATATCATTGTCATCATCCTCATGTTTATATTCTGTTGAAAGTCATCTGTGGCCTGTAGTGCATAGATGGACTTGGTATGATTATGACCAGGGATTATTCGGTGTAATCATGACCGTAATGTTACAAATGATGTGGTAAAAGTCCTCATTGGCCCGTAGTGCATTGATGGACAGTTGTTGGCATGATCATGACCATTAATGAATACACGAATATCCTTGGCCGTAGTGCAGGGGTGATTCGATGATGTGGATTATTTTATTAAGCTGAGTCCCAGCGATCACAGTGTTGAAAAACCTTTTAAATCATAAAAGATAGTAGAGTTTATTTTCTACTTGACTCTTTTAATGGATTGCTTGTTCCGCTACAGTTAAACTTGATGTCTATTATATTTTATCAGTTTAACATTGTTGAAGGCTAATGATAATTTATTCTGCATTATCTTAGTCATAATATTTCTTACTGGGCTAGTTGAGCTCACCCTTTCTTTCACTGTTCTCTTCAGGAAATGAGAACGTAGATGGGGCAAGTCGGGGAATGGAGTGATGGTCCGAATGATAGTATTAGTTAGTAGTCCTCACTATTCTATGTAATGGTTTGTTAATAAATGTAACGAGGACTCCTTTTGAGTATGAATACTCTCTAGAATATAATATTTGTATTCAAACTCACAGTTTATGTTTTGTCGTATTGTACACGACAGTTGTATTAGTAAGTTATATTTGTATTCTGTACTATGTATCTGACGACCCAAGATGGGTGATTTATACCTAATTTTGGGGGCGTCACATGATGAACAAATTGAGGTTTTTAGTTTGAGATTTTCGAGCTTCATGAATGGTTACAAGGAAAGATGATGAATGATTTGGGTATTTTGGATTTTGAAATTTTTGGTAAGTTTCATGGTAATGGGAAAGATGATATGGGGAAGAAAAGGAAAAAGAAAACAAAATTAGGTTTGTAAATTTGTAATTTATTGTATTAGTGAATATAAATGTATTACTTAATCTAATTAACCAACTTTTCAAAGGTTTTATATGGTCAAATGTATAAAAATTAGGTCAAATCGTATTTATACTGTGACTACCTTAACACGTGGCAATTACTACCACTTTTTTTGGTCGAAATTTACAAAATGGTCATTAATGGTTATTTTACGGTAGTTTGAGTTGTGAGATAAGAGCGTTTAAACCTCGAATTGTGAAGTGTAAAAGGATATATATTTCGGGGTACGATATGCAATTAACTCTCAACACAAACATATAATAATTACCTTCAAAAAGGGTAAATACATTTTATTTGTGTGTGGTCCATTTTAGTTTCCAACTCTCGACAATTGAGAGCTTTGACAAAGAGAGCTATGAATCAAAGGAGTGGATCATATATATATATATATATATATATATATATATATATATATATATATATATATATATATATATGTTTTCATCCAGTTGTTGTTGGGTATGGGTCCTCACCCATGAAAGGAATTCATGTTGAAAAAAGATTTACTTGTTAGATTAGTTGGTGATTAAGACAAGGAGATGTGATGTGAGACCCCAAATTTTATGAATAAAGATTTAAATTTTTCGAAATATTTTTTAATATTATGGTGTGGATTTGATATAATGTTATAGTTGTGGATAATATTTATAAATTTTGCAAAGTATGCAAGTTGTTATATAATATTCGATTGGTCGGGAAATATTCTTTTTGTCGGGGAATATCCGTACGACGGTACAATCATTGGTGGACCCCACAACGAAATTACTGTCGGATTGAGAAAATGACAAAAATACTTTATGAAAATAACGGCGGAAGTTTTACCGTTAACTGTTGAAACACCCGGTGATTAAAAGTACAGTAATACGCGTGGTTACATAATAGCACACGGTATTAATTATTGATGCTTACATGAGAAGTCACTCAGTTTTGTTCAATCATTACTACAGTAATTGCTGCACAGTATCTCACGTTATTTGATTCAATTATTGTCAATATTTTATATATTATTAAATCAATAATTGAGATGACAGAGTTATTAATATTATTATTTGTAATATTAATGATGTCTAGAAGTTCTGCCAATGAGAGGTTTGGTCACTTAATTGTGCGCCAATAGGGAGAAATCCTTATTGGAAAGCCTCCTCTTTCCTAGGAACGACCTGGTCGATTAATATTGTGAATTATAATAAAGGTGATAAGTTTTGTTTTATTATTATTATAAATGTAATAAAACATAAAACTTTTTATATAAAACAGAATACTTTTATAAAGTTATTTATTTTATTAGACAATAAATAGAATATATGATATTCTATTATGTATAGTGTTTGCATAGTGTCTGCATAGTATTTGCATAGTAAAATCTTTTTATATAAAACAGAATACTTTTATAAAGTTATTTTTTTTATTAGACTATAAATAAAATATATAATATTCTATTATGCATAGTGTCTGCATAGTATTTGCATAGTAAAATCTTTTTATATAAAACAGAATACTTTTATAAAGTTATTCGTTTTATTAGATTATAAATAGAATATATTATATTTTATTTAAAAGATTTTATTTTATTAATACTGCAAAGTAAATCAATATGGACCGTCCGTTTACAAATAAATTAATCTGGATCGTTCATTAATTAGTTACTATTCAGTCCATTCTCCTATAAATAGAAGCTCATTTAATGAGTGTATATTATTCATTTATTTTGATTCCTTTATATTTAATTTTATTTCATGTTTCATGTGTATATGAGCTTATTAAGGTGTTTAATGATTTCAGGAGGAATTGGAGCTGAAATGAGAAAAAAAATTACAGGGTTTTTAGCATTATGTTGGATGCATGGTCTTGGCTTGGGACTAGAATTTTATTGTAGAGCTCTTTTTTAGCTTTTCGGAACATCTTGAATTGTCCCAATCGAAGTTCATATGAAAAAGTTATGATCTTTTTACTAAACAGACGTTGAACCTCAAAGTTTAGAAGTTGCAATTTGCACAGCAGTCAGTTGGAGCCTCATTTCGTCCTTGATGCAGCCAGAATTTGTCAATTCTCAAAGAATGAAAGTTGTAGATTTCGTCGATATTTTTGTTTTTATAGGTAGCAGGCCCCGTAACTCCTCCCATATCAAAAGTTATGCTCATTTTACCAAAGGACGTTGCAGCAGGAAATGAAAATTCGCCCCAGCGAATTTGAGCAGGAAAATTGAGAAATCTTGGATTTTTGAAAAGTTTCTAAATGCATATTTTGACATATTTCTACATGGAATTGGATTGATATTTCTATTAGAATTAGGATATCTTTAGACTAAGATTTATTTCTAAATTAGATTCTATTTCTTTATGGAAACTAGTTATGATTTGTAATTCCTTTTAGGATTTGGATTTCTACTTCCTATAGGATTTAGGACTTTGTCTAGCACTACAAATAGAGGATGAGAGTCAGGGTTTTATTCATTCAATCATCTACTATATTCTCTCATCTACAATATTGGAGGATTGAAGACATGAACTAAGTTCTTTTTATTCAGTTCTAAGGGATGTTGAACCTTATTTATAATTAATGGTTAATTGAGTTTTCATTATTTTTTCCTTCTCACATGAAATTCGTTCTTGATAATCTGATTTAATTTCTAAATGCTATTTGGTTTAACTGATTTGATTTCTGCAAGATTGAGTTGGTTAACGAATATCATATGCTAGATCAAGGAATAATATTACGTGTAATTGATATTATTCCTAATAATAAGTAGTAATTAACAATACATGATTGTGAACAAGCTTTTGAGTATTGCTATGATTATGAGAAGACAAGTTAAACAATCCGAGCTTATGTGTTTATTGCTTGGAATAGTCTAATTCCCTAGTTCTTAATGCTGCTATTATATTAAATCTAGAAAGCTTGTTCTAGGTTATATAATTGTTAGAATCTTGTGAAGAGCTTGTTTGATTGAGTGACAATCTAAGGGGAGTTTCGGGTAGCAGAGCTTGTTGTTACCTAGGGCTATTAATTTCATTGAAGGGTAAATAATGTTACACTTGATTAATCTATTATTGTAAAAAGGTGATACTGAACTGAAGAACTGAAGCTTTTTATTCATTGTTTATTCTTATTAGTTTATTCTTGTTAATTTAGTTAATTAATTCAAAATTCCCTTTTTATTAGAAATCATAGGATAAATATAAAACAAATCACTCTCTGTGGAATCGATCATTGCTAACTACTGTGCTAATTGTTTAAATTTGTAAAGTGAAAGTGAAGTTAATTTAGGAGTGTAAACGACACCTCCCAAATCTTGGCGCCGTTGCCGGGGAGTGTTATTTGTTTTGTTTATTCTTTGTTTTCGTTTATTGTTATTATTTTTTTTTTGTTTTTATTTTATGACTCGATTCTCTAACCTTATTGACTTAAATTTTGATCAAGAGATAGAGAAAACTACAAATATAAAATAAGCTCTTGCTCCATCATTTGAAGTGGAAGAGATGGTGGTGCCACAAAATAACAGAACTTTGAAAGAATTGGCTACTCTTGATCTTACTCAACCATCTTTTTGTATTGAGTATCCTACTTTAGATGTTGCTTTTGAACTTAACTCTAGACTAATTCATCTTTTGCATACTTTTCGTGATCTTACAGGTGAAAATCTAACTGGTTTTCAGGTATTCAAAGTCTGAAAAGGATAAACAAGAGGAAGATGAGAGCAATTTGATAAGTTCTGCAGATATTTACAAAGAGGATACAGAGGATACATCGGTGCAAACAATAAAAACACTACATGATACATACCATGAGACCTTAACTATGGAATTGGATGAGGCACATGTCCAGTTCAGCATATATGAAGTTAAAAGGTATCTTGGTAATATTAATTCTATTTTTTCTACTGATGTTGTTGGCTCTATAGTGCAGGAATCTTTTGATCAAATACAATTATACAAGGAGGATTTGAGGGCCGGAATGGAGCAAAATCAGGATCTGAAGGATGCTCCTAATGAAGAATTGAAGCTGTTACCAGTCCACTTGAAGTTCACAAGTCCAATTACATAGAATGAGAAGGATGATGTCAGGCCAATGACAATAAATAAGGGCAGCTACTTGGGAGGCAACCCAAGATCTTAGATTTGATTTTTCCATCCTTTCACTTTTTAGTTTTTTTTATTGCATGTTAGCTAGTAGTATTTTCTTCTTTGCATGATTTTCTTACATTGGGGACAATGTAAGGTTTGAGTGTGGGGGAAAGATTTAGGCTTTTATTTTATTTAGGAATATTGATCCAATTTTGATGGAAAATTAAAAAAATTAATGCTTTTGAAACTTTTTGAAAATTTTGGTTCTATGGTTCTATTTGTCTATGTGTTCGAAGGTTGAAGTCAAAGATTGAAAATTGATGCTAAAATTCAGAATCTGTTTGATGCTTAATTTGTTAATTAATGATGACAACTAAGCCATGATCCATAGTAATTGATTTGAATTGAATTTGTGATACATGAGTATTTGAATATGAGAAGCATGTTTATTTGGCTAAGTTATTTGTGGAGTTGTCTATGTACACTATTTTCACGACTTAGAACTGTTTAACTTGCTTATGTTGTTGCAGAACCATATAAAAAAATGATGAATGAAAAACAAAAGAAAAAAAAAGAAGGAAAAAAAGAAAATTGAAAATCTGCTTCAATGTTCATTATGCGAAATAACTGGGTATCCAAGCCTCGGGAAGCATCGGTATTCACGCTGAAAAGTGTGATGGATAAAAGCAGCTTGACTAGTCGACTTTTGTGGCCTTTGTTACTTGAATAAGTAAGCTTTAGGGGTGTCTCTACACCTAGCGCCCTAAGATCATCTGGTTTGGGAGTCGTTGGTGGAAAGTTCGCTAATGGGTAACTCTGAAAAGCCTAAGAAAAGGAGACATTGCACATGTCAAGAAAAGAAAAGAAAATATATGAAAAAAGAAGCATAAAAATACATTCATCTATGCTAAAAAGAAGGTTCTATGAAAAAACATAAAAAACAAGAAAAATTTGTTCTTGGTTGTGAGTTAGTGAGCATGGTTTTTGCTCCATGGTAACTAAGTTAAGTAAGTATGATGATTTTGGGAAAGTTACTTATGTGGTTATAGTTTGATTTAATGAAATTCATTGGTGAAATGGTAAGATTGGTAATTGTGAGTTGATTGATAAGGCGTTGATTAGATTTTTGTAAATTTAGTGTTTATAATCATGATTTGTACCTTGAAATCTTTTGACATGATGGTTGAATAGAATTTTTCTGGAAATTAAACTTTTGGTTTACACGAGGACGTGTAAAGGATAAGTGTGGGGAAATTTGATGAGTGTATATTATTCATTTATTTTGATTCCTTTATGTTTAGTTTTATTGCATGTTTCATGTGTATATGAGCTTATTAAGGTGTTTAATGATTTCATGAGGAATTGGAGCTGAAATGAGAAAAAAAAAAAGAAAATTGCAGGGTTTTTAGCATTATGTTGGATGCATGGTCTTGGCTTGGGACTAGGATTTTATTGTAGAGCTCTTCTTTAGCTTTCCGGAATATCTTGAATCGTCCCAATCGGAGTTCATATGAAAAAGTTATGATCTTTTTACTAAACAGACGTTGAACCTCAAAGTTTGGAAGTTGCAATTTACACATCAGTTAGTTGGAGCCTCATTTCGTCCTTGATGCAGCCAGAATCTGTCAATTCTCAAAGAATGAAAGTTGTAGATCTCGTCGATATCTTTGTTTTTATAGGTAGCAGGCCCCGTAACTCCTCCCATATCAAAAGTTATGCTCGTTTTACCAAAGGACGCTGCAGCAGGAAATGAAAATTCGCCCCAGCGAATTTGAGCAGGAAAATTGAGAAATCTTGGATTTTTGGAAAGTTTCTAAATTCATATTTTGACAGATTTCTACATAGAATTGGATTGATATTTCTATTAGAATTAGGATATCTTTAGACTAAGATTTATTTCTTAATTGGATTCTATTTCTTTATGGAAACTAGTTATGATTTGTAATTCTTTTTAGGATTTAGATTTCTACTTCCTATAGGATTTAGGATTTTTTCTTGCACTGTAAATAGAGGATGAGAGTCAGGGTTTTATTCATTCAATCATCTGCTACATTCTCTCATCTACAATATTAGAGAATTGAAGACATGAGCTAAGTTCTTTTTATTCAGTTTTAAGGGATGTTGAACCTTATTTATAATTAATGGTTAATTGAGTATTCATTATTTTTTCCTTCTCACATGAAATTCATTCTTGATAATATGATTTAATTTCTAAATGCTATTTGGTTTAACTGATTTGATTTCTGCAAGATTGAGTTGGTTAACGAATATCATATACTAGATCAAGGAATAATATTACGTGTAATTGATATTATTCCTAATAATAAGTAGTAATTAACAATACATAATTGTGAACAAGCTTTTGAGTATTGCTATGATTATGAGAAGACAAGTTAAACAATCCGAGCTTATGTGTTTATTGCTTGGAATAGTCTAATTCCCTAGTTCTTAATGCTGCTATTATATTAAATCTAGAAAGCTTGTTCTAGGTTATATAATTGTTAGAATCTTGTGAAGAGCTTGTTTGATTGAGTGACAATCTTAGGGGAGTTTAGGGTAGCAGAGCTTGTTGTTACCTAGGGCTATTAATTTCATTGAAGGGTAAATAATGTTACACTTGATTAATCTATTATTGTAAAAAGGTGATACTGAATTGAAGAACTGAAGCTTTTTATTCATTGTTTATTCTTATTAGTTTATTCTTGTTAATTTAGTTAATTAATTCAAAATCCCTTTTTTATTAGAAATCATAGGATAAATATAAAACAAATCACTCTCTGTGGAATCGATCATTGCTTACTACTATGCTAATTGTTTAAATTTGTAAAGTGAAAGTGAGATTAATTTAGGAGTGTAAACGACAGCTCCCATCATTCTTTCATTATTTCTTACGAATTCACTGAAACTCTAGAGAGAGAAACTATAGAGAGAAAGAAGAAAAGTATTATGCTACTTCACTACTCATATATCTAGTTTCTTCTAAGGTAAGAGATATTATTTGTTGTATTCGTAAGGGGTATTATTTCTTTCGTCTTCATGAAGAGAACTTCTGTTATTCCATTCTTTATCGTTATGTTGGAATAATCTGTCTATGCGAAGTACCGCATACATGGTGAAATTCTTCTATTATTCTATTTTTTATTATTCTGTTGGAACATCCTGTATGTGCATTTACGCATGACCTGGTTCCGTTCTTTATTATTCTGTTGGTGTGACGCCCCCAAAATTAGGTATACATCACCCATCTTGGGTCGTCAGATACATGGTACAGAAAACAAATACAACTTACTAATACAACTGTCGTGTACAATACGACAAAACATAAACTGTGAGTTTGAATACAAATATTATCTTCTAGAGAGTATTCATACTCAAAAGGAGTCCTCATTACATTTATTAACACACTATTACATAGAATAGTGAGGACTACTAACTAATACTATCATTCGGACCATCACTCCGTTCCCCGACTTGCCCTAGCTACGTTCTCATTTCCTGAAGAGAACAGTGAAAGAAAGGGTGAGCTCAACTAGCCCAGTAAAAAATATTATGACTAAGATAATACAGAATAAATTATCATTAGCCTTCAACAATGTTAAACTGAAAAAATATAATAGACATCAAGTTTAACTGCAGCGGAACAAGCAATCCATTAAAAGAGTCAAGTAGAAAATAAACTCTACTATCTTTTATGATTTAAAAAGTTTTTCAACACTGTGATCGCTGAGACTCAGCTTAATAAAATAATCCACATCATCGAATCACCCCTGCACTACGGCCAAGGATATTCGTATATTCATTAATGGTCATGATCATGCCAACAACTGTCCATCAATGCACTACGGGCCAATGAGGACTTTTACCACATCATTCGTAACATTACGGTCATGATTACACCGAATAATCCCTGGTCATAATCATACCAAGTCTATCTATGCACTACAGGCCACAGATGACTTTCAACAGAATATAAACATGAGGATGATGACAATGATATAAGAATTCAATAAAATAAGTTCAAGAATTAATTTATCCAAGAATTAACAACGTCCAAATTGTCAACATGATACTGCGTTGTGGAGTAAAATTCAAGAATGCTTAGAAGAATATTTTCATGAAAAGATACTGGATGAAACGCAGTTATCAAGGATATTCCACAAATTTCATGGAGTATAGAAGTCAAAACTTAACCAACTGAGTACAATAAAGAAGGGAATAACAAAAGAAATCACCATGCATGCGATAGACCGCACAGACAGGTTATTCCAACAGAATAATAAATAATGGAACCAGGTCCGGCGTAAACGCACAGACATGATATTCCGACAGAATAATAAATAATGGAACCAGGTCCGGCGTAAACGCACAGACAGGATATTCCGACAGAATAATAAAGAACAGTATAATAAATAATGGAACCAGGTCCGATGTAAAACACACAGACAGGATATTCCGACAGAATAATAATAAAGACGGAACCAGGTCCGGTGTAAAACACACAGACAGGATGTTCCAACAGAATAATAATAAAAACGGAACCAAGTCCGGTGTAAAACACACAGACAGGATGTTCCAACAGAATAATAATAAAAACGGAACCAGGTCCGGTGTAAAACACACAGACAGGATGTTCCAACAGAATAATAGAAGAATGTCACCAAGTATAGGGTAGACCGCGTATACAGGTTATTCCAACAGAATAATAAGAAATGGAATAACAACAGTTCTCTTCATGATTAAGAAAGAATAACACCCCTTACCGTTTAAAGACGAGCTGAAATAAGGAAGTAGTTAAGTAGCAGAATACTCTTCTTCCCTCTCTCTATAGTTTCTCTCTCTAGAGTTCAGTGAATTCGTAAGAAATAATGAAGGAATGAGCTGCTATTTATAGAAAAATAGAATGCATAGTAACTAATCCATGAACGGTCCAGATTGATTACTTTAATCTGACGGTCCATATTTAAAGAAAAATCTTTTAAATAAAATATAATATATTCTATTTATAGAATAACTTTAATAAAGTATTCTGTTTTATATAAAAAGATGTTTCTGTTTTATTACGTTAATAATACGAATAAAACAAAACGTCATTATCGCTAAATAATTCATATTATTAACTGACAATAATGGAATCAAACTGAGTGGCTTCTCACATAAGCATTAATAATCAATACCGTGTGCTACTATGCAACCACACGTATTACTGTACTTTTACTACCGAGTAGTTCAACAGTAACAATGGTAAAACTTCCGCCGTTATTTTTAATAAAATATTTTTGTCGTTTTCTCAATCCGACAATAATTCCGTTGTGGGGTCCACCAATGATTGTGTCGTTGTACGAATATTCCCTGTTAAAACGAATATTCCCCGACCAATCGAATATTATATAACAACTTGCGTACTTTGTAAAATTTATAAATATTACCCACAACTATAACATTATATCAAATTAACTCCATAATATTCAAAAATGATATTTATAGAAAATTCATCTTTATTTATAAAAGTTGGGGTCTTACAACCTCCCCTTCTTATGAAATTTCGCCCTCGAAATTAGGGTACATACCTGGTATGTCGAAGAGGTAAGGATACCTTGATTTCATTTCAGATTCTAACTCCCAAGTCATTTCCTCAACATCGTGGTTTCTCCACAAAACTTTGACTTGAGGTATAACCTTGGAGCGTAGAATATGTTCCTTCTTATCCAAGATTTGAACAGGAACTTCTTCATACGTCAAATCCTCCGCTATTTCGTCCGGTTCTAACTCAATAATGTGGTTCGGGTCTTCCACATATTTGTGTAACATGGATATGTGAAAAACGTTATGAACACGAGACATACTTGGCGGTAAAGCGAGTCTATAAGCCACAGTTTCTACTCGATCGAGGATTAAAAATGGACCGATGAATCGAGGATTGAGCTTTTCTCTCTTTCCAAATCTCGTAACTCCTTTCCATGGAGCAACACGTAAGAACACATGATCTCCTACATCAAATTTCACGTCCTTTCGATGAAGATCAGCATAACTCTTTTGTCGATCTTGTGAGGTTTTTATACGTTGTCGGATTGTTTGAATCTTTTCTGTAGTCATACGTACCAACTCCGGTCCCAACAACGTTGCTTCACCCACCTCATCCCAGCATACTGGAGAACGACATTTTCTTCCATACAATGCTTCGAATGGAGCCATGCCAATACTTGCTTGATAACTGTTATTGTAGGAAAACTCCACCAATGGTAAGAACTTGTCCCAACTTCCCTGAAGTCAAAGACACAGAGTCTTAATAGATCTTCAAGAGTTTGAATAGTCCTCTCTGATTGTCCGTCCGTCTGAGGATGATATGCTGAACTAAATCGTAAATCCGTGCCCATAGCTTTTTGTAAACTAACCCAAAATCGTGAAGTGAATCTTGGGTCTCGATCAGAAACTATGGATACTGGCATACCATGCAGTCTCACAATCTCGTTTATGTACATACGAGCAAGACGTTCAAGTGTATAAGTTTCTCGTATCGGTAAGAAATGAGCCTTTGCAAATCACACAAAATGGGCCTTTGTGTTGATAATATCGCACTCGTACTTGCATATGATCTTCTACTCAATGCGTCAGCTACCACGTTCGCTTTTCCAGGATGGTATTGAATGGTATGATCATAATCTTTCAACAGTTCAAGCCAACGTCGTTGTCGCATGTTGAGTTCCTTTTGAGTGAAGAAATATTTAAGGCTTTTATGATCCGTAAAGATCTCCACCTTCTCCCCATACAAGTAATGCCTCCAAATTTTAAGTGCAAAGACAACAGCTGCCAACTCTAGATCATGAGTAGGATAATTCCTCTCATAATCCTTGAGTTGTCTTGATGAATAGGCTATGACTTTTCCATGTTGCATGAGAACGCATCCCAACCCTTTGCTCGAAGCATCACTGTAGATGACAAATCCCTCTGAGCCAGATGGTATTGTTAGAACATGTGCTGAAATGAGTCTCCTCTTGAGTTCTTGAAAACTCTGCTCACATTCTTCGCTCCAACTGAACTTTGTATCTTTCCGAGTTAGCTGAGTTAATGGAGTAGCGATTCGAGAAAATCCTTCCACGAATCTCCGATAATAACCAGCTAAACCAAGAAAGCTACGTACTTCGGTCACTGATTTAGGTTGCTCCCAGCTTTGAATAGCTTCAATCTTTGCCGGGTCAACCGATATTCCACGACTTGATACTACGTGCCCAAGGAATGCTACCTCCTCCAGCCAGAACTCACATTTCTTCAACTTGGCATAAAGCTTGTATTCACGAAGCTTTTGGAGTACCAGCCTCAAGTGTTGCTCATGATCTTCACGGTTTTTGGAATAAATAAGGATGTCATCAATAAAGACGACCACAAAGTGATCCAAATATTCCTTAAATACCCGGTTCATCATATCTATGAAGGCAGCAGGAGCATTAGTCAATCCAAAGGACATGACTAGGAATTCATAATGCCCGTACCGAGTTCTAAAAGCCGTCTTTGGAATATCCTCAGTTCTAACCTTCAGCTGATGATATCCAGAACGAAGATCGATCTTTGAAAAGAATTGTGCTCCTTGCAACTGGTCAAGCAGGTCATCAATACGTGGCAATGGGTATCTATTTTTGATGGTGACATGATTCAACTCCCGATAATCAATACAAAGTCGCATACTTCCATCTTTCTTCTTCACGAATAGAACAGGAGCACCCCAAGGAGAAGTACTAGGATGAATAAAGCCAATGTCTAACAATTCCTGCAGTTGGATCTTTAACTCCTGAAGTTCAATAGGAACCATTCGATATGGGGCTTTGGAAATGGGTTTTGTACCAGGTTCAAGGTCGATACAAAATTCAATTTCACGCTCTGGGGGTAGGCCAGGAAGTTCTTCGGGAAATACGTCAGAAAATTTATTAACAACAGAAATATCATTCAAAACTGACGTATTTTTGTTTAGATCCGTGACATGAGCTAAGAAAGCTTGACATCCGTTTTTCAATAAACGAATAGCTTTATGGCTTGAGATGACAGCGATTGATTTTAATGGTTTGGTTGCTTGAATTCGCATAATAGGTCGATTAGGAATATGAAAGCTAACAACCTTACGAAAACAATCAATTTTTGCATGATGAGTAGTTAACCAATCAATCCCTAGAATCACGTCAAATGCAAGTATTTTTAATGAAATCAGATCGACAGGTAATGTGTGGGTACCAACTTGAACCAAACAAGACTTATAAATCGTGGATGTAATGAAGGTTTCTCCCAATGGAGTTTCAATTGCTAAGTCAAAGTCTAATTTCTCCGGAATCAAATTTAATCGATGAGCGCAAGTAGGAGAAATAAAAGAATGGGTAGAACCGGTATCAAATAAAGTATAGACTTCGTTAGAGTTTATGATAAGCTTACCCGTGATGACCTCATTCGGGTTCCTTGCTCTCTGGGAGTTCACAACAAACGCTCTCCCTTGCACAACCGGTTTTGACTTTTCTGGGACGGCCTTTGGTGCCTCCATCCTAGCTAAATTTGTCTTCGGTAAACGACAAAATCGGGCTAAATGACCTTCTCTTCCACAATTATAACATGCTTTGGACGACATCGCGCAGTTTGGACTGATGTGCCCCTCCCCTCCGCATTTGAAACATATGATAGGTGGTCGTTCTCCTTCCTTAACGACAGGTGCTGGTGCTGACGTCTTTCCATCATTGTTGAATCTCCTCTTCTTGAAATGCCCATTCTTATTGTTTTGGCCCTGATTACCACCGAAGTGGTTACCATTTCTGGCCTGTTGATTCCCTCCACGCTTGTTGTCACCGCTTCGATGACTGCTCTCACTGGTAATATCATTTTGCCGACTGCTCTCTTTTGGTTGCGTTGACTCGTTATCGCGCTCCACTAACTGAGCCCTATTCACAACATCTGAATACAAACACAGTTTATGAGAAATAAGATGTTGACGTATCTCAGGTTTCAAACCTCGCAAAAACATTCGCATCATTCGCTTTTTGTAAGACCCCGAATTTTATGAAATAAAAGTATTCAATTTTTCTTATAATTACAATTCAGTAAATGGTTAAATTGATAAAAAGTTAAAGTTATGGGTGAAATGTGAAAACTTTTCAAAATACGCAAGTGGTTATAAAATATTCATTGTTGTCGGGGAATATTCGTTTGGTCGTGGAATATTCTTTTTGTCGGGGAATATTCGTACGACGGCGCAGCTATTTGTGGGCCCCATAACGAATAACTGTCGGATTAAAAAAATGACAAATTTGAGTTTTTACAAATAACGGCGTAGTTGTTACCGTTAACACTGTTAGAATACCCGTTGGTTAAAATACAGTAATACGCGTTATTGCACAGTAGCACACGGTATTGCATATTATTTTTGAAATTATTGATTCTTGCGTAAGAAGGCACTACTCAATAATTGTTACAGTAATTACTGTTTAATATTTTATTTTATTGATTCAATAATTGCTACGTTGAAATTTTATATTATTGTTGTTCAATAATTGTCACTGCACAATATTTTCCATTATCAGATCAATAATTCATATTATTTGAATAATATTATTAGATAGCATTATTGACAATGTCTAGAAAGTTCTGTCTAAGGAGAGGTTTGGTCATCTAATTGCGCGCTAGTAAGGAGAAATCCTTATTGGAAAGCCCCCTCTTTCCTGGGAACGGCCTGGTTGTCATAAATGTGATTCTGTAATATTATTTGTGAATAATTAATTATTGATTCATATGATAAGAAAATATTTATTTTATGTGGATATAAATGAGGGATATATTTTTGTGGTTAAAAAATGAAGGAGTTAATGTTGAGATTTTTATCCGTATTTTTGTCGGAATGGAGGTATTAAAAATCAGGGTTTTTTTGAGAAATATTGCGGGTGTTATAATTTTTAATCCGACCGTTGGATCGTGGTAATTTTTGGATATGTTATACATATATAAGTTGAGTATAAGTCCACAAATTTTGAACCGTTAAAAATGAACGTATGATTTATTATGAATTTTACGAGATGACTGGTTCAGAAATTGTTGAATTTTCGGAGTTTAACATTTTGGTAAAAAATTCTAGAATTGGTGAGCCCCACTTGTGGTTGGTGAAGAAATGTGCTGAATTATATTTCAAATGTGGTGGGTGGGAATAGTAGCAGGTAAAGCCATCAGGTTGCAGGTCAAACCTACCAAAATTTTCCTATAAATAGAGGGCTAAGTTAGAATTGAAAATCACACCAGAAACATAAGCTTTCTCTCTTTCTCTCTCTATATTATGAAGCATATTTTGTGAGTATTTAGATACTTTGAGAGTTGCTATTCAGTGCAAGTTTTCTTCGGCTTTGCATTCCAGTCAGAAGTACTGCTCTTTTGAGGTAAGGGATAGTAAGGGATAGTAAGGGATATTAAGGGATTTTAAGGGTTGTTATGATTTTCAGTTTCGTAATTTTTCTGATCTTCAAAAATTCTGAAAAAATTTGAAATGATATTTTGATGAGTTTTCTTGGTTGTGTCCAAAAATGGTGATTTTTGGATGTATAGATTGAGAGTTATGAATTTTATGATAAAAGACTATTTTAGAAGTAACAGCTTATAATTCCTTGTGGTTAACTCCAAAATTGATGAAATTTTTATTGGGAGTACATGTATATGATAGAAGTATACTCTGTAAATTTCAGAATTTTTAGACAAAAGTACAATTTTTGATAAATGTCTAAATATTCGGCTATTTTGGCCATATGAAAAATAGTAAATGACTTTTAAAAATTCTGAGAAAAATATATGTTCACTATGGGACTATATTATGCTAAATTCCAGAAAAAAAATATTTTTGGAACGGATTTGGTATTTTTCATGAAAATAGTTTAGTTATGAGAAAATGAATTAAATATGTTATGTGAAGTAAGAAAATTAAAAAATAGGATTTTATGGCTTGAGAATCCTATATATGAGGTATATGCAGATTTTTGATGAGGGTTTTGGTTATTGATGATGAAATCTTAAGAGTTAGCATTTTATGATGATTAAATGCATTAATTAGTAAAGTGTAAACAACTTAAATAAATTGTTTATAAGCTTAAGAATATTATTCTTTCAATATCATTATACCGAAATATTGGTATGTATATTATTGTGGAATTTTTACCTTTTTCATGTCAGGGTTACTATTCACGAGTTACTATTCATGAGTTACTATTCACGAGTTACTATTCATGAGTTACTATTCACGAGTTACTATTCACGACAAAATTGGTTTCTTTTCTAACCAAATTATAGTTGATTTATGAATATTACTCTTGAGATTAAATCTATATGTTGATCATATTATTTTTATTATCATATATAACATTTTTATAACCTTGATGTTGAAATTCTTTTTCGCTTGAGTGTAAAGATGGGTAAATTATTGGTATGATCATGACTATGGGTTCTCTTTGGCCAGTAGTGCAAAGTTGAATTGTTGACTGGTATGATCATGACCATTGAATTTATAAGTGAATATCTTTAGCTTAAGTGCAAAGGTGAATTGATCAACATGGTTATAATTATTGTTTATATAAATTCTGAAATGATTATATATTTCTTTGAGATATTAATATATTTGGCCGTAGTGCAAATATGAACTGTTGAGTAATATCTTTGGCATGTAGTGCAAAGATGAATTGTTGATGAATATCTTTGGCCCGTAGTGCAAAGATGACATGTTGTTGAATATCTTTGGCCAGTAGTGCAAAGATGAACAGATGTTGAGATGAACATGACCAACTGGTGATACAAATGAATATCTTTGGCCGTAGTTCAAAGATGAAGTTATTCGTATAATTATGAACAGGAAATGTGATTTGGTGTAACCATGATCTTTGATGTTTCAGGTAAAGATAGGTGATGAAAATTATCTTCGTCCTGGATGAGAAGAGGAATTTAGAACTACAGTTATGATTATGAGCTATTCATATGATTGTGGACCAGAATTGTTGATTGATGTTACAGGGATAAAACATTGTTGATAGATTTTTAACATGGAGAAGATAATAGACTTTATAGTCTATTTGACTCTTCTAATGGATTGCTCGTTCCGCTGCAACTATGGTTGAAATTTTGATCATTTACCATATATTCTAAATCTCTGATTTATTGTTGATGAAGGCTATTGATAATTGAATTATCTTTAGTCATGATATTCTTTACTGAGCTAGTTGTGCTCACCCTTTTGCTTCACAATTCCTTTCAGGTAATAAGAGTGTAGCTGGGTCGAGCGAGGGTAACAAGGGAATAGAACGGTGGTCATCATTTAGTAGTTATATTTGGTGAAGAAAATAGGGTGAGGCGAACCCAACGTTGGAAGCGTGTTTTGTCACTATCATACAAGATGTCTAATAACATACAACCTCGTGTCATCATAGGACAGGGTTGTGCTCATCCATTTGCTGAGTATATCTATGGGCACTACCTATATAATCTTGGTGTTTGTTTGAAGTATAATTCTCAATTAGAGACAGTGGAGATAATGATAAGTCAAGAGAAGACTCACCATTGGGAAGAATATGATAGTAATCTTCTCGTTTTTCTTTGGGGTCTATTAGGTCAACCAAGGATAATTCTGTGGCCATATGATATCTATCATAACCTAGACGCATGGCCTCCCATGTACGAAGGTTTCCTTGAGCACTTCCCAAAGATTCTAGTTTCTAAAACAGTTTTTGGCTGTACCTTTATGTAAGGCACCTTTGTGAGGTGCTGATACATGATGGTGTCCAATGTCACATTTGGTATATATTTGTATCCAAACTCACAGTATATGTGTTGTTGTATTTTACACGACAATTGTTGTAATAAAGTTGTAGTTGTTTTCTGTACCATGTATTTGACGACTCAGAATGGGTTGGATGGAATGGACCTATTTTGGGGTCGTTACACTTTTCATTATCCACCAAGTGGGACGCAAACCGGGACAACTCAGCAAACTTGGCTTCGTACTGCGACACGGTCATGTTGTTTTGCTCCAACTTGATAAATTCCACCTCCTTCATGTGACGAATACTCTCGGGAAAGTATTTGTCGTTAAACAGCTCTTGGAACTTCTCCCAAGACACCTTCAGTGCGGCAGGTTGAGTACGTTTTATCGATTCCCACCAGTAATCTGCCTCTCCTCGCAACATAAAGGCGGCAAAGGGAACCTTTTGCTCCTCGGAGCAACCTAAGACATCAAATATCTTGGTGATCTGCTTTATTCATGTTTCAGCTACCAGTGGTTTGGGTTCTCCCTTAAACTCCGGTGGTCCCAGCTCCTTAAACTGTTTAGCGGTGACCGCCTGAGAGTTTCCAGTATTTCCACCTACGTTGTGGACAAGAGCCGCTTTCACCTGTTGTTGCATGAATTGTATAAAGCCTTTGAACATTTGATCATTCATCATTTGGTCAGTGTTGTTGTTTGCATAAGGATTGTCACCTTCCTGATGAACATTATCCTGATTATTGATATGTGGTGAATCAATAATCGCTTGTGCTCCATTGTTATTCTCAACATTCTCAGATTCCATTTTCAGATACTGCCACAAAATAAAAGTTAATTGATATGTCATATATTATCCTTATATTATGACCGACCAATTAAATATCATGCAAAAAAACTTAGGTAGGTCATACTAGCGAAGGAATTCCCCGTCTCTCCCCTCCTAGTTCTATTCTCACATCTTAGCCAGGGATCATATCCCTAAGCTCTAATACCAACTGTGACATTGGACACCATCATGTGTCAGCACCTCACAAAGGTACCTATCAGCTTGCCACCGCAGAACGGCGTCCCCTACGGAGAGTCTGGCTTCGGTGCAATCCTCATCAACAGGATGTCACCAGATAGAGGCTCGGGGCTCTTTACTTATGGCTCTGATACCAACTGTGACGCCCCCAAAATTAGGTATACATCACCCATCTTGGGTCGTCAGATACATGGTACAGAATACAAATACAACTTACTAATACAACTGTCGTGTACAATACGACAAAACATAAACTGTGAGTTTGAATACAAATATTATCTTCTAGAGAGTATTCATACTCAAAAGGAGTCCTCATTACATTTATTAACACACTATTACATAGAATAGTGAGAACTACTAACTAATACTATCATTCGGACCATCACTCTGTTCCTCGACTTGCCCCAGCTACGTTCTCATTTCCTGAAGAGAACAGTGAAAGAAAGGGTGAGCTCAACTAGCCCAGTAAGAAATATTATGACTAAGATAATACAGAATAAATTATCATTTGCCTTCAACAATGTTAAACTAAAAAAATATAATAGACATCAAGTTTAACTGCAGCGGAACAAGCAATCCATTAAAAGAGTCAAGTAGAAAATAAACTCTACTATCTTTTATGATTTAAAAAATTTTTCAACACTGTGATCGCTGAGACTCAGCTTAATAAAATAATCCACATCATCGAATCACCCCTGCACTACGGCCAAGGATATTCGTATATTCATTAATGGTCATGATCATGCCAACAACTGTCCATCAATGCACTACGGGCCAATGAGGACTTTTACCACATCATTCGTAACATTACGGTCATGATTACACCGAATAATCCCTGGTCATAATCATACCAAGTCTATCTATGCACTACAGGCCACAGATGACTTTCAACAGAATATAAACATGAGGATGATGACAATGATATAAGAATTCAATAAAATAAGTTCAAGAATTAATTTATCCAAGAATTAACAATGTCCAAATTGTCAACATGATACTGCGTTGTGGAGTAAAATTCAAGAATGCTTAGAAGAATATTTTCATGAAAAGATACTGGATGAAACGCAGTTATCAAGGATATTCCACAAATTTCATGGAGTATAGAAGTCAAAACTTAACCAACTGAGTACAATAAAGAATGGAATAACAAAAGAAATCACCATGCATGCGATAGACCGCACAGACAGGTTATTCCAACAGAATAATAAATAATGGAACCAGGTCCGGCGTAAACGCACAGACATGATATTCCGACAGAATAATAAATAATGGAACCAGGTCCGGCGTAAACGCACAGACAGGATATTCCGACAGAATAATAAAGAACAGTATAATAAATAATGGAACCAGGTCCGATGTAAAACACACAGACAGGATATTCCGACAGAATAATAATAAAGACGGAACCAGGTCCGGTGTAAAACACACAGACAGGATGTTCCAACAGAATAATAATAAAAACGGAACCAAGTCCGGTGTAAAACACACAGACAGGATGTTCCAACAGAATAATAATAAAAACGGAACCAGGTCCGGTGTAAAACACACAGACAGGATGTTCCAACAGAATAATAGAAGAATGTCACCAAGTATAGGGTAGACCGCGTATACAGGTTATTCCAACAGAATAATAAGAAATGGAATAACAACAGTTCTCTTCATGATTAAGAAAGAATAACACCCCTTACCGTTTAAAGACGAGCTGAAATAAGGAAGTAGTTAAGTAGCAGAATACTCTTCTTCCCTCTCTCTATAGTTTCTCTCTCTAGAGTTCAGTGAATTCGTAAGAAATAATGAAGGAATGAGCTGCTATTTATAGAAAAATAGAATGCATAGTAACTAATCCATGAACGGTCCAGATTGATTACTTTAATCTGACGGTCCATATTTAAAGAAAAATCTTTTAAATAAAATATAATATATTCTATTTATAGAATAACTTTAATAAAGTATTCTGTTTTATATAAAAAGATGTTTCTGTTTTATTACGTTAATAATACGAATAAAATAAAACGTCATTATCGCTAAATAATTCATATTATTAACTGACAATAATGGAATCAAACTGAGTGGCTTCTCACATAAGCATTAATAATCAATACCGTGTGCTACTATGCAACCACACGTATTACTGTACTTTTACTACCGAGTAGTTCAACAGTAACAATGGTAAAACTTCCGCCGTTATTTTTAATAAAATATTTTTGTCGTTTTCTCAATCCGACAATAATTCCGTTGTGGGGTCCACCAATGATTGTGTCGTTGTACGAATATTCCCTGTTAAAACGAATATTCCCCGACCAATCGAATATTATATAACAACTTGCGTACTTTGCAAAATTTATAAATATTACCCACAACTATAACATTATATCAAATTAACTCCATAATATTCAAAAATGATATTTATAGAAAATTCATCTTTATTTATAAAAGTTGGGGTCTTACAGTTGGAACATCCTGTTTGTGCGGTTTACGCATGACCTGGTTCCGTTCTTTATTATTCTGTTAGAACATCCTGTCTGTGCGGATTTTACATGACCTGGTTCCATTATTTATTATTCTGTTAGAATAACCTGTCTGTGTGGTCTATCACATGCATGGTTATTTCTTCTGTTATTCCATTCTTTATTATTTTGTTGGAATAACCTGTCTATGTGGATTATCACATGCATGGTGAATGATCCTTTGTATCCATTCCTTATTAAATTGTGGAAATGATCTGTCTAAGTGGATTACCGCATGGCGGACGAAAATCTATTTGCAGTTTCATATATTCTATTATACTCAGTTGGTTAAAGTTTTGGCTTCTATACTCCATGAAATTAGTGAAATATCCTTGATATTTGCGCTTCATCTAGTATCTTTTCATGGAAATATTCTTCTGAGCATTCTTGAATTTTACTCCACAAAGCAGTATCATGTTGACAATTTGGACGTTATTGGTTCCTGGATAAATTAATTCTTGAACTTGTTTTATTGAATTCTTATATCATTGTCATCATCCTCATGTTTATATTATGTTGAAAGTCATCTGTAGCCTGTAGTGCATAGATGGACTTGGTATGATTATGACCAGGGATTAATCGGTATAATCATGACCGTAATGTTACAAATGATGTGGTAAAAGTCTTCATTGGCCCGTAGTGCATTGATGGACAGTTCTTGGTATGATCATGACCATTGATGAATACACGAATATCCTTGGCCCGTAGTGCATGGATAATTTGTGGTCGTGATACTAATGAATATCCTTGGCCGTAGTGCAGGGATAATGTGGTTTATTTATTAAGTTGAGTCTCAGCGATAAAAGTGATGATAAATCTTTTAAATCATAGAAGATATTAGATTTTATTCTCTACTTAACTCTTCTAATAGATTGCTTGTTCCGCTGCAGTTAAACTTGATGTTTATTAAATTTTATCAGTTTAACACTGTTGAAGGCTAACGATAAATTATTCTGCATTATCTTAGTCATAATATTTCTTACTAGGCTAGTTGAGCTCACCCTTTCTTCCACTGTTCTCTTCAGAAAATGAGAATATAGCTGGGACGAGTCGGGGAACGGATTGACGGTCCAGATGGTTGTTTTAGTAGTCCTCACTATTCTATAAAATAGTGTGACAATAAATATAATGAGGACTCCATTGAGTGTGGATATTGTCTTGATGACAATATTCGTATTAAAACTCTTAGATTATGTTTTGTCGTATTTTACACGATAGTTGTATTTGAATTTTGTATCATGTATTTGGCGACTCAAGATGGGTGATGTATACCTATTTTGGGGGCGTCACAGTTGGTATCAAAGCTTAGGGATATGATCCCTGGCTGAGATGTGAGAAAAGAACTAGGAGGGGAGATACGGGAAATTCTTTCGCTAGTATGACCTACCTAAGTTTATTTGGTATTTAATTAGTCGGTCAGAGTATATGGATAATATGTTGCAAGTCAATTAACCGTTATTTTGTGACAGTGTTTGAGAATGGCATCTGAAAATGTTGAGATAAGCAATGGAGCAAAATAATATGACCGTGTCGCAATACGAGGCTAAATTTGCAGAGTTATCCCAGTTTGCATCTCATTTGGTCGATAATGAGGAGCGAATGACGCGAATGTTTCTAAGAGGTTTGAAACCCGATATACGTCAATACCTCATTTCTCACAAACTTTGTTTATATTCCGATGTTGTGAATATGGCTCAGTTATTGGAGCGCGATAATGAGCCAGCCCAACCAAAAGGTAACGACCAACAACACGATAATAATTGTACCGGTGGCAACAATGATAACCATCGTGAGGTAAATTATCATGCCAAGAATGGTAACCACTTCGGTGGTAATCATGTCTAAGATAATAGAAGTGGAAATTTCAAGAAGAGAAGGTTCAATAATGATGGAAAGACATCAGCACCAGCACCCGGTTCAAAGGAAGAAGAACGACCACCGGTCGTATGTTTCAAATGCGAACAGCAGGGACACATCCGTCCAAACTGTACGCAGCAATCCAAAGCGTGTTTCAATTGCTGAAGAGAAGGTCGCCCAACTAGATTTTGTCAAGTAGTGAAGTCAAGTCCAGCTGGGACAGTGATGCCAAAGGATGTCTCAGACAAGTCAAAGCCGGTAGTTTAAGTGAGAGTGTTTATCAAGGAACCCGAACGAGGTTATTACGGGTAAGTTAATCATAAACTTTTGCAAAATCTATACCTTATTCGATACCGGTTCTACCTATTCTTTTATCTCTCTTGCTTGCGCTCAACATTTAAATTTGACTCCGGAGAAATTAGACTTTGACTTATCTGTTGAAACTTCGTTTGGAGAAACCTTTGTTACATCCACTGTTTATAAATATTGTTGATTCAAATCGACACTTTCACATTACTTGTCGATCTTATCTCTTTGAAAATACTTATCTTTGATGTGATTTTAGGGATTGATTGGTTAACTACTCATCAAGCTTTTCGTAAGGTTGTTAGCTTTCATATTCCTAACCAACATGTTATGCGAATTCAAGCAACCAAACCACTAAAGTCAATCATTGTCATATCAAGTCATAAGTAAAGAGCATCGGTCCTTTTGTTGTTGACTTCCTTGTGTGGAATGCAACGAAACCAGACTTTCTGTAGGCGACGTCGTGAATGACGATGACAAGTTGATAGGTATCAATGTGACGTACTATCAAAGTCTTGGATGAGGGTCACAGTTTTGAATGATATTTCTATTGTTAATAAATTTCCTGACGTATTCTTAAAGACTTCTTAGCCTACTCCTAGAGCGTGAAATCGAATTTTGTATTGACCTCAGTACAAAACCCATTTTTAAAACCCTCAAATATTTTCTTCACCTAAAATGAACGTATTATGTGCCAAAGTCGTTGGCTTGAGCTGTTGAAGATTACGATCGTACCATTCAATATCATCGTGGGAAAAGCGAACGTGGTAGCTGACGCGTTGAGTAGAAGATCGTATGTGTTTACGAGTGTGATGTTGTTAACACAAAGACCCATTTCGTATAACTTACAAATGATGGAGATAGAGTTAAAGACTCTAGGGACCCACGTGAAGATAACAAATATACAATTAGAATCGACTTTAATCAAAAAAGTTAAAGCTGCTCAGAGCTGATGAATGTGAAGAAGAAGGTTTAAGAGGGCGTTATTCTAGAAACAAGAATCGATGAAGAGAGAAAATCTCAACCCTCGATTTTATTGGCCCATTTGAAATCCTGGATCGAGTAGGAACTGTGGCCAATAGACTCATTTTACAGTCAAGTATGTCACGTGGTCATAATATTTTTCACGTATTGATGTTACGTAAATATGTGGATGACCCGAACCACATTATTAAATTAGAACCAGTCGAGATAGCAGAAGATTTAACGTATGAGGAGATACGTGTTAAAATCTTGGATAAGAAGGATCGTATTCAACACTCTAAGGTTATACCTCAAGAGTTAGAATCTGAAATGAAGTCAAGGTATCCTCATCTCTTCGGCATACCAAGTACGTACGTAAATTTCGAGGGCAAAATTTCATAAGGAGGGGAGATTGTGAGACCCCAAATTTTATGAATAAAGATTTAAATTTTTCGATATATTTTTTAATATTATGGTGTGGATTTGATATAATGTTATAGTTGTGGGTAATATTTATAAATTTTGCACAGTATGCAACTTGTTGTATAATATTCGATTGGTCGGGAAATATTCTTTTTGTCGGGAAATATCTGTACGACGGTACAATCATTGGTGGACCCCACAACGAAATTATTATCGGATTGAAAAAATGACAAAAATACTTTATGAAAATAACGGCGGAAGTTTTACCATTAACTGTTGAAACACCCGGTGATTAAAAGTACAGTAATACGCGTGATTGCATAGTAGCACACGGTATTGATTATTGATGCTTACGTGAAAAGTCACTCAATTTTGTTCAATCATTGCTACAGTAATTGCTGCATAGTATCTCACGTTATTTGATTCAATTATTGTCAATATTTTATATATTATTAAATCAATAATTGAGATGACAGAGTTATTAATATTATTATTTGCAATATTAACGATTTCTAGAAGTTCTGCCAAGGAGAGGTTTGGTCACCTAATTGCGCGCCAATAGGGAGAAATCCTTATTTGAAAGCCTCCTCTTTCCTGGGAACGACCTGATCGATTAATATTGTGAATTATAATAAAGGTGATAAGTTTTGTTTTATTATTATTATAAATGTAATAAAACATAAAACTTTTTATATAAAACAGAATACTTTTATAAAGTTATTTATTTTATTAGACTATAAATAGAATATATGATATTCTATTATGCATAGTGTTTGCATAGTGTCTGCATATTATTTGCATAGTAAAATCTTTTTATATAAAACAGAATACTTTTATAAAGTTATTTTTTTTATTAGACTATAAATAGAATATATAATATTCTATTATGCATAGTGCCTGCATAGTATTTGCATAGTAAAATCTTTTTATATAAAACATAATACTTTTATAAAGTTATTCGTTTTATTAGATTATAAATAGAATATATTATATTTTATTTAAAAGATTTTATTTTATTAATGCTGCATAGTAAATCAATATAGACCGTCCGTTTAAAAATAAATCAATCTGGACCGTTCATGAATTAGTTACTATTCAGTCCATTCTCCTATAAATAGAAGCTCATTCCTTCATTATTTCTTATGAATTCACTGAAACTCTAGAGAGAGAAACTATAGAGAGAAAGAAGAAAAGTATTATGCTACTTCACTACTCATATATCCAGTTTCTTCTAAGGTAAGGGATATTATTTGTTGTATTCGTAAGGGGTATTATTTCTTTCTTCTTCATGAAGAGAACTTCTGTTCTTCCATTCTTTATCATTATGTTGGAATAATCTGTCTATGCGAAATATTTGTACGACGGCGCAGTCTTTTGTGGGTCTCATCACGAAAAGCGATTGGATAAAGAAAACGACAAGTATAAGTTGTTTATATATAACGGCGTAGTTGTTACCGTTAATACTGTTGGAATACCCAGTGGTTAAAACACAGTAATACGCGTTGTTGCACAGTAGCACACGGTATTGCACCAATTATTGATTCTTACGTAAGAAGACACTACTCAATAATTGTTACAGTAATTACTGTTCAATATTTTATTTTATTGATTCAATAATTGCTACGTTGATATTTTATATTACTGTTATTTCAATAATTGTTACTACACAATATTTTCCATTATCAGAGCAATAATTCATATTATCTGAATAATATTATTAGATAATAATATTGGCAATGTCTAGAAAGTTCTGTCTAAGGAGAGGTTTGATCACCTAATTGCGCGCCAGTAAAGAAAAATCCTTATTGGAAAGCTCCCTCTTTCCTGGGAACTGCCTGGTTGTTAGTATTGTGATTCTGTAATATTATTTGTGAATAATTAATTATTGATTTATATGATGAGAAAAATATTAATTTTATGTGGATATAGATGGAGAAAATTTTTAATGTGACAATTGTTGAAAATTAATATTTTATCTTTTTATGATAAAATAATTTATTTAAATATATTATTATATTTTAATAATATAATAATGGTGATATTTTTATAATGAATGTGGGATATATGAGTATATAAGGAGAAAGAGTATTTTTGTTGCATTAAATGATTAACACATGTTTTGTGTGTCGGTGGACCCTATTTCTTGACAGAAATTTGATTATAGCCTGTAAAATCGTCCGTTTGTGGATTTCGAACCTTATGTCTTTTCCATAAGGTTCGAATTTTTCTGACAAAAGGGCTATTTATTATGAATTATTGAAGTTCCAAAGTTCCGAAATAATTAATTTTTGAAAGTTTTAATTATTTATTTTAGGAAAAACGTTTTTTCTTACTTTTTCTAGAAGGTGGGCATGTGGGAAATGCTAAGAGCTGATTTCCAAGGAGGCGTATGAAATTTTATTATTAATAATATACTTTATTAAATTTTTTGCTTTGGTGTTCTAAGCATTTTCCTATAAATAGGTTGCTTAAGTTAGAATTAAAAATCACACCAGAAATTGAAATCTTTCTCTCTCGATATATTGAGCGTATTCTTGTGAGTATTTTGATACTTTGAGTGTTGTTATACGGTGCAAGTTCCCTTCAGCACTATATTCAGTATTCCAGCCAGAAGTACTATTCTTTCGAGGTAAGGGATGCTATTATTTTTTTTATAAATGATATTATTTCTTTCAATATCATTATGCCAAAATATTGATCTGAATTTTTTATTAAATTTTGAACTTTTAGTGTCGGGGTTACTATTCACGTATACGACACTATTCACGTATACGATACTATTTACGAATACGACACTATTCACCAAAAATTAAATTTTCGTTTTTGTCCAAGATATCTATTATGGATACTAGCTTTGATTGTATTCATATTTTGATCATTCTTGAATTTTACTCCACTATGATTATTTATGAAGTATTTTTGAACTCGGATTGTTTAAAGTACGAATCCTTAATATTTGTTCTTTTGTTTCACTGGATTCATTTTCTTTAAAATATTTTTCATCATTCTCAGTCCTAAATTATGATATCACTGAATATCTTTGGCTTGTAGTGCAAAGATTAATGATTTTATGATGAATATCTTTGGCTCGTAGTGCAAAGATGAACAGGTGTTGAGATGAACATGACCAACTGATGAATATCTTTGGCATGTAGTGCAAAGATGAATATTTGATTCAAGATGTTTATTGATTGATGTTACAGGGATAAAATATTGATGATGGACTTTTAAATTCATAGATGATAGTAGATTTCATACTCTGCTTAACTCTTCTAGTGAATTATTATTTTCGCTGCGAATATTGATTTAAAATTTATTGTCTATTGTATTCTATTAAATTTTTCCCTGTTGAGGACTAACGATAATTTGTTTTATATTATCTTAGTCATAATATTCTTTACTGGGCTAGTTGAGCTCACCCTTTTTCCTTTCTGTTTTATTTTTCTTCTCAAGAGGCGAGAATGTAGCGAGTACTAATCGGGGTATGGAATGATGGTTCTAGAAAATTGTTTAGCAGTCCTCACCATTTTTGTTAAATAATATATCAATAATTGTAATGAGGACTTATTTGAGTGTGAATATTGTCTAGAAGACAATATTGGTATTTCAACTCACAGTTTTTTTATGTTGTATTAATAAAGTTGTAGTTATTTTTGTACCATGTTATTGACGACTCAAAATGGGTGATGTATACCTATTTTGGGGGTGTCACATATTCTGTTGGAATAACCTGTCTATGTGGATTATCACATGCATGGTGAATGATCCTTTGTATTCATTCCTTATTAAATTGTGGAAATGATCTTTCTAAGTGGATTACCGCATGGCGGACGAAAATTCATATGCAGTTTCATATATTCTATTATACTCAGTTGGTTAAAGTTTTGGCTTCTATACTCCATGAAATTAGTGGAATATCCTTGATATTTGTGCTTCATCCAGTATCTTTTCATGAAAATATTCTTCTGAGCATTTTTGAATTTTACTTCATAATGCAGTATCATGTTGACAATTTTGACGTTATTGGTTCCTGGATAAATTAATTCTTGAACTTGTTTTATTGAATTCTTATATCATTGTCATCATCATCATATTTATATTATGTTGAAAGTCATCTGTGGCCTGTAGTGCATAGATGGACTTGGTATGATTATGACCAGGGATTAATCGGTATAATTATGACCGTAATGTTACAAATGATGTGGTAAAAGTCCTCATTGACCTGTAGTGCATTGATGGACAGTTGTTGACATAATCATGACCATTGATGAATACACGAATATCCTTGGCCCGTAGTGCATGGATAATTTGTGGTCGTGATACTAATGAATATCATTGGTCGTAGTGCAGGGATGATGTGATTTATTTATTAAGCTGAGTTTCAGCGATAAAAGTGATGATAAATCTTTTAAATCATAGAAGATATTAAATTTTATTCTCTACTTAACTCTTCTAATAGATTGCTTGTTCCGCTGCAATTAAACTTGATGTTTATTATATTTTATCAGTTTAACACTGTTGAAGGCTAACGATAAATTATTCTGCATTATCTTAGTCATAATATTTCTTACTGGGCTAGTTAAGCTCACCCTTTCTTCCACTGTTCTATTCAGGAAATGAGAATATAGCTGGGACGAGTCGGGGAACGAATTGACGGTCCAGATGGTTGTTTTAGCAGTCCTCACTATTCTATAAAATAATGTGATAATAAATGTAATAATGAGGACTCCATTGAGTGTAGATATTGCCTAGATGACAATATTCTTATTAAAACTCTTAAATTATGTTTTGTCGTATTTTACACGACAGTTGTATTATTAAGTTTGTACCATGTATTTGGCGACTCAAGATGGATGATGTATACCTATTTTGGGGACGTCACATGTGATCCCTAATTTGATTAGGAAAAATAAATTGTTTCTAATCCATAATATGAATGGATTATGAATTGTACTATAAATTAGGGGTGTAAACGGATATATACGAATCCGATACAGTGGTATCCGTATACGAAAAATTAATTCGCTATCCGTATTCGTATTCGGTATCCGGCTGATTTCAAAAAAATATATGTATACGGCATTTGGAATACTATTCGAATACGGATAATATCTGTTTCCGTTTATCCGAATTCGTTTATCACACCTAATAAAAAAATCATTCAAATTATTTACAAAAATAAAGAAAAATTTAAACATTTATAATTGGTAGAGCATAAAATCAAAATTTAAAAAATTATAAATCTCTATTTTTCTTCATCCCATTGCCATTCTCTACTGTAACACCATATCTCCATTAACTTTGGATGGAGTGCATATTTATTCAGTTACGATTATGATAAAATAATTCTTTTAATTTTATTTAATTTTGTAATGGAATTTTATATTAGTGTATATTGACAAAATTTGATTGAAATTCTAATCTAAATAGACATATAAAATTAAAGCTTTAACAAGTTTTAATATATTTTATGTGTGTCCCATTTTATTTTCTAAGTCTTGATAATGAATGCTTTGAATCCAAGGAGTGGAGCTTTTAAGTTTTCATCCAATTGTAATCTTGGTGAGCCAATAGAGATTATTTCCAAGGAGTGGAGCTTATAAGTTTCTCAAGTTCTAAACATGGGCTCGTTTTGAAACTTCGAAAATGTTTAATTGGAAAAAGAAAATGAAAAATAAAAGATTTACATTATTTATGAATACTTTTTTTTAGCACAAATTTTCTTAAACTCGTTGTTTGTCTTTTTATATTTTGATATTTTTGAAAAGGATAACTAAAGATACAAAATTTTTTGTCCCAAAATGATGAGATTAAGTACATACAGTGAAAGATGTCATTTAGTAGGGTCTGTTAGTATAAAAACTAAAAGTACTCGTCACTTTATGTAATATTGTATGACAACTAAAGACAAATTTAAAACTTTTTTACGATCTTTCATGTACTTTTACTTTTCTTAATGTGTGCAAATAATAATTTACTCATCTTTTAAGGACTGAGGGAATAAATTATAGTGAATCTTGACATAAAGTGTCAATTATTGTGTCCAAAAGTCTTTCCTCGTTAATAATTTTCTTAATGTATGTCATTTTAGACTTTTTTTTTTGTTATTCTTAATTATTTATCGTTTGTAGTTATATAGGAGAATTGATCACTATTTTTCCTAAATTGCCCCTTATTACTCCACCTAATTTTTTGATCCATATTTATGAGATAAATGAGGTGAAATGTATTATAGATAATTGATAATATAATTAATGTTTTTCAATTATTTTCTTAATTCTTATGCACATATCTAAAACGACCTATATTAAGGACCTATATTAAGGAACGGATGGAGTACTATGTTTGTAAATTTTTATTTGAGAGGAAGAGAATGAAAGAGAAGAAAAATAGACCAATAAAATCTTGTCCCAAATTATTATAATTTTCAATTTTTCTCCTTTTCCCAACGCCCCCACCCTTCCTCAGTGCCCCCACCCACGCCACCCTACCCCACGTGTATGTTCTAAACATAGTCGCATGTTGTATGTTTTAATTTTATGTATTTAAATAAGAGTTTTTATAGTCACAAAACATGTTCGTATTATAATTGATAAAAAGCGAATTATTATGTACAATTTTTTTCTATTCCGACTGCCTAGTGTTGTCAGATTCCGGCAGACTTTGTCCTCATTTATACCCTGCATATTATAATTTATTATAATTGATAAAAAGCGAATTATTATTTATGGTCAAGTTGAATATAATTTATTATATCATTTTATATTATAATTGGTAAAAAATGAATTATTATTTATTGAAAAATAACTCTTTTTGTAAAAAAAAAATAAGTATTATCTTCGTTTTAAAATTAGATATACAATTTGATTTTTAAAATCAAATGATGACATATTAAATTTCAAAATTGACATCATAACTTATAAAAAAATTGTCATTAATAATTTTTACTGAATAATTGATAATTTCCATTAATTTTGGACCCTTAATTATTATGTAATTGACTAATATAACAAAATTAACAACTTGACTTGACCTCATCAATATATATATATATATATATATATATATATACACACACACACACACACACAGCGGATCAGGTCCGGACTCCCGGACCTGATCAAAAACGGACTCAGATTTTTTTTTTGCTTTTTTTTTTTAAATAACTAAAAAAAATATTTAATATTTTATGGAACTGAAATTTTTCCATAATACAATGTTTTAGGGGTGATTTGAATACCTATACCAAAAAATGGTGGTACAGTCTGCACAGACTGTACATACATGTTTTATTATACGTACCCAAATCACACCCAAAACACTGTATTATGAAAAAAATTCAATTCCATAAAATATTAAATATTTTTTTTAGTTGTTTTAAAAAAAAAAAAAAAAAATTCCCGACGAGATAAAATCCGGGCGTCCGGACTGGAACCGGACTCTATATATATATATATATATATATATATATATATATATATATATATATATATATATATATATATATATATATCATACCTTAGTACCTTACTAGCTAGTCTCATTAATAATCATGGAGATACCTAATTACTCTCATTCTGTTGTCTTAATTTCTATCATATATATCTGCATCTTCTTAGCTACTTGTGGTTCAGTTACTACTAGGACCATTAGTGATGATCAATCTACTCTTCTTGCCTTTAGAGCTCATATCACCTCCGATCCTCAAAACATCTTGGCAAACAATTGGTCCGCCAATTCTTCACCATGCAAATGGCTCGGCATCTCTTGTGGTCTTCGCCACAAAAGAGTCACAGCCTTAAATATCTCCAACTTGGGTCTAAAGGGCACCATTTCTCCTTATCTTGGAAACCTCTCATTCCTCACTTCACTCGACCTCAGTTCCAACAGTTTTCATGGTTTTCTACCCAAAGAATTGGCTGGTTTGCGTCGACTCAAAGAAGTTTATTTGCAATATAACAACGTCACTGGAGAAATACCGCAATGGCTGGGGAAATTGGAACAATTGCAGTACCTGTACTTGTTTAAGAATAGTTTTACAGGTTCTATACCAGCTGCAATCTTCAATATATCTGCATTGAGAAAAATTAGACTAGGAAGTAATAACCTATCTGGTAGTCTTCCAGTGGACATCTGCAATCATCTTCCTAAGTTGGAGTTACTCTCTCTCTCCTTCAATAACATTAGCGGGCAAATTCCATCGAATTTATACAAGTGCAGGGAGCTCCAAGTACTATCACTATCTGGTAACGGGTTTAGCGGAAGCATACCTCGTGAAATCGGCAACTTAACCATGCTCAAGGAATTATACCTTGGCGGGAACAACTGGAAAGGTAATGTCACTTAACTGAAATGTCTCATCTCCTTTTTCGACCATCAAAGTATTATATATAGGTTGTTGCTTTAGAAAAAGAGAGAATCTTTAGCTGCCATCTGATCTCCTCTCTCAAAATAATCGCAAGACTATGCGAATTGGGGAAATACAAAACTGTCCTCTCATGTATCCACTTAATTGTAACATAGACGCCAATGTTCTAACTTTTGCAATTTCATAATTAATGTCTCAATTTTTTCGCAAAACCAGCCCTTCTAAAATCAATTTTGGTCAAAATTAGTAAGATATGTGCATGTCATGTGAGTTTTATAAGGGCAAAATAGTTCATTCCTGCACAAAACTATTTTCTCTCCTAATAAAAGGATAAATACGTATCGTTACAATAATAAAATAGATTCTCTTATAAATAAATTTGTTTTGTTTTAACCATATAAAATAAGTAAAAATAAATTAAAACTCAAATATCTGTTTAAATGAAAATTTAAGTAGAATATTTTGATAAATATAAAAGACAATTAAACACTAAAACTTAGATTAAATTAAAAGGAAAAAAATTATTAGTTATTCATTTTAACAAATGATTTACTTTATATATACATACACACAATATATATAAAGTAAATTATTTGTTAAATGAAATATGCTACTTATTACGCATGTTCAGCTCCCTTGTATATGTATATAAGTATATAAAGAAACTTAGTCTTGTTTTTGACACCTGTGCAGATTCAATGATACCACTGGAGATAGGAAATCTAAAACATTTAGAGATGTTGACTATCGAGAAAAGCTCTCTAACAGGGACTGTTCCACCATCTATCTTCAACATGTCATCCTTGAAGCTTATTTATTTGTGGGATAATAGACTCTCTGGGAACCTACCTATTCCTTTTAATCTCCATAATCTTGAAGCTTTCGATCTTTCTACGAATCAATTAACCGGTCAGATTCCTTTAAGCTTGTGGAAATGCAAATTAAGGCTTCGGTTATTATCGTTGTAAAATTTATAATTGTTTAAAAGTTTAATGTTATTGAAGGATTAGGGAAGTGGGAAAGAGGAGAGAGAGCATGCGTCATTTTTTTCTCCTCCTTTTGTATGCTCTTCCAATATAAAAAGGGTATTATTTAATTAATTAAATTTTTGGGCACTTTTGTCAATTGTTTAAAAGTTTAATGTTATTCGTGTTAAAAATATAATTTGTATGTTTAAAAGTTTATTGATTTTTTTGATAATTAAGTCTTTTTTAAAAAAAAATTATAGTTGGTAATCTTTGTATTAATATTTAATTTTAATAATTTAATATATAATAATTACTTATAAGGATTTATACATATTTAATACGTCAAAATAAGTATTTATACAAATTTTATACAAATTAGGTACTTGATGTAGTAAATTATGAATTTGGTGGTACTTGATGTAACATAAGTGTTATTAGCTCGTACTGTATACGGTATCTGGCCGGAAAATTAGGTATTCCGACCAATTTTGCCCGGATTATGAAATTAGGGGCTAAATTGTATTAAATTAGACACTTGATGTAATAAAGTGTAAGCCCAAATTCTTTGAGGGCATAATTATGAATATATTCATGATGATACTTCATGTAGTAAACTATATTTAGCTATAAAGTAAATTGTTTGTTAAATGAATAATTAATAATTTTTTCCTTTTAATTTAATTTAATTTTTATTGTTTAAATTTGTCTTTTACATTTAATCAAAATATGTTATTTAAACTTTCATTTTAATAGGTCTTTGAATTTTATAATTAATTTCTTTTTAATTATAAAATATGCTACTTATTATGCATGTTCGGCTCCCTTGGTATATGTATCTAAGTAAAGAAACTTAGTCTTGTTTTTTACTCTCTAACAAGGCCTGTTCCACAATCTATTTTCAACATGTCATCCTTGAAGTTTATTTCTTTGTGGGATAATAAACTCCTTGGGAACCTACCTATTCCTTTTAATCTCCCTAATCTTGAAGACCTCGATCTTTCTAGGAATCAATTAACCGGTGAGATTCCTTTAGGCTTGTGGTGCAAAAGACTTCGGTTCTATAACTATCGAGGAAGATATAAATATAAATTGTTAATTAAGAATAGTTTTACGTGTTCTATACCAGCTGCAATCTTCAATATATCTGCATTGAGAATAATTGGACTAAAAGATAACAATCTATCAGGTAGTCTTCCAGTGGACATCTGCAATCATCTTCCTAAGTTGGAGTTACTCTCTCTCTCCTTCAATAACATTAGCGGGCAAATTCCATCGAATTTATACAAGTGCAGGGAGCTCCAAGTACTATCACTATCTGGTAACGGGTTTAGCGGAAGCATACCTCGTGAAATCGGCAACTTAACCATGCTCAAGGAATTATACCTTGGCGGGAACAACTGGAAAGGTAATGTCACTTAACTGAAATGTCTCATCTCCTTTTTCGACCATCAAAGTATTATATATAGGTTGTTGCTTTAGAAAAAGAGAGAATCTTTAGCTGCCATCTGATCTCCTCTCTCAAAATAATCGCAAGACTATGCGAATTGGGGAAATACAAAACTGTCCTCTCATGTATCCACTTAATTGTAACATAGACGCCAATGTTCTAACTTTTGCAATTTCATAATTAATGTCTCAATTTTTTCGCAAAACCAGCCCTTCTAAAATCAATTTTGGTCAAAATTAGTAAGATATGTGCATGTCATGTGAGTTTTATAAGGGCAAAATAGTTCATTCCTGCACAAAACTATTTTCTCTCCTAATAAAAGGGCAAATACGTATCCTTACAATAATAAAATAGATTCTCTTATAAATAAATTTGTTTTGTTTTAACCATATAAAATAAGTAAAAATAAATTAATTACAATTAAAACTCAAATATCTGTTTAAATAAAAATTTAAGTAGAATATTTTGATAAATATAAAAGACAATTAAACACTAAAACTTATATTAAATTAAAAGGAAAAAAATTATTAGTTATTCATTTTAACAAATGATTTACTTTATATATACATACACACACAATATAAAGTAAATTGTTCATAACAAATAATTATGAATAACAAATACATATATATATATATATATATATATATATATATATATATATATATATATATAAAGTAAATTATTTTGTGTGTATAAAGTAAATTATTTGTTAAATGAAATATGCTACTTATTACTCATGTTCAGCTCCCTTATATATGTATATAAGTATATAAAGAAACATAGTCTTGTTTTTGACACCTGTGCAGATTCAATGATACCACTGGAGATAGGAAATCTAAAACATTTAGAGACGTTGGCTATGGAGACAAGCTCTCTAATAGGGACTGTTCCACCATCTATCTTTAACATGTCATCCTTGAAGTTTATTTATTTGGGGGATAATAAACTCTCTGGGAACCTACCTATTCCTTTTAATCTCCCTAATCTTGAAGGCCTCGATCTTTTTAGGAATCAATTAACCGGTGAGATTCCTTTAAGCTTGTGGAAATGTAAAAGGCTTCGATTCTTATCGTTGTGGGAGAATATATTTACAGGAAACATACCTAAGCAAATCGGGAACCTTACTTTGCTCCAAAACTTATCTCTCACTCATAACAACTTCAAAGGTATCTTCCAAAATTTGTATATAAAATTTTAATTAAAGTATTTTAAATAAATAATGCAAATCATTATCTAATCATTAATTGTTGCATATCATTACCAAATTAAATTGCAAGATTTAAGTTGTAAAATTTATACATACAATTTATAAAATTTATAATTATTTAAAAGTTTAATGTTGTTCATGTTAAAAATATAATTTGTATGTTTAAAAGTTTATTTATTTTTTTGGTAATTAAGCCTTTTTTTAATTTTTTTAAAAACAATTATAGTTGGTAATCTTTGTATTACACTACAAGAAAAAAGCTTTATTCCGACGGAATATTCCGACAGACCTAAGCCTATTCCGTCGAAAATATACTATTTCCGACGAACATGTCTGTCAGACATTTGGTCGTAAATAATCGCGTCGAAAATAAGATCCGTCGAGAATTCTGTCGGATATTACTTATCTTCGACGAACTTATCTCCGACGGAATTTTGTCGAACATTAACTATTCTCGACAGAATATATAGGACGAAACTTTTCGTCGAATATAATAGACACTATGTCCGACGGATTGATTCCCTCAGAATTATCTTATTTTCGACTGAAAACTAAAATAACCCAATATTTATTAAATTTGACTAATTCTTAAGTTCGACGGAATTTGCGTTGGAGATAGAGCGTTTACGACGGATATGTTCCGTCGAAGATAGAGTATTTACGACTGAAATTAGAATATTTCGGCATTTATTAAAAATTGGCTATTTGTTATCTTCGAGGGAAGTTCCGTTGAAAATACCCTATTCCGTCGGAATTAACTATTTTTTTTAAGATGCAGATTTTAAAAGATCAGTTTTCAGGTGTTTAAACCCATTAATGTACCTGTAACCTGTCACAACCCAATACACAATAATATAAACCTGTATCTCACAATCAAATATGCAACGTAGTACTAAAACTTAATCTTCAACTCATTATCATTCACATTCACATGCAAATATCCACCAAAACGTATTATAAGCTAACCAATTACAAATATAAGCTAATGTTCCATAAATGTTAAACAATATAATTTACAATAGTTGTACAAACGCAATTAGACAATACAATATATACAAAAGTTCTACAATAACATGAATATATACAAATGAACTAAAAACTAGTAAAAGTACCATCATCGGGCGGAGGTGAACGACGCTGCTCTGGTGTATGGAAATCAGCCTCGTTCTCCTACTCATCATCGTCAGCCTGCTCGCCATCGCCACCCTGTTGATAGAATCAAAAATATAAATCATTAGTCCGTATATATATATATATATATATATATATATATATATATATATATCTGTGTGTGTGTGTGTGTGTGTGAATTAACAAACTAGCCTTAATTGAAAAACATAAACAATAAGAATACCTGAGTAGGTGGGGACGGACAAAAATTCTCCTCCAATAGGGTAATCACCATCCGGAGCATCTCGGCGCTCCAAGCGTCGAACTGCTCCCGTGGAAATCCCGTACTCTCTGCAGAGGCCCCTGCTATAATATCCTGAGCAATCTGGTGAAGACGAGAACTGGAAGGCAACTGCTGACGCCAAAAGACCGGATCGATATGGAACCTATCCGACACGGCCCCTATCAGCCGTCGGAAGATATCGTCATCCAAGCCAGCGCCCGTATGAGATGGTCCGACATGTGCTCTCTGACGCTGGCGCTGGCTGGAGCTTATAAAGAGATACAAATTCGATTACTAATAATAATTTATATAATGTGATAAATTCGAATAATTTCGTGAAACATAAAAAGGATTTTACCTCCAGGAAGTGTATATGCGGGTATCCTCGGCAGACCCAACACTCGATATCTGCCGGTACTGCTAGTAGGGGGATCCTGAGACGCGACCCATAGTCTCAGCTCCTCATCCCGATCTAATACAATATCGGGAAGAGGGGTGACAGAATCTAACGGCTCAGAACCCCTCCTAATAGTCTCCAGCTCAGCTATACGCTCGTCCCGAAGCCTCTGAAATCGGTCATGTAATGTATTCCGTATACATATGTTAATTATATCATTTTTTTTACGATTAAATATTATTAAAAGCTAAATAGTAAGATGAGTTTTACCCGTATAGCTAAAGCTGCCTGAGACAAAGCACGCTCGTCCTTAGGCGTGTGGGCTCGATCCCAAAACTCTAGAATGGTAGGATCTCGGCCCAAGGTCCTCCCCAATGCCTAATACAAACATCCATAAAACAGGTTTTAAGTATTTGTGTATGAACTTGACACATAAATAACTAAATACAACGCACTTACCGTCTTCGCCTCCTCGAACGACTGAGAACCAGTGGTGTGTACTATCCGGAGCTGACCACGGTTCCTCTTCGCCTGCTCAGACTTTTTCTTGAAGTCATCAGCCTCCCAGTACGCACACATAGCCTTCCAGGCTAAATCGGAGACTATGTGGGGCTGATGATCTCTGATGATGGTCCCGAGCTGGTCCACAACTGCCCGGGCTGCCTTTTGTCGCATCTCATACAGCCATCTAGAGTAATTCGCAGCGACGTGATGCTCAATCACATCATCGCTAACTGACTGAGAGATGCTCGGATCAAATCGATAATAAATCTATAACAAAAGATTATTTAAAATTAAGAACAATTGATTTCGTCATCCCAATACAACTATGTGGTGATAATATGCTTAACTTACGTGGAACTCCCACAAGACGGTCTGCATAAAAGTGGCATCGTACCGCGCATACTGACTGAACCGTATGCACCCTCTCGGGAGATGCGTCAAACAAATCACGTGTAGGGTGTGCTTAGCTAGCCACCGGGTCTAGTATACTACAGAAAAAGTATAACAATATGTGTTATGTGAATTGTGTTTTGCAATAACTGATAGAAATAGTACGAATATGTTAACACTTACTGCTGGGAAACGATATCCATCGGTACTGTAAGTGGCACTGCCGGCGGACGACCAAAGATACCGAGGTTCGTCCCTCAGTGTCGTCGACGAGGTGCATCTATAATAATTGTATTTAACATTGTACTTCAATAATCATTGTAATTAATGCAGCTTGAGATATATTTAAATCCTAGTTAAGATAACTTACTCGCGCCTGAAGAAGAGCCTCCATCGTGGCTATCGTCTCCAGTACCGGATCGTCCACTATCTCGGCGACCTCCACCGCTATGTCTAGCCATGAATATCCTACTGCAATAACAAAATTGGTAGATTACGAATATGTAAGGTTTAACAATATGAGGTAAGTACTAATATGAATGCTTATTTTTAATTACGCACGTCATCAAACCCATCAGAATCAACATGTATATCATTCTCGAATTTAGTATCTTCCTCATCCTCAGTTTCAAGATCAGTTTCGTCATCGTTATCATCCTCAACAACTACATAATCATTCATGTGTACGTTGACCTCGACATCCTCATTGTTAGGTACGTCAATGACATCAGTACTCACCACATCTTCAGCATGGAACACTACGGCCAATGGGTTGCTCATGTAAGACCCCAACTTTTATAAATAAAGATAAATTTTTTATAAATATCATTTTTAAATATTATGGAGTTAATTTGATATAATATTATAGTTGTGGGTAATAATTATAAATTTTGCAAAGTACGCAAGTAGTTATATAATATTCGATTGGTCGGGGAATATTCGTTTTAACAGGGAATATTCGTACAACGACACAATCATTGGTGGACCCCACAATGAAATTATTGTCGGATTGAGAAAACGACAAAAATATTTTATTAAAAATAACGGCGGAAGTTTTACCATTGATACTGTTGAACTACTTGGTAGTAAAAGTACAGTAATACGTGTGGTTGCATAGTAGCACACGGTATTGATTATTAATGCTTATGTGAGAAGTCACTCAGTTTGATTCAATTATTGTCAGTTAATAATATGAATTATTTAGCGATAATGACGTTTTGTTTTATTCGTATTATTAACGTAATAAAACAGAAACATCTTTTTATATAAAACAGAATACTTTATTAAAGTTATTCTATAAATAGAATATATTATATTTAATTTTAAAAAATTTTCTTTAAATATGGACCGTCAGATTAAAGTAATCAATCTGGACCGTTCATGGATTAGTTACTATGCATTCTATTTTTCTATAAATAGCAGCTCATTCCTTCATTATTTCTTACGAATTCACTGAACTCTAGAGAGAGAAGCTATAGAGAGAAAACTATAGAGAGAGAGAAGAAGAGTATTCTGCTACTTAACTACTTCCTTACTTCAGCTCTTCTTTAAAACTGTAAGGGGTGTTATTCTTTCTTATTCATGAAGAGAACTGTTGTTATTCCATTTCTTATTATTCTGTTGGAATAACCTGTATACGCGGTCTACCCTATACTTGGTGACATTCTTCTATTATTCTGTTGGAACATTATGTCTGTGTGTTTTACACTGGACCTGGTTCCGTCTTTATTATTATTCTGTTGGAACATCCTGTCTGTGTGTTTTACACCGGACCTGGTTCCGTCTTTATTATTATTCTGTTGGAACATCCTGTCTGTGTGTTTTACACCGGACCTGGTTCCGTCTTTATTATTATTCTGTTGGAACATCCTGTCTGTGTGTTTTACACTGGACCTGGTTCCGTCTTTATTATTATTCTGTTGGAATATCCTGTCTGTGCGTTTTACGCCGGACCTGGTTCCATTATTTATTATTCTGTTGGAATAACCTGTCTGTGCGGTTTATCGCATGCATGGTGATTTCTTTTGTTATTTCATTCTTTATTATACTCAGTTGGTTAAGTTTTGACTTCTATACTCCATGAAATTTGTGGAATATCCTTGATAATTGCGGCTCATCCAGTATCTTTTCATAAAAATATTCTTCTAAGCATTCTTGAATTTTACTCCACAAAGTAGTATCATGTTGACAATTTGGACGTTGTTAATTCTTGGATAAATTAATTCTTGAACTTGTTTTATTGAATTATTATATCATTGTCATCATCCTCATGTTTATAAAATGTTGAAAGTCATCTGTGGCTTGTAGTGCATAGATGGACTTGGTATGATTATGACCAGGGATTATTCGGTATAATCATGACCGTAATGTTACAAATGATGTGGTAAAAGTCCTCATTAGCCCGTAGTGCATTGATGGACAGTTGTTGGCATGATCATGACCATTAATGAACACACGAATATCCTTGGCCGTAGTGCAGGGATGATTCGATGATGTGGATTATTTTATTAAGCTGAGTCCCAGCGATCACAGTGTTGAAAAACCTTTTAAATCATAAAAGATAGTAGAGTTTATTTTCTACTTAACTCTTTTAATGGATTGCTTGTTTCGCTGCAGTTAAACTTGATGTCTATTATATTTTATCAGTTTAACATTGTTGAAGGCTAATGATAATTTATTCTGCATTATCTTAGTCATAATATTTCTTACTGGGCTAGTTGAGCTCACCCTTTCTTTCACTGTTCTCTTCAGGAAATGAGAACGTAGCTGGGGCAAGTCGGGGAACGGAGTGATGGTCCGAATGATAGTATTAGTTAGTAGTCCTCACTATTCTATGTAATGGTGTGTTAATAAATGTAATGAGGACTCCTTTTGAGTATGAATACTCTCTAGAAGATAATATTTGTATTCAAACTCACAGTTTATATTTTGTCGTATTGTACACGACAGTTGTATTAGTAAGTTGTATTTGTATTCTGTACTATGTATCTGACGACCCAAGATGGGTGATGTATACCTAATTTTGGGGGCGTCACAGTTGGTATCAGAGCTTAGGGATATGATCCCTGGCTAAGATGTGAGAATAGAACTAGGAGGGGAGAGACGGGGAATTCCTTCGCTAGTATGACCTACCTAAGTTTATTTGCATGGTATTTAATTGGTCGGTCATAATATAAGGATAATATATGACATATCAATTAACTTTTATTTTGTGGCAGTATCTGAAAATGGCATCTGAGAATGTTGAGAATAGCAATGGAGCACAGGCGACTGTTGATTCACCACATATCAATAATCAGGATAATGTGCATCAGGAAGGTGACAATCCTCATGCAAACAACAACACTAACCAGATTATGAATGATGGAATGTTCAGAAACTTTATACAGTTCATGCAACAGCAGGCGATAGCGGCTCCTGTCCAAAATATAGGTGGAAACACTGAAAACTCTCGGACGGTCACCGCTAAACAGTTCAAGGAGCTGGGACCACCAGAGTTTAAGGGAGAGCCAAAACTACTTATAGCGGAAACATGGATAAAGCAGATTATCAAGATATTTGATGTCTTGGGATGCTCCGAGGAGCAAAAGGTTCCCTTTGCCGCCTTTATGTTACGAGGAGAGGCAGATTACTGGTGGGAATCGATTAAGCGTACTCAACCTGCCGCACTGAAGATGTCTTGGGAGAAGTTCCAAGAGCTGTTCAATGACAAATACTTTCCCGAAAGTGTTCGTCACATGAAGGATGTGGAGTTCATCAAATTGGAGCAGAATAATATGACCGTGTCGCAGTATGAGGCTAAATTTGCTGAGTTGTCCCGGTTTGCGTCCCACTTGGTGGATAATGAAGAGTGAATGACGCGAATGTTTTTACGAGGTTTGAAACCTGAGATACGTCAACATCTTATTTCTCATAAATTGTGTTTGAATTCAGATGTTGTGAATAGGGCTCAGTTAGTGGAGCGCGATAACGAGTCAACGCAACCAAAAGAGAGCAGTCGGCAAAATAATAATACCAGTGAGAGCAGTCATCGAAGCGGTGACAACAAGCGTGGAGGGAATCAACAGGCCAGAAATGGTAACCACTTCGGTGGTAATCAGGGCCAAAACAATAAGAATGGTCATTTCAAGAAGAGGAGATTCAACAATGATGGAAAGACGTCAGCACCAGCACCCGTTGTTAAGGAAGGAGAACGACCACCTATCATATGTTTCAAATGCGGAGGGGAGGGGCACATCAGTCCAAACTGCGCGATGCCGTCTAAAGCATGTTATAATTGTGGAAGAGAAGGTCATTTAGCTCGATTTTGTCGTTTACCAAAAACAAGTTCAGCCAAGATGGAGACACCAAAGGCCGTCCCAGAAAAGTCAAAACCGGTAGTGCAAGGGAGAGCGTTTGTTGTGACCTCCCAGAAAGCAAGAAACCCGAATGAGGTCATCACGGGTAAGCTTATCATAAACTCTAACGAAGTCTATACTTTATTTGATACCGGTTCTACCCATTCTTTTATTTCTCCTACTTGCGCTCATCGATTAAATTTGATTCCGGAGAAATTAGACTTTGACTTATCTGTTGAAACTCCATTGGGAGAAACCTTCATTACATCCACTGTTTATAAGTCTTGTTTGGTTCAAGTTGGTACCCACACATTACCTGTCGATCTTATTTCATTAAAAATACTTGCATTTGACGTGATTCTAGGGATTGATTGGTTAACTACTCATCATGCAAAAATTGATTGTTTTCGTAAGGTTGTTAGCTTTCATATTCCTAATCGACCTATTATGCGAATTCAAGCAACCAAACCATTAAAATCAATCGCTATCATCTCAAGCCATAAAGCTATTCATTTATTGAAAAACGGATGTCAAGCTTTCTTAGCTCATGTCACGGATCTAAACAAAAATACGTCAGTTTTGAATGATATTTCTATTGTTAATAAATTCCCTGACGTATTCCCTGAAGAACTTCCTGGCCTACCCCCAGAGCGTGAAATTGAATTTTGTATCGACCTTGAACCCGGTACAAAACCCATTTCCAAAGCCCCATATCGAATGGCTCCTATTGAACTTCAGGAGTTAAAGATCCAACTGCAGAAATTGTTAGACATTGGCTTTATTCGTCCTAGTACTTCTCCTTGGGGTGCTCCTGTGCTATTCGTGAAGAAGAAAGATGGAAGTATGCGACTTTGTATTGATTATCGGGAGTTGAATCATGTCACCATCAAAAACAGGTACCCATTGCCACGTATTGATGACCTGTTTGACCAGTTGCAAGGAGCACAATTCTTTTCAAAGATCGATCTTCGTTCTGGATATCATCAGCTGAAGGTTAGAACTGAGGATATTCCAAAGACGGCTTTTAGAACTCGGTACGGGCATTATGAATTCCTAGTCATGTCCTTTGGATTGACTAATGCTCCTGCTGCCTTCATGGATATGATGAACCGGGTATTCAAGGAATATTTGGATCACTTTGTGGTCGTCTTTATTGATGACATCCTTATTTATTCCAAAAGCCGTGAAGATCATGAGCAACACTTGAGGCTGGTACTCCAAAAGCTTCGTGAATACAAGCTTTATGCCAAGTTGAAGAAATGCGAGTTCTGGCTGAAGGAGGTAGCATTCCTTGGGCACGTAGTATCAAGTCGTGGAATATCGGTTGACCCGGCAAAGATTGAAGCTATTCAAAGCTGGGAGCAACCTAAATCAGTGACCGAAGTACGTAGCTTTCTTGGTTTAGCTGGTTATTATCGGAGATTCGTGGAAGGATTTTCTCGAATCGCTACTCCATTAACTCAGCTGACTCGGAAAGATACAAAGTTTGGTTGGAGCGAAGAATGTGAGCAGAGTTTTCAAGAACTCAAGAGGAGACTCATTTCAGCACCTGTTCTAACAATACCATCTGGCTCGGAGGGATTTGTCATCTACAGTGATGCTTCGAGCAAAGGGTTGGGATGCGTTCTCATGCAACATGGAAAAGTCATAGCCTATGCATCAAGACAACTCAAGGAATATGAGAGGAATTATCCTACTCATGATCTAGAGTTGGCAGCTGTTGTCTTTGCACTTAAAATTTGGAGGCATTACTTGTATGGGGAGAAGGTGGAGATCTTTACGGATCATAAAAGCCTCAAATATTTCTTCACTCAAAAGGAACTCAACATGCGACAACGACGTTGGCTTGAACTGTTGAAAGATTATGATCATACCATTCAATACCATCCTGGAAAAGCGAACGTGGTAGCTGACGCATTGAGTAGAAGATCATATGCAAGTACGAGTGCAATATTGTCAACACAAAGGCCCATTTTGTGTGACTTGCAAAGGATGGAGATAGAGTTAAAGACTCCAGGGACCCATGTGATGATGGCGAATATACGAGTAGAACCAACTTTAATCGATAAAGTTAAAGCTGCTCAAGCTACAGACCTGGAGCTGATGCGTATGAGGAAGAAAGTGCAAGAAGGTGCTATGCCGGAAGCAAGAATCGATGAAGAAGGAATACTTCGAGTCAACTCCAGACTTTGTGTTCCTAACAACCCTGATTTAAAGTATGAAATCATGATGGAGGCGCACAACACACCGTTTGCAATCCATCCTGGAAGTACCAAAATGTATCATGATCTTCGTCATACATTTTGGTGGAGCAATATGAAGAGAGAGATAGCGTTGTTTATCTCAAGGTGTCTAACTTGTCAACGAGTCAAAGCGGAGCATCAAGTACCAAAAGGTCCATTGCAACCACTTGAAATTCCAGAATGGAAGTGGGAGCACATTACCATGGATTTCGTTACCGGTCTTCCTAGGGTTTCTCAAGGTATTAATGCGATTTGGGTCATTGTTGATAGATTGACCAAGTCTGCTCATTTCTTACCGATACGAGAAACTTATACACTTAAACGGCTTGCTCGTATGTACATAAACGAGATTGTAAGACTGCATGGTATGCCAGTATCAATAGTTTCTGACTGAGACCCAAGATTCACTTCACGATTTTGGGTTAGTTTACAAAAAGCTATGGGCACAGATTTACGATTTAGTTCGGCATATCATCCTCAGACGGACGGACAATCAGAGAGGACTATTCAAACTCTAGAAGATTTATTAAGACTCTGTGTCTTTGACTTCAAGGAAGTTGGGACAAGTTCTTACCATTGGTGGAGTTTTCCTACAACAACAGTTATCAAGCAAGTATTGGCATGGCTCCATTCGAAGCATTGTATGGAAGAAAATGTCGTTCTCCAGTATGCTGGGATGAGGTGGGTGAAGCAACGTTGTTGGGACCGGAGTTGGTACGTATGACTACAGAAAAGATTCAAACGATCCGACAACGTATAAAAACCTCACAAGATCGACAAAAGAGTTATGTTGATCTTCATCGAAAGGACGTGGAATTTGATATAGGAGATCATGTGTTCTTACGTGTTGCTCCATGGAAAGGAGTTACGAGATTTGGAAAAAGAGGAAAGCTCAATCCTCGATTCATCGGTCCATTTTTAATCCTCGATCGAGTAGGAACTGTGGCTTATAGACTCGCTTTACCGCCAAGTATGTCTCGTGTTCATAACGTTTTTCACATATCCATGTTACGCAAATATGTGGAAGACCCGAACCACATTATTGAGTTAGAACCGGACGAAATAGCGGAGGATTTGACGTATGAAGAAGTTCCTGTTCAAATCTTGGATAAGAAGGAACATATTCTACGCTCCAAGGTTATACCTCAAGTCAAAGTTTTGTGGAGAAACCACGATGTTGAGGAAATGACTTGGGAGTTAGAATCTGAAATGAAATCAAGGTATCCTTACCTCTTCGACATACCAGGTACGTACCCTAATTTCGAGGGCGAAATTTCATAAGAAGGGGAGGTTGTAAGACCCCAACTTTTATAAATAAAGATGAATTTTCTATAAATATCATTTTTGAATATTATGGAGTTAATTTGATATAATGTTATAGTTGTGGGTAATATTTATAAATTTTGCAAAGTACGCAAGTTGTTATATAATATTCGATTGGTCGGAGAATATTCGTTTTAACAGGGAATATTCGTACAACGGCACAATCATTGGTGGACCCCACAACGAAATTATTGTCGGATTGAGAAAACGACAAAAATATTTTATTAAAAATAACGGCGGAAGTTTTACCATTGATACTGTTGAACTACTCGGTAGTAAAAGTACAGTAATACGTGTGGTTGCATAGTAGCACACGGTATTGATTATTAATGCTTATGTGAGAAGTCACTCAGTTTGATTCAATTATTGTCAGTTAATAATATGAATTATTTAGCGATAATGACGTTTTGTTTTATTCGTATTATTAACGTAATAAAACAGAAACATCTTTTTATATAAAACAGAATACTTTATTAAAGTTATTCTATAAATAGAATATATTATATTTTATTTAAAAGATTTTTTTTTAAATATGGACCGTCAGATTAAAGTAATCAATCTGGACCGTTCATGGATTAGTTACTATGCATTCTATTTTTCTATAAATAGCAGCTCATTCCTTCATTATTTCTTACGAATTCACTGAACTCTAGAGAGAGAAGCTATAGAGAGAAACTATAGAGAAAGAGAAGAAGAGTATTCTTGTAAGACCCCAAATTTTATGAAATAAAAATATTCAATTTTTCTATTTAGTAAATGGTTAAATTAATAAAAAGTTAAAGTTAAGGGTGTTATATGAATATTTTTCAAAATAAGCAAGTGGTTATAAAATATTCATTTTGTCGGGGAATATTCGTTTGGTCGTGGAATATTCTTTCTGTCGGGGAATATTCGTACGACGACACAGCTATTTGTGGGCCCCATAACGGAAAGCGATTGGATGAAGATAACGACAAAAATTGAGTTTTTATAATTAACAGCGTAGTTGTTACCGTTAACACTATTGGAATACCCAGTGGTTAAAATACAGTAGCACACGGTATTGCATAGTATTTTTGAATTATTAATTCTTACGAAAGAAGGCACTACTCAATAATTGTTACAGTAATTACTGTTCAATATTTTATTTTATTGATTCAATAATTACTGCGTTGATATTTTATATTATTGTTGTTTCAATAATTGTCACTGCACAGTATTTCCCATTATCAGATCAATAATTCATATTATTTGAATAATATTATTAGATAACATTATTGGCAATGTCTAGAAAGTTCTGTCTAAGGAGAGGTTTGGTCATCTAATTGCGCGCCAGTAAGGAGAAATTCTTATTGGAAAGCCCCCTCTTTCCTGGGAACGGCCTGGTTGTCATAAATGTGATTCTGTAATATTATTTGTGAATAATTAATTATTGATTCATATGATTAGGAAATATTTATTTTATGTGGATATAAATGAGGGATATATTTTTGTGGTTAAAAATGAATGAGTTAATGTTGAGGTGTTTTATCTGTATTTTTGTCGGGACGGAGGTATTGAAAATCAAATTAGGGTTTTTAAGATATTTTATGAGGGTTAAAATTTTAAATCCGACCGTTGGATCGTGGTAATTTTTGGATATGTTATACATATATAAGTTGAGTATATGTCCACAAATTTTGAACCGTTAAAAATGAACGTATGATTTGTTATGAATTTTACGAGATGACTGGTTCAGAAATTATTGAATTTTCGGAGTTAATCATTTCGGTGGAAAATTCTAGAATTGGTGGGCCCCACTCTTGGTTGGTGAATAAATGTGCTGAAATTTTTATTCAAATGTGGTGGGTGGGAATAGTAGCAGGTAAAGCCATCAGGTTGCAGGTTAAGTCTGCTTCGGCGTGCTAACATTTTCCTATAAATAGACGGCTAAGTTAGAATTGAAAATCACACCAGAATTCATAAGTTTTCTCTCTTTCTCTCTATAGATTATTGAGTGTATTTTATGAGTATTTAGATACTTTGTGAGTTTCTATTCATCAGTGTAAGTTTTCTTCAGCCTTATACCGATCAGAAGTACTGCTCTTTTGAGGTAAGGGATAGTAAGGGATATTATTTTCTTCTTAATGATATTATTTTCTTCAATATCATTATGCTGAAATATTGATATGAGTTTTTATCAAATTTAGAACTTTTTGTGTCGGGGTTACTGTTCACGTATACGGTACTATTCACGAATACGGCACTATTCACCGAAAAATAAAAAATTTCCCTTTTTGTCCAAGATGTCTATTATGGTTATTATCTTTGATTGTATCCATGTTTTGATCTTTCTTTTTGAATTCTGCTTCACAATTGATTATTATGAAGTATTATTGATCTTGGATAAACTGTTATACGAATCCCTACTATTTGTCCTTCTGTCTCACTGGATTCATTCTCTTTAAGATATTTTTTATCATCCTCAGTCCTAAATGATGATATTACTGAATATCTTTGGCCTGTAGTACAAATATGTATGATTACTTGATGAATATCTTTGGCCTGTAGTGCAAAGATGAACAGGTGTTGAGATGAACATGACTGACAGGTGATACAAATGAATATCTTTGGCCTGTTGTGCAAAGATGAATATTTGGATAAAGATGATTATTACAGGGACAAAATATTGATGATGGACTTTTAAATCTTAGAAGATAGTAGAATTCTTTCTCTACTTGACTCTTCTAATGGTTTGCTGTTTCCGCTGCAGTTGTTGATCTAAAACTTGTTGTCGATTATATTCTATCAGATTTTTCTCTGTTGAAGACTAACGATAATTTGTTGTATATTATCTTAGTCATAATATTCTTTACTGGGCTAGTTGAGCTCACTCTTTTCCTTTTTGTTCCATTTTTCTTTCCAGGAGGTGAGAACATAGCAGGATCTAGTCGGGGTATGGAGTGATGGTTCTAAAAAGATGTTTTATCAGTCCTCACTATTTCTATAAAATAGTGTTTGAATAATTGTAATGAGGATTTATTTGAGTGTGGATATTGTCCAGAGGACAATATTTGTATTTAAACTCACAGTATGTGTTGTCATATTTTGCACGACAATTGTATTATTGAAGTTGTAGTTTGCTTTCTGTACCATGTATTTGGCGACTCAGAATGGGTGTTGTATACCTATTTTGGGGGCGTCACAGTTGGTATCAGAGCTATAAGTAAAGAGCCCCGAGCCTCTCGCTGGTGACTTCCTGTTGATTGGGGATGCACCGAAGCCAGACTCTCCGTAGGGGACGCCGTTCTGCGGTGGCAAACTGATAGGTACCACTGTGAGGTGCTGTCCACTGATGGGACATTTGTCACTGGTGGTATCAGAGCTTAGGGATATGGTCTCTGGCAGAGATCGGGGAATATAACTAGGAGGGGAGAGATGAGTAAATCATTCGCTAGTGTGTCCTACCTAAGCTTATTTGTTGGTCAGTCATAATATCGGGATATTATGTGATATGTTAATTTTTTCAATTAACCCTTGTTTTGGAGCTATAATTTAGAATGATATCTGAAATACAAGAGATGATCAACGGAGAAATCATGATGACAGGGAAGATGGAATCTGAAATGAAAGCAAGGTATTCTCAACTCTTTGAATTACCAGGTACGTAAATTTCGAGGATGAAATTTCATAAGGAGGGGAGATTGCAAGACCCCAAATTTTATGAAATAAAAATATTCAATTTTTCTATTTAGTAAATGGTTAAATTGATAAAAAGTTAAAGTTAAGGGTGTTATATGAATATTTTTTAAAATAAGCAAGTGGTTATAAAATATTCAGTTTGTCGGGGAATATTCGTTTGGTCGTGGAATATTCTTTCTGTCGGGGAATATTCGTACGACGACGCAGCTATTTGTGGGCCCCATAACGGAAAGCGATTGGATGAAGATAACGACAAAAATTGAGTTTTTATAATTAACGGCGTAGTTGTTACCGTTAACACTGTTGGAATACCCGGTGGTTAAAATACAGTAGCACACGGTATTGCACAGTATTTTTGAATTATTAATTCTTACGAAAGAAGGCACTACTCAATAATTATTACAGTAATTACTGTTCAATATTTTATTTTATTGATTCAATAATTACTACGTTGATATTTTATATTATTGTTGTTTCAATAATTATCATTGCACAGTATTTCCCATTATCAGATCAATAATTAATATTATTTGAATAATATTATTAGATAACATTATTGACAATGTCTAGAAAGTTTTGTCTAAGGAGAGGTTTGGTCATCTAATTGCGCGCCAGTAAGGAAAAATTCGTATTGGAAAGCCCCCTCTTTCCTGGGAACGGCCTGGTTGTCATAAATGTGATTCTGTAATATTATTTGTGAATAATTAATTATTGATTCATATGATAAGAAAATATTTATTTTATGTGGATATAAATAAGGGATATATTTTTGTGGTTAAAAATGAAAGAGTTAATGTTGAGGTGTTTTATCTGTATTTTTGTCGGGACGGAGGTATTGAAAATCAAATTAGGCTTTTTAAGATATTTTGCGAGGGTTATAATTTTTAATCTGACCGTTGGATCGTGGTAATTTTTGGATATGTTATACATATATAAGTTGAGTATATGTCCACAAATTTTGAACCGTTAAAAATGAACGTATGATTTGTTATGAATTTTACGAGATGACTGGTTCAGAAATTATTGAATTTTCGGAGTTAATCATTTCGGTGGAAAATTCTAGAATTGGTGGGCCCCACTCTTGGTTGGTGAAAAAATGTGCTGAGATTTTTATTCAAATGTGGTGGGTGGGAATAGTAGCAGGTAAAGCCATCAGGTTGCATGTTAAGTCTGCTTCGGCGTGCTAACATTTTCCTATAAATAGACGGCTAAGTTAGAATTGAAAATCACACCAGAATTCATAAGTTTTCTCTCTTTATCTCTCTAGATTATTGAGTGTATTTTGTGAGTATTTAGATACTTTGTGACTTTCTATTCATCAGTGTAAGTTTTCTTCAGCCTTATACCGATCAGAAGTACTGCTCTTTTGAGGTAAGGGATATTATTTTCTTCTTAATGATATTATTTTCTTCAATATCATTATGCTGAAATATTGATATAAGTTTTTATCAAATTTAGAATTTTTTGTGTCGGGGTTACTATTCACGTATACGGTACTATTCACGAATACGGCACTATTCATCGAAAAATAAAAATTTTCTCTTTTTATCCAAGATGTCTATTATGGTTACTATCTTTGATTGTATCCATGTTTTGATCTTTATTTTTGAATTCTGCTTCACAATTGATTATTATGAAGTATTATTAATCTTGGATAAACTGTTATACGAATCCCTACTATTTGTCCTTCTGTCTCACTGGATTCGTTCTCTTTAAGATATTTTTTATCATCCTCAGTCCTAAATAATGATATTACTGAATATCTTTGGCCTGTAGTGCAAATATGTATGATTACTTGATGAATATCTTTGGCCTGTAGTGCAAAGATGAACAGGTATTGAGATGAACATGACTGACAGGTGATACAAATGAATATCTTTGGCCTGTTGTGCAAAGATAAATATTTGTATAAAGATGATTATTACAGGGACAAAATATTGATGATGGACTTTTAAATCTTAGAAGATAGTAGAATTCTTTCTCTACTTGACTCTTCTAATGGTTTGCTGTTTCCGCTGCAGTTGTTGATCTAAAACTTGTTGTCGATTATATTCTATCAGATTTTTCCCTGTTGAAGACTAACGATAATTTGTTGTATATTATCTTAGTCATAATATTTTTTACTGGGCTAGTTGAGCTCACTCTTTTCCTTTTTGTTCCATTTTTCTTCCCAGGAGGTGAGAACATAGCAGGATCTAGTCGGGGTATGGAGTGATGGTTCTAAAAAGATGTTTTAGCAGTCCTCACTATTTCTGTAAAATAGTGTTTGAATAATTGTAATGAGGATTTATTTGAGTGTGGATATTGTCCAGAAGACAATATTTGTATTTAAACTCACAGTATGTGTTGTTGTATTTTGTACGACAATTGTATTATTAAAGTTGTAGTTTGCTTTCTGTACCATGTATTTGGCGACTCAGAATGGGTGTTGTATACCTATTTTGGGGGCGTCACAATTCTGCTACTTAACTACTTCCTTACTTCAGCTCTTCTTTAAAACGGTAAGGGGTGTTATTCTTTCTTATTCATGAAGAGAACTGTTGTTATTCCATATCTTATTATTCTGTTGGAATAACCTGTATACGCGGTCTACCCTATACTTGGTGACATTCTTCTATTATTCTGTTGGAACATCCTGTTTGTGTGTTTTACACTGGACCTGGTTCCGTCTTTATTATTATTCTGTTGGAACATCCTGTCTGTGTGTTTTACACCGGACCTGGTTCCATCTTTATTATTATTCTGTTGGAACATCCTGTCTGTGTGTTTTACACCGGATCTGATTTCCCGTCTTTATTATTATTCTGTTGGAACATCCTTTCTGTGTGTTTTATACCGGACCTGGTTCCGTCTTTATTATTATTCTGTTGGAATATCCTGTCTTTGCGTTTTACGCCGGACCTGGTTCCATTATTTATTATTCTGTTGGAATAACCTGTCTGTGCGGTCTATCGCATGCATGGTGATTTCTTTTGTTATTCCATTCTTTATTATACTCAGTTGGTTAAGTTTTGACTTCTATACTCCATGAAATTTGTGGAATAGACTTGATAATTGCGGTTCATCCAGTATCTTTTCATGAAAATATTCTTCTAAGCATTCTTGAATTTTACTCTACAAAGCAGTATCATGTTGACAATTTGGACGTTGTTAATTCTTGGATAAATTAATTCTTGAACTTGTTTTATTGAATTATTATATCATTGTCATCATCCTCATGTTTATAAAATGTTAAAAGTCATCTGTGGCTTGTAGTGCATAGATGGACTTGGTATGATTATGACCAGGAATTATTCGGTATAATCATGACCGTAATGTTACAAATGATGTGGTAAAAGTCCTCATTGGCCCGTAGTGAATTGATGGACAGTTGTTGGCATGATCATGACCATTAATGAATACACGAATATCCTTGGCCGTAGTGCAGGGGTGATTCGATGATGTGGATTATTTTATTAAGCTGAGTCCCAGTGATCACAGTGTTGAAAAACCTTTTAAATCATAAAAGATAGTAGAGTTTATTTTCTACTTGACTCTTTTAATGGATTGCTTGTTCCGCTGCAGTTAAACTTGATGTCTATTATATTTTATCAGTTTAACATTGTTGAAGGCTAATGATAATTTATTCTGCATTATCTTAGTCATAATATTTCTTACTGGGCTGGTTGAGCTCACCCTTTCTTTCACTATTCTCTTCAGGAAATGAGAACGTAGCTGGGGCAAGTCGGGGAACGGAGTGATGGTGCGAATGATAGTATTAGTTAGTAGTCCTCACTATTTTATGTAATGGTGTGTTAATAAATGTAATGAGGATTCCTTTTGAGTATGAATACTCTCTAGAAGATAATATTTGTATTCAAACTCACAGTTTATGTTTTGTCGTATTGTACACGACAGTTGTAGTAGTAAGTTGTATTTGTATTTTGTACTATGTATCTGACGACCCAAGATGGGTGATGTATACCTAATTTTGGGGGTGTCACAGCTCACATCTTCTTGCAACACCTCATCCATACCAAACATGTTATTAGCATTAAATGAAAATGTTTTAGTAGTGACTACTGTGTACCAGGGGCTTTGAGTATTTACGACATTAGGAGCGTAATACACTTGAGTCACTTGACTTGCTAACACGTACACATCATCAGGCTTTAACACCGACTTGATATCCACGGTTGTGATTCTATTACGATCAACTTTAACCCCCTTTTCTGTATCAAACCAGCTACACTTAAATGTAACTACCTTTTTGTCGCCGTGATAATTGAGCACAATTACATCCTGTAAACAACCATAGTAATTGGACTCAGAATCTTGGTAGCAGCTTCCTAACACCACAACCTCAGAATTGACTGATGTGATTTCATGCAAGTCATCGACTCTAAATCTGTACCCATTCATGATGCAACCAGGAAAAGAACTAACAACTTTGTAAGGTCCTCGAATGACATCTATAAAACGCTCAGAAATATTCTCCGCTTCAACCCTTTTCTTAAACCACTGTTGGAAATTAGCATTAGTGAATGTTTCTAATTCTGCTGCAGTAAAAGTTGGTTTAGAAGCATACACTTCCTCTTCGAATGAACTGCGATATTAGTAAAATGACTACACTTGTAAATTGTACTAAATGGAGCAAATAAGCTTAGACTTACGTGAGGTATGATGATACTTCAGGCATATTTAGAAGCACGTATGTAGATACAATCTTCAACTCTTTGTCGCTTAAGTAAGTCAGCGTCTCAGGGCCAAATGGTTTAGCCAGATATGTGAATACACCTAACTCATCATCAGCATGATCAGTCATTGGACCAACAACCTCATCCCTTCCTAAATGGTTGTGCTTCGTTGAGACAACATCGTCAAAATACAATGAGCAGAAGTTGACAAGCTCTTCCTCTGTATATCGTTCAGCAATAGAACCCTCTACACGAGCTTTATTCTTGACCTTTTGTTTTAATCGGTGCATATACCTACTGTGACGCCCCCAAAATTAGGTATACATCACCCATCTTGGGTCGCCAGATACATGGTACAGAATTCAAATACAACTTACTAATACAACTGTTGTGTACAATACGACAAAACATAAACTGTGAGTTTGAATACACATATTGTTTACTAGAGATTATACAAACTCAAAAGGAGTCTTCATTACAATCATTATCACACTATTACATAAAATAGTGAGGACTACTAGCTAATACTATCATCCGGACCATCACTCCGTTCCCCGACTCGTTCCAGCTACGTTCTCATTTCCTGAAGAGAACAATGAAAGAAGGGGTGAGCTCAACTAGCCCAGTAAGAAATATTATGACTAAGATAATGCAGAATAAATTATCATTAGCCTTCAACAATGTTAAACTGATAATATATAACAACATCAAGTTTAACTGCAGCGGAACAAGCAATCCATTAAAAGAGTCAAGTAGAGAAAAAAATCTACTATCTTTTATGATTTAAAAGGTTTTTCATCACTGTTATCGCTGAGACTTAGCTTAATAAATAATTCACAACATCAAATCACCCCTGCACTACGACCAAGGATATTCTTTAGTATCACGACCACAATTATCCATGCACTACGGGCCAAGAATATTTGTGTATTCATTAATGGTCATGATCATGCCAACAACTGTCCATCAATGCACTACGGGCCAATGAAGACTTTTACCACATCATTTGTAACATTACGGTCATGATTATACCGAATAACCCCTGGTCATAATCATACCAAGTCCATCTATGCACTACTGGCCACAGATGACTTTCAACATATTATAAACATGAGGATGATGACAATTCAATAAAACAAGTTCAAGAATTAATTTATCCAAGAACTAATAACGTCCAAATTGTCAACATGATACTACTTTGTGGAGTAAAACTCAAGAATGCTTAGAAGAATATTTCCATGAAAAGATACTGGATGAAGCGCAATTATCAAGGATATTCCACTAATTTCATGGAGTATAGAAGTTAAAACTTTAACCAACTGAGTATAATAAAGAATGGAATAACAAAAGAAATCACCAGGTATGCGATAGACCGCACAGACATGTTATTCCAACAGAATAATAAATAGTGGAACCAGGTCCGGCGTAAATGCACAGACATGATGTTCCGACAGAATAATAAATAATGGAACCAGGCCCGGCGTAAACGCACAGACAAGATATTCCGACAGAATAATAAATAATGGAACCAGGTCCGGCGTAAACGCACAGACAGGATATTCCGACAGAATAATAAACAACGGAACCAGGTCATGCGTAAACGCACAGACAGGATGTTCCAACTGAATAATAAAGAACAGAATAACATGAGAATTTCACCAAGTATAGGGTAGCCCGCGTATACAGGTTATTCCAACAGAATAATAAAGAATGGAATAACAGAAGTTCTCTTCATGAATAAGAAAGAAATAATACTCCCTACCTTAAGAAGAAGAGTACTAGATATATGAGTGGTGAAGTAGCAGAATACTTTTCTTCTTTCTCTCTATAATTTCTCTCTAAAGGGTTTCAGTGAATTCATAAGAAATAATGAAGGAATGAGCTACTATTTATAGAAGAATGGACTGCATAGTAACTAACTCATGAACGGTCCAGATTAATTTACTTTAATCTGATGATCCATATTTAAAGTAAAATCTTTTAAATAAAATATAATATATTCTATTTATAATCTAATAAAACGAATAACTTTATAAAATATTTTACTATACAAACACTATGCAGGCACTATGCAAAAACTATACATAATAAAATATAATATATTCTAATTATTGTCTAATAAAATGGATAACTTTATAAAAGTATTCTGTTTTATATAAAAGGATTTTACTATTAGTCTAATAAAACGAATAACTTTATAAAAGTATTCTGCTTTATATAAAAAGCTTTTCTGTTTTATTATATTAATAATACCAATAAAATAAAACTGAGTGACTTATCACATAAGCATTAATAATCAATACCGTGTGCTACTGTACAACTACGCGTATTACTGTACTTTTAACACCGGGTGTTTCAACAGTTAACGGTAAAACTTCCGCCATTATTTTTATAAAGTATTTTTATCGTTTTCTCAATCCGACAATAATTCTGCTGTGGGGTCTACCAATGATTGTGTCGTTGTACGAATATTCCCTGTTAAAACGAATATTTCCCGACCAATCGAATATTATATAACAACTTACGTACTTTACAAAATTTATAAATATTACCCACAACTATAACATTATATCAAATTAACTCCATAATATTCAAAAATGATATTTATAGAAATTCATCTTTATTTATAAAAGTTGGGGTCTTACAACCTCCCCTTCTTATGAAATTTTGCCCTCGAAATTAGGATACGTACCTAGTATATCGAAGAGGTAAGGATACCTTGATTTTATTTCAGATTCTAAGTCCAGGTCATTTCCTCAACATCGTGGTTTCTCCACAAAACTTTGTCATGAGGTATAACCTTGGAGAGTAGAATATGTTCCTTCTTATCCAAGATTTGAACAGAAACTTCTTCATACGTCAAATCTTTCGCTATTTCGTCCGGTTCTAACTCAATAATGTGGTTCGGGTCTTCTACATATTTACGTAACATGGATATGTGAAAAATGTTATGAACACAAGACATACTTGGCGGTAAAGCGAGTCTATAAGCCACAGTTCCTACTCGATCGAGGATTAAAAATGGACCGATGAATCGAGGATTGAGCTTTCCTCTCTTTTCAAACCTCGTAACTCTTTTCCATGGAGCAACACGTAAGAACACATGATCTCCTATATCAAATTCCACGTCCTTTCGATGAAGATCAGCATAACTCTTTTGTCGATCTTGTGAGATTTTTATATGTTGTCGGATCGTTTGAATCTTTTCTGTAGTCATACGTACCAACTCTGGTCCCAACAACGTTACTTCACCCACCTCATCCCAGCATACTGGAGAACGACACTTTCTTCCATACAACGCTTCGAATGGAGCCATGCCAATACTTGCTTGATAACTGTTATTGTAGGAAAACTCCACCAATGATAAGAACTTGTCCCAATTTCCCTTGAAGTCAAGGACACAGAGTCTTAATAAATCTTCCAGAGTTTGAATAATCCTCTCTGATTGTCCGTCCGTCTGAGGATGATATGCCGAACTAAATCGTAAATCCGTGCCCATAGCTTTTTGCAAACTAACCCAAAATTGTGAAGTGAATCTTGGGTCTCGATCAAAAACTATGGATACTAGCATACCATGCAGTCTTACAATCTCGTTTATGTACATACGAGCAAGACGTTCAAGTGTATAAGTTTCTCGTATCGGTAAGAAATGAGCAGACTTGGTCAATCTATCAACAATGACCCAAATCGCATCTATACCTTAAGAAACCTTAGGAAGACCGGTAACGAAATCCATGGTAATGTGCTCCCACTTCTATTCTAGAATTTCAAGTGGTTGCAATGGACCTTTTGGTACTTGATGCTCCGCTTTAACTCGTTGACAAGTTAGACACCTTGAGATAAACAGCGATATCTCTCTCTTCATATTGCTCTACCAAAATGTATGACGAAGATCATGATATATTTTGGTACTCCCAGGATGGATTACAAACGGTGTGTTGTGCACCTCCATCATGATTTCATACTTTAAATCAGGGTTGTTAGGAACACAAAGTCTGGAGTTGACTCGAAGTATTCCTTCTTCATTGATTCTTGCTTCCGGCATAGCACCTTCTTGCACTTTCTTCCTCATACGCATCAGCTCCAGGTCTGTAGCTTGAGCTGCTTTAACTTTATCAATTAAAGTCGGTTCTACTCGTATATTCGCCATCATCACATGGGTCCCTGGAGTCTTTAACTCTATCTCCATCCTTTGCAAGTCACATAAAATGGGCCTTTGTGTTGCCAATATCGCACTCGTACTTGCATATGATCTTCTACTCAATGTGTCAGCTACCACGTTCGCTTTTCCAGGATGGTATTGGATGGTATGATCATAATATTTCAACAGTTCAAGCCAACGTCGTTGTCGCATATTGAGTTCCTTTTGAGTGAAGAAATATTTGAGGCTTTAATGATCCGTAAAGATCTCCACCTTCTCTCCATACAAGTAATGCCTCCAAATGTTAAGTGCAAAGACAATAGCTGCCAACTCTAGATCATGAGTAGGATAATTTCTCTCATATTTTTTAAGTTGTCGCGAGGCATATGCTATGACTTTCCCATGTTGCATGAGAACACATCCCAACCCTTTGTCCGAAGCATCACTGTAGATGACAAATCCCTCCGAGCCAGATGGTATTGTCAGAACGGGTGCAGAAATGAGTCTCCTCTTGAGTTCTTGAAAACTCTTCTCACATTTTTCGCTCCAATCGAACTTTGTATCTTTCCGAGTCAGCTGAGTTAATGGAGTAGCGATTCGAGAAAATCCTTCTACGAATCTCCGATAATAACCAGCTAAACCAAGAAAGCTACGTACTTCGGTCATTGATTTAGGTTGCTCCCAGCTTTGAATTGCTTCAATCTTTGCCGGGTCAACAGATATTTCATCACTTGATACTACGTGCCAAAGGAATGCTACCTCCTCCAGCCAGAACTCGCATTTCTTTAACTTGGCATAAAGCTTGTATTCACGAAGCTTTTGGAGTACCAACCTCAAGTGTTGCTCATGATCTTCACGGCTTTTGGAATAAATAAGGATGTCATCAATAAAGACGACCACAAAGTGATCCAAATATTCCTTGAATACTTATTTCATCATATCCATGAAGGCAGCAGAAGCATTAGTCAACCCAAAGGACATGACTAGGAATTCATAATGCCCGTACCGAGTTCTGAAAGCCGTCTTTGGAATTTTCTCAGTTCTAACCTTCAGCTGATGATATCCAGAACGAAGATCGATCTTTGAAAAGAATTGTGCTCCTTGCAACTGGTCAAACAGGTCATCAATACGTGGTAATGGGTACCTATTTTTGATGGTGACATGATTCAACTCCCGATAATCAATACAAAGTCACATACTCCCATCTTTCTTCTTCACGAATAGAACAGGAGCACCCCAAGGAGAAGTACTAGGACGAATAAGGCCAATGTCTAATAATTCCTGCAGTTGGGTCTTTAACTTCTGAAGTTCAATAGGAGCCATTCGATATGGGGCTTTAGAAATGAGTTTTGTACCGAGTTCAAGGTCGATACAAAATTTAATTTCACGCTCTGGGGGTAGGCCAGGAAGTTCTTCAGGAAATACGTCAGGGAATTTATTAACAATAGAAATATCATTCAAAACTGACGTATTTTTGTTTAGATCCGTGACATGAGCTAAGAAAGCTTGACATCCGTTTTTCAATAAACGAATAGCTTTATGGCTTGAGATGACCATGATTGATTTTAATGGTTTGGTCGCTTGAATTCGCATAATAGGTTGATTAGGAATATGAAAACTAACAACCTTACAAAAATAATCAATTTTAGCATGATGAGTAGTTAACCAATCAATCCCTAGAATCACGTCAAATACAAGTATTTTCAATGAAATAAGATCGACAGGTAATATGAGGGTACCGATTTGAACCAAACAAGACTTATAAACAGTGGATGTAATGAAGGTTTCTCCCAACAGAGTTTCCACAGATAAGTCAAAGTCTAATTTTTCCGGAGTCAAATTTAATCGTTGAGCGCAAGTAGGAGAAGTAAAAGAATGGGTAGAACCGGAATCAAATAAAGTATAGACATCGCTAGAGTTTATGATAAGCTTACCCGTGATGACCTCATTCGGGTTCCTTACTTTCTGGGAGGTCACAACAAACGCTCTCCCTTGCACTACCGGTTTTGACTTTTCTGGGACGGCCTTTGGTGCCTTCATCCTAGCTGAACTTGTTTTTGGTAAACGACAAAATTGAGCTAAATGACCTTCTCTTCCACAATTATAACATGTTTTAGACGGCATCACACAGTTTGGACTGATGTGTCCCTCCCCTCCGCATTTGAAACATATGATAGGTGGTCGTTCTCCTTCCTTAACAATGGGTGCTGGTGCAGACGTCTTTCCATCATTGTTGAATATCCTCTTCTTGAAATGTCCATTCTTATTATTTTGGCCCTGATTACCACCGAAGTGGTTACCATTTCTGGCCTGTTAATTTCCTCCACGCTTATTGTCACCGCTTCGATGACTGCTCTCACTGGTATAATAATTTTGCCGGCTGCTCTCTTTTAGTTGCGTTGACTCGTTATCGCGCTCCACTAACTGAGCCCTATTCACAACATCTGAATACAAACACAGTTTATGAGAAATAAGATGTTGACGTATCTCAGGTTTCAAACCTCGTAAAAATATTCGCGTCATTCGTCTTCATTATCCACCAAGTGGGACGCAAACCAGGATAACTCAGCAAATTTAGCCTCATACTACGACACGGTCATATTATTCTGCTCCAACTTGATGAACTCTACCTCTTTTATGTGACGAATACTTTCGGGAAAGTACTTGTCGTTGAATAGTTCTTGGAACTTCTCCCAAGACATCTTCAGTGCAGCAGGTTGAGTACGCTTTACCGATTCCCACCAGTAATCTGCCTCTCCTCGCAACATAAAGGTGGCAAGGGAACCTTTTGCTCCTCGGCGCATCCCAAGACATCAAATATCTTGGTGATCTGCTTTATCCACGTCTCCGCCTTAAGTGGTTTTGGCTCTCCAATAAACTCCGGTGGTCCCAGCTCCTTGAACTGTTTAGCAGTGACCGTTCGAGAGTTTTCAGTGTTTCCACCTACATTTTGGACAGGAGCCGCTCTCGCCTGCTGTTGCATGAACTGCATAAAGCTTCTGAACATTTTATCATTCATTATTTGGTCAGTGTTGTTGTTTGCATGAGGATTGTCGCCTTCCTGATGCACATTATCCCGATTATTGATATGTGGTGAATCAACGGTCACATTTGCTCCATTGCTATTCTCAACATTCTCGGATGTCATTTTTAAATACTTCCACAAAACAAAAGTTAATTGATATGTAACATATTATCCCTATATTCAGACCGACCAATTAAATACCATGCAAATAAACTTAGGGAGGTCATACTAGTGAGGGAATTCCCCGTCTCTCCCCTCCTAGTTCTATTCTCACATCTTAGCCAGGGATCATATCCCTAAGCTTTGATACCAACTGTGACACCCCCAAAATTAGGTATACATCACCCATCTTGGGTCGCTAGATACATGGTACAGAATTCAAATACAACTTACTAATACAACTGTCGTGTACAATACGGCAAAACATAAACTGTGAGTTTGAATACAAATATTGTCTACTAGAGATTATACAAACTCAAAAGGAGTCCTCGTTACAATTATTATCACGCTATTTCATAGAATAGTGAGGACTACTAGCTAATACTATCATCCGGACCATCACTCCGTTCCCCGACTCATCCCAGCTACGTTCTCATTTCCTGAAGAGAACAGTGAAAGAAGGGGTGAGCTCAACTAGCCCAGTAAAAAATATTATGACTAAGATAATACAGAATAAATTATCATTAGCCTTCAACAGTGTTAAACTGATAAAATATAACAACATCAAGTTTAACTGCAGCGGAACAAGCAATCCATTAAAAGAGTCAAGTAGAGAATAAAATCTACTATCTTCAATGATTTAAAAGGTTTTTCATCACTGTTATCGCTGAGACTCAGCTTAATAAATAATCCACAACATCAAATCACCCCTGCACTACGGCCAAGGATATTCTTTAGTATCACGACCATAATTATCCATGCACTACGGGCCAAGAATATTTGTGTATTCATTAATGGTCATGATCATGCCAACAACTGTCCATCAATGCACTACGGGCCAATGAAGAATTTTACCACATTATTTGTAACATTACGGTTATGATTATACCGAATAACCCCTGGTCATAATCATACCAAGTCCATCTATGCGCTACTGGCCACAGATGACTTTCAACATATTATAAACATGAGGATGATGACAATTCAATAAAACAATTTCAAGAATTAATTTATTCAAGAACTAATAACGTCCAAATTGTCAACATGATACTACTTTGTAGAGTAAAACTCAAGAATACTTAGAAGAATATTTCCATGAAAAGATACTGGATGAAGCGCAATTATCAAGGATATTCCACTAATTTCATGGAGTATAGAAGTCAAAACTTTAACCAACTAAGTATAATAAAGAATAGAATAACAAAAAAAATCACCAGGCATGCGATAGACCGCACAGACAGGTTATTCCAACAGAATAATAAATAGTGGAACCAGGTCCGGCATAAACGCACAGACAGGATGTTCAGACAGAATAATAAATAATGGAACCAGGTCCGGCGTAAACGCACAGACAGGATATTCCGACAGAATAATAAATAATGGAACCAGGTCCGGCGTAAACGCACAGACAGGATATTCTGACAGAATAATAAACAACGGAACCAGGTCATGCGTAAACGCACCGACAGGATGTTCCAACTGAATAATAAAGAACAGAATAACAGGAGAATATCACCAAGTATAGGGTAGCCCGCGTATACATGTTATTTCAACAGAATAATAAAGAATGGAATAACAGAAGTTCTCTTCATGAATAAGAAAGAAATAATACTCCCTACCTTAAGAAGAAGAGTACTAGATATATGAGTGGTGAAATAGCATAATACTTTTTTTCTTTCTCTCTATAATTTCTCTCTAAAGGGTTTCAGTGAATTCGTAAGAAATAATGAAGGAATGAGCTGCTATTTATAGAAAAATGGACTGCATAGTAACTAACTCATGAACGGTCCAGATTGATTTACTTTAATCTGACGGTCCATATTTAAAGCAAAATTTTTTAAATAAAATATAATATATTCTATTTATAATCTAATAAAACGAATAACTTTATAAAAGATTTTACTATGCAAATACTATGCAGGCACTATGCAAACACTATGCATAATAAAATATAATATATTCTAATTATTGTCTAATAAAATGGATAACTTTATAAAAGTATTTTGTTTTATATAAAAAGATTTTACTATTAGTCTAATAAAACGAATAACTTTATAAAAGTATTCTGTTTTATATAAAAAGCTTTTCTGTTTTATTACATTAATAATACCAATAAAATAAAACTGAGTGACTTATCACATAAGCATCAATAATCAATACTGTGTGCTACTGTGCAACTACGCATATTACTGTACTTTTAACACCGGGTGTTTCAACAGTTAACGGTAAAACTTCCGCCGTTATTTTTATAAAGTATTTTTGTCGTTTTCTCAATTCGACAATAATTCCGATGTGGGGTCCACCAATGATTGTGCCGTTGTACGAATATTCCCTGTTAAAATGAATATTTCTCGACCAATCGAATATTATATAACAACTTACGTACTTTACAAAATTTATAAATATTACCGACAACTATAACATTATATCAAATTAACTCCATAATATTCAAAAATGATATTTATAGAAATTCATCTTTATTTATAAAAGTGTGGGTCTTACACCTACGATAAATAATATGCAGACAAATTGAAGTATTATTAATATGAGCAGGATAGAGCAATTAGCAGTTTATATATTACCTCTCAAAAGGATACATCCACCGATATTACACCGATCCTCCAAGTTTGAGTTCATACGGCAGATGAATAGGCAGATGTTCCATGGAGTCAAAAAATCCTGGAGGGAAGATCATTTCAAGCTTGCACATGGTAAGCACGATATTCTTCTCCATCTGCTCGACATCATTGTACTTAATTATAGTTGAGAAAATATCTTGAAAGAAATTTGACAGTTCGATCAATGCATCCAGAACTTTTCTGGGTAACATCTCACGAAATGCAATTGGAATTAACTTTTGCATGAATACATGACAATCGTGACTCTTGAATCCAGAAAATTTTAATTGTTCAACCTTAAAACAACGTGTTATGTTCGACGCATAACCATCTGGGAGCTTTAACCCACTAACCCACTTACAGACGTCTTTAACTTGTTGCTTAGTAAGACAAAATGGAGCTTTAGGTTTCGTAGTGTTAGGGCGAAGCCACAATTCTAGCCTAATGTTCAATGCCTCCAAATCTCTTCGAGCATTGTCATTGCCTTTAGTTTTACCACTCGCATCTAACACGGTGTAAAACAAGTTCTCAAAAACATTCTTTTCGGTATGCATGACATCTATACAATGACGAACTGAAAGTGTGCCCCAATACGGAAACTCAAACCATATAGGCAAGTGTGTCCAATTATGAGTCTTCCCGTACCCGACTGCTCTCAATTTACTGTGTTCCTTCCCCGGCAAAGGAAAATCAAGTTGATTCAACCAGCCCAAGACCTCACTACCCGACAGCCAACCAACAACCCCCTTTTTCTCTATCTTTCTGTTGAACTGTGCAGACATCTTTCTGTAATTATGATCAAGAGGCAAGAATCTACGAGCAGTTCTAAAGAAACTACATTTCCGCCCATGCTGCAACTGGTTGCCTTGCACATCCCCCATACACATTGGACATGACAGCTTCCCGTGAGTTGACCAACCACTAACCATCCCAAGAGCCGAAAAGTCAGTGATAGTCCATAATAGGGATGCCTTCATCACAAAATTCTCGTATATAGATTTATCATACGTCTGAACCCCTGTTTCCCACAATATCTTTAGTTCATCCACTAACGGTCGAAGGTACACATTAAGGTCTTTTGTAGGACTTTTATCCCCCGAAATTAGTAAAGTCAAAAACAGATACGGATCCCTCATGTACATTGTCGGTGGAAGATTACAAGTGACCATAATGACTGGCCAAACTGAGTACGGCTGGCTAAAATTATTAAAAGGGCAAATGCCATCAGTAGCCATGCCAAGCCTAACATTCCTAACTTCTTCCGCAAACTCAGGATAATTTACATCAAATCTCTTCCATTCATCTTCATCTGCTGGGTGAGTTAGCTGACCAGGCACGACATCCCTTATTCGATGCCAACTTATATGTTGAGCCGTATAAGATGACATGAATAGCCGCTGAAGTCTCGACGCAAGTGGAAAGTACCGTAAGATTTTCCTGGGAATATGTTTCTCCTTCCCCCCACATTTTCTAACCTTGTAGCGCGATAAGCTGCATATATCACATTGTCCCTTATCTCTGTCCTCCCCATAGTATAACATACAATCCTGCTCACAAGCATCGATTTTCTGATACCCCATATTTAACCCCTTGACCATCTTCTTTACTTCGTTATAATTCGCAGGAAGAGTATGATCCTTGGGTAAGAACTATCCAATTATAGTGAGCAAATCGTTGAAACCTCTCTCACTACAGTCGTGCTCATTCTTGAAGTGTAAGAGCTTCGTCACTGTAGAAAGCTTGGTGTCCGTATCATTTTCTGGATACAACGCGACCCCAAATTCAGATAGCAACTTGTAAAAGGCAGCAGCTGTATCATTTGGTACTTGCTTCGCACTGCTTGAAGAAGGTTCATATTCAGCCCAGTCAATAGTAGTAGGGCCATAAACATCGACCAACATCTCAACTGGATCATAGTGTTCGACGTATGAATCCCGTGGAATTGGTTGTTCCAGAATATTTTCAATCACTTCTGATTCCCCGTGATGAGACCATACGAAGTACCCATCCACAAATCCACGAGAAAATAAGTCGAATTTAATCTCGTCGACTTTCTTCCAAATCAGATTTTTACACTTGACACCCGGCCATCGCATCTTCCCGTTCGGATCATCCGTATGTTCTAGTGCTTTGTTCAAGAAATCTAAAACCCCAACATGATAAGCTGAGACTAATCCCCTCCCATCACTAGGTATCCTACGGTACATCCAATTTCGGTCGGCTAGCATTTTTAACTACACAGAAGTACGCATTAAGTTAATTTGGATATTCATCCGTGAATTAGATTTATCTAGTATCTCTACAGGACAGGGGTAAGGCTTATATCCCGTTATTGGATGCGTCTCGTCACTAGTGCAAACACGTTGAGTACGTTTCATGAGTTTCAAGAAAATTTTGGCAGCACCTCCCCATGGTCTCCAAGCACACGAAATAGACTAAGATAACTTAATCTAAGTATGCACTCAGAGAACATATAGAGATAACAGTCGATTAATTCTCAAAATAACAAAAAATGTACCGATTTGTATTTACACCGGCCTAAGTGAGAGACATAATATCCAATAACAGTCCCAAATAGGGGATTGTTCGACATTCACCCCTATTGAGTGTATGTCAAACGGGTTTCTAAGTTTCAAAGTATAGTACATATATAATTGAAAAGGCTACTTAGTTTGTTGAAAATTATGGCAAACTAAGCAAATGCTACTTAGTTTAATTATGAGAATTGTTATGTGGAATCTCTACTTGAGTTGGCAACCGGGAAAAAAAAGGGTCGTAGTTCCTGTTGTGTCCTATACTCGAATAATAAAGTTAATTCAATTATTGCAAACATTCCTCACTGTTCCATCATAACAGATGACAACATCCCGAAGGAGTTCCATTAAGCTATTGAACAAAGTTTCAGCTTAAGCAACCCTCTAGATGAACGAACAATCACTTCTCTGCTAGGAATGAATCATCTTCCCATATGGGTCCAATCCATGATATAGGCAGCTTCTCACCACTCTGAATTCCTCAAATGGATAGTTCTCATACAAGAGGTGAGACGTTCTGTGAGAACTACCCATCTGAGGAATTCGGAGTGGTGAGAAGTTATTTATATCATGGATTGGACTCATATGGGAAGATGATTCAATCCTATGAGAGAATTGATCGTTCTCTCATTTAGAGGGTTGCTTAACCTAGAACTTTGTTCAACAACTTACTGGCACTCCTTCCGGATGTTGCCATCTGTTATGATGGAACAGTGAGGAATGTCTGCAGTAATTCAATTACCTTTATTATTAGAGTATAGGACAGAAACAGGAACTACGACCCCCTTTTTTTTTTAATTGTTGCTGAAGAACCGATTGGAGTACTATTAGCTGTAACTGCTATGTCGAAACTTGCATACAAGAAAGAGTACATATATTTAGGGAGAGTATTATTGCATTTATTAAAAATTGTAGCAAACTAAGCAAATGCTACTTAGTTTATTTTGCCAATGATAAACTAAGTAAGTGGTACTTAGTTTATGAGAATTGTTATTTAGGATCTATAGAGACTACTGTTCGACATTGACTTCTTGCTACTTAGTTTATTTTGCCAATGATAATAAACTAAGTAAGTGGTACTTAGTTTATGAAAATTGTTATTTGGAATCTATAGCTAGAGACTACTGTTCGACATTCACTCATACTTAGTTTATTATTGTATTTTTTTTATTTTAATTTGTAGTATATTCTATAATTGGCTTATTTATTTATTAAATTTACTTTATTAAATTAAATTAAATTAAATCATTTTATTTTATTTTATTTATTAAACTAAATTACATTAAATTTTTTATTACTTCTAATTTTATTTTGTATTATATTATATAAGTTCTAATTTAATTTAATTTAATTTGATTTCTTAATTAAAATTATTTTATTTTATTTTATTTTATCTTGTATTATATTATATAATTTTTAGTGTTTTTTATCGGGAAAGTACTTGTCGTTGAATAATTCTTGGAACTTCTCCCAAGACATCTTCAGTGCGGCAGGTTGAGTACGCTTTACCGATTCCTACCAGTAATCTGCCTCTCCTCGCAACATAAAGGTGGCAAAGGGAACCTTTTGCTCCTCGGAACATCCCAAGATATCAAATATCTTGGTGATCTGCTTTATCCACGTCTCTGCCGTAAGTGGTTCTGGCTTTCTCAAAAACTCCGGTGGTCCCAGCTCCTTGAACTGCTTAGCGGTGACCATCCGAGAGTTGCCAGTGTTTCCACATGCATTTTGAACAAGAGTCCCCCTCGCCTGATGTTGCATGAATTGCATAAAGCCTTTGAACATCCCATCGTTCATCATTTGATCGGTGTTGTTGTTTACCTGAGGATTATTGTCATCCTGATGCACATTATCCTGGTTATTGATCGTTGGTGACTCAACGGTCTCATATGCTTCATTGCTTATCACAACATTTTCAGATGCCATTTTCAAATACTGCCACAAAACAATGGTTAATTGACATATCACATATTATCCCTATACTCTAACCGACCAATTAAATACCAAATAAACTTAGGTAGGTCATACTAGCGAAAGAATTCTCCGTCTCTCCCCTCCTAGTTCTTGTCTCACATCTCAGCCAGGGATCATATCCCAAAGCTTTGATACCAACTGTGACGCCCCCAAAATAGGTATACATCACCCATTCTGAGTCGCCAAATACATGGTATAGAAATAAATACAACTTCAATAATACAATTGTCGTGCAAAATATGACAACACATATACTGTGAGTTTGAATACAACTATTGCCTAATAGAGAGTATACAAACTCAAAAAGAGTCCTCATTATAATTATTGATACACTATTTTACAAAATAGTGAGGACTACTAAAATAACTATCTTGAATTACCACTTCATACCCCGGCTAGTTCCTGCTAAATTCTCTTCTCCTGAGAAGAACAATGGAACAAAAAGGAAATGGGTGAGCTCAACTAGCCCAGTAAAGAATATTATGACTAAGATAATATACAACAAATTATCATTAGCCTTTAACAAGGAAAAATCTAATAAAATATAATAGACAGTAAGTTTTAGATCAACAACTGCAGCGAAAATAACAATCCATTAGAAGAATCAAGTAGAGAAAGAATTCTACTATCTTCTAAGATTTAAAAGTCCATCATCAATATTTTATCCCTGTAACATCAATCAATATACATCTTGAATCAAATATTTATCTTTGCACTACATGCCAAAGATATTCATTTGTATCATCAGTTGGTCATGTTCATCTCAACACCTGTTCATCTTTGCACTACGGGCCAAAGATATTCATTAGGTAATCATTCATCTTTGCACTACAGGCCAAAGATATTCATTAATATCATCATTTAAGACTAAGGATGATGAAAAATATTTTAAAGGAACGAATCCAGTGAAACAAAATAACAAATATTAGATATTCGTATTACAGTTTATCCAAGATCAATAATACTCTATAATAACCGATTTTGAAGCAAAATTCAAGAATAAAGATAAAAACATGGATACAATCAAAGATAGTAACCATAATAGACATCTTGGACAAAAAGAAAAAAATTTTATTTTTCGGTAAATAGTGTCATATTCGTGAATAGTAACCCCGACACAAAAAGTTTTAAATTTGATAAAAAGTTCAGACCAATATTTCGGCATAATGATATTGGAGAAATAATATCATTTACAAAGAAAATAACATCTATTACCTCAAAAAGACAGTACTTCTAGCTGGAATACTGGATATAGTGTTGAAGGAACTTGCACCGTATAGCAACACTTAAAGTATCAAAATACTCACAAGAATACGCTTGATAATATAGAGAGAGAAAGAGAGAAAGAGAGAAAACTTGTTTCTGGTGTGATTTTCAATTCTAACTTAGCCCTCTATTTATAGAAAAATGTTAGCAAGCCGAAGCAGACTTGACCTGCTACCTGATGGCTTTATGTAAGACCCCAACTTATTATTAATGAAATTAAATTTCCTCTATTTATTATTTTGAAATAGTAAGGGTTGATTTGATTAATGTGGTTAGTTATGGGTAAAATGCGCAAATTTTTTAAATAAACAAGTGGTTATAAAATATTCATTTTTATCGGAGAATATTCGTTTGGTCGTGGAATATTCTTACTGTCGGAGAATATTCGTACGACAGCGCAGCCTTGTGTGGGCCCCATAACGGAAAGCAATTAGATGAAGAAAACGATAAGTATAAGTTATTTATAAATAACGGCGTAGTTTTTACCGTTAATATGATTGGAATACCCGGTGGTTAAAACACAGTAATACGCGTTGTTGCACAGTAGCACACGGTATTGCACCAATTATTGATTCTTACGTAAGAAGGCACTACTCAATAATTGTTACAGTAATTACTGTTCAGTATTTTATTTTATTGATTCAATAATTACTGCGTTTATATTTTATATTACTGTTATTTCAATAATTGTCACTACACAGTATTTTCTATTATCGGAGTAATAATTCATATTATCTGAATAATATTATTAGATAACATTATTGGCAATGTCTAGAAAGTTCTGTCTAAGGAGAGGTTTGGTCACGCTAGTAAGGAGAAATTCTTATTGGAAAGCCCCCTCTTTCCTAGGAACTGTCTGGTTGTCAGTATTGTGATTCTGTAATATTATTTGTGAATAATTAATTATTAATTTATATGATGAGAAAATATTTATTTTATGTGGATATAGATGGAGAAAATTTTTAAAGTGACAATTGTTGAAAATCGATATTTTATCTTTTCTGATAAAATAATATTTTATTATATTATTATAATATAATAATGATGATATTTTTACAATGAATGTGGGATATATGGGTATATGAGGAGGAAGAGTATTTTTGTTGTAAAAGTTATTTAAAACATGCTAAACATGTCTGTGGGCCCATTTCTTAACTGAAATTTGATTATAACCTGTAAAATCGTCCGTTTGTGGATTTCAGTCAATTTCTGTCTGGAATTTAGAAAAACTTTCTTCTGTAAAGTTGTAGATAATGGAATTTCCTATGGAAAAAACATAAGATTCAAATTTTTCTGACAAAAAGGCCATTTATTATGAATTATTGAAGTTCCGAAGTTCCGAAATAATTGATTTTTAGAAGTTTTAATTATTTTTTTAAGAAAAACATTTTTTACATTTTTGGGCCTCATTAAACATGTGTTAAGTTGCTGAATTCAGATTCTTGGTGTACGTAGGAATTTATATATAATATATTAATATTATATTAAATTTTCTGTTTTGGTGTTCTAAGTATTTTCCTATAAATAGGGTGCTTAGGTTAGAATTGAAAATCACACCAGAAACTGAAATCTTCTCTCTCTTTCTCTCTCGATATATTGAGCATATTCTTGTGAGTATTTTGATACTTTGAGTGTTGTAATACGGTGCAAGTTCCCTTTAGCACTATATTCAGTATTCCAGCCAGAAGTACTATTCTTTCGAGGTAAGTGATATTTTTTTTAAAATGATATTATTTCTTTCAATATCATTATGTCGGAGTATTGGTAAAATTTTTCTTGTGAAATTCTTGTCTTTTAGTGCCAGGGTTACTATTTACGTATACGGCACTATTCACAGAAAAATTAAATTTTTATTTTTTTGTCTAAAATATCAATTATGGATACTAGCTTTGATTGTATCCATGTTTTGATCATTCTTGAATTTTACTCCACTATGATTATTTATGAGGTATTTTTGGATATGGATAAACCGAAATACGAATCCTTAATAGTTGTTATTTTGTTTCACTGGATTCGTTTCTTTTAAAATATTTTTCATCATCCTCAGTCCTAAATGATAATATTACTGAATATCTTTGGCTTAAAGTGCAAAGATGAATGATTTCTGATGAATATCTTGGGCCCGTAGTGCAAAGATGAACATGACCAACTGATGAATCTCTTTGGCCTGTAGTGCAAAGATGAATAATTGATTCCAGATATATATTGCTTGATGTTACAGGGATAAAATATCGACGATAAACTTTTAAATTCATATATAGAAGCTAGTAGATTTCATTCTCTACTTAACTCTTCTAATGAATTATTATTTCCGCTGCGAATATTGATCTGAAACTTGTTGTCTATTGTATTCTATTAGATTTTTTTCTGCTGAAGACTAACGATAATTTGTTCTATATTATCTTACTCATAATGTTCTTTACTGGGCTAGTTGAGCTCACCCTTTTCCTTTTTGTTCCATTTTTCTTCTCAGGAGGCGAGAATGTAGCGAGTACTAGTCGAGGTGTAGAATGATGGTTCTAGAAGTTATTTTAGTAGTCCTCACTATTTTGTAAAATAGTGTATCAATAATTGTAATGATGACTTATTTGAGTGTAGATATTTTCTAGATGACAATATTTATATTTTAAACTCACAGTTTTTATGTTGTATTAATAAGTTGTAGTTGTTTCTGTACCATGTATTTTGACAACTCAGAATGGGTGTTGTATACCTATTTTGGGAGTGTCACAGTTGGTATCAGAGCTTAGGGATATGATCTCTGGCGGAGATCGGGGAATAGAACTAGGAGGGGAGAGACGAGTAAATCCTTCGCTAGTGTGTCCTACCTAAGTTTATTTATTGATCGGTCATAATATAAGGATATTATGTGATATGTTAATTTGTTAAATTAACCCTTGTTTTATGGCAGTATTTGAGAATGTCGACTGAGAATGTTAACAGTGGAGTAAATGAGACCGTGGAGACACCTTTGCTCACCAATGAGGAGAACGTGTAACAGGCTAGCAATGTTCCTCCTGTAAACAACACCACTGAGCAGACGATGAATGATGAGATGTTTAGAAGCTTTTTACGATTCATGCAAAACCAGACGAAGGAGATTCCTGTTCAAAATATAGAAAGAAACAATGGCAACGCACAGCTGGTCACAGCTAAGCAGTTCAAAGAATTGGGACCACCAGAATTCTGGGAAAAGTCGGATCCGATTAAGGCAGAGACGTGGGTCAAGCAAATTACCAAGATATTTGATGTCTTGGGATGCACGGAGGAACAGAAAGTTCCATTCGCCACTTTTATGTTCCGTAATGAGGCAGATTACTGGTGGGAATCTGTGAAGCGTACCCATCCAGCCGCGCTCAGCAAGTCTTGGGAAATATTTCAGAAACTGTTCAATGACAAATACTTTCCTGAAAGTGTTTGTCATATGAAGGAGGTAGAGTTTATTAGATTAGAACAAAACAACATGACGGTGTCCCAGTACGAGGCGAAGTTCACGGAGTTATCCAGGTTTGCACCTCATTTGGTGGAGAATGAGGAACGTATGACGCGGATGTTTCTGAGAGGATTGAAACCCGGCATACATCAATATCTCATTTCTCATAAATTTTTTCTCTATTCAGATGTTGTCAACAAGGCTCAATTATTAGAGCGAGATAACGAGTACGGTCAACCGAGGGACCACAACCAGGATCATACCGGTGACAGCAGTCATCAGAACAACGATAACCAGCGGAGAAAGAAGAATACGGACAAGAGCGGCAACCACTCTGGTGGTAATCATGGCTATGAGAATAGAAGAAGCGAGTCGGGGGGAGAATTTAAAAAAAAGAGATTCAACAATGACAATACGAAGACGTCAGCGCCATCAGCAACTAGTTCCAAGGGATGAGAACGACCACCGGTCATATGCTATAAGTGCGAAAAAAAGGACATATCAGCCAAAAATGTCCACAACAGTTTAAGGTATGTTATAATTGTGAAAAGGAAGAACATATCGCTCGAGATTGTACTGTAGCAAAACCAAGTCCAACGGGGATGGTGACTCAAAAGGCTGTCCCAGAAAAGTCAAAGTCAACGGTTCCTGGAAGAGCATTTTTCGTGACTGGTCAAAATGCGAGGAACCCAAACGAGGTGATCACAGGTAAGCTAATCATAAATTCTTGTGAAGTTTATACCTTACTAGATACCGGTGCTACCCATTCATTTATCCCTCCTACTTGTGTTCAACGTTTAAATTTGACTCCGGAGAAATTTGACTTTGGCGTATATGTGGAAACTCCGTTAGAAGAAACTTTCATCACATCCACTGTTTATAAATCTTGTTTAATCCAAGTTGGCACTATCACATTACCTGTTGACCTTATCTATTTAAAGATACTTGCTTTTGATGTGATTTTGGGGATTGATTGGTTAACTACTCATCATGCCAAAATTGATTATTTTCGTAAGGTTGTTAGTTTTCATATTCCTAAACAACCTGCTGTTCGAATTCAAGCAACTAAACCATTAAAATCAATCACTGTTATATCAAGTCATAAAGCTATTCATTTATTGAAAAATAGATGTCAAGCTTTCTTTGCCCATGTTATGGATTTGAATAAAGACAAGTCAGATTTGAATAATATTCCTGTTGTTATTGACTTTCCTGACGTATTTCTTGAAGAACTTCTCGGTCTACCCCCAGAATGTGAAGTTGAATTCTTTATTGATCTTGAACCTGGTACAAAGCCCATTTCTAAAACCCCACATCGAATGGCTCCTATTGAACTTTAGGAGTTAAAGGTCCAACTACAGGAGTTGTTGGACATCGGTTTCATTCGTTCTAGTATATCTCATTGGGGTGCTCCTGTTTTATTTGTAAAGAAGAAAGATGGGAGTATGCGACTTTGTATTGACTACCGAGAATTAAACCATGTCACTATCAAGAATAGGTATCTGCTACCTCGCATTGATGACCTGTTTGACCAGTTGCAAGGAGCACAATTCTTTTTAAAAATCGATCTTCGTTCTGGATATCATCAGCTGAAGGTTAAAACTGAAGATATTCTGAAGACTGCCTTCAAAACTCGGTACGGGCATTATGAATTCCTAGTCATGTCTTTTGGATTGACTAATGCTCCTGCGGCTTTCATGGATATGATGAACCGAGTATTCAAGGATTATTTGGATCAGTTCGTTGTTGTCTTTATTGATGACATCTCATATATTCCAAAAGCCGTGAAGATCATGAGCACCATTTGAAGCTGGTACTGCAAAGGCTTCGTGATAACAAGCTATATGCTAAGCTGAAGAAATGCGAGTTCTGGCTTGAGGAAGTAGCATTCTTTGGTCACGTGGTGTCAAAATATGGAGTATCTGTTGACCCGACGAAGATTGAAGCAATACAAAGTTAGGAGCAACCGAAATCGGTGACCGAAGTACGTAGCTTTTTGGGCTTAGCTGGTTATTATCGGAGATTTGTGGAAAAATTTTCTCGAATCGCTACTCCGTTAACTCAGCTGATTCGTAAAGATACAAAATTCGTATGGAGCGAGGAATGCGAGAAGAGTTTCCAAGATCTCAAGAGGAGACTCATTTCGGCACTTGTTTTGACAATACCATCTGGTTCAGATGAATTTGTTATCTACAGCGATGCTTCAGGCAAAGGGTTAGGATGTGTTCTCATGCAAAGTGGGAAAGTCATAGCCTATGCCTTGCGACAACTTAAGGAATTATCCTACTCATGATCTAGAGTTCGCAGCAGTCGTTTTCGCGCTAAAGATTTGGAGGCACTATCTATATGGGGAGAAAGTGGAGATATATTCAGACCATAAAAGCCTCAAATATTTCTTCACCCAAAAAGAACTCAACATGCGGCAACGATGTTGGCTCGAGTTGTTAAAAGACTACGACCATACCATTCAATACCATCCTGGAAAATCGAACGTGGTAGTCGACGCATTGAGTAGAAGATTATATGCGGAAACGAGTGCGATGTTGTCAACACAAAGGCCCATTTTGTGTGATTTACAAAAGATGAAGATAGAATTCAAGACTCCGGGGATCCATGCAATGATGTCAAGTATACGTATAGAACCAACTTTAATCGAAAAAGTTAAAGTTGCTCAAGTCACAGACCCGGAGCTGATGCGTATGAAGAAGAAAGTACAAGGTGTTATTCCAGAGGCAAGAATCGATAAAGAAGGAATACTTCGAGTCCACTCCAGAATTTGTGTTCCTAACGATTCTAATTTGAAGTACAAGATCATGATGGAGGCACACAATACACCATTTGCACTCCATCCTGGAAATACCAAAATGTAACGTGATCTTCGACATACATTTTGGTGGAATAATATGAAGAGAGAGATTGCAAAATTTATCTCGATGTGTTTAACTTGTCAACGTGTAAAGACGGAGCATCAAGTGCCTAAGGGTCCATTGCAACCACTTGAGATTTTGAAATGGAAGTGGAAACATATTACCATGGATTTCGTTACGGGTCTTCCCACGATTTCTCAAGGCATAAATGCTATTTGGGTTATTGTTGATAGATTAACCAAGTCTGCTCATTTCTTACCAATACGGGAGACTTATTCCCTTGAACGTCTTGCTTATATATATGTAAATGAGATTGTGAGATTGCATGGCATGCCAGTATCCATAGTTTCGGATCGTGACCCAAGATTCACTTCAAGATTTTGGGTTAGCTTGCAAAAAGCTATGGGCACGAATTTACGATTCAATTCGGCATACCATTCTCAAAAGGGCGGGCAATCAGAGAGGACTATTCAAACTCTTGAAGATCTATTAAGACTTTGTGTCCTAAATTTCAAAGGGAGTTGGGATAAGTACCTACCATTGGTGAAATTCTCCTACAACAATAGTTATCAGGCAAGTATAGGTGTGGCTCCATTTGAAGCATTGTATGGAAGAAAGTGTCGCTCTTCAGTATGTTAAGATGAGGTGGGAAAAGCAACGTTGTTGGGACCAGAGTTGGTACGTATGACTACGAAAAAGATCCAAATGATTTGACAACGTATACAAACGGCACAAGATCGACAAAAGAGTTATGCGGATTTTCATCGAAAGGACGTGGAATTTAGTATTGGGGATCATGTATTGTTGCGTGTTGCTCCATGGAAGGGAGTTACAAGTATTGGGAAGAGAGGAAAGCTCAATCCACGATTTATTGGTCCATTTCAGATTCTTGACCGAGTAGGAAATATGGCCTATAGATCCGCGTTACCTCCAAGTATGTCTCGTGTTCATAATGTTTTTCACATATTCGTACTTCGTAAATATGTGAAAGACCCGAACCACGTCATTGAGTTAGAACCGGACGAGAGACTTAACGTACGAGGAGGTACCTGTCAAGATCTTGGATAGGAAAGAGCATGTCCTACGCATAAAGGTCATACCACAAGTTAAAGTTTTGTGGAGAAACCATGCTATTGAGGAAATGACCTGGGAGTTGGAAAAGGAAATGAAAGCAAGGTATCCTCACCTTTTCGAAACACCAGGTACGCACGTCAATTTTGAGGACGAAATTTCATAAGGAGGGGCGAGGTTGTAAGACCCCAACTTATTTTTAATGAAATTAAATTTTCTCTATTTATCATTTTGAAATAGTAAGGGTTGATTTGATTAATGTGGTTAGTTATGGGTAAAATACGCAAATATTTTAAATAAGCAAGTGGTTATAAAATATTCATTTTTATCGGAGAATATTCGTTTGGTCGTGGAATATTCTTACTGTCGGGGAATATTCGTACGACGGCGCAGCCTTATGTGGGCCCCATAACGGAAAACGATTGGATGAAGAAAACGACAAGTATAAGTTGTTCATAAATAACGGCATAGTTATTACCGTTAATATTGTTGGAATACCTGGTGTTTAAAACACAGTAATACGCATTGTTGCACAGTAGCACACGGTATTGCACCAATTATTGATTTTTACGTAAGAAGACACTACTCAATAATTATTACAGTAATTACTGTTCAGTATTTTATTTTATTGATTCAATAATTGCTGCGTTGATATTTTATATTACTGTTGTTTCAATAATTGTCACTACACAGTATTTTCTATTATCGGAGCAATAATTCATATTATCTGAATAATATTATTAGATAACATTATTGGCAATGTCTAGAAAGTTCTGTCTAAGGAGAGGTTTGGTCACCTAATTGCGCGCCAGTAAGGAGAAATCCTTATTGGAAAGCCCCCTCTTTCTTGGAAACTGTCTGGTTGTCAATATTGTGATTCTGTAATATTATTTGTGAATAATTAATTATTAATTTATATGATGAGAAAAATATTCATTTTATGTGGATATAGATGGAGAAAATTTTTAAAGTGACAATTGTTGAAAATCGATATTTTATCTTTTCTGATAAAATAATATTTTATTATATTATTATAATATAATAATGATGGTATTTTTACAATGAATGTGAGATATATGAGTATATGAGGAGGAAGAGTATTTTTGTTGTAAAAGTTGTTTAAAACATGTTAAACATGTCTGTGAGCCCATTTCTTGACTGAAATTTGATTATAGCTTGTAAAATCGCCCGTTTGTGGATTTCGGTCAATTTCTGTTTAGAATTTGGAAAAACTTTCTTCTGCAAAGTTGTAGATAATGGAATTTCCTATAGAAAAGACATAAGGTTTGAATTTTTCTAACAAAAGGGCCATTTATTATGAATTATTAAAGTTTCAAAGTTTCGAAATAATTCATTTTTGGAAGTTTTAATTATTTTTTTAAAAAAAAACATTTTTTACATTTTTGGGCCTCATTAAACATGTGTTAAGTTGCTGAATTCAGATTCTTAGTTGTCCTCACTATTTTGTAAAATAGTGTATCAATAATTATAATGAGGACTTATTTGAGTGTGGATATTGTCTAGATGACAATATTTGTATTTTAAACTCACAATTTTTATGTTGTATTAATAAAGTTGTAGTTATTTCTGTACCATGTATTTTGACAACTCAGAATGGGTGTTGTAATACCTATTTTGGGGGTGTCACATTTACCTGATACTATTGCCACCCACCACATTTGAAATTTAATTTGAGCACATTTCTCACCAACCAAAAGTAGGGCCCACCAATTCTAGAATTTTTCACCAAAATGATAAATTCGAATACTTCAACAATTTCTGAACCAGTCACCTCTTAAAATTCATAACAAATCATACGTTCATTTTTAACGGTTCAAAATTTGTGGACATATACTCAACTTATATATGTATAACATATCTAAAAATCACAACGATCCAACAGTCGGATCAAAAATTATAACTCACGCAATATATCTCAAGAACACTGGTTTGATTTTTTAATACCTCCAACCCGACAAAATACTGATAAAACACCTCAACATTAATTCCTTTATTAATAGCCACATAAAATAAATAAATCCATCATTTATATCTACATCAAATAAATATTTTCTTATCATATAAATCAATAACTAATTATTCACAAATAATATTACAGAATCACAATTATGATAACCAGGCAGTTCCCAGGAAAGAGAGGGCTTTTCGATAAGGATTTCTCCTTACTGGCGCGCAATTAGGTGACCAAACCTCTCCTTGACAGAACTTTCTAGACATTGCCAATAATGATATCTCATAATATTATTCAAATAATATGAATTATTGATCCGATAATGAGAAATACTTTGTAGTGACAATTATTAAAACAATAATAATATAAAATATCAGCGCAGCAATTATTGAACCAATAAAATAAAATATTAAACAGTAATTACTGTAACAATTATTGAGTAGTGCCTTCTTACGTAAGAATCAATAATTCAAAAATACTGTACAAAACCGTGTGTTGCTGTGCAACCACGCGTATTACTGTATTTTAACCACCAGGTAATCCAATAGTGTTAACGGTAACAATTACGCTGTTATTTATAAAAACTCATATTTTGTCGTTTTCTTCATCCGACAGTTATTCTGTTATGGGACCCACAAATGGCTGTGCCGTCATACGAATATTCCACGACCAAACGAATATTCCCCGACAACAATGAATATTTTATAACCACTTGCTTATTTTGTAAAATTTTCACATTTCACCCATAACCAAAACATTATATCAAATTAACACCTTATTATTTCAAAATAATAATTAGAGAAAAATTCAATTTTATTTATAAAAAGCTGGGGTCTTACAAATGTGGTGGTGGAGATGAGAGCAGTGAGAGAGAAGTGAGACTGAGAGAGAGAATGAAGTGAGAGAGAGCATAAAATGAGAGAGAGAGAGAGAGAGAGAGAGAGCAAAGTGAGAGAATGAGGGGCGGCTGGGGAAGACGAGCTGATTAATTAGGTTTAAAAATTATTTTCGACGGAATGTCCCTCGAACTTAAATCCGTCATACATAATGTATCCTCGACGTAATTTTCGTCGAGGATAATCACTATTCAGTCGAATATAAGATTGGCGCTGGCGGGAAGGATGGCGCCAAATGGATATATCTATTTTCGACGGACATCTGTCGCAATTACTATAGTTTCGACTGAATTATGTTCGACTAAATAATCCGTCGGAAGTAGTATTATCTTCGAGGGAATAGGTCCGTCGAACGTAGTTCCGTCGGAATTAGACGGTTTACTTGTAGTGTTAATATTTAATTTTAATAATTTAATATATAATAATTACTTATAAGGATTTATACAGATTTAATACGTCAAAATAAGTATTTATACAAATTTTATACAAATTAGGTACTTGATGTGGTAAATTATAAATTTGCTGGTACTTGATGTAACATAAGTATTATTAGCCCGTATTATATATGGTATCTGGCTGGAAAATTAGGTATTCCGACCAATTTTGGCCGGCTTATGAAATTAGGGGCTAAATTGTATTAAATCAGACACTTGATGCAGTAAAGTGTAAGCCCAAATTCTTTGAGGGCCTAATCATGGATATATTCATGATGGTACTTCATGTAGTAAACTGTATTTAGCCCTAAAGTAAATTGTTTAATTTTTTCCTTTTAATTTAATTTAATTTTTATTGTTTAAATTTGTCTTTTACATTTAATCAAAATATGCTACTTAAAATTTCATTTTAATAGGTCTTTGAATTTTATAATTAATTTCTTTTTAATTATAAAATATGCTACTTATTATGCATGTTTGGCTCCCTTGGAATATGTATCTAAGTAAAGAAACTTAGTCTTGTTTTTTACTCTCTAACAGGGCCTATTCCACAATCTATCTTCAACATGTCATCCTTGAAATTTATTTATTTGAGGGATAATAAATTCTCTGGTAACCTACCTATTCCTTTTAATCTCCCCAAGTTGGAGATCCAAGTACTATCACTATCTTATAACGGATTTAGCGGAAGCATACCTCGTGAAATCGGCAACTTAACCATGCTCAACAAATTATACCTTGGCGGGAACAACTGGAAAGGTAATGTCATTTAAATGCAAACTAGTATTATTTAAAGTCAAAAGTTTTAAGAAAAAGAGAGAATCTTTAGCTGCCATCTCCTCTCTCTCTGCAATTTTTCTTCTATGTCAAAATAATGACAAGACTATACGAATTGGGGAAATACAAAACTGTCCCTCGTGTATCCACTTAATTGTAGCATAGACGCCAATGTTCTAACTTTTGCAATTTCATAGTTAATGTTTCAACTTTTTCGCAAAATCAGACCTTCTAAAATCCATTTTGGTCAAAATTAGTAAGATATGTGCATGTCATGTGAGTTTTATAAGGGCAAAATAGTTCATTCCTGCACAAAATTATTTTCTCTCCTAATAAAAGGGCAAATACTTCCTTACAATAATAAAATATATTCTCTTATAAATAAATTTGTTTTATTTTACAATATAAAATAAGTAAAAAGAAATTAATTACAAAACTCAAATATCTGTTTAAATGAAAATTTAAGTAGAATATTTTGATAAATATAAAAGACAATTAAACACTAAAACTTAGATTAAATTAAAAGGAAAAAAATTATTAGTTATTCATTTTAACAAATGATTTACTTTATATATACATACACACACACACACAATATATATATATATATAAAGTAAATTATTTTGTGTGTGTATAAAGTAAATTATTTGTTAAATGAAATATACTACTTATTACGCATATTCAGCTCCCTTGTATATGTATATAAGTATATAAAGAAACATAGTCTTGTTTTTGACACCTGTGCAGATTCAATGATACCACTGGAGATAGGAAATCTAAAACATTTAGAGACGTTGGCGATGGAGAAAAGCTCTCTAATAGGGCATGTTCCACAATTTATCTTCAACATGTCATCCTTGAAGTTTATTTATTTGGGGGATAATAAACTCTCTGGAAACCTACCTATTCCTTTTAATCTCTTTAATCTTGAAGTCCTCGATCTTTCTACGAATCAATTAACAGGTGAGATTCCTTTAATTGTGGAAATGCAAATTAAGGTTTCGGTTCTTACCGTTGTGGGAAAATATATTTACAGGAAACAAATCTAAGCAAGTTGGGAGCCTTCCAAAATTTAACAGCTTTAATTGAAGTATTTTAAATAATGCAAAGAGATCACATTCATGATGAAACAACCCGGGTCAAATCCCGAGTCCGGAACAAATCTCGGGTCAAATTCCAAGTCCGAATTGAATCAAATCTATCAAAATAAGGCTTCAAACTACTAGCTCAATAGTATCTTCTTGGGTCATCTTAGCCCACCACAGACTCCCAAAAGGTCATGACTTGAAGGTACTATTGGTAGTAACTTATTTCCTTATATGCAGACAAATTTTTCCCGTATCTTTTGATGTGGGACTGGGGTGTTACAAACTCCCCCACTTAAATTTCTGACGTCCCCGTCAGAACCGATCACACATACGGCCCAAAGATCTTTACCTCTCTAGACATTGTGGGATAATACCGGCTGGCTTCGTGTCCCCACCTCCGGACCTTCATCTCTCCATTGTGGGATAATACCACCAGCCTTCGTGTCCCCACCTCCGGCAACCCGATCGGATGACCCGACCCGAGCTTTCGAGAGTCGGCTCTGATACCATATGAAACAACCCGGGTCAAATCCCGAGTCCGGAATAAATTTCGGGTCAAATCCCAAGTCCGAATCGAATCAAATCCATCAAAATAAGGCCTCAAACTACTAGCCCAATAGTATCTTCTTGGGTCATCTTAGCCCACCACAGGCTCCCAAAAGGTCATGACTTGAAGGTACTATTAGTAGTAACTTATTTCCTTATATGCAGACAAATTTTTCCCCTATCTTTTGATGTGGGACTGGGGTGTTACACATGATCATTAATTAATTGTTGGGTTAATTGTATATTAGACCCTGAAGTATATATTCTTTTATCATTCGTGTCACGATATTTAAACGCTCCCATTCCGCTACCTAAAGTACCGTTAAGTAACTACGATGAACCCTTTTATAATTTTCGGTCAATTTCTTTTGCCGGAAAATGACCACGCGTCATAATTTAATATTTAAATATAATTGACCGTATAACTATGTATTTGACTAATTAAAATAGTAAAAATACATAGACGAAAAAAATGATAATATATTAAGGTGTATAAAAATTCATACATAATTACTTCTTAACCAACAAAGTAAAGTAATTAACTCAAATAATTAACACAAAATAACATAATTAACATACTAATTAATCTAAATAAAATAATTAACATACTAAATTATGTCAAATAAATTACTTAATTAAACTAATTAAATCAAATAAAGTTATTAACAAACTAATTACCCAAAAATAAAATAAATAATCAAATTTATCAACTTAAATACAATCGGGAAAAAAGGATTTGAAACCCTAACCCCAATTTGGGTTCTCTGTTACTCTCTCAAAATTGTTTGATACTTTAAGAGAAAGTGTGCTTTTCTCGCCTTGCAAAAAGGCGAAAGATAGAAAACTGGGTTTGGATTTGAGCTCACGAAATGGGTCTTTTTTATCTCCTTCGAATTCTGGGTGTTCATCAATAGAGTCTCGGTCTCCTCCTCCTCGAAGAATTGGCTGTTTTTGGCATGCTCTCCAAAAATAACGAATTTGCACCTGCAAAATCTATGAACCAAGACCAGCCTTCTCCATTGAATTTCTAGAATTTGATGACATGACCATGGGCTCCATAGTGGACAGCCCTCTTGACCCAAGCCTAAGCCTACAAATCTGCAAATTTGAGCCAACAACCCAAAATTGCAAATCTGTAAATTCACCCTTTGATAGAACATAATTTTCAGATTTGAGCTTCATGTTTTAGAGAGAACATGCTTCCGATTTGGATTAATTCTTCCCTCATTTGTGTTTCAGATTTGGGTTTCATGAATGATTTAGGTTTTGGGATTTTTGATATAACATGATTTTCAGATTTGGATTTCATGTTTTAGAGAGAGAACATGCTTCAGATTTAGATTTCTTCCCCAATTTGTGTTTCAAATTTGGGTTTCATCAATGATTTGGGTTTTGAGAGTTTTAATAGAACATAGACCTCAGATTTGGGTTTCATATTTTAGATAGAGAACATGCTTCAGATTTAGATTTTTTCCCAATTTGTGTTTCAAATTTGGGTATCATGAATAATTTGGCTATTTTAGATTTTGAATTTTTTGAGTTTAATGGTGGATGGGGAAGATGACGAAGAAGAGAAAAAAAGAAATTACATTATTATTGGGTATTTGAAGATGTTTGGTACATATTTTTGAAAAAGATTAATATAAAATTATTTTTAAATTGATTTTATACCGTCAAATGTAAAAATGTACGGTCAAACCGTACTTATACTATCTCCACTGGACCACGTGACAATTTCGGCCACTTTTTTGGCTGAAAATTACAAAAGGGTCAGTTATGCTTAATTACTTCACGGTACTTTAGGTAGCGGGATGAGAGCGTTTAAATATCGGGGTACTAATGGTAAAAGGGTGTATACTTTGAATTTAATATACAATTAACCTTAATTGTTGCAGATCATTACCAAATTAGATTGGAAATACCTAATCCTATTCAATTTAATTAGAGAAACTTTAAATTCTTGGAAATACCTAATCCAATTGAACCTTCAATATCTAAACACGGTCATGTCTTGAATTCGTTATGGTCAAGGCTTTTTATTAATCACAATTCTTTTTGTAAAATGACAAATTTCATTAATGAAATTGATGAAATGAGAAACTTCCCTTAAAAAAAAGTTAAACTATTTTTTTTTTTTGGCCTATTAGTATTTGGCCTTATTTTAATTTCAGTTAATTTTAAGGTTTAGCTAGGTAATATAAACACTATTTTATTATAATAGTTTGGATGAATACTTTTGTTAATAAAATTTTATTGATAATATTTTATCGGTTTAATTACATATATTTCTCCCGCCCCCAAGCTACCACTGAGTTTTAATACTATTGATCATATTTTTTGAGGAATACATAGCTCTGTAGTACACATTCGTTATAAGTGACAGTATACTACACAGTTATGTATATACATATAGCCCTATATATATAGAGTCCGGATCCAGTCCGGGATCCCGGACTCTATAAAATCCGGACCTTTATTTATTTATTTTTTTGCTTTTTCTTTTTTTGAAACAACTGAAAAAAAAAAATTATGGAATTGAAATTTTTTCATAATAAAGTGTTTTGGGCGTGATTTGGGTACGTATAACAAAATATGGTGGTACAATCTGTGCAGACTGTACCACCACTTTTTGGTATAGGTATTCAAAACACACCCAAAACATTATATTATGAAAAAATTTCAGTTCCATAAAATATTAAATATTTTTTTTTAGTTGTTTTAAAAAAAAAAGCAAAAAAAAAAAAAAGCTCCGGATTTTAAGAAAATCCGGACTCCCGGACCGGATCGGTTGTGTATATATATATATATAGGTCCGGACTCCCGGACCATAACAAAATCCGAACATTTTTTTTAAAACAAATAAAAAAAATAATAAATTATGGAACTTGAATTTTTACATAATACAGTGTTTTGGGTAATACAATCTTCTTCACAATAATTTGTTGTCATTATTAATAAACAATACGGTGAACACAATCACAATAAATAATAAAGTGAACACAACACTTTTATTTTAAAAAGTAAATAAAGATAGAAATTTACTCTTTTAATTTCAAATACATAACATGTCATTCATTTTGAGGATTAAAATCTAAAGCAGAGTTACAAATGGATCATAGATGAATCATATTAAATAGGGTTAAATACAGTTTACTACATGAAGTACCATCATATTTATGATTAGACCCCTAAAGAATTTAGATTTACACTTTACTACATGATCAAGTGTTTAAATTGATACAATTTAACCCCTACTTTTAGAATCCGGCAAAAATTGGCAATAATAACTAATTTTCCGACCATATAAGAATTGTATACGGTTTGACCATATAGAATACGGGCTAACAACACTTATGTTAATTAAAGTATTTTAAATAATGCAAATCATTACCTAATCATTAATTGTTGCGTATCATTACCAAATTAAATTGGAAATTCAATTCAATTTAATTTAGAGAAACTTTAAATTCTTGGAAATACCTAATCCAATTGAATTGGTTATGGTCAAGGCTTTTTATTAATGACAGTTTTTTTTGTAAAATGACAAATTTCATAAATGAAATTGATAAACTTCTCTTAAAAGAATGATAGATTCCACATATATAGCGATTTAGATTTCTCATAAAGATTCCATATATAGCAATTATATTTACATTACATCAAGTTGCTACTCCATTCTTGCGGGCCACATTTATTAGAGTAGTTTATTTGAGGAGTTTAAACTATTTTTAAGTATTTTATTATTATAGTTTGGAGGAATACTTTTGTTACTGCTGAGTTTTAAGTTCGCCAAATTGACATTTTGGTTCCTTCTTATTTTTTTGAGCTGATTTTTTTCCCAAATCACGTGCGATACACGTTGTTCTTGATGTGGTTATTTTTGTCTTTTAGCATAAAATATTTTGTCAACGTACAAAATTTGGAGGGAAACTATTTAAATATTTAGATCGTGTTTTCTTCAAAATCGATCTCTCCTTGTATTTCTAGTTACAAATTCCACATAACACGTTACATATATTCACATGTATCAAAGCGAAGGGCAATTTCTTAAGCATTTAATTTGGAGATACTGAGCATCCCGAATTGCTCAACGTCTATCTTTAACATGTTCAAGATATTGTTTTGGCAAATGATAATAATCAGCAAATTGGTCAAATTCCTTAATTCGGGCTTTTGGGAATGCAAAGAATCCCAGTTTTAGTTAAGGCTTTCTAAATAACAAAAAATGTGTTCACCTATATTAATTGTGCAGGTACATTACCTATCCCAACAACAGTTGAAAGACTATACAATTTGGAACGTCTAGTACTTTCAAATAATAGACTGCAAGGACTCATCCCAAATAAGGTTTGTAATTTACAAAGGATGGGAGAATTGTATTTGAGTAATAATATGCTCTATGGAATCATACCGGCGTGCTTTGGAGATTTGAAAAACCTGCAACGGCTGTACTTAGACTCCAACAAGTTAACTTCATCAATACCTCTCGAATTGTCGAGACTTGCAAATCTTGTGGGTCTAAACTTATCCTCAAATTTACTAAGTGGCGATCTACAATCAAGTTTTGGAAATTTTATGGTAGTAACAGAGATAGACTTATCGTGGAATCAATTATCAGGTTCTATCCCAAGCAGCATTGGAGGGGCACAAGAACTAAGTTATTTGTCCTTGGCACATAATAAATTGCACGGATCAATTCCTGAATCATTTGGCAATTTAAAAGGCTTGGAGTTCTTGGATTTATCGAATAACAACGTGTCTGGCAGGATTCCCAAGTCATTAGAGACACTAAGGTATCTCAATTATCTGAATTTGTCTTTCAATATGTTGCAAGGAGAAATTCCTACGGGAGGGAAATTTGCAAACTTCACGCCTCAATCATTTATGCAAAACCTCGCGCTTTGTGGTTCCCCTCGACTGCAAGTCCCAGAATGTAAAACATTAACTCTTAGCAGTGGATCAAAAATTGTGCCTTTATTGAAATATTTATTACCATCTATCTTCTCAGCAATCCTTGTAGGGGCCTCCTTATATGTATTGAGAAGATTCTGCAGACGGAACAAGAACGTACCAAACTGGACGGATTCATCACTCTTTACATGGAGAAGAATTTCTTATTACGAACTTGTAAGAGCTACTGACTCATTTAGTGAAATAAACTTAATTGGGACTGGAAGTTATGGGTCTGTATTTAAAGGAACACTTTCAGATGGGATAAATGTTGCTGTAAAGGTTTTCAACATGCAGTTAGGAGCGATCAAGAGTTTTGACGTTGAATGTAAGATATTGTCCAAAATTCGTCACAGGAATCTAGTGCGGATCATAAGTGGTTGTATTAGCTCAGATTTCAAAGCCTTGGTACTTGAGTACATGCCTAATGGGAGTCTTGAGAAGTGGTTGTACTCTCACAACTATTGTTTGGATATCTTAGCAAGGTTTAACATAATGTCAGATGTTGCATTGGCCTTGGAATATTTGCATCATGGTCACCCCGAACCCATTGTTCATTGTGATTTGAAGCCTAACAATGTGTTGCTTGATGAACATATGACGGCACATGTATGTGATTTTGGTATTGCCAAACTGTTGGGAGAAGAGGAGTTTATGGCACAAACTAAGACCTTAGCAACAATTGGGTATATGGCACCAGGTGATGTTCCATGTTTATACTTCTGGTTTATGTTGAAGTTTATTAATTATTATCTAGAACAAAATGAAAAGTTGTGTTATGTCATTTACGATTAAAATTTTAATGAAATTGATTGACTTTATAAGGAATGTTTATATATGTGATGCACAGAATACGGAAGCGAAGGAATAGTATCTACAAAAGGGGACGTCTACAGTTATGATGTTATGTTGATGGAAGTATTCACAAGAAAGAAACCAACCGATGAGCTTTTTTCTAGTGAAATGAGCTTGAGGAGTTGGATTAATAAAGGATTGCATGGCTCGGTGCTTCAAGTTGTAGACATCAATTTGTTGGGAAGTTGGGATGAAAATTTATCTACGAAACAGCTATGCCTATCATCCATCCTTGGTTTGGCCTTGGATTGTTCAAAAGACTCACCAGCAGAAAGGATCACCATGGAAGATGTTGTGGTTAGACTTGAGAAAATCAAAAGCATGCTCAAACAAGTCACAAGATGAAGAACCAACGTAACTTGGTGAGTCGTTCGTCAATACATTATCGACAGTACATTATTTTTCGATACTATGCGAGTTAGTATTATGACAAACTGTTAGTTTTTTCAGAAACATTATTTCAGCGATAAATGCTTAATTTGTTATAAATAAATGATTTTTAATCCTCCTTTGCATGTTATTGGGCTGCCAGCTGATTTCACTCATCGTATTTTTTAGATTGAGTTATCAAGTTTAGCAGCTCTTGGGCTCTGTTAGCAACGAGTTAAGCGAGCTTGAAGATATTAGAATTCCATTATTTCAATAATATATTATAGTTATTAGTTAATGAATGTGAAGACATGTCGATAGTACTATTTTATTATTTATTACGAGTTTGGTATTGGATTGTAACTGTAATAAATTTTGAGTTTGGAATAAGGTTTAAAATTTTATATACATGTTTATGGAGTTTTTTTTATTGTCAAATGAGAATTTCCTGAGCTTAATTCTCTATACTTAGGTTTTGATTATTGTCCTAGGTTTTAATTACTGATTATGTTGTACTCCCTCCGTTCCTTAATATAGGTCGTTTTAGAGTTGTACATAAGTATTAAGGAAATGATTGTATAACATTAACTATAATATCAATTGTCTATTTTGCCCTTGTATTGGAAGAAGAGAATGTTATTTATTGGACATAAAATAGTGAAAGAACAAAAGTTACATTTAATACTTGGGGTAATATTGTAAACTAAGCAATTAATGCTTACTTAAAATTCTAAAACGACTTATATTAAGGAACAAAAATATTTCTCTAAAACGACTTATATTAAGGAACGGAGGGAGTATGATATTTTGGATCACCTGTCGTCACCACCATGTGTGTGTTTTAGTTTATAAACAAGCAGCCTTTAATGCAACTTGTGTTCCACCTAAAATCCTGCGTCTGTGTATGTATTAAATTTTGACAAAATTAAGGATTTAATCACTGTAGTCGGCGAGTTTTAGTCACGCGGACTAATATATTCTATAACAGATTATTAGACTGAAGACTTGACAAGGTGCCTGGCCAAGACTTGCTGTTAGTATTGGTCATTCCAAAAGGTACTACAACATGCACTGTTTTTTATTTGCGTGTGGTCCATTTTAGTTTCCAAGTCTTGACAATTGAGAGCTATGAATCAAAGGAGTGGAGCCAATAATGTAGAGAGAGAATGAAAAAATAAGATTAACAAAATCCAATATTTTCAGATAATAATAGTTTCCTTTTTTCTTTTTGTTCACTTGCTAAGTTTCCATATACAAACATATTGGTAATAAAAAAGTTGTATCAAAAATTTGTGAAAACAAGTTTGTGCTTTAATTATTATACAAGCTCATCAACCCCTGCGAAACACAGATGAAATTGATAATGGTTTATTATATTATTAAATAGATAAATACTTAGTTAAGATTTAAGAAAATAATTGTAGTTATTAATTTATTAATTATTTAATTAAATAATAAATACTGAATTATATATTATAGGTTCATTCGATCAATTATTAAGTTAAATATTTGGATGGAGTGCATATTTATTTAGTTACGATTATGATAAAATAATTCTTTTAATTTTATTTAAGTTTGTAATGGAATTTTATAATAGTGTTTATATTGACAAAATTTGATTGAAATTCTAATCCAAATACAAGTATGAAATTAAATCTTTAATAAGTTTTAACTTAGTTATGACAATTATTTAGTAATAATCCACTATAATTTTTCAACAAATTTTACAGTTATTATGTTTTAAAAAATTCACATATACAGTAAAACCCCTATTTAGGAATACTCTGTATAAGAATAACCTCTACAATATTATAAAAAAAATTGGTCCCGATTTGGGCCAGTTATAAATAGGAATAACATCTAAATTGTAATATATTATATACTTTTTAAGTCCCGTATTAAGAAACTATACCTCTATATAGTAATAATTTCATATATATATGAGAGAGAGAGACAATATTAATTTTAAAAAACTACATTTTCTATAAAAGACCACATTTTCTATAAAGAATTATATTTTCCTATAAAAGATTACATTTCCTATAAAGGACTATATTTTCCTATAAAAGACTACATTTCCTATAAAAGACTACATTTCCTATAAAAGACCACATTTTCCTATAAAAGACTACATTTTTCTAGTTTAAAAATCTATGTAGGGAGTTCTTATTAATATTTTTGTTAAAGTGGATGTGAGACCCCGAATTGTATGAAATGAAAGTATTCAATTTTCTTATAATTATTCTATTTTGGTAAATGGTTAAATTGATAAAAGGTTAAAGTTAAGGGTGATATGTGAATTTTTTTTTAAAGTAGACAAGTTGTCATAAAATACCCGGTTACTATTCACTCTAGTATTGTTCACTCGAGTATTTGGGACATTTTTTGTGTCGGAGTATTATTCACGAGTTACTATTCACGAAAAATATTATTTTTGTCGGAGAATATTCGTACGACGGCACAATTACTGGTGGACCCCACAACGAAATTATTGTCGGATTGAGAAAACGACAAAAATATTTTATTAAAAATAACGGCGAAAGTTTTACCGTTGATACTGTTGAACTACTCGGTAGTAAAAGTACAGTAATACGTGTGGTTGCATAGTAGCACACGATATTGATTATTAATGCTTATGTGAGAAGTCACTCAGTTTGATTCAATTATTGTCAATTAATAATATGAATTATTTAGCGATAATGAAGTTTTGTTTTATTCGTATTATTAACGTAATAAAACAGAAACATCTTTTTATATAAAACAGAATACTTTTTAAAGTTATTCTATTAATAGAATATATTATATTTTATTTAAAAGATTTTTCTTTAAATATGGACCACCAGATTAAAGTAAATCAATCTGGACCGTTCATGGATTAGTTACTATGCATTCCATTTTTCTATAAATAGAAGCTCATTCCTTCATTATTTCTTACGAATTCACTGAAACTCCAGATAGAGAAATTATAGAGAAACTATAGAAAAGTATTCTGCTCCTTCCCTACTCTTATATCCAGTTTCTTTTACGGTAAGGGGTGTTATTCTTTCTTATTCATGAAGAGAACTGTTGTTATTCCATTGCTTATTATTCTGTTGGAATAACCTGTATACGAGGTTTATCCTATATTTGGTGACATTCTTCTATTATTCTGTATTTATTATTATTCTGTTGGAACATCATGTCTGTGTGTTTTACACCGAACCTGGTTCCGTCTTTATTATTATTTTGTTGGAACATCCTGTCTGTGTTGTAAGACCCCAACTTTTATAAATAAAGATGAATTTTCTATAAATATCATTTTTGAATATTATGAAGTTAATTTGATATAATGTTATAGTTGTGGGTAATATTTATAAATTTTGCAAAGTAAGCAAGTTGTTATAAAATATTCGTTTGGTCGGGGAATATTCTTTTTGTCGGGGAATATTCGTACGACAGCACAATTATTGGTGGACCCCACAACGGAATTATTGTCGGATTGAGAAAACGACAAAAATAGTTTATTAAAAATAACGGCGAAAGTTTTACCATTGTTACTGTTGAACTACTCGGTAGTAAAAGTACAGTAATACGTGTGGTTGCATAGTAGCACACGGTATTGATTATTAATGCTTATGTGAGAAGTCACTCAGTTTGATTCCATTATTGTCAGTTAATAATATGAATTATTTAGCGATAATGACGTTTTGTTTTATTCGTATTATTAACGTAATAAAACAGAAACATCTTTTTATATAAAACAAAATACTTTATTAAAGTTATTCTATAAATAGAATATATTATATTTTATTTAAAAGATTTTTCTTTAAATATGGACCGTCAGATTAAAGTAATCAATCTGGACCGTTCATGGATTAGTTACTATGCATTCTATTTTTCTATAAATAGCAGCTCATTCCTTCATTATTTCTTACGAATTCACTGAACTCTAGAGAGAGAAACTATAGAGAGAAACTATAGAGAGAGAGAAGAAGAGTATTCTGCTACTTAACTACTTCCTTACTTCAGCTCTTCTTTAAAACGGTAAGGGGTGTTATTCTTTCTTATTCATGAAGAGAACTGTTGTTATTCCATTTCTTATTATTCTGTTGGAATAACCTGTATACGCGGATCTACCCTATACTTGGTGACATTCTTCTATTATTCTGTTGGAACATCCTGTCTGTGTGTTTTACACCGGACCTGGTTCCGTTTATTATTCTGTTGGAACATCCTGTCTGTGTGTTTTACACCGGACCTGGTTCCGTTTTATTATTATTCTGTTGGAATATCCTGTCTGTGTGTTTTACACCGGACCTGGTTCCATTATTTATTATTCTGTCGGAATATCCTGTCTGTGCGTTTACGCCGGACCTGGTTCCATTATTTATTATTCTATTGGAATAACCTGTCTGTGCGGTCTATCGCATGCATGGTGATTTCTTTTGTTATTCCATTCTTTATTGTACTCAGTTGGCTAAGTTTTGACTTCTATACTCCATGAAATTAGTGGAATATCCTTGATAGTTGCGTTTCATCCAGTATCTTTTCAAGAAAATATTCTTCTAAGCATTCTTGAATTTTACTCCACAATGCAGTATCATGTTGACAATTTGGACGTTGTTAATTCCTGGATAAATTAATTCTTGAACTTGTTTTATTGAATTCTTATATCATTGTCATCATCCTCATGTTTATAAAATGTTGAAAGTCATCTGTGGCCTGTAGTGCATAGATGGACTTGGTATGATTATGACCAGGGATTATTCGGTATAATCATGACCGTAATGTTACAAATGATGTGGTAAAAGTCCTCATTGGCCCGTAGTGCATTGATGGACAGTTGTTGGCATGATCATGACCATTAATGAATACACGAATATCCTTGGCCGTAGTGCAGGGGTGATTCGATGATGTGGATTATTTTATTAAGCTGAGTCTCAGCGATCACAGTGTTGAAAAATTTTTTAAATCATAAAAGATAGTAGAGTTTATTTTCTACTTGACTCTTTTAATGGATTGCTTGTTCCGCTACAGTTAAACTTGATGTCTATTATATTTTATCAGTTTAACATTGTTGAAGGCTAATGATAATTTATTCTGCATTATCTTAGTCATAATATTTCTTACTGGGCTAGTTGAGCTCACCCTTTCTTTCACTGTTCTCTTCAGGAAATGAGAACGTAGCTGGGGCAAGTCGGGGAACGGAGTGATGGTCCGAATGATAGTATTAGTTAGTAGTCCTCACTATTCTATGTAATGGTGTGTTAATAAATGTAATGAGGACTCCTTTTGAGTATGAATACTCTCTAGAAGATAATATTTGTATTCAAACTCACAGTTTATGTTTTGTCGTATTGTACACGACAGTTGTATTAGTAAGTTGTATTTGTATTCTGTACTATGTATCTGACGACCCAAGATGGGTGATGTATACCTAATTTTGGGGGCGTCACAGTTGGTATCAGAGCTTAGGGATATGATCCCTGGCTAAGATGTGAGAATAGAACTAGGAGGGGAGAGACGGGGAATTCCTTCGCTAGTATGACATACCTAAGTTTATTTGCATGGTATTTAATTGGTCGGTCATAATATAAGGATAATATATGACATATCAATTAATTTTTATTTTGTGGCAGTATCTGAAAATGGCATCTGAGAATGTTGAGAATAGCAATGGAGCACAGACGACTGTTGATTCACCACATATCAATAATCAGGATAATGTGCATCAGGAAGGTGACAATCCTCATGCAAACAACAACACTGACCAAATGATGAATGATCAAATGTTCAGAGGCTTTATGCAATTCATGCAACAACAGGTGAAAGCGGCTCCTGTCCACAACGTAGGTGGAAATACTGGAAACTCTCAGGCGGTCACCGCTAAACAGTTTAAGGAGCTGGGACCACCGGAGTTTAAGGGAGAACCCAAACCACTTGTAGCTGAAACATGGATAAAGCAGATCACCAAGATATTTGATGTCTTGGGTTGCTCCGAGGAGCAAAAGGTTCCCTTTGCCGCCTTTATGTTGCGAGGAGAGGCAGATTACTGGTGGGAATCGATAAAGCGTACTCAACCTGCCGCACTGAAGATGTCTTGGGAGAAGTTCCAAGAGCTGTTTAACGACAAATACTTTCCCGAGAGTATTCGTCACATGAAGGAGGTGGAGTTCATCAAATTGGAGCAGAATAATATGACCGTGTCGCAGTACGAGGCAAAATTTGCGGAGTTATCCCGGTTTGCGTCCCACCTGGTGGATAATGAAGAAAGAATGACGCGGATGTTTTTAAGAGGTTTGAAGCCGGAGATACGTCAACATCTTGTTTCTCATAAACTGTGTTTGTATTCAGATGTTGTAAATAGGGCTCAGTTGGTGGAGCGCGATAACGAGACAACGCAACCAAAAGAGAGCAGCCGGCAAAATGATAATACCAGTGAGAGCAGTCATCGAAGCGGTGACAACAAGCGTGGAGGGAATCAACAGGCCAGAAATGGTAACCACTTCGGTGGTAATCAGGGCCAAAACAATAAGAATGGACATTTCAAGAAGAGGAGATTCAACAATGATGGAAAGACGTCAGCACCAGCACCTGTCGTTAAGGAAGGAGAACGACCACCTATCATATGTTTCAAATGCGGAGGGGAGGGGCACATCAGTCCAAACTGCGCGATGCCGTCCAAAGCATGTTATAATTGTGGAAGAGAAGGTCATTTAGCCCGATTTTGTCGTTTACCGAAGACAAATTCAGCTAGGATGGAGGCACCAAAGGCCGTCCCAGAAAAGTCAAAACCGGTTGTGCAAGGGAGAGCGTTTGTTGTGAACTCCCAGAGAGCAAGGAACCCGAATGAGGTCATCACGGGTAAGCTTATCATAAACTCTAACGAAGTCTATACTTTATTTGATACCGGTTCTACCCATTCTTTTATTTCTCCTACTTGCGCTCATCGATTAAATTTGATTCCGGAGAAATTAGACTTTGACTTAGCAGTTGAAACTCCATTGGGAGAAACCTTCATTACATCCACGGTTTATAAGTCTTGTTTGGTTCAAGTTGGTACCCACACATTACCTGTCGATCTGATTTCATTAAAAATACTTGCATTTGACGTGATTCTAGGGATTGATTGGTTAACTACTCATCATGCAAAAATTGATTGTTTTCGTAAGGTTGTTAGCTTTCATATTCCTAATCGACCTATTATGCGAATTCAAGCAACCAAACCATTAAAATCAATCGCTGTCATCTCAAGCCATAAAGCTATTCGTTTATTGAAAAACGGATGTCAAGCTTTCTTAGCTCATGTCACAGATCTAAACAAAAATACGTCAGCTTTGAATGATATTTCTGTTGTTAATAAATTTCCTGACGTATTTCCCGAAGAACTTCCTGGCCTACCCCCAGAGCGTGAAATTGAATTTTGTATCGACCTTGAACCCGGTACAAAACCCATTTCCAAAGCCCCATATCGAATGGCTCCTATTGAACTTCAGGAGTTAAAGACCAACTGCAGGAATTGTTAGACATTGGTTTTATTCGTCCTAGTACTTCTCCTTGGGGTGCTCCTGTTCTGTTCGTGAAGAAGAAAGATGGGAGTATGCGACTTTGTATTGATTATCGGGAGTTGAATCATGTCACCATCAAAAATAGGTACCCATTGCCACGTATTGATGACCTGTTTGACCAGTTGCAAGGAGCACAATTCTTTTCAAAGATCGATCTTCGTTCTGGATATCATCAGCTGAAGGTTAGAACTGAGGATATTCCAAAGACTGCCTTCAGAACTCGGTATGGGCATTATGAATTCTTAGTTATGTCTTTTGGATTGACTAATGCTCCTGCTGCCTTCATGGATATGATGAACAGGGTATTCAAGGAATATTTGGATCACTTTGTGGTCGTCTTTATCGATGACATCCTTGTTTATTCCAAAAGCCGTGAAGATCATGAGCAACACTTGAGGCTGGTACTCCAAAAGCTTCGTGAATACAAACTTTATGCCAAGTTGAAGAAATGCGAGTTCTGGCTGGAGGAGGTAGCATTCCTTGGGCACGTAGTATCAAGTCGTGGAATATCGGTTGACCCGGCAAAGATTGAAGCTATTCAAAGCTGGGAGCAACCTAAATCAGTGACCGAAGTACGTAGCTTTCTTGGTTTAGCTGGTTATTATCGGAGATTCGTGGAAGGATTTTCTCGAATCGCTACTCCATTAACTCAGCTGACTCGGAAAGATACAAAGTTCGGTTGGAGCGAAGAATGTGAGCAGAGTTTTCAAGAACTCAAGAGGAGACTCATTTCAGCACCTGTTCTAACAATACCATCTGGCTCGGAGGGATTTGTCATCTACAGTGATGCTTCGAGCAAAGGGTTGGGATGCGTTCTCATGCAACATGGAAAAGTCATAGCCTATGCATCAAGACAACTCAAGGAATATGAGAGGAATTATCCTACTCATGATCTAGAGTTGGCAGCTGTTGTCTTTGCACTTAAAATTTGGAGGCATTACTTGTATGGGGAGAAGGTGGAGATCTTTACGGATCATAAAAGCCTCAAATATTTCTTCACTCAAAAGGAACTCAACATGCGACAACGACGTTGGCTTGAACTGTTGAAAGATTATGATCATACCATTCAATACCATCCTGGAAAAGCGAACGTGGTAGCTGACGCATTGAGTAGAAGATCATATGCGGGTACAAGTGCAATATTAACAACGCAAAGGCCCATTTTGTGTGACTTGCAAAGGATGGAGATAGAGTTAAAGACTCCAGGGACCCATGTGATGATGGCGAATATACGAGTAGAACCGACTTTAATCGATAAAGTTAAAGCTGCTCAAGCTACAGACCTGGAGCTGATGCGTATGAAGAAGAAAGTGCAAGAAGGTGCTATGCCGGAAGCAAGAATCGATGAAGAAGGAATACTTCGAGTCAACTCCAGACTTTGTGTTCCTAACAACCCTGATTTAAAGTATGAAATCATGATGGAGGCGCACAACACACCGTTTGCAATCCATCCTGGAAGTACCAAAATGTATCATGATCTTCGTCATACATTTTGGTGGAGCAATATGAAGAGAGAGATAGCGTTGTTTATCTCAAGGTGTCTAACTTGTCAACGAGTCAAAGCGGAGCATCAAGTACCAAAAGGTCCATTGCAACCACTTGAAATTCCAGAATGGAAGTGGGAGCACATTACCATGGATTTCGTTACCGGTCTTCCTAGGGTTTCTCAAGGTATTGATGCGATTTGGGTCATTGTTGATAGATTGACCAAGTCTGCTCATTTCTTACCGATACGAGAAACTTATACACTTGAACGTCTTGCTCGTATGTACATAAACGAGATTGTAAGACTGCATGGTATGCCAGTATCCATAGTTTCTGACCGAGACCCAAGATTCACTTCACGATTTTGGGTTAGTTTACAAAAAGCTATGGGCACGGAGTTACGATTTAGTTCAGCATATCATCCTCAGACGGACGGACAATCAGAGAGGACTATTCAAACTCTTGAAGATCTATTAAGACTCTGTGTCTTTGACTTCAAAGGAAGTTGGGACAAGTTCTTACCATTGGTGGAGTTTTCCTACAACAACAGTTATCAAGCAAGTATTGGCATGGCTCCATTCGAAGCATTGTATGGAAGAAAATGTCGTTCTCCAGTATGCTGGGATGAGGTGGGCGAAGCAACGTTGTTGGGACCGGAGTTGGTACGTATGACTACAGAAAAGATTCAAACGATCCGACAACGTATAAAAACCTCACAAGATCGACAAAAGAGTTATGCTGATCTTCATCGAAAGGACGTGGAATTTGATGTAGGAGATCATGTGTTCTTACGTGTTGCTCCATGGAAAGGAGTTACGAGATTTGGAAAGAGAGGAAAGCTAAATCCTCGATTCATCGGTCCATTTTTAATCCTCGATCGAGTAGGAACTGTGGCTTATAGACTCGCTTTACCGCCAAGTATGTCTCGTGTTCATAACGTTTTTCACATATCCATGTTACGCAAATATGTGGAAGACCCGAACCACATTATTGAGTTAGAACCGGACGAAATAGCGGAAGATTTGACGTATGAAGAAGTTCCTGTTCAAATCTTGGATAAGAAGGAACATATTCTACGCTCCAAGGTTATACCTCAAGTCAAAGTTTTGTGGAGAAACCACGATGTTGAGGAAATGACTTGGGAGTTAGAATCAGAAATGAAATCAAGGTATCCTTACCTCTTCGACATACCAGGTACGTACCCTAATTTCGAGGGCGAAATTTCATAAGAAGGGGAGGTTGTAAGACCCCAACTTTTATAAATAAAGATGAATTTTCTATAAATATCATTTTTGAATATTATGGAGTTAATTTGATATAATGTTATAGTTGTGGGTAATATTTATAAATTTTGCAAAGTAAGCAAGTTGTTATAAAATATTCGTTTGGTCGGGGAATATTCTTTTTGTCGGGGAATATTCGTACGACGGCACAATCATTGGTGGACCCCACAACGGAATTATTGTCGGATTGAGAAAACGACAAAAATATTTTATTAAAAATAACGGCGAAAGTTTTACCATTGTTACTGTTGAACTACTCGGTAGTAAAAGTACAGTAATACGTGTGGTTGCATAGTAGCACACGGTATTGATTATTAATGCTTATGTGAGAAGTCACTCAGTTTGATTCAATTATTGTCAGTTAATAATATGAATTATTTAGCGATAATGACGTTTTGTTTTATTCGTATTATTAACGTAATAAAACAGAAACATCTTTTTATATAAAACAAAATACTTTATTAAAGTTATTCTATAAATAGAATATATTATATTTTATTTAAAAGATTTTTCTTTAAATATGGACCGTCAGATTAAAGTAATCAATCTGGACCGTTCATGGATTAGTTACTATGCATTCTATTTTTCTATAAATAGCAGCTCATTCCTTCATTATTTCTTACGAATTCACTGAACTCTAGAGAGAGAAACTATAGAGAGAAACTATAGAGAGAGAGAAGAAGAGTATTCTGCTACTTAACTACTTCCTTACTTCAGCTCTTCTTTAAAACGGTAAGGGGTGTTATTCTTTCTTATTCATGAAGAGAACTGTTGTTATTCCATTTCTTATTATTCTGTTGGAATAACCTGTATACGCGGTCTACCCTATACTTGGTGACATTCTTCTATTATTCTGTTGGAACATCCTGTCTGTGTGTTTTACACCGGACCTGGTTCCGTTTATTATTCTGTTGGAACATCCTGTCTGTGTGTTTTACACCGGACCTGGTTCCGTTTTATTATTATTCTGTTGGAATATCCTGTCTGTGTGTTTTACACCGGACCTGGTTCCATTATTTATTATTCTGTCGGAATATCCTGTCTGTGCGTTTACGCCGGACCTGGTTCCATTATTTATTATTCTATTGGAATAACCTGTCTGTGCGGTCTATCGCATGCATGGTGATTTCTTTTGTTATTCCATTCTTTATTGTACTCAGTTGGTTAAGTTTTGACTTCTATACTCCATGAAATTTGTGGAATATCCTTGATAGTTGCGTTTCATCCAGTATCTTTTCAAGAAAATATTCTTCTAAGCATTCTTGAATTTTACTCCACAATGCAGTATCATGTTGACAATTTGGACGTTGTTAATTCCTGGATAAATTAATTCTTGAACTTGTTTTATTGAATTCTTATATCATTGTCATCATCCTCATGTTTATAAAATGTTGAAAGTCATCTGTGGCCTGTAGTGCATAGATGGACTTGGTATGATTATGACCAGGGATTATTCGGTATAATCATGACCGTAATGTTACAAATGATGTGGTAAAAGTCCTCATTGGCCCGTAGTGCATTGATGGACAGTTGTTGGCATGATCATGACCATTAATGAATACACGAATATCCTTGGCCGTAGTGCAGGGGTGATTCGATGATGTGGATTATTTTATTAAGCTGAGTCTCAGCGATCACAGTGTTGAAAAATTTTTTAAATCATAAAAGATAGTAGAGTTTATTTTCTACTTGACTCTTTTAATGGATTGCTTGTTCCGCTACAGTTAAACTTGATGTCTATTATATTTTATCAGTTTAACATTGTTGAAGGCTAATGATAATTTATTCTGCATTATCTTAGTCATAATATTTCTTACTGGGCTAGTTGAGCTCACCCTTTCTTTCACTGTTCTCTTCAGGAAATGAGAACGTAGCTGGGGCAAGTCGGGGAACGGAGTGATGGTCCGAATGATAGTATTAGTTAGTAGTCCTCACTATTCTATGTAATGGTGTGTTAATAAATGTAACGAGGACTCCTTTTGAGTATGAATACTCTCTAGAAGATAATATTTGTATTCAAACTCACAGTTTATGTTTTGTCGTATTGTACACGACAGTTGTATTAGTAAGTTGTATTTGTATTATGTACTATGTATCTGACGACCCACGATGGGTGATGTATACCTAATTTTGGGGGCGTCACATGTGTGTTTTACACCGGACCTGGTTCCATTATTTATTATTCTGTCGGAATATCCTGTCTGTATGTTTTACACCAGACCTAGTTCCGTCTTTATTATTATTCTGTTGGAATATCATGTCTGTGCGTTTTACGCTGGACCTGGTTCCGTTATTTGTTATTCTGTTGGAAAAACCTGCATGTGCGGTCTATCGCATGCATGGTGATTTCTTTTGTTATTCCATTCGTTATTATACTCAGTTGGTTAAAATTTTGACTTCTATACTCCATGAAATTAGTAGAATATCCTTGATATTTGCGCTTAATCCAGTATCTTTTCATGAAAATATTCTTCTGAACATTCTTGAATTTTACTCTACACAAAAGTATCATGTTGACAATTTGGACGTTATCAGTTCCTAGATAAATTAATTCTTAAACTTTTTTTATTGAATTCTTATATCATTGTCATCATCCTCATATTTATATTATGTTGAAAGTCATCTGTGGCCTGTAGTGCATAGATGGACTTGGTATGATTATGACCAGGGATTATTCGACGTAATCATGGCCGTAATGTTACAAATGATGTGGAAAAAGTCCTCATTGGCCCGTAGTGCATTGATGGACAGTTTTTGGTATGATTATGACTATGGATTCTCTTTGGCCGTAGTGCAAAGATGAATTGTTTTATGACATGATCAGGACCGTTGATGAAAACATGATTATCTTCAGCCGTAGTGCATGGATAATTCGTGGTCGTGATACTAAAGAATATCATTGGCCGTAGTGCAGGGGTGATTCGATGATGTGTATTATTTATTAAGCTGAGTCTCAACGATAAAAGTCATGAAAAATCTTTTAAATCATAAAAGATAGTAGATTTTATTCTCTACTTGACTCTTTTAATGGATTGTTGGTTCCGCTGCAGTTAAACTTGATGTCTATTGTATTTTATCAGTTTAACATTGTTGAAGACTAATGATAATTTATTCTGCATTATCTTAGTCATAATATTTATTTCACTGTTCTCTTCAAGAAATGAGAATATAGTTGGACGAGTCGGGAAACGGAGTGACGGACCAGATGATAGCATTAGTAGTCCTCACTATTCTATGTAATAGTGTGATAATAATTGTAATGAGGACTCCTTTTGAGTTTGTATAATCTCTAGTAGACAATATTTGTATTCAAACTCATAGTTTATGTTTTGTCGTATTGTACACGACAGTTATATTAGTAAATTGTATTTGAATTCTGTACTAAGTATCTGGCGACCCAAGATGGGTGATGTATACCTAATTTTGGGGGCGTCACAGTGGATATTTTTGGGTGTTCGAAAAATATTTTGTACCAATACCTCTATTTAGTAATAACCTCTCAATTAGAATACAAATAGTTTGGTCCCAAGTCTATTCCTAAATAGAGATTTTACTGTATTATTAATACAATTGATCGTGAGATTCGGTAAAAAAATTCATGTTAAAAAAATTATAATAACATTGATAGAATTAAAAATAAAAATTCATTTAGGAGTTCCTTTTTTTAAAAAAATAATTCCTAGAATCGAATTATTATACGGTCTAAAAAAGTTCATTTAAAAAACAAACAAAAAACAAACAGTGCCTCACACAGTTACACGGTCTAATATACTAGTTACCTTCAAAAAGGGTAATACCTTGAATGCTTTGAATCCAAGGAGTGGAGCTTACAAGTTTTCATCCAATTGTAATCTTGCTGAGCCAATAGAGGTAATAACCTATCTGGTAGTCTTCCAGTGGACATCTGCAATCATCTTCCTAAGTTGGAGTTCCTCTCTCTCATCTTCAATAAGATTAGTGGGCAAATTCCATCGAATTTATACAAGTGCAGGGAGCTCCAAGTACTAGCACCTCGTGAAATCGGCAACTTAACGGATTCAGAGGAATTACACCTTGACGGGAACAACTGGAAAGGTAATGTCATTTAACCGAAATGCCTCATCTCCTTTTTCGACCATCAAAGTATTATATATAGGTTGTTTGTAGTACACAATTTAAATGCAAGCTATTATTTAAAGTCAAAAGTATTTAGAAAAAGAGAGAATCTTTAGCTGCCATCTGATATCCTCTCTCTGCAATTTCTCTTCTATCTCAAAATAATCACAAGACTGTCCTCTCATGTATCCACTTAATTTTGATAAAATAATAATTTTTAAAAAGATCCTTATATAAATATATGGTCCCATCAAAATCATAAATTAATAATTCTTTTAAATTATAAATATATCTAGGGTAATCTTGTAAAATATAATTCTATTCTCGTTTGTTTTGTCTTGAAATTCAAATCTATCTTAATTTCATCCTTAATTTTTCTTGAAATTGAATTTCATCCTTAATATATGGTCCGATCAAAATAACGTTTTGTCTTGAAAATCAAATATAATTGAATATAATTTTTTTAAATAAAATGTGAATGTAATTTGAAAAGTGGATACAATATTGAACATTATTTAATTATTAAAAATAATTAATATCACTTACAATGAATTCTATTATTACATTAATTTAATAAAGTATAATACATTGCATAAAAAAGTATGATATAAACTGTAAACATTAATAAAATACAATAATTTTAATATAATTAAATTTATGTTAACCGAATAGAAAAACACTCTTTAAACTAATAAATTATTAATTTATTGATTAAATAATAACTCTCTATATTAATAAAAAATTCAATCTCAACAATATTAATTTATAGAGGTTCTACTATAACTCAAATAAATTGCACTTTAATTTTATGTTCAATTAAATACAAAATAAATACTCTTATCCTCCTTTATCCAATCCTGGGCATCGGAATGCAAATAGTAGTATAAAATATTGGCCATGTTAAATCATTTTTTAATTTATAAAATACATATATTAGTTCAAACATATTCCATATTATCTATGATAAATATTAAAACCAATATTCCATTTGCAATTTCATAGTTAATGTCTCAATTTTTTTTCACAAAACCAGCCCTTCTAAAACCAATTTTGTTCAAGATTAGTAAGAAATGTGCATGTCATGCGAGTTTTATAAGGGCAAAAAAGTTCATTCATGCACAAAACTATTTTCTCTCCTAATAAAAGGGCAAATATGTATCCTTACAATAATCAATAAATAAATTTGTTTTATTTTAACCATATAAAATAAGTAAAAAAGAAATTAATTACAAAACTCAAATATCTGTTTAAATAAAAATTTAAGTAGAATATTTTGATAAATATAAAAGACAATTAAACACTAAAACTTAGATTAAATTTAAAAGGAAAAAATTTATTAATTAGTTATTCATTTTAACAAATGATTTACTTTATATATACATACACACACAACATATATATATATATATATATATATATATATATATATATATATATATACGGTCCGTCTCTAAAGCGAACCTTAAAGAGCGAACCAAAGACGAACCGTCGTTTTTGTTGTCTATGGCAACGGTTCGATCCATCGCCAAAGCCATGTAGTCTTTGGCGACGGGTCGAACCGTCGCCATAGATACCAAAGACGACGGTTCGTCTTTGGTTCGTTTTTTAAGGTTCGCTTTAGAGACTCTATATATATATATATATATATATATAAAGTAAATTATTTTGTGTGTGTATAAAGTAAATTATTTGTATATAAAGTAAATTATTTTGTGTGTGTATAAAGTAAATTATTTGTTAAATGAAATATGCTACTTATTACGCATGTTCAGCTCCCTTGTATATGTATATAAGTATATAAAGAAACATGGTCTTGTTTTTGACACCTGCGCAGATTCAATGATACCAATGGAGATAAGAAATCTAAAACATTTAGAGATATTGAATATCGAGAATAGCTGTCTAACATGGCCTGTTCCACAATCATATCTATCTTCAACATGTCATCCTTGAAGTTTATTTCTTTGGGGGCTAATAAACTCTCTGGGAACCTGCCTATTCCTTTTAATCTCCCTAATCTTGAAGGCCTCGATCTTTCTAGGAATCAATTAACCGGTGAGATTCTTTTAGGCTTGTGGAAATGCAAAGGGCTTCGGTTCTTATGGTTGGGGAGGAATATATTTACAGGAAACATATCTAAGCAAGTCGAGAACCTTACTTTGCTTCAAAACTTGGATCTCTCTCAAAACAACTTCAAAGCCTTCCAAAATTTGTATATAAAATTTTAATTAAAGTAATTTAAATAAATAATGCAAATCATTACCTAATCATTAATTGTTGCATATCATTACCAAATTAAATTGGAAATTCAATTCAATTTAATTTTGAGAAACTTTAAATTCTTGAAAATACCTAATCCAATTGAATTGGTTATGGTCAAGGCTTTTTATTAATGACACTTTTTTTGTAAAATGACAAATTTCATAAATGAAATCGATAAACTTCTCTTAAAAGAATGTTAGATTCCACATATATAGCGATTTAGATTCCACATATATAGCGATTATATTTACAACACATCAAGTTGCTACTCCATTCTTGCGGGCCACATTTATTAGAGTAGTTTACTTGAGGAGTTTAAACTATTTGTTGTTTCTTTGGCCTTTTAGTATTTGGGCTTATTTTTATTTCAGTTAATCTTTAAGGTTTAGCTAGGTAATATAAATACTAGTATTAGATCGTGTTTTCTTCAAAATGGATCTCTCCTTTAGCATTCCTAGTTACATATATTCACATGTATCAAAGTGAAGGACAATTTCTTAAGCATTTAATTTGGAGATACTAAGCATCCCAAATTGCTCATCGTCTATCTTTAACATGTTCAAGATATTGATTTGGTAAATGATAATAATCAGCAAACTGGTCAGATTCCTTAATTCGGGCTTGTGGGAATGCAAAGAATCCCAATTTTAGTTAAGGCTTTCTAAATAACGAAAACTGTGTTCACCTATATTAATTGTGCAGGTACATTACCAGACGAGATTGGACATCTTAATCATTTGTTGAATTTTACCATTGGGAGCAATAGCCTAACAGGCAACGTCCCTTTCAAACTCTTCAATATCTCAACATTGAAAATTCTTCAGCTGAGTTCAAATCAATTCTCGGGCCATCTTCCATCAACCTTAGGGCTTTGGCTTCCCAATCTTGAGATGTTTTTGGCAAGTGACCATAAACTTGGTGGAACAATCCCAAGCTCTCTCTCCAATGCTTCTATGCTTACCATTATATCTATGGTGAACAACTCATTAACCGGATCTATACCTAATACACTTGGTAATTTAAGGTTCCTGCAATGGTTCAGTCTTGCAGAAAATTATTTAACTAGGGAGACTTCTTCTCTTGAATTGCAATTCTTCACTTCTCTAACGAACTGCAGATATTTGAAAATGTTAGAATTATCAGATAACCAGCTGAATGGCATCCTCCCAACTTCAACTGGAAATCTCTCTTCTTCTTTGAAATGGTTCGGAGCCAATGGATGCAAACTTAAGGGCCACATTCCCATAGGAATTGGCAACTTTAGCAACTTGCAGACGTTAGTATTAGCTGTAAATTAGCTGACAGGACCTATCCCAACAAAAGTTGAAAGACTAAACAATTTGGAACGTCTAGTACTTTCAAATAATAGACCGCAAGGACCCATCCCAAATGAGATTTACACGTCCAATACCAATTAGTATTGGAGACTCTTTGTATTAAATTTAATACTCAATTAAATACAATAAAAAGAACTCCCTGTTCAAATAAAGCATTTCACTGCGATGGACACCTCTGCCCCCTTTGTACCACTGCAACATTTCTCACCACTGAGACCTTTGCACCTCTGCAACCTTGAAAGCTTTCTATGAACAAACCCTATCCACTATTGGATCAATCAAGCGTAACAGTGCTTGATTTCAGAATACACAGAATTTTGAATACAATATGTTGTGATTTTCCAACCACTAAAGAACAATATAATACTAACTTGCTGAAAATAATCTATGCTAATACTCTATGGAAATATCTCTGTAAATAGCTTTTGAATTTTCTGAATACAATAGTAAGTGTTCCTGTTTTAGCATAGAGGAAGAAGAGATATATATATATATATATATATATATATATATATATATATATATATATATATATATATACACACACACTAACGGCTATAAAGAGATATGTTAGTAAGAGTTCTAAACCAACATGTATATTACATGATTCAAGCAAATTGATTCTATTCAACGGGAAAGAGATATATAATTCTTAACAGCAAATTGACATAGTCTTCAAAAACTATATAGAATCCCAATCAAACTAAATAAGTTTAACAAATATAACATATATCTGTTTTAAGAGATTTGATAACTAAGTCAAAATAAAAGAGCTTATATCAAGGAATATATCAAGGAATAAGAGATAATATCAGATAATGTTTGACTTATTCCAAAAAAGTTCACATGCAAATCTACACCAATTTCCTTATAAGACTCATTTTCAACTTGAATAGCATATCTTTAATTTTAGACCGAATATATTAAAAAGCATGTTAGCAATAATAACACCAAATGGGCTGATAATCAATTTTGGGTCATTCATATAATAAATTAAATCAACCTAAACAATATAAACCGTTACACAAACCCAAATATATTGTCATTATTAAAATCATCAATAATAAAAACTAACAGGTTTGACTTGATTTTAAAAAGGGCTATTTACAGTTTCGTTACATCAAGTACCACCATATTTATGATTCAGACCCCAAAGAAAAAAAAATCAAAATTATAAAAAAATTTATAAATATAATAATTTTTAGCCTTTTAAAAAAGTAATTAATACTGTAGAAATATGGTGTAAAATTATAAATACAATTTAAAATTATAAATATTTATAAATAAAAGTATAAAAATTATAAATATAATTTGTAAAATTTAAGTTGAAATATAATTTTTAAAATTGAAGGCGTAAAATTTATAATTTATGATATAATTTATAATTTGCAATATTGAAGTTATAAATTTTATACATACAATTTGTTAAATTTAAGACATAAAATTTATAATTTATAATTTGCAAGATTTAAGTTATAAAATTTATAATTTGCAAGATTTAAGTTATAAAATTTATACATACAATTTGTAAAATTTAAGATGTAAAATTTATAATTTATAATTTGCAAGATTTAAGTTATAAAATTTATACATACAATTTGTTAAAATGTCTAAATTTGAAGGAACAAAACAATTTGACGGATTAGATAAGAGGGAGAGAGGAGAGGGAGCAAATGGGTCTTTTTTTTCTTTTTTCTTTTTCAATTTATAAAATTAAAATTATAAATAAAATTATAAATATAATTTGTAAACTTTAAGTTGTGATATAATTTGTAAAATTTATACATACAATTTGTTAAAATTTCCAAATTTGAAGGAACAAAACAATTTGAAGGATTAGGGAAGATGGAGAGAGAACAGAGAGCAAATGAGTCATTTTTTTCTTTTTTGTTTTTCAATTTATACAATTTAAAATTATAAAAATTATAAATACAATTTGTAAAATTTAAGTTGTGATATAATTTGTAAAATTTAAGACGTAAAATTTATAATTTATGATATAATTTATAATTTGCAAGATTTAAGTTGTAAAATTTATACATATAATTTGTTAAATTTAATATGTAAAATTCATAATTTATGATATAATTTATAATTTGCAGCATTTAAGTTTTAAAATTTATACATACAATTTGTAAAATTTAAGACGTAAAATTTATAATTTATGATATAATATATAATTTGTAAGATTTGAGTTGTAAAATTTATACATACAATTTGTAAAATTTAAGACGTAAAATTTATAATTTATGATATAATTTATAATTTTCAAGATTTAAGTTGTAAATTAAATTTATACATATAATTTGTTAAAATTTCTAAATTTAAAGGAACAAAACAATTTGAAGGATTATAAATTAGGGATTAGGGAAGAGGGAGAGAGGAGAGAGTGCAAAAGAGTCATTTTTCTAAATATTAATTTTCTTCTATAATTCTAAAATAAACATTTAATTGATTCACCTTGAATCATTATGTCACACAAGGCTCATTTATACAAGCTTAGTAATTTACATAACCCAAGCTTATTTTTAACATATAGTCTTATATAATAATTATTCACATATTATTATATTATTCTTAACATCCCATATTATATTTTATGCAGGAGGCAACTTTATTGCATTAAATATTTATGTGCTCACACAACACATATAATTACACATAAAAATTAATTAAGTATAATAATAATAATAATTAGTCCATTTCATTTTTTAGTCATTTCGTCATTAGTTTAATTAAACAATTACTTATACTACAACAAAAAGGCTTATCAGCGACATCATATCAGTGATCGCATACGGTCGCAGATGATCATTAGTGACCGACTGCGGTCGTTGATATTAGTCGCACATAATCTGATCGCTGGGTGGACATCAGCGACCATTATCAGTGATCGGCTTATAGCGACCGCCATCAGCAACCGACGTCGTCGCTAATCTGAGTCATGATGAGTCAGTTGTCAAGGCTGATGGCACACGTGTCAGCGACCAACAATAGCGACCGATGTGTTCACTAATTTCCTCATGCTATCAGCGACCGCTCTCTAGCATTAGCAACCGCATGCGGTCGCTGATGTTGATATTTTTTTTCCTGTTTTATGGATTTCCCAAAAAAAATATACCCTACTTTGTACCTACTTTCTATCCCAACACAGCAGTATATATAAGCATACATATAAACATCCATCCATATATATATATATATATATATATATATATATATATATCCCAACACATCCACAATAGTATATATAAATATCCATCCATATGCAGACACGTAAACCAACACAATATTCAATCAATACAATTGTCTAAAGAATGAATATAAAATTAAAAGGCTTTGAATATCTAAAAAATAAGTCTAGCTCTTCATGCATCATCTTCCAAATTAGTAGGACCCTGTAATTAGCAAAAGAATATATAACACGTTACATGTGTTGATACTGCTATGACTTAGGGAAAGCTAAACAGTAGAAATTATTTAAACATAAGTAAGACAACAATATCTATGTATACCTCATCACCATCTTGATGTCGTGCTGTTACCGCCACTGTATCCGCCAACTCATTAGGACTCAGAGACTGCAGATGCCCGCCCAGTATACGAAGAAGATCACGATCTCGACAGATCGTTCTCACATAGTCAGCAGGAGTATGATAGGCTGGATGACCTGATGACTGTGTAGACTGGGTAACAGAGCTGCCTGTGCCACTGATGGTCGGGCGTCGTTTTTTCCTTAGCCTTTAACGTAGTTTTTCTTCACGAATGACTCCCTCTCCCACAATTCTTGATCAATCGGCTGACGCGGGGTGCCTTCAAGATAGCGCTCGTTCATTAAGCTCATATAAGTGTCCTGTCAGAAGGTTAACAATTAAATAGTTAAAAATAAATAAAAAAATGCTAAAAAGGTTGCCAAAATTTATAAACAACATATTAGTATAAAGTTAACTTCTTTCTACTATCTGAATAGCCTCAGGCAGACCATCGCGGGTGGCCACATACACATTCAACCAATTGATAGGTTGACTTTGAGACTGAGACTCCTATAAAACATGTTCTCATATTAATATGTATACATATGATATTTTAGCTACAAAACATGACTGTAAACATAAAAACAAATAACTAAGGCAATAAGCTTACTATACATACGTACCCTGGCAGCAATATGCTGCAGCTGTGATATACTGCCGCCTCGATACGTGCCTTTTGCCTTTTCGCCTTCAGGTACACCTGCGGATCTTTTTGAGGCGGCAGTCTTACGTCTCTTGACATAGCTCTCAGCTCTCCACTGGTCACACATCTTCACCCATATGGGCTATGCGCACCACCAGGGGCTATGTTCATGCATATACTGCTCACCCTGTCCTGGATGGTCAATCTCTGCATTATGCAGGGCTTTCTGTCGTTCCTTGTTCAGATTATATTTAGTTCGGACGACGCACTTCTGCCAAAACAATGTCTGAATAACTGATGCTTGGGCGTCGTCCCGTTTATACCTTTTCTGTAAATAAAATAATAATAATAATATTAAAACAGTGATATTACCATAATCCAACATTACTAAATAATATTATTTGATTAACTATATATTATCTATCAGAGTGATAACAAAATATACCTGAAATTCAGCCCAAACTGCATCCTTATGGGTGAGAGGAGTGCTCGCCCACGTAATGACTGGCGTAGGCTAGTTCTGTAAGCATAATTGTGAAATGCACTTCACAATTTTACTATCTTGAAAATCACTACAATATAAAATAATTTACATTAAAGATAAGTAATTTTATTATAATATGAAAAATAATTTACATTAGTATATATCTATAACAATGGAAATATAAAATGGTTATATATACACGATGTTTAACTTACTTGCTTTTCGGAGGAGGACGAATCTGTATAAGAATGCGATCATTCGGATTAGCCGGGGACTTCGGCACATGATTAGGACCCCGACTCAACCCGCACTTTCATTGTGCTGGTTCAAAAGACATCTATAAATAAAAATTTTAGGATGTTATTATGAGTTATATGATTTACATATATAAATAAAATGACAATAATGACAATGTTATAAAAGATTACTAAAATTAAGGACAAATGATTAGAGAAAAGAGAGTATTCTCATAATATTTTTTATATATCTCATTCTCTTGTACAATGTTATTATTTATAGATATACGGACTTGGAAGTTTCAAAACTCAAAAGTTATGAGTTTTAAAACTTAATGAACATGGAAGTTCCATAATACCAAAGATCATTACAATTAAATAAAATCTAGACATCCATAAATATATATGTTATAATTTTATAACACTCCCCCTTAGATGTCTATTGTATAGCCATACACATTGAAAGTTGCCTCATGAATGTATCCTTAAGTCCTTCAGTTGTCGCATTCCAATATTGCGACGTAATCCTACAAACGTTGTAGTTGATAATGCTTTGGTGAAAAAATCTGCTAGATTATCTTTTGATCAAATTTGTTGAACATCAATGTCACCACATTTATCAAGTTCATGTGTGAAAAAGAATTTCGGTGAGATATGCTTTGTTTTATCACATTTGATGTATCCTCCCTTTAATTGAGCTATACATGCAGCATTGTCTTCATACATAATGGTTGGAGTTCCTTTGCTGGAGGATAAACCACATGTTTCACGAATATGTTGAGTCATTGATCTTAATCACACACATTCTCGACTTGCTTCATGGATTGCAAGTATTTCAGCATGATTAGATGAAGTGGCAACTAATGTTTGATTTGTAGATCTCCATGATACAACAATATCACCACACAGAAAGAGATAACCTGTTTGAGATCGACCTTTCTGTGGATTAGATAAATATCCTGCATCAGCATATCAACCTAATTTATGATTATTATTATTGGAATAAAATATGCCCATATCCATAGTTCCTCGTAGGTAATGAAAAATATGTTTAACCCCATTCCAATGTCTCCGGGTAGAAGAAGAACTATATCTTGCTAATAAATTCACAGAGAATGCTATATCAGGTCGTGTATTATTAGAAAGATACATTAACGCACCAATTGCACTGAGGCATGGTACTTCTGGACCAAGTAATTCTTCATTATCCTCACGAGGTCTAAAAGGGTCCTTTTTCACATCAAGTGATCTAACAACCATTGGAGTACTCAATGGATGAGCTTTATCCATATAAAATCTTTTAAGGACCTTCTTTGTGTAAGTTGACTGATGAATGAAAATTCCATCTGCTAAATTCTCGATCTGCAGGCTGAGATAAATTTTTTTCCCCCTAAATCTTTCATCTCAAATTCTTTCTTTAAATAATTCATTGTCTTTGGTATCTCTCCATGAGTTCTAATAATATTTAAACCATCAACATACACAACAATGATAGCAAAACTGGATTTCGACTTCTTTATAAAAACACATGGGCATATTGGGTTATTATTATAACCTTCTTTCAATAAATATTCACTAAGATGATTGTACCACATGTGTTCTTATTGCTTTAACCCATATAGGGACATTTGCAACTTGCATGATTGAGTAAACTTCCCGGGGATTTAAACTATATGCTTCAGGCATTCTAAATCCTTCAAGGATTTTCATATAAACATCATTATCAATTGACCCATATAAATAGGCTGTAACAACATCCATTAGACACATATCTAGTTTTTCATGGGTTGCCAGGCTAATAAGATACCGTAATGCAATTGCATCTACCACAGGAGAATATGTTTCATCATAATCATTGTCAGGTCTTTGTGAAAACCCTTGTGCCACAAGTGGTGCCTGATATCTTAAGATTTCATTTTTCTCATTTTTTTTCGCACAAATACCCATTTGTATCCAATTGGCTTTACTTATTCGGGTGTTTGGACTACAGGTCCAAAAACTTCACGTTTTGCAAGTGAATTTAATTCTGCCTGGATTGCTTCTTTCCATTTTGACCAATCATTTCTGCGTCTACATTCTTCGACAGAATTAGGCTCAAAATCCTCGTTTTCATTTATGATATCAAGCGATATATTATATGAAAAAATGTTGTCAACAACTATCTCACTTAGGTTCCATATTTTCTTTGTAGAGACATAACTTATCGAGATCGTATCATTTTTTATTGTTTTCAGGTACTTGAACCTCATCTGGGGTTTTAGCTATGTCTAAATCCTCAAGAATATTTTCCTCCTCAATAATGCCCACTTGTTTATTTACTTCTTTTATTTTTCGAGGATTTTTTTCTTTCGAACCGATTGGTCTACCACGCTTCTGGCGTGCATTAGACTCATTTGCTATAATTTTCACGGATTGTGTTATTGGGATTTCAATCCGAGCTGGAGTATTTACAGTTGGTATATGAGATTTGGTTACTCCTTTTAAATCAGTGAATGCATTCGGTAGCTGATTTGCTATATTTTGCAAACAAAGTATCTTTTAAACTTCTTGTTCATATTGTTTTGTATGAGGATCAAAATTCAATAATGATAATGCATTCCAAGTTATATCTTTATCTAGTTGTTTAATTTCTCTCCCTAATGCTGGGAATATAGTCTCATCAAAATGACAGTCGGAAAATCGAGCCGTAAATGAATCACTTGTTAAGGGTTTAAGATATTTAATTATTGATGGGGACTCAAACCCAATATATATTCCTAGCCTCCTTTGAGGACCCATTTTTGTACGTTGTGGAGGATAAATTGGAACATATACCGCACAAACAAAAATTCTTAAATGGAAAATATTTGGCTCATGACCAAAAACCAATTGTAATAGGGGGAATTTATGATATGATGTTGGCCTAATGCGAATAAATGTTGCTGCATATAAAATAGCATGCCCCCAAACAGAGACATGAAGTTTTGTTCTCATGAGTAATGGTCTTGCAATTTACTGGAGGTGTTTAATAAATGATTCAGCAAGACCATTCTGAGTATGAACATGGGCAACAGGATGTTCATTATTTATCCCAAGTGACATACAATAATCAATAAATGTTTGGGATGTGAATTCACCAGCATTGTCAAGACGAATAGTCTTAATTGTATGATCCGAAAATTGTGCTCGTAATCGAATAATTTGAGTAAGTAATCTCACAAACGCCAGGTTGCGAGTTGATAATAAGCACACATGTGACCATATTGTAGATGCATCTATTAAAACCATAAAATATCTAAATGGTCCACTTGGTGGGTGAATAGGCCCACAAATATCTCCTTGAATACGTTCTAGAAACTTTGGGGATTCAATCCCAATTTTAGCTAGTGATGGTCTAATGACCAATTTGCCTTGAGAAAAAGTAGCACACGAGAATTCCTTAAATTGAAGAATCTTCTGGTTCTTCAATGAATGGCCATGTGAATTTTCAATAATTCTTTGCATCATTATTGATCCAGGATGACCCAACCGGTCGTGCCAAATAATAAAATTATTTGGTTCATTGAACTTCTGGTTCAATATTGCATTGACTTCAATTGTACTAATACTTGTATAGTACAAACCTGAAGATAAAACGAGTAATTTTTCCAATATTTGTTTTCCAGTAGAGACATTTGATATGATGTAAAGAAATTCTATACCATTGTCATTGGCTGTCTCAATATGGTACCCGTTAAGTCGTATATCTTTAAAACTTAGCAAATTCCTTCTTGATTTAGTGGAAAACAAAGCATTATCAATAATAAATTTTGTTCCACTAGGAATCATTATATTGGCTCTTCCAAAGCCTTCAATCAAGTCTGTTGAACCTGATATTATATTCACATAAGCTTTCATCATTTTCAGATTTGAAAAATATTACTTATGTCTGAGAATAGTATGTGTCGTTGCACTATCTGCTAAGCATATATCTCCACCACAAATATTAAGCTCATTTATAGCATGACGCAAATCCATATTTTCTTCATAAAAAGGAATCAATAATAAGTTCATAATAAGACATAATATTAATAACACAAACCAACATTAAATGAACAAAATACGTTGGAATTTATTAGCATAAAAGGAATACACTTAAAAAGGATTAACATAATTCTGAACTAATTATTTTTATTACAAGAAATATTAACTTGCTCATTATTTTGCTCAAAGAAATCTGCAACGTCAAGGTGTGTCATATCCAAATGATCAAAATAAATATCATTATTATCGTCTTGATGTGGATGAGAAAAAATTATTTCTATGTTCTTCTCATTTCCTTTCAATGAGGACTGATATAAATCAACAAGATGTTTGGCTGTACGACAGGTACGAGACCAATGTCCTTTCATTCCACACCGATAACAAATATTTTCTTCCTTCTTGGTATCTTTGTTATTTATATTCTTCCCCTTTTCTTATTTCTCCTCATTCTTTCAAGGTTTGGTATCATGGTTACGATAATTAAACCATCCTCTCCCATGGCCACAACCACGACCTCTATTACGACCACAACCATAATTATTATTATGTCTTGTAACATTCACTTCAGGGAATGGAGCTGAACCAGTTGGTCGTGATTCATGATTTTTCATTAAAAGCTCATTATTTTGTTCAGCCACAAGGAAACATGAAATCAGTTCAGAATATTTCTTAAAACCTCGTTCTCTATATTGCTGCTGTAAGACCACATTTGAGGCATGAAAAGTAGAGAATGTTTTTTCAAACATATCTCCATCAGTGATGTTATCTCCACATAATTTTAATTTAGAACTGATTTTAAATATTGCAGAATTATATTCACTTACTGATTTAAAATCCTATAATCGTAAATGTATCCAATCATAACGAGCTTTTGGAAGAATAACTGTCTTTTGATGGTCATATCTTTCTTTCAAATTTTTCTAAAGAATAAGATGATCTTTTATTGTGAGATACTCTAACTTCAACTCCTCATGGAGATGATGGCGTAAGAATATCATGGCCTTTGCCTTGTTTTGGCTTGATGTTTCATTACCATCTTTAATGGTGTCTCTAAGACCCATGGCATCAAGATGAATTTCGGCATCAAGGATCCATGACAAATAATTCTTACCCGTAATATCAAGTGCCACGAACTATGTAAAAACCCCAAACTCGGTTCTTCAAGACCCATGGCATCAAGATGAATTTCGGCATCAAGGATCCATGACAAATAATTCTTACCCGCAATATCAAGTGCCACGAACTATGTAAAAACCCCAAACTCGGTTCTTCACGATACCATTTCTATGAGCGGAATAATACTAATAATAATAACAATAATATAAATATCAAACTTATCTTACATTTATCAGAGTCTAATCCCAATTACGCAACATTTACTATAATTCTTTACATGATATATAATACATATCATTGTCTATATATTGTCTAACTATTACAAAAGATAACATTAAACATGTTCTGTTTGCTTTCCTTTTTACTTGTTCTTGTTTGAACCTTCGAGTTGTTCATGTCTAGCTGAAAACATTTAAATTTAAGCAAGGGTGAGCATTTGGGTGCCCAGCAAGTAATTATCAATTAGAAATATAATTAACTGAAAGAAATAAATATTTTCTTTGTACATCACTTCTACAACGAATTTATAGTTGTGAAGTAAACTGAACCGATAATAATAACATAACAATTCTATTTCCAAATTTTGAAACTACATATTGACTATATATATAGGTATTAGTTGACAGATTATGAACATTATTTTTAGTTTTCGCTAAGGTTTAACAGAACTTCATCTGCAAACCGTCATAACTTACGGGCGTTAGGTTGTACTTCCCATGGACCCTGTATTGATCAATACTACATTACAAGAACGATAAGATCGTTCACTCTGTCCGCCTTGGGCGCATAAAAGTTTTCCCGTGATCGGGATGTTCATACTTAGTCTGGAATTCGAACCAAAATAATTTGATTGGATGCAAAAAGGTTTTTATCATATTCAACGATATTTCGAAATTCTGTGTCTAGCTGGTCAAGTAGCTTGGACTATATATATATATATATATATATATATATATATATATATATATATATATATATATATATATATCAACATGTGATTAAATACAATGATTATCCAAGTGGGGACACTTGTATAACCATATATAGAAATTAACGAACAGAATATATATATCTGAATTATCATATACTAACATGTTGATAAACAATGATCGGATATAGAATATATCACAATAGGGTTAATAATATAGCATAATAATAATATAATTCTGAAACTTTTTACTCATGTCCATTGCATAAAGGAAATGCAAAAGAAAGATACTTTCCTGATGCGCTGCTTACAGTTCGTAACTTAGTTCTATCTTTTATACCGAAACCTATCATTAATAAGATTATTTGATCGATTTGAATAACATACTATAACACATAGCACTACTTATTGCAGTCAGCACATAACTTAATCACATTGTCCCATATGTTCCACAACCATTGAATCACAAATAAACACATATTTAATCAAATTATCTAAGTCCAAATCAATTTCTATAATTTTTTAAATCTTTAATTCTATTTTTCATCATTTATTTAATACATTTATTAAATAACTTAATTACCATTAATATTAATTAATTAATGAAATTCATCACAAAATATTAAAAGTTATAAAAAATAACTTAAATTATTTTCTTATACCATAATATATTTATGAAATATAATCAAAATAATTAAAAACTAATTTTCGAATTTTAAAATAATTTTTAATAATTTATTTTATATTTTTAATAATTAAAAACTAATTTTTCTATTTATTTCGTAAAAATAATTAATTTATTGATTAATCTGTCGCTAAAGACCACATATAGCAACAGAACCGTCGCTATAGGTGTTCTTCATGTTCTTGGCCAAACCCAGAAACTCATAACCAGCTAGCGAGTGGACTTGTTTGACCGTCTTAATTCGTATGATCATTAAATTTTCTGAGTTCGTAATTGCTTTACTGTTGTAGTATACATGCAATACTACAAGTCTCAATCGATTACATGACTAATACATAACACCACATAAACATCTAAGCTACAGAAAAGTCTGACAACGCTGTTCTTCATTTCTGGGTTTTCCAGAAATGAAGAACAATTGATGGTCCTATATTTAGCTCCTTATATTTTGCATTCTGGGTTTGCTACTTATGAGATAAAGGTTCAAACATGTAAACGAGATGTCAAGGTACAAATTTATAACATCAGGGTAGTATAACATCAAAACTTGTGTAAGATCTGGCATGGTCAAACCATGTCAGAAATCTGTTCATCACATTTCTGGAAATTCCAGAAATTTAAAATTATGTCGAAAAGGCTACTTTGACCATCAATTACTGTTAGTATGTTGTTTATCAAAGTGATCTAGTAACATGAAACTGAAGAACACATAACATACTATAAACCGGTTAAAACAACAACATCAAAACACATAACAAACTGACAGATCAAGGCTTGCAAACATATTGTCAGATGCTGAAAAACTCATTTCTGGGTTACCCAAAATTTGACTGGTCATACCCGGTCAACGGGTTTTGACCAGCTATAACAAGAAATCTAGACATCCAATAATAGTGATTCCACTTTCAGATTAAAGACAGCATGGCAGGCTACACATATAAAGCTTAAAACAACTTAAACCATAAACATACCAAGATATACGACCACTTACATTCCTTGTCAAACCACCAAAAACAAAATTTCCAGATTTGCAAAAACACTTGATCCGAGCTTATAGATGTTATTGATCCAACATCTATCAACCCAGATCACTTAATAACACTATAAACAACATATTTTAACACAAAAAGCACAACATCTAACATCAAATTTTTGGTCAGATTATAGCTAGGGTTTTTATACCTTGATGATCAATCTTTTGATTTCTGGCTTCTGATATTTTATGGTTGATCGTGGGGCTTTGATTTAGGACTGATATACTTGTATATTTCGGAGGTTAGAGAAAGAGAGGGACTTGATGGAGTGTGGTTAAGTAAATGAGCAAAATGTACACTTTTTCTCTCTCCAATTCTATTTATAATGCTTGTATACATTGTATGTTGCTGATCTAGTGGCTGATCTGCTGAGATTTTGAGCATGTGGAGTGGGTATGATTTAGTCACCAACTCACCTAAATGTCAAAAACCTATTCTAGCTTCAATAATACAACTAAGGGTAAAAAGGTCATTTGTCTAACACATTTAATGGCAAAATTGTAACTTGCCAAACCTTTAGGGTTTAATCCTAAGGTTTAGCACAAATTGTAGGATTTTCCCACTAGGGTTTGCACAAAAAAATAAAATTAAATAGATTTTAGTTTCTAGAATTTTGAAATTAGGGTTTTCTAATTATGATTAATTTTCTAATTACACTATATAGGAACATTAAGGTTTAAAATCACTAATTATAAATAACCTTACTAATTCAACAATTAGGGTTTACTATTTCGATAATTAGGGTTACTAACTTTAAAAAAAATTAGGGCTTAAACTATTATTTAGGGTTTTCAAAATTAGGGTTTAAAATCACTAATTAGGGTTTTTCATAATTAGCATTAAAATCTATAACACATAATATTAATCACATTAACACAATTTCTAACGGATCTTAAACTCCGGTTTAAGTTCCACGTTAGGATTTCTTACAATTAAAATCTTAGGGTCCTTTAATTACCAAATTAGGGTTTCTAAAAATTATTATTTCTAAATATTTAATTAGGGTTTACCTAATTAATCACTTAATACACAACATAAAACATACAACACAGTTATATAACAGTCTTAAATTCACAATTGATTTTCAAATTAGGGTTTTCCATAGTAAAACTAGGGTTTAACCAATTATACACATAATTTCACCGACATTACATATTTACGGCACTAAAATAATATAATATTATAATAAATATCATTAATCACATAACATAATTACTAGACAGATTTTAAAGTCTCGTTTGACTTCAAACTAGGGTTTATCAGTAACATTAAAAATTGGTCCATCAAAACTGATTCTCACATTAACCTTTCACACATAGCATACCTAATTATAACACTAACAAATAATAATATAATATTATTATTTTGATTCCTTGATCAAAATTCAAAATTAGGGTTTTGGATTCCATATCTGATTTTAACTGTCATATATAACATTAATAATTAAGTTAAATAATTAACTTAATTAATCTTGCATAAATTCATATAATAAAATAAATAATTATTATAATAATTCTAAAAATTATTTCATATATTATTTAAATAATATATAATTATATTTTCATGGAAAATAATAAATAAAAACATTTCTGCTATAAAATTAATTATTATAAGAATAAACTTTATAAAAGTCAATAATTCTAAAATAAAATTATTTGTAAACATTCATGTAATAAATATATTTTTATTTATTACATAATTACATACAGACATTATCTTGTACAAATCCTCATCCTTAAAATAAAAAAAAATTATATGCAAAATTTCTGATTTATTTATACAGAAAATATCGGGTTGTTACAAACTCAAGTTTGGCAAGATTTGTCATTGTAACTTCATACAAAAATATATCAAAAGATCATTAGAAAAATATATCAAATATGCTACCATGCTAAAAAGAAATATATCAAAAGATTATTAGAAATATATCAATTTTTTTAAAGATTGTTTTAGTTCAAAAACTAGAAAGTACCCTTTTGAAGATTATATCTTCTAGTTGTTATCTGTTGAGATCTGAAAATATCTAAAAATGTAATCATCATGTATTTTATCGGATCCCTTTTGATTTATTCAGATTGGAAGGAATATGCTAAACTGTCCAGGAATCAAAAAAAAAAATTATTCTGTATTTCTCACGGCATTTATATCCCAGCAGTTGAATAACCATGCAGCTCTTATGCAAAATTACAATACACTTTTATTGAAAAACAATGCACAATAATTAGGGTTAGATATTTCACCGTACGTATAACAGCAAGACAATTTGAGGGTGGTGTGATAGTATTTTTTTTTAACTTTGTGAAGCTGTAGGAATATAAATATAAGTTTTTAAAGTGCAGAGATTGATATGATGACTTACATATGAGTATGACAGTCATTAGCATGTTAGAACCAAGAACAACAAACTCTAATAATAAGTTATGAATGGAATAACATGCAGTATGTTATGCTAAAAAAAATTGCGTATCCATATATATATATATATATATATATATATATATATATATATATAATAGATAAATATACCTTCTCCTTCAAATCAAATATGATTATCTTCAAGACGAAGGTGAGAAGCAATTCGTGCTGATAACGTGTTAAAAAAGATTACTAAAATTAAGAACAAATGATTAGAGAAAAGAGAGTATTCTCATAATATTTTCTATATATCTCATTCTCTTATACAATGTTATTATTTATAGATATATGGACTTGAAAGTTTCAAAACTCAAAAGTCATGAGTTTTAAAACTTAATGAACATGGGAGTTCCATAATACCAAAGATCATTACAGTTAAATAAAATCTAGACATCCATATATATATATATATATATATATATATATATATTCTCTATATCATTGACATGTTTATGTACCTTTCATTTATAGTTGTGGTTTATATATGTTATAATTTTATAACAGACAAGTAATTGTATGAAATAGTTAAAAACCACAACTATAAATGAAAGGTACATAAACATGTCAAGGATATATATATATATAATTGTATGTAATACAATTAAAACTAAACATAAATTTTAATAAAAATCGTTGTCTGAGTCAGAATCATTTTGTATAAGTAAAATGACAGTAATGACAATAATGACAAGTAATTGTATGAAATAGTTAACTACGACAGCTATAAATGAAAGGTACATAAATATGTCAAGGATATAGAGAACATGTATATATGTAATTGTATGTAATACAATTAAAACTAAACATACATTTTAATGAAAATCGGTGTCTGAGACAAAATCATTTTGTATAAGTATCAGAGATTCGTAACCATCTTCTTCTTCAGATTCAGTGTTAGTGTCAGTCAATAACTCTTCCTCAATATTAATGTCATCTGGCACAATAACTATCTCGGAAACCAATTCATCAGGTTCATCTCCACCCTCTATCTGGATTAATTTATTTTTATCCTCCATATTTATTATAGGAGGTTTATGAAGCATTTCCTCTTGGTAGAAATCTTCGCCTACTACTTGGATACGACTGCGCGCGGGAGTATGAATTACAACTTGCCAATCTGCAGGCGGTCTATCCCTTTTCCTAACAGGACTAGGAGTTTAATATACTTGTATTGCTTAAGTTGGAAACACAAATGGTGCGTTTACGTACGTGGAACTATGGACGTTAAAATCGACAATTCCATGTCGATCGACACGTATCCCTTTTTCTGAATCAAACCAACGACACTTGAACAAGTTAATATAACCCCCATAAGTACCCTTGTATGACAACTCGATGATTTCCTCTAACTCCCCATAAAAAGCACGACCAAGCTCATTGTAACAATCTCCTTGAACACACACTCCAGTATTAGTTGTTCTTTTACCGCGAGTATATGTCTTTGTATGAAATTCACAGCCATTTATTTTGTAACCATTGCGAATGACTTGGTCCCTGTCTGGACCCATAACTAGGACTTGTATATTTGGAGGAATCGTTCCCTCAATAAGAGCATACAAAAATTCTATTAAATTAAATAAATTCATAAATTAATACGATATATGTCGTGCTTAATTAACTTAACTTACTTTGTCCTTTAGCCAAAGAGCAAGTTTTTGATCACGACTAACTTGAATATCTTTATCAATGATGCCGGGCTGATTTACTTTTAGCTCGTCATCGTATGTTCTATACAATTTTATAAACATTAACATATATTAATATGAGATTGCAGGTTAAGATATAGGTCCAATACATATGAATTTTACATGTATACTTCACAAATTCATCAATCTCCTCGCAATTGAGAAGAATGTAAGTATGCGCAGCATGTAATTCTTGCTCAGAAAGGAATATGCGCTTCTCTTTTTCATAAGCGCGACCCGATAAACCAAATACAAAAAGTCGACCATTTAGTTCAACATTGCCCCCATCATCATGTCTCCGGACTCGATTGGCCTTTGTCAAGATTTCGTCGGGAAAATAGTCTGAGACAAACGTAGATATCTCATCGAAAGTACTGTATGTCTCACATATCGACCCCTCGATATAAGCGAGAAATTAGAAGAGTTGGTTACTTCTCTAGTTCTTTACAACTAAATTTTAAAGCATCTATCCGTTTTAACTGATTTTTGAAATTGAGATTTATAAGTAGGTGCTACAAATAAATGTGTTTTTTTTAATAGGCAGCCTCAAGTTTTGGGACAAATGCTTTAATTGTTAAATTACAAGATAGACATAATTACCATTTAATTATGTCAAAAATAAAATAAAAATCCGACCCCTTTGGGTTACATACATATTGAAATGTGTATGATGTGTATTACATATACACATACTTGATATAAGAGTGGTTAAATCTGATTGAGAGATTATTGACACAATTATCTAGACAGTAATTTATTTTGACTTTTGAATGCCAATTTGTAAAATTTTAAAATTAATACCGATTAATTAAATTTCTTTTTTGTTTTTCTTTTTTCTTTTTTTTTACTTAGGCACTCCCATTTTAGGCAAGTTTACTATCATAACACACAATGGTTTATTTCCTTAAAGGCAAAAACTATAACAAAAGTACAGCAAAAACATAATTTAGGATTTGATCAACGTGCTAATAATTCATGAAGAACCTCTATTGATGACCCAAAAGTTCTATTTCCAGAAAGGATTCATGGTTTTGTTGTACCAGATACACATAGTTATTATACACCCAAAAAAAGTACTATATAGTTTTGATTTTATCATCATTTGATCTTTTGTTATACTACACTATATATCACCAGTGGGTAAATTAGACCCCACTTATATTATACCACACAAAACAAAAAATCAACAACCAGTAGCATTAACAGAAACGGATGAAAATTATCAGCATATAACTCCAACAACCAAAGCATTAACAGAAACAGATGTTCTTCATACTCTGCTGAGGGAAAATATCATACAACCAAAGCAAGAACATAAAATGCCACGATAGAAATAGTACAATGACCCTAAAAGCAAACAGGGCCCACAAAGACTCCTAGAGAACTAAAAACGTAATCACAAAGCGAGTAGATCTCTCTTTACTACACTATATGCAGTAAATTGTTGATCTAGAATTTCAGAAAGCCGATACATGACAAAAATAATTTGCCCTAGGTGAAATATATTCCAAATAAATGGTATCTTTCAAACCAACAACGATACTTTGAAATTCATTTGATTTATGTACAAGTCCTACAGTACATTGATATTTTCCAGTACCAGTAGAAACTTGTGCTTACTAAATAAATAACTCTAAACAACAGGAGTGAGTTAGTAAATAGAAGCTTTTTAGTACAACTAAACAGAAACATAGGCCTAGAATGTGAAATTTTGAGCAGTCTAAAAAATCTATAGCCTTAAACCACAAGATGACACTCGAATACTCTCATAAATAGCAAACAGTACCAGGGTAAAAATATCTCCAAAAATAACACTAGTCCACTAATAACTCAGATGAAAGAAAACTGAAAATTTTGCCTTTCATTAAGGTCCACTAGATAATGCAATAATTATATAATTTTCTAATAACCACAGTTCATCTACTCCATAGACAATGATTAAAGGGGTTACCCAAATAATAACCACAGTTGAATTTGGGGATTAATTAAAGAGGTTACCTAATACACAGCGGTGGTGAAGGTGTCGACCCGCGATGTCGGTGGTGAAGGCGGCAGTTTCTCCCTCCCTCTTCTTTTCTCCCCCTTCTCCATCTTTTTTTTTCTTCTGCTGATCGAACGAATGCCTGAATCTGATTAAGAGAATCAGCGACTGCCATCAGCGACCGCATGCGGTCGCTAAATTTTGATGTTGTGGACGTATAAGAGACTGCTAGGCAGTCGCTGATAGAGAGTGGTCACCGCGCCAACGTTTCACACCAATTTTTGGGAGGGAAATTCATTCCAGCGACCGCTCTGCGACCGCTTGTCGTCGCTGATATAACTTAGCGACTATAATTAATATCGGTCGCAGATGGCGATCGCTATGACTACTATCAGCGACCGTATAGGGCGGTCGTTGGAAGCGTTGGTCACAGATATGCCTTTTTTTGTAATGTTAGTCCATCATTATGCCACACTAGGCATATATCCTAAGATTGAATTAAGCTTATCATCATTTCCACCACATTACTTACTTATCAAATAATTAATTCAATTTAACGCAAATTAGCACATTTCAACACACACGCGCACACACACACACACACACACACACACACACACACACACACACACATATATATATATATATATCAACATAAATATTCAAACATTTCATTTTCAATATTAATATTATTTATAAAATTTACGGGTATTACATGAACTCTGTACTAGAATTGACAGTATTAAAATTGCAATCCATGGATATAAACAAATACTAAAAACTGAATATACCCTAGACTTGTATTTTAGGTGATCCGCCTAAGTACCCTATATTGTGCACAACATAACTGTCTAATGACACATTACATGTCATTCAGAATCTTATGTCTAGTATCTTATGCCCCTATGAAAGGGTTGGTCATTCACAACATTATATAAAAGTCCACACCATAACAAAATGGTTTGGAGAATATTAAATGAGATTTTCATGAATGAATAATATCAATATATCTCAACATTTGTCTAGCCAAAATAATGGCGTTGACATACTTTCAATATCATAAGAATAACTGAATCTGAAGTATTACAATTCAATAACTTGAATAACTTGAAAAGATAAACTTTCGAGTTAAGTACTTGCAACATAAACTTATTTAAGTAAGAATGCTTGATGTACTTGTCTCGTGTCGATTAAACTTTTTAAGAAAGTAACTTGCCATTGAGTTGCCTACATATATACAGTGTCAGTTTACTTAGTTATCTTATAGCACAAAGTCTACATTATTGATATACATAGTTCAACTATATATGGTTATTGAAGTCACAATCATTAACTATCAGGTATGTTACTTACTAACATTAAACAATCATATAGATAGCCTTTATTTTCATATACCGTTAAGCACACATAGGCACTTAGTTTATCACAACACATTTTCACATCTTAGTATATACATAGTACTTTTACATAGCTAGCTCACATATACACATAACACATATACCTTTCATACATCGCAAAGTATACTTGTTTCAGTCCAAACATGTCATATTATAGATCTTAGAACATAAAACATTTTTATTATCTCATTTATTCATTTTAAGACATTTACGAGCCTTAAACTTTACTTTTACAACATGACTCAAAAATTTGATTTTTGAGTTACTTTTTTGGGATTTTTAGTAATTCCTATAGTAGCATTTTGAACCTACCATTTGTGCAATATTATAGACCCCATATGAAAGTATTTTATTCATGGCTTAGGTCTTTAAAATTGTCAAGTCAATCCAAATATAGGCCCCAAATATGCTACTTTACACATTTCTTTACTTGGTCAAAACCATAGTTTTTGTGATTTTCGAGGCTACTTTGATGATTTTTATGAATTTTTTTATTAGACTTTTAGACCAGAACTTTGGACACACATATAAACCATATATCAAAGTATTTTTGTATTAGTTTAGGTTCTCAAGCAACTATTTGAGCTTCTTGAAACTGATGCTCAAACAAGGTTGTTCATCACAATTTTTTAGTTTACTAACTTTGGTCAATTCTTGCCAATTTCATTTCTAGTCATTTAGGTTCATTCCAACACTTTAATTTTAACTAGTTAGGACTAGTTTTAGCATTCCCTTGACCTTTCTATGCATAGACTTGGTTTTGACCATCTAAACCTAGCTTTTTCAAGTTTTTATAGATATACTAATTTCTCATGTTCTTGTTTGCATTAGCATTCCAACACTTGGAATAGTCTAGAATAATTATAACTCACTTGTTTAAGGTGTTAAAACTGATTTTGAAGAAAAATGGCAAAATCTCAAATTTTAATTTAGAAACTGCAGAAATCTGCAGTTTAAATGATTTTACTAGCTTGTTTGATGATTTTTATGAATTTCATGGTTAAGAACTTGGCTCAACAACTTGGACCTACTTCTAGAAAATACATCAAGTTATTTTAGAAAACTTTTAGGTTTCTTATTCATGTCATTTAAGTTTCCCAAAATAGGGGCTCAAACTCGCATGTTTCTCACATTTTCACAAAAACTAATTTTGCCACTTTTCCATTTTTTCCCCAGTTTTGGCTACTAGGATAGTCTAGGCATGCATATTTTAGTTGCCTAAGGTTACTTTTATCATCATCTCACTTTATTTAGTCATCTAGCCAATTTTGACCTAACAAAGCACTTTAGGCTTTGAAATAGGTCCAACTTGGTTTTCTTGATAGCTTTGGTCTTGGAAAAGATTAGGAACCATTATAAGTATGCATTAGCAACTTTATATGATTTCATTACAGTTCAATAAGTTCATGTGCTAAAGATTACCCAAAACAATCCACTTTTAGCTTAAAATGTGATTTGTCATAAGTCTAATGCTCAAAACAGTTTAGGCTTGGTTTCTTTAGCTTGAATAGCTTACTTATGTCATATTATAGCCATTGAAACATGCCTACAAGGTTTAGGTATTGTATCTCTTCATTTAAATGGTAGATGACACTTTAAAGCTTACTTTTATAGCTTTTAAACTTGATTTTTGGACAACACCCAACCTAAACTCCAACTAACTTAAAGAACAACTTTTTAATGTTATTTATGGGCAGTGTAAGGATACCTTACTGATTTATAACATCAGTAGCTAAAATTGGCCATAACAGTCCCTTACCAAGGCATATTAAGCATGAGTTAACATCATTTCCCCAAAACAATCCCCAAGCATTCAAGTATTTTCATTATCACAACATGAACCTACTATATACTACGTGTTCATGGTTTAAAACATCTAAATGCAAGGCTTCTAGTTTTTGTTCAAAACAGCCCCTAATAGGCTTTTAAATTCCACAAGAAAGCATGGTTTGACATCCTAGTTAACAAAATAGCATGGTTATACAACACATGAGCTTTGAATAACCTTTTACATAAGAATTAACATGTATAACTTATGTCTGGGTGGTCTACATCAGTCTATACATTGACAGTCCCCAAATAGTCCATCACCAAGCTACTTAGCTAGCATATAAACACACCAAAATAGTGGCCTGGTATGGCGTGTTTCAAACAGGCACAGACTGCCTTATTGTGGTCTTTTACCAACTGAAAAATTGCTACTTAAGTTCCACTACCATCAACCTTCAATGATTATTACATTTATGTCATGTTATAGCATAAAAACCATGTGACGCCCCCAAATCCGGGTCCCTTAAACCACAAATTTGGTGCTCATGGTCCAGCATACACATCATATCTATCTACCCATACTGTATGACTTACATCATTCATACCATTCCTTAATACAAATCATAACAATACCCCAAGTTTCAATAACCTTAACATTACATGACTTAATAATACAAAATGGTTATATCATTGTATAACATAATAATAATTTCATAAAAGACACTATTTGGCCTCCTTCTCTTCGTCTTTCTTCGAACATTCAGGCTTGACTGAAATAATATCATGCTACAGCAAGGGTGAGCAACTGATTCACTCAGCAAGTTTAAATACAAGAATGATATATCATGATTAGAAAAGTTTAACTCTTTAGAACTTCAACAATATTTAAAAGATTGTGAAGTAGCTGAAATAATGAATCATTTCCAATAACAAGGATTTTCTTAAATTTCATGCTAAATAACATATCAAGAATGAAAGAGTTAAATTCTTTCAAAGTTTCAACAATTATCAAGTTGGTTATGATGGATTAGCAATACTGCAACCATATTCAATAAAGAGGGATATTCCCAGATTTCATACTGAGTGATCACAAATGGATCAAGAACTGCTCGAGAAATTATCAGTTAATTCAAACTGAATACCTCAAGAGTATAAGTTAACCGTAAAGATTAAATCATACTCTTCTATAAGTACGTAAGGCTGGGGATCAGCCTCATTATACCCGTGATTATGCAGAATACGTACTCAAAAATAATGGTGCGCGGGTCGGGTTTTCCGACAATAAAGTTCCCCTTGCTTTATAAGAGTTGTTCATCTCAGTCTTACATCATGAGTCCATACCAAAACAATAATTTGGATTACTTTCAAAGAAATGTTAATGATTTCAACATATAATATCAATATTGATCTAGCCGAAATAAGTGGCATAAATCTTCAATAATAACATAGTTCAATTAATATAACAATTAATGCTTTAACAAATATTACTCTAGCTGAAGCAAATGGCATCAATCTTCAATAACAAAGTAGTTCACAATAATTAGAACGCTTCATCAAATATTAGTCTAGCCGAAACAAATGGCATCGATCTTCAATAACAAATAAGTTCAAAATTAATAGAACATTTTCATCAAATATTAGTCTAGCCAAAACAATTGGTATCGACGTAGTACTTAAACAATTAAGGTATAATTGAATTTTAAAGATAGCTTGAACACTTATACAAATATAAAAGATTCATATAAGTTTTAGAATTTAATCAACGCATGAACATTGAACAAATTTAGAATTTTCTATCATTGTGGAATAATTATAAAAACAAAGTTAAATGAACATATGAACTTCTACACAATAAACAATTGTACAAGGTTAGACAATCAAAGGAAATTAAGGGACTCACATATCATAAAGTTTATATAAGAGATAGAAATTTGTACAAGGTAATAATTTGTATTGGATAATATATAAGAAAATTCAAGAGACTTGTACTAAGTGAGAATATCAATAATCATAGATATGGAATAATTGTCAATAATTAATCCACTAACATACTTGAAACATAATAACTCGAGTTTGAGTTAGGGAACTTGCCTGATTTGTTGACTACGGCTACGCAATTTAATTTAACTTCTTTTGAAAGACCTATCATTAATAAGATCGATCCTTTCAATTAGCATAACATATCATGCGTCGTAATACTGCTACTCTTTATATAACATTTAGTCACATAAGTCAAGATTAGATAATACCTTAAACTATTAGTAATATTATCATCCCTTGATAATATTGCTATTACATAATCATCATCTTAAACTCTCATATAATATTATTAATCAATCACTAATATTATTAACCTTTAATAATATTTTAATCATTCAATATTATTAGTCATTTAATAATATTTTCATCACTTAATAATATTATTAATCATTTAATAATATTTTACTCACTTACTAATATTATTAATCATTTAATAATATTTTAACCATTTAAGAATATTATTAATCACTTAATAATATTTTAATTATTTATTATTAATTATTTAATAATATCTTAATCACTTAATAATATTATTAATCATTTAATAATATTTAATCACTTACTAATATTATTAATCATTTAATAATATTTTAATTATTTATGAATATTATTAATCATTTAATAATATTTAAATCATTTAATCACTTTCTAATATTATTAATCATGTAATAATACTTTAATCTAATATTATTAATTATATTTTAATTTATTATTATTAATTATTTGATAATACTTTAATCATTTATTAAACTCATAAACAATTTAATTTAATTATTTTCCCTTTGCTAATTCATTTATTTAATAAACATAAAATGCAATACATATAATATTTTATCAAAAATGACCAAAATACCTTTCAAAAATCTGATCATATCATATTAAAGGCCTTTTGTCAATAAAATCACATTTACACAATTTTTAACATCACATAACTTAGTTTATCCAATTATTCATAACTCAAACATTTACATGAAAAATACCAAAACATCTCCGAAAATTCTTTCCTAGGAAACATATATATTAATGATCATATATTTTTCTTGTATTTTTCTAATTTCGTTTACTATTTTTAAATGGTCTAAAACAGTCGAATCTTGAAACATTTTTCATAAATTGTCCTTTTGTCCAAATTTTACAAAATGTTTAGGGCATACTATAAGCATCTACTTCCAGTAAAATTTTTACAATTTTTGGAGTTACATAGAGTTATTCCCGTACACTTTTAAAATAGTATTTTCTTGTAAATTAAACTCATAACTTGAGTTCTAGACATCCACAAATCATCATCTTTGGACTGAACCAACCCTTGGACTAAATTGGTCTGAAACTGTTTTTGTGCCCAAATTTTATCCTTCACCCGGTAGACCTGTCTTGGAAAAGTAGCTACCATTTCATGCATAGTTAACATATTTGAGTCCAACCACTTGGGTTTGAAAGCTAACTTACATATCTAACACTCCTCTTTGACGGATCACAAAAAGGATGTGTAGATTTCAAATGGTAGCTATCCAAAGTGACCAAAAGTTAGGGTTTTCTAAACTAGAAAAATTAATTTTCTTTTCTCTTTTGATCAAACTCTTTAGCACCCAAAATGGTTGGATCTAAACATAATACAATATAAAACATGTAGCTCTAAGGTTTTAGAGTTTAGAATCATAAACTCATGATTTATTTAAAACATCCACAATAAATTATATAAACTAAATTAAGGTTTGATATTTAGAGGATTTATACATTTGTTTTGAATGATCTTTTTTTTTCTTCTTCTAAGGTAGCTTATGAATCTAGGAAATAAAACTCTTTCTTTCTCCTTCTTGAAGCTCACGGCTGAACCCTCTTGTTCTCTCTTTCTCTATTCTTGTTTTCAAGCTTTTTGGGAGAATAAAAAGTAAAGATGAAGCAAACTTTTATTTTGCAAATGGGGTAGAGGTATTTATAGTACTTGAAAGTGTGTTTATATATATATATATATATATATATATATATATATATATATATATATATATACGAAACCTTTCTAAAGAGAACTGAGAAAGACGAACCAGCAGCGAACTTAAAAAACAACACACGGGTTGTTGTTATGCCTGGAGCGGGTAGTGAAATATGGGCAAGCTATAACAGACAAAAAAAAAACCCTTCCCCAGACTCTAAGTCCTCTCTAACTACCACTCCATCGATTTCTCAGTTCGCTTTAGAAAGGTTCTCCGATTTCTCCGATTTCGTACCAAATCTGGCGGTTTCTCTCCCTTTATACGAAGGTAAAACTGAAGTTTTTCCATTTTAGTTGTACTTTTTAGCTTTCCATTCGAGCACAAGATCTATAAAGAAAATAGGGTTTATTTTCTGGGTAGGATTTGACAAAAATGAGATACAATCGGTAGTTGATTTCTCCATTGAATGTCATTAATTTGTCAAAAATTGGTTCAATTTCTTCAATTTTCATCGGTTTTATCACAATTGGCGGCTTTTATTTCAATTAGTAAGTATTGTTATGGGTAATTTATGAACTTTGTTTATAGTTTTGATTTGGTTGTGTGGAAAAATTTTATGGGTTCTAGTAGCTTTCATGAAATATAACTTAATTACTTATAGGTTGATACATATATGTTGTCCTCAAATTGTTAAGATGAGATTTGATGAGTTTGATATATAGTACTTCATTATCAAACAGGATTTGAATCTCTCTGTCTTCTTGTTTTCTCTCTTTCTCTCTCTGTCACATTATATTTTGGAATGTTAGCTACAATTCTTTTCAGCAGGGACTAAACCACCTCATGGCTGCAGGGGGCCATGCCCCCCCCCCCCAAGATTTGGAAATTTTTTTTTGTTGCTAAGTGATGTATAATTTTTTAGGCACACTTATTTAATACAAGCTATATTATTTTAGTTATTGGCCTGGCCCAATAATTATACAATAACAGGCTCTATTATTTCACGCTAGTCCCTCAGTATATACACGCTATCTCTATTTCTCCCTCAATAGTCAGTCGACTCAGTCCGGTAATTCCTCTATTAGATCTGGCCTTCGCGGCTCCGCCTACGGCCTACTGCCTGATTTCCGTCCGCCGTCCGCGCCTCGCCGCCTCCGCCTACCTCAGTCCTCAGATACTTCCGATCTCGCCATCTCGGTTAGTCATCCACACACATACATACATATTTGATATTTGTATAAATCAATTTGCAATGGTTAGGGTTTTGAAAATCTGGTCTACTGCTTGAAATTTATCTTTCTTCATGTTTTATATAATTTGCAATGGTTAGGGTTTCTGTCTTGCTCAGTTGCTCTATTATCTCTTAAATTCAAAGTTGTGTAAATAAATGAATCTGATTATTGGTGTCTACTGCTTGAAATTTAAATTTTTTTCCCTTATGGTAGGATTCCACCCAGTCACCCCCCACCAAAAAAAGAAAAAGGCCCACCAACATGAAGAATGTAGTTTTTAAGACATTATATATAACCTTGCTTGATGCTTCATGAAAGTGTTTGTGCTTCTATGCTTAATGAGACCATTCTGAGTTGGCACAAGGTATCTGAAATTTTTAGAGCCCACAATAAAAATGTTATGTATATTCTAACGTCGGGTGCAATTTTGACGAAGATATGTTCTAAAAGACTTTTTTTGTTATGTTTTGTTGTCTTCGGTAAAGCAAATCTATTACTACATTATCTTTGTTTTAGTTAAAATATGTTTTGTAATTGTGGAACTTTACTTTTTAATGATGAATACAATCATTCATATTAGATTTGTTTTACTAAATCTAGTTTGATTTTGGGTCTCATGTGGTAAACATTTTGATATTCGAAACCATTAGCAATGAAGTAGCTTGGTTTCCAACTTGTATTTGAGTAATTGAGTGAACTACTTGTTAGTCAGTACTTCGTGCAATGTTACTGTTCTGCAGACTGTAGTCACAAAATCAGTAGGTCATCTTGGGCATAAAATAGTAACTCAATTTCATACATCTCAACTTTAATTAGTTTCATATATGCCTAGGCTATCTTGGATTCATAGAAAAGTGAAAAAATAATTATTGAGCTAATAGAAAAGTGAAAAAGTAATTATTGAGCTCATAGAAAAATGAAAAAAATACTTCAATTAATAAGTAATCAAAAAGAGTAATTTAGATAAAAGAAAACTTTATTAATCAGCATGCCGAAACTAATTAGGACATTTATTTTGGAACGGAGGGAGTAGTATTAATGTCTAATTAAGATTGTAAATAATGTTTGTTGAAAAAAAATTAAGTGAAATGTGTGATGGGCAAAAAGATGTGGCAAAAGACTTAAAATTAAGAGTGAAAGAAAGGACTTTAGGGAAGACAGAGAACTCAAAGGCTAGTCGTTGTCATGGTTGTCACAAAGTTGGACAATCACATGACTAAAGGAATTGTCCAATGGTTGCGTATTAGTAAGTAATATTTATGTCATAGTAAACATTTTTTTCTATCTCAATCTTAAATTGATGTGTGTTATTTTGACTTCTATATAGAGATTCTCCCGGCAATGAAGATGCAACAACATTTTCAAGTTCAGAGAATGATAGTCATACTTCTAAAGGTTTGATCATTTCATTTCTTTTTTTTGTTTCACATGTTGGTCTAATATTTAGTCTTCATAACTATAAGAACATTAAGCACCATCTTCAGCCTTAGTATTTTCATGTGCAGGTGATTCACCGAAACAACATGGAGTTAAAGTTCATGATGAAGAATGATTCAAGTCATTTTGCTTTTTGTCTAGTGCACTAGTCTCTTGTTTGGCTCTCTAGAATTGCATTTTCATTTACCAACTTATTTTCTTCATTTTTTATCTTGTTCTTGTTTGCCTATAAACAGTGATCAATTTGTGTTGTTGCAATCCAATGGGTGTGCAAAGTTGGTATTTTGTACTCTTGCACATCCTCTGCAATGGAAAAGTCACGCTTGAATGGAAGTGACCCTCCTTGGGATTAGATTTTGTCATAAAGCATAAACAGGGTAACTGATTATTTTTGTTTAGAAGACTCATTATAATCTGGCAGGGCTATTTATTGAATTAGTGGAATAATATATGCATTTTTTTCTAAATGCTTCCCATTATTAGCTGATGATTCATATGTCGAAGACGCATAACGATAAAACATTCAAGCTATTGGTAAATCCAATGTGTGAATATGAGAAAACAAACATAGCACCAAAAACTACTCAGGCTGAACCAAATTGTCTCAAGGTCAGTATGAGACAATTTGAGAAATGATAAAATTGACCATGCATATGAAGTCATGTGAAGAACACACAAAATATGTTCAGAGATTTCATGCCCATGCTTATGAAGTCTGTCCAGGTTTGCAGGAACACACAAAATATGTTGAAACATAATATTTCCTTCAAGGTATTTATGCCAAGTTGGAGGGACCAAGATATTAAACTTTTGTGAAGCTGTTAGATGTTAAAAATCATCAAAAGGTGCATATTGTGAATCACCACTAATTTTCACCCAAGTGATCCAACCAATAATTATAATTGTTACCAAAACTTTGTTTCCTATGATGTAGCAGTTCAAAAATGATAACTATCCAATGTTACTACTAAACATTCATGCATGTTAAAATGCCTTCTAGAATAAATTTCCTAAATAACGATTAAAACTCAATTCCATAATATACACACAACATCAGTAGAAAATGAACACACGTACCAGCAATATCAGACGTTATAAACAAAGAAAACCAACAAGAAAGGACAATAAACCATCCACAAGCTGGGCTAACTAGGTCCACACTTTAAAAGCTCCTTCAACCACAGTTTATAGTACAATGCTGTAGATGGTGCAAGAATCACCAGGTCCAAAAAGTAGGCCACTCTAACAAGTATTTCATGATTACCTGCCCGCTGAGACGGTGAAGAGATAAGTGACATGATAAATATGATAAACCCTAGCACTTCCAGTGTGTTTCTCAAGTAGCCTAGCACTAAATATTAGTCTGCTGCAAAAGCCTAGCACTTCCAGTGTGTTTCTCAAGTAGAAGAGAATTAAACAAATGTACTACAAATTTTGAAATCAAATAAGTTGACTTTGATAGTATATTCTATATACTTTCTTATGATAATAATTTTGTGCTTATATCTAATAAACTTAAGAATAATTTGATTCTAAATATTGTCAATTTGACCGTAAAAAGATGAAAGATAGGACAGTAAAGCTGGACGGAGGGAGTAATTTATAGTATATTTTCTAAACTAAACTTTAGATGCTATAAAGAATGATTTGAAAAAAAATTGTAACATCTCTGTGTCGCCCATATATTCCATATTTGTAACATGATTTCAAGATGACAATCAATGCGATACAGACTGAGTATTGATTTGGAATGAGATGCAATTCTGGCTTTTTTACCGTTGTGTTCAACATTCATGGGAACCCTAGACTTGTAGGCCAACTTGCAATATCTACTACACTTGATTTGAGACACTGTTACTTTGGTTCAAATTACTTTGGTTATAATCAGGCAAATCTATTAAATTTTATCAGCAACCAGAACCAGACATATGATAAATAAATGATAAATCCATAAAATTTCTCCAAACAATCAAATCAAAACTATAAACAAAGTTCACAAATTACTCATAACAATACTTACTAATTGAAATAAAAGCCACAGATTGTGAAAGAACCAATAAAAAAAATGAAGAAATTGAACTGATTTTCGACATATTAATGACATTTAATGGAGAAATCAATTACCGATTATATCTCATTTTTGTCAAATCCTACCTAGAAATTAAACCATATTTTCTTTCAAGATCTTGGGTTCGAATGGAAAGCTCGAAAATACAACTAAAATGGTAAAATTTCAGTTTTACCTTCATATAGAGGGAGAGAACTCGCCGGATTTGGTACGAAATCGGAGAAATCGGAGAACCTTTCTAAAGCGAACTGAGAAATCGATGGAGAGACAATGAGAGAGAGAGAGAAGAGTTGGAGAGAGTCCGAGTTGGGGAAGGGTTTTTTTTGTGTGTCTATCATAGCTAGCCCATATTTCACTACCCCGCTCCAAGCATAAAAACGATCCGTGGGTTGTTTTTTAAGTTCGCTGCTGGTTCGTCTTTCTCAGTTCGCTTTAGAAAGGTTTCGAATATATATATATATATATATATATATATATATATATCATGTATATATTTACAAAATCTCCAACTTCTCTCCAAATCAAAGCTAATCTTTAGAAATCTTTCGTATCTTTCCTTTCTCTTTCCTTATCTTAGCAAATCTTAGACAAAGTGTAGGTTTTGAAAATATGTATTCACCACGTGCTTTATTCCTCTCCCCATGCCTGGATACTCCCCCCTTCTCTATCCATTTTGTGATTTTTCTTTTAATGTTTATTTACTTATTTATTTATGTGACGCCCCCAAAATCAGTACTATTTTCCTTCTCGATCTTGTGCGTTAATATTATCTTGTTCTAACTTTAAAACATTATTTAATGTTAAAATAGCTAAAAATGTGGAATAATTATTTTTTTCTTTCCTTTCATTCATTCCCTGAATCGCAACATTTACGATTCTCTTTATACTAAAATCATATTTATTATATGATTTATATAATCTGAGTAAACGTATTAAAAACTTAAGTCTCAATACTTCATATATTTTCTATCGATGATTCACTTATTTCAAAATCATATCTATTCTCATTTTAGAATAAACATTCTTTATCCATTCAACATTTCAAACTATACATAACTACCAATTACATTTAACAAAACTATCAATCATAGATTTATACCATTTCTAATTCAAGGAAATGTATTCATTTTGCACATCGTTCAATCTTCATCATCCGTATAGCAAGTAATATTGTTTTACATCATTAACCTGCAAAAATTTTGTGCTTGCAAGATTGAGCTCGACAACCCAGCAAATTTAACAGTCTATCATGTTTCACATAGCACATAATTCCATATGCACTATATTTTCTTTACTATGCATATCCACATGCAACATATAATCTTTACTATGCATATCCTACATGCATCAATAATTCCTTACAAAGCATACATTCATGCATTATACATTTCTATTTTATCGAGTTACATCATACAACATGTGCTATCACGTATCACATATAAATTGAGTTCATAACCAATTAACTTAGTCATATTTTGACTTTAACAATTCATAATGCATTGTATGCAACTCACCACATAATCACATTTAATCCACAAACATAATAGAACTGAAAAACTTGCCTCGTTCAATGACCATTGATACAAACTTTAGTTTAACTTTGCTTCACGAATCCTACACAGTTATGTTCATATGTATGCATACATTAGTCACACATTCATATCCCATAACCTGGATAGCTAATAAACATTCACATATACTATATCAATATCTGATATTCGTATTTCCAAGAAACTTCCATATTCCTTTAAAATATTTTAGGTTTCGGCTTAATATAACCATACATTCTCAAAAAGTTCCAACACAACTTTTAAAATGTTAATTCATTACATTTACGATTTATAACCCTTCTAAAAGTATTTACAGACTTTACACGCCTCTATATGTAGACTTATAGTCATATAGTGCATTTGTGCCTTTACTTTGCGTAATTATAGCTTATTTTCACTTTTGTGAGTAATTTAAATGCTATTCCGCACGAATATTAGTTTTCTAGTCTTAATGCATTCATATTACATTACTTTTTCCCCTTTCATGTACACATGATGTATATACATGTTTTTGCATATACGCCTCTAATAATGTCAAACCTTGCCTCATTTGCTTGGCTTGTAGGTAGACATATGCTATTTGTATGTCTTATACCTAGACATAGCATATTTATGTCAAAAGTTGAGTTTTCAACTCCGTTTGCATAAACCTCGCCTTGTATTTTGAAAACCGTTTAGTTTCAAGTACAATTCTAAAATAACTTTGCACACTGTCCACGTATTCCCGATATATGGATGTATTATCCATATATATATAAACTTATGTTCACATATAAAAACATATTTTTTACGCATCCATGTCATATAACCTGTATAGTTATATATTACATATCCATATTGACTGCATCCTTGAAAATTTCTTATATTTTTTTAAAAAGCATTTACTCTTTTACTCACGATAGTCTTTTATCGCTTTGATAAACATTGACATGATTTTAATTCATGAATACTACACACTTTCAGTTTCTAACCCTCTTGTATCTTAATACATGGGCATTCCATACTTCTTATTCCTAACTCACGTATACAACGCATATTCATAGCTCATTTAATGCTCCAAATATAATTATCACTTGTATAGGTAAATTATAACCTCCGTAATAATTTATAGTTTCATTTCCATGAATTTACGGTTTAAATACTATCGCGTTACCATACAATGCCAAAACAGCCCCTCTAAGCATTAACAGTCCCTTATTGCAAGCTATGTCGGCAGCCAAGCCTTGCTTGGCCCTGTGAGGCTCAACCGGGATTGGCGTAGCCTCACTTGACCCTGCGGCCCCAATTTTTGAACGCTCACCTTTGCTAACTTTTATCTTCTAAAGTATCCATTCATTCATATAGAATATTAAATATTTTTATAACTCTAGTACTTGTTTATTTTAGGATATTATAAGCAAGCCTTTTTGGTACATCAATAATCTAAAGCATAAAGTCATCACAAATTCAACCCAACCATTGCATGCTTCTGCCGATGATATCCGCTGCTACCACAGGGCAACAACTCCTTTTCTTGCCCCATGCTTTGACAAATCTTTACTTCTCACATTCTTGATTTTCTTACGTTGAATCTTGGGTATTATGCAGGTGATACACTCACCAATTATAAAAAAAATATTAACTGGGCAATCCTAGCAATCTAAATGTGCTGATTGAGAGCCCAAGGGAGTCCCCAGCTGATGCCAAACATAGCCTCTGCTGCTGTTGTGGGCAGCAGCCCTATTCCCTACATGGTCACTTCGCGATCTTATAACTTTTGGCTCACACATCGCATTGTGTTGATTTTTGAATATGACATACTTGGTGTATGAGACTATTTTTAGAAAACATTAGCCATGCATTCCGGACACGTTAAACCACTCAAAACCGTGTGCCAAAGTGGCCGTCTGCAGTTGCTACTGCTGCTGGGCAGCAGCCCCTATTGCGGCGTAGCAACTTTGCAGATTTTTAGTTTCTATCTCATAAATCCGATGACATCCAACTTTGGATATGCTGTAAACATCATATTAACCTATTTATAAAAATTATTGGACACCCATTTCGGATTAGATAAACAGTCCAAAACAGTGTTCAAAAGGGGAGTTCAAAACTGTTTTTCATTCTTTCCCAGCTTTACCCTCTCTCGCTAAAACAGTCATAACTTTTCTGTTTCAAAACATTTTTGAGCGGTTCTTGAGCCCACGCGAAGCTAACTTCCGGAAATACAACTTTTATTTTTTGACCATTTCCAAATTCTAAACACAGAATTCCAGAAAATTCGTGTAAGGGGCTTCTTCGAATCTGTTTTCCAGATTTTTGGCAGATTCGACGCGACTACTTTGAACTGTCATACCTCCTTGCTCTGACATCGGAATTAATCCGTTCCAGAGTCTATGGAAAGTTTATTCAGTGTACTACACATCCCCAAAAGCCCACAATTTTCTGGAAAGTCTAGGTAGCCCGGAATTTTTCTTTTAAGGTCAGCAACCAAACTAGTTTTCGATTTCTAACATGTTTTACTAAACCATTCACTATAAAATTCGTTTTAACTTCTTTTTGGTTCATTCCAATTAACACGAAACTTGTTCCTACCTCTAGACTTTATTACAAGGTACAAATTACATTAGAGTTTCATTCTTACCAACATCTTTATGGTATAAAACAGGTGGCCAAAAGTACTCGAACATCACAGATTTTGGTTTCACCCAATTTGATAGAAAATTTATAAAACTCATTTTAAACTTGATTTAATACACTTAAACAACTTCAGTTATCTTATAACTCATGTAAATATATTATCTTGGCCCGAACATTAGCCAATTCTCATGATTTAGCATGATTTAGCATAATAGTCTCTTTGAACCATTTTATCGAACATGTAATATGCATAGCATGTAAAGTCAGATTTTTCATGGATTTTAAACATGTAATCATGTCATCTCCTTTCAAAAGTCTTCTTATATCCTCTAACTCCATTTCATTCCACCATTCAAATAACATCCCACAACCAAACATGGCAATAACAGTGAACAATTACTAAATTTCCATGAATTTACTTAGGAAGCTTACATACCTTTTCAATAAAACTTAACAAACACTATTTCTAACTTGGTGATGAACAAGTGTAATCCTTCCTGCTGCAATTGCTTTCTACTTCCCACCGATTTACTTGTTAGTTCCCATCTCTTCTTGTATGCTTGGTGATATCAATAGAAATTGAAGAAGTTGGGAATTAGGTTTTTTTTTTTTTTAATGAGATGAGAGAGTAGTTTTTTTTTTTGGCGCGAATAGAAGGGATCAGGGGATGGAGAAGGAACAGAGGAGTAATAGTAACTTTCTTCTTTCATCATACAAGAGTTTTACAGTTCAAGCTTTGTTTGTTGCTTAGTGTTCCGTTTTACTGCTTCACAAATAAACACCTCATGCTTAGCTTAGTGTTATTATTTCTTGGAATTCTGTGTATGTGCACATCCAGAGGGAGGGGGGAGGGGGGAGGGGGGAGGGGAGGGGGGGGGGTGAATAAGTGATCAAGCTAAAAATGATAAACGGTGAAATCTTTTTTTAATTTTTTGCAACAGGTTTAAATTAGACAGTTACGTCTGTCTGTTTTAGCTTATGTTCTTCGTTTCTTATTATCAGACAGTTAGACCTGTCTGCTTTAGTGTCTGAATAGTATAACTTCAATCAACGTGATGAACAAAAATGTGCAGAACGTGAATGTCAGTTAAAGAGATAAACAAAAGTAAAAATCACATCAAGATTTTTACGTGGTTCAGCCCATATCCTCTAATCTAGTGGCCTAATCCACGTCCAATCCCAACTAGGATTGGAGACTCTTTTTATTAAACTTAAAATTCAATTAAATACAATAAAAAGAAACTCCCTGTTACAAGGAAGCTTTCCACTGATGGACACCTCTGCCCCCTTTGCACCTTTACAACCTTTTTCACCACTGAGACCTTTGCACCTCTGCAACCTTGAAAGCTCTCTTTGAACAAACCCAATCCACTACTGGATCGATCAAGCCAAACAAGCTTGAACTATAATTAATATTTGATTACAATAAGCTCTTAATTTCCAGTTGAGAGAAATTAACAATACAATGAGTAGCTGAAAATAGCTTTTAAAAGCCCTTGATTAATCTGTGTAATATGGCTTAGTAAGCTCTAAGTCTGCTGTACTGATATAAGCTTTTTGTGTTCTGCCTTCTTTTGTCAAGCATGATGAATATATATAGAGAAATAAGCAACGGCTATATCAGTAGCAATATCTTTGACGGCTATAATATTTTCTAAAACCAGCAAGTCAAAGAAATATTAATAACACATGCTAAAGTAAATGAGCTAAAGAATATTCAAGATAAGGTTGTTAGAGTCCTTTCTCTAAACAACAACAATAACAAACCAATTTCCTTAATAGTCTCCTATTCAAATTAGAACAACTTGTATATAGCATTTCAAAAATTGATTCCATAGTTAACCAATTTCCTTAATAAAATTCAATTCAAAAACTTTTTTGACATAGTATATTAAGGAAAGATTTCCAACCGTAGTAAATTTTAAAGTATATGGACTCATGTAATATAATAATTTATATCAAATAGACTTATATCTATAGAGGCCCATCATGATAATAACTCATTATATCATTCTCAATAAATAGCTCAAACAAACTCAATTACGTCCAATTGGAATATCACTTATTTTTAGCAGCTTGTTATACCCAACAGAAATAAAAGATTCAAAACAAATGGTTTATTAACTAACTGATGCTAACAGATATGTTTTCAAGTCAAACCAAAACACCTTAAATAAAGGAACATCGAGATACTTGATAAAGTTTATTACTAGCCAACCACTGAATAACAGTAACCTTATTTAGTTTTCCTTTTCAAATTGGATTGCATATCATTACTAAATTATATTAAAGATCTTTTCAGCAACATGCAACATGCAACCTTAAATATAGAAGGAAAATACTAATGGACCATAATTTCAATCTTGGCCCAACAAGAAAAATACATTTAATAAGTTTAAATCAGCCCAAACAATTTAAATCAAATTCATAAACCCATGCATATTATAATATTATAAACCATAATCCATGCAAACGTCTAATATATATACTTAAATTAGTCATCATTCAAAACATCATAAAATTAAAAACTGACATTCTCTCCCTTTTTGATGATGATAATTTATGCACCACTTTAACCAACATGCTCCCCCTAAGTATATGACTCCCCATAAATTTATGCATATCAAAGAGCAAAATAAAATGACTTTATCATTGCATATTTCAACACAATATAGTATCTCAATATCAATTCAAATATAACCAAATATCTCTCCCCCTTTGTCATTATAAATGAAGAACATGCGTGTCAGTTTATGTAAAGATTTGATCTAGTGAGAATTAATTTGATAATTTTTGTCAAGTTTGGAGTGTAGGATTTTTGCGTTTTCGGAGCCTAATTTCATTGGAAACGGGTCAACGATCAAAAATCACCAGCTTTGCTGGTGAACTGCATGGTTTTTTGGTTAAATTCCATCATTTAGGCCTTCAAATTTACATGTAAAAATTTGGTTTATTTTCTGGTTACTAAGATTATGTAGTTTGGTTACTGTTTAATATTGATTTGCACTACAAGAAAAGGGTCTATCAGCGACCACGTATCAGCGACCGCTGTTGGTCGCAGATAGACATTAGCGATCGAATGCGGTCACTGATAGTCGTCGCACAAAATTTAGTCGCTGGGACGCACATCAACGACCACTACTAGCGACTGACTTATCCGCGACCGATATGAGCGACCAAAATGACAAATGTAGTCGCTAAGTTGAGTCAGCATGGTCCAGGGCCAAAGTTGACGTGGTCCACGTGGCAACGACCAACATCAGCGACCGAAAGCGGTCGCTGATACACTCAAATGTTCAGCCGTCGCTAATAACTATCAGCGACCGCATGCGGTCGCTGATATGGAAAAAATGAAAAACATATTTTTGCTGTTTTGCAGAATTTCCCAAAAATCGGTACCTGTTTTGTACCTGCTTTATCCCAACACACAATCACAACAATATAAACAGCATGCACAACAATATAAGCATCCATCGTCCATCGACACATACACCAAACTAGTATTTAAACCTTTAAAAACCAATATGAATTGAATAAATATAAACAAATCTAATATTGTTTAAGTAACATGCATCACTATTTTGCAGAATGAATATACAAGTACAAGCTTATCAAATAACTACAAAACAACACTAAGGCAGGTACGTCAAGCATCATCGCCTCCTTGATCACCCTATAATTAACAAAATAATAAAACAAGTTACAAATATAGTAACTATGTTGATATTGGTTTATATTAAGACAATATATACAACAAATTGATTTTATACCTCGTCGTCATCCCCATGTTGTCCTGCTGCTGCCACCGCTACTGCTTCAGCTAACTCATCAGGACTCAGAGCCCCCAGATGCCCGCCCAGTATCTTCAGAAGATCTCGATCTCGACATATAGCTCTCACACAATCAGCCGGAGTATGAACAGTTGGATGACTCGATGACTGTGAAGACTAAGTAGAAGAGCCGCCTGAGCCACTGAAGGATGGGCGTCGTCGTTGTCCTTAACCTTTAATGTAGTTCTTCTTCACAACAGACGCCCTCTCCGACAACTCTTGATCAATAGGCGGACATGGAGTGCCTTCAAGATAACGCTCATTCAATAAACGTTTATAAGTATCCTGCCATCATGTTAATAATGAAATAGTTAAAAATAAATTCTATAAGCATTGATAAACAAGATCAAGTTGTTAAAACTTATTACCGCTATATGGATAGCATCAGGCAGACCATCACGGGTGGCCACGTACACATCCAGTCAATAGATAGGCTGACCTTGAGACTGAGACTCCTATACAAAAAATAGCACAATATTACTAAGTAAAAATGTAATATATTTTCTACAAATTCATGATTGTAAACATATTAAAACTTGTAAATACGTACCCTGACAGTTATATGCTGCAACTGTGAAATATTGCCGCCCTTGTATATTCTTTTAGCCTTTTCTCCATCGAGTACACCCGAGGATCTGTTGGTGGCGGCAATCTTTCGTCTTTTCACCCAGCTCTCAGCTCTCCATTGGTCGCACATCTCAGCCCATATGGACTGGGTGCACCACCAGGGGATATGCTCGTGCATATAATCCTCTCCCTGGCCTGGATGGTCGATCTCAGCATTGTGAAGGGCTTTTTGTCGTTCTTTGTTCAAATTATCCTTGGTGCGGACAACGCACTTCTGCCAGAATAATGTCTGAATCACTGAAGCATGCGCGTCATCCCATCTATACCTTTTCTGTAAATAAAACAATAATAATAACATTACTAAACAATTATCCTTAATTAGAATATTATATTATCTGTCATAATTAAAAAAAACATACTTGAAATTCAGCCCAAACAACATCCTTGTGGGCGATAGGTGTGCTCGCCCACGTAATCACAGGTGTAGGCCAATTCTATAAACACAGCTGTGATATGCACTTGACGATCTTATTATCTGAAAAATCACTATAGTATACAATAATTTACATCAACGGTAAGTAGATATATTAAAACAATTTACATCTAAGTTCTATATATCTTGTATAAATGGTACGAGACGTACGTGCTATTCAGAGGAGGGCGAATCTGAATAAGAATCTGATCATCCGGATTAGTAGGGGCCTTGGGTACATGATTAGGTCCCCTACCCAACCCGCGCTTTTTCTGCGCTGGTTCAGAAGCCATCTGTATATTACAAATTTCAAGATGTATATATGAGTTATATTTGATTACATGTATATATGAATATCTAAAATGACAACAAAATTGACAGTGATATAAACATGTATATATGAATATATAAAATGACAATAAACATGACAGTGATATAAACATGTATATATGAATATATAAAATGACAATAAACAAAAATTACAATTAAATAGTTAAGTACATAAACATGACAATGATATAAAAAACATGTAATGCTAAACATACATTTCATTTGTTCAAGTGTCTGATTCAGAATCATCTTGAATACGTGTTGCAGATTCATAACCATCATCTGATTCAGATTCAGTGTCTGACATGAGTCTCTCCATGAATACATGACAGTCATGACTCTTCATCCCTTGCAATTTCCCACCCGTAAACACACCTTGCAATGTTTGACGCATATCCATCTGGTAGTTTCAGATACTTAACCCATGTGCACACATCTTCAACTTGCTTTTTGGACAATGTGTACCTTGCATGCGGTTTGACAATCTTACCATTAGGAGATTCATAAAGTTTTAATCCAGGACACTTACAAATATCTTTCATGTCCAAACGTGCCTTATCATTATCTTTTGTCTTTCCCGTAACATTCATCACGATGTTAAACACATTGTCAAACACATTCTTCTCAATATGCATCACATCTAGATTATGACGAATCAAATTTGTAGACCAATAAGGCAGTTCCCAAAAGATGCTTCTCCGAACCTAGTTATGAGATTTGCCAAACCCATTGATTATGTTTATGACATCAATCTTACCAAATGGGATAACCGACAATCTTATCACACGATCTCCTATCTCCGTTCCCGACAATCACGGTGCAGGCATATCATTGTCTACTTTCCCTTTCTTGAAGTGTTTTCTATTTATTCGAAACGGGTGATCTACCGGCAAGAACCGACGATGACAGTCAAACCAGCAAGGCTTTCGACCTTTTGATAGATTAAACGACTTTATATATGCTCCATACAATACGGACAAGTCAACTTTCCATGTGTACTCCATCCAGCTAACATACCATAAGCTGAGAAGTCATTTATAGTCCACATAACCGCTGCCCTAAGGTTGAAATTTGTTTTTGTTGCAACATCCCAAGTCTGTACTCCATCCTCCCACAATACCTTCAACTCGTCTATAAGAGGTCTCAAGTAAACATCTAAGATCTTTCCAGGACTCTTAGGACCAGGAACCACGAGTGAAAGAAACAAGTATGACTGTTTCATACACATCCAAGGAGGCAAGTTGTACGGAGTAACAATCACAGGTCAACATGAGTACGGAACAGCTGAGTGGCCAAACGAATTGAAACCATCGGTGGACAATCCAAGCATCACATTTCTAGGTTCCAATGCAAACCCAGGATGTGCTAAGTTGAAATCTTTCCAAGCCTTCCCATCTGCGGGATGATTTAGTTCTCCATCTTTAGATGGAGATTTCGCATGCCAACTCATATGTTCAGCTGTTCTTGAAGACATGTACAATCTTTTTAGCCTACGTGTTATTAGAAAATACCTTAGAATCTTAAGCGGTATACTTGATTTTTTTTGTAGTCACACCCTCTTTATTAGGCCTAAACCGATCATGACTGCAAAACGTGCACCTTGTCAACTGTTCATTTTCCTTATAAAACAACATGCAATCGTTGGGACATGCATCGATCTTTTGGTATCCAAGACCCAACTTCTTCACTATTTTCTTACAAAAGTAATAGTTACTAGGTAATTTCTCACCGTCAGGCAACATACTCTTAATAGCCTTCAAGAGCGACTCAAAACACTCATGACTCATGTTGTGATCAGCCTTGATGTTAAGTAATGTCGCCACTGCAGACAATGTCGTGTGTTTGGTGCAACCATGCCACAATGGCTAGCTACCCTCGTCTAATAACTTAAAGAAGTCTTTCGCATCAGAATTCATAGGTTGCTCTCTGCCTTGTTCCCAATCAAAATCCGGCCCTGCAATATCATGAACCATTTCATTCATACAATGAGTACTACTGCCCGAATTGTGTACTTTTGTGATGCCACCATCTCTTCTCTGCCCATGTGCCCACCAGAATTCTTCGTAATTTCTCATGTACCCAGAAACAAGTAAATGATAGTTTATCATGTATCTGTCCATATAATTTACATTCTTACACTTCAAACATGGACATCGTATCTACGACTGACCATTCATACATTCCGGGTGACTATACACATAATCCAAAAATATTTAGCAACTAGCTCTAAATTCAGCTGTAGCACCTATCTGGGCACTTGACTTTCGTCGTACCAACCAACTATGGTCTGAATAGAGGTCCATGATTCCACGGTACCTACTACAGACAACATGAGCTTATTAAGGTATAGCATGATTGTAAGCACATGACTTGAGTATACTTGTAACCATATGACTTGAGCATACTTGTAAGCATATGATTAACATTTAAGCATACTTGTAAGCATATGACTTGAGCATATATACTTGTAACTATATGATTAACATTTAAGCCATACTTATAAGCATATGACTTAAGCATACTAGCTAGTAAGCATATGACTTGAGCTCGTTAATATTATAAATGTTCGCAACTACTCGACAAACAAAAAAATTTCGCCAGAGTCTCCCCTATAATATGGACTAGCCACATGCACGACAACATGTATATATGGTCATTTCTAGGCACCCAAGACACAAACCAAGAGACATACAGATTTTCTCTTCTTATTTCAGAATGTAAATTTTCTATTCAAAGCATCGTCGGCAAGTTCTATAAAAGTGCGGATATGTTTGTTTGCAAGTATTTATATTTGGATATGATTATTAATCTCATGTATTTTGTTTGTTTTTAAATTTAGATTTGAGATTATTAGTCTAGGAATTATAAAATGACTTGATAATCTTAAGATTATAATTATAATCCCGGAATTATAATCCTAAGATTAATAATCTTGGAATTATAATCTCATATATTATAATCTCGGGATTATAATCTTTGCAAACAAACACAACCTAAGTGTCTTGTTTATTTTCAAATTTAAACTTGAGACTCTTGACATTCTAATTATAATCCCGGGATTATAATTCTAAGATTAATAGTATTGAGATTATAATCCTTGCAAACAAACATAGTTTTACTGGATCTTCGTACTCCTTACTGTCACAACCAAATTGTTGTAACCAATTATTAGTCACCACACACAAAATCCCACGGGGGACATCAATTTTGTTTCAAAACAATATATCTATTTGGTTGGTTAACTAAATTTTAGGTTACAATAAAAGGCAAGGTAAAAAAATTAGTATAACCATTCACAGCACCTCTAAAGTGAAAAGCATAAAAACAAATTTGACACGACTGTTATAACATACATTCTTGACAACCATTTTTGCTTCAAAACTAGATTAGTACTAGACATGTTTGACCCAACAAAACTTGCAGCACTTGTGAACAATACATTTTGGCAAGATTTAAGATGAAGATATGTTAAAATGAAAAAAAATCTAGTAAAACAAAATAAGAATAGATTCACAATAAAGAAACTGTTAAAACGAATATACAATACAATGTTCAAAAATTAATTAGAATATATGAATGTCTTCCTAACCTGACTTCAACTGGAAACTTGTCCAAGAGTATTGGGCAACAATTTGGATAATTTATAGGCACAAGCAACCGCAAGGGCTGAATTGGTGACTGCATAACGATACAAGAGTCTCAAGTCTATATCCAATTCAAAATTAAAGAGAATTAGGGTTACCTGTGGCGACGGCGATGGCAGTGGACAATGGCGGCGAGCGGCGACGTTCAGTTTCTCCCTCCCTCTTCTCCCTTTTAATCCTGTGGTGGTGGTGATGGTGACGGCGGCGGTTGTGGTGGTGGTTATGGTGGCGGCGGCGGTTTTCCCCTCTTCTCCATCTTCTCATCTCCCCCTTCTCCCTCTTCTTTTCTCCCTCTTTTTTTTTTCTTTTGTTCTAGATCGAGAGTGACGAACTGATACTGGTTTATTGAAATACATCCGCGACTGCTATCAGCGACCGCATGCGGTCGCTGATTTTAAATGATGTGGAAGTATCAGCGACCGAATGCGATCGCTGATAGTTAGTGGTCGCAAACAAGTAGCGCACCAACATTTCCAGCCAATTATTTTGGGGGTAAAATTGAACCTGCGTCCGAATAGCGACCAGGTTCGGTCGCTAACATAATCTAGCGACCAAATTCAAGTGTGGACGCTAATGTCGGTCGCTACAAATCCTATCTGCGACCAAACATGCGGTCGCTGTTAGAGCTTTTTCTTGTAGTGTTGGTTACTTTATAATGTTTATTCAGTTGTCAGACAATGGAGACTGACAGTAACCAATACAACAAATTTAATTGTTTACAGGAATATATAATTGTTTACTGTTAGTAACCATTAACCACATGGTTGGTAACATTTTTGATGGTGTACAGTAACCACAATTGATGTTGATTAATATTTTGATTTTTGTTTCCATCATGAGTTGTCATATTAAAGTAAACATATACATTGAACAATTGGTAACTGTTTTGAAAAACATTTTTATGTAAATTTGGTTACCCATCTAAAATAAAATGGTTACCTCTATATTCATATTTAGTTACCAACTGGCATGGACTATTTCCAAATAATTTTTATAACTACGTAATTTAAAAGTATCTATCAGTTAGATAAATGGGAACCCTCACATGTGCATTAAGCACTTGATAACTGTTCTAATATAAGTTTTTAATTATTTGGTTACTAACAAAAACGAAAATGGTTATCCATATATGCAAGTTTGGATACCAACTGCACCTCTCAAACTATTTTTATTTTAATATGAGATCTATAAATGACCATCATATATATAAATGAGAACTCTTAATTGGAGTTTCTTATTCCATCATGATGACATGACATAAATAAAATATATACATTTAACACTTTATAACAGTCCCGATACAAACTTATAATTATCTGGTTACTAACAAAAATAAAAATAGTTATCATATATGTAGGTTTGGATACCAACCTAACATTTTAACTGAAATAGCTGATGGATACTGTTCTGAACCAATTTTATGTAAATTTGGTTACTCACAAAAAATAAAATGGTTACCTCTATATGTAGATTTAAATACTAATTGTACAATTTTCAGATAATTGTAACGAGTATGTAATTTATAAGTATACATCAGCTAGATAAATAGGACACTCTCACATGTACATTTAACCCTTGGTGTTTGTCCTGATACAAGCTTGTAACTATCTGGTTACTAATAACAGTAACCATAATGTAACATAATAAAACAGTAACCAGAACAGGTTTTAATGGTAACCAAAACAGAAATATCATGTAATGAAATTTAATTTAGGCAATCCATATTAACAAGAATAAAAAATAAAAGTAACCAAAATTCCACATTGAGGGCACAATAATAGTAGCCAAACCATAAGGTAACAGTAACCAAAATATAATAAAGAAGTAACCAAATAGTTATATGAAAGTAACCAGAACATGTAGGATGTGTTTGTGGAAATGGAAGTAGAAATAGAAGAACATAAACCTTGTAGAAGATATTTGAAGGAATTTATAAAAATAATACATCAATGTATACTAAGCAAATACATGGTTTATTATGACTTGGGTTTATTATTTACAAAAATAATACATCCACAAACTAATGATGCCTTAAACTTCTCCAACTGTCTTGGGTTTAATTTCTTGGTAATAATGCCGGGGACTTCAATGACACACCAATATATAACTTTTCCAATGAATTTTCTATTGCATTCCTCATAGTAAAGATCACATAACTGCAAATAACAAAATCATATTTACACAGTCATTAGTAACCAGATATAAACAATATTTATATCATAAACAGTTTACCAAGCAAATACATTGTAACCAAAATAACATATAAAAGTAACAAAATCTCAATTGAGGGAAAAAGAATGGTATCCAAGTCATAAGCTAACTATAACAAAAAATATACTAATGAAGTTACCAAACAGTTATATGTTAGTAACCAAAACATATATTAATGGTAACCAATACATAAACAACATATAAACCAAACAAAGTTTAGTCAACCCATATATACTAAGCAAATATATATATGGTAACCAGAACAACAAAAAACAGTAACCAAAATCCTAACTCAAGGAAACAAAAATAGAATCCAAATCAGAAACTAACAGTAACCAAATATTTATATGATAGTAATTGTGACGCCCCCAAAATAGGTATACAACACCCATTCTGAGTCGCCAAATACATGGTACAGAAAGAAAACTACAACTTCAATAATACAATTGTCGTGCAAAATACGACAACACATACTGTGAGTTTAAATACAAATATTATCTTCTGGACAATATCCACACTCAAATAAATCCTCATTACAATTATTCAAACACTATTTTACAGAAATAGTGAGGACTGCTAAAACATCTTTCTAGAATTATCACTCCATACCCCGACTAGATCCTGCTATGTTCTCACCTCCTGAGAAGAAAAATGGAACAAAAAGGAAAAGGGTGAGCTCAACTAGCCCAGTAAAGAATATTATGACTAAGATAATATACAACAAATTATCATTAGTATTCAACAGGGAAAAATCTGATAGAATATAATCGACAACAAGTTTTAGATCAACAACTGCAGCGAAAACAGCAAACCATTAGAAGAGTCAAGTAGAGAAAGAATTCTACTATTTTCTAAGATTTAAAAGTTCATCATCAATATTTTATCCCTGTAACATCAATTAATAATCATCTTTATCCAAATATTCATCTTTGCACTACAGGCCAAAGATATTCATTTGTATCACCTGTCAGTCATGTTCATCTCAACACCTGTTCATCTTTGCACTACAGGCCAAAGATATTCTTCAAGTAATCATATATCTTTGCACTACAGGCCAAAGATATTCAGTAATATCATCATTTAGGACTGAGAATGATGAAAAATATCTTAAAGAGAACGAATCTAGTGAAACAGAAGGATAAATATTAGGGATTCGTATAACAGTTTATCCAAGATCAATAATACTTCATAATAATCAATTGTGAAGCAGAATTCAAAAATAAAGATCAAAACATGGATACAATCAAAGATAGTAACCATAATAGACATCTTGGACAAAAAGAAAAAATTTTTATTTTTCGTTGAATAGTGCCGTATTCGTGAATAGTACCGTATACGTAAATAGTGTCGTATATGTGAATAGTAACCCCGACACAAAAAGTTTCAAATTTGATAAAAAAACTCATATCAATATTTCAGCATAATGATATTGAAGAAAATAATATCATTAAGAAGAAAATAATATCCCTTACCTCAAAATATCAGTACTTCTGGTCGGAATACCGGTATAAGGCTGAAAGAAACTTGCTCTGATGAATAGAAACTCTCAAAGTATCTAAATACTCACAAAATGCACTCAATAATCTAGAGAGAGAAAGAGAGAAAACTTGTTTCTGGTGTGATTTTTAATTCTAACTTAGCCCTCTATTTATAGGAAAATGTTAACACGCCGAAGCAGACTTAACCTGCAACCTGATGGTTTTACCTGCTACTATTCCCACCCACCACATTTGAATAAAAATCTCAGCACATTTCTTCACCAACCAAGAGTGGGGCCCACCAATTCTAGAATTTTCCATCAAAATGATAAACTCTGAAAATTCAATAATTTTTGAACCAGTCATCTCGTAAAATTCATAATAAATCATACGTTCATTTTTAACGGTTCAAAATTTGTGGACATATACTCAACTTATATATGTATAACATATCCAAAAATTACCACGATCCAACGGTCGGATTAAAAATTATAACCCCCGCAAAATATCTCAAAAATCCTGATTTTTAATACCTCCATTCCGACAAAAATACTGATAAAAATCTCAACATTAACTCCTTCATTTTTAACCACAAAAATATATCCCTCATTTATATCCACATAAAATAAATATTTCCTTATCATATGAATCAATAATTAATTATTCACAAATAATATTACAGAATCACATTTATGACAACCAGGCCGTTCCCAGGAAAGAGAGGGCTTTCCAATAAGGATTTCTCCTTACTGGCGCGCAATTAGATGACCAAACATCTCCTTAGACAGAACTTTCTAGACATTGCCAATAATGTTATCTAATAATATTATTCAAATAATATGAATTATTGATCTGATAAAGAAAAATACTTTGCAGCAACAATTATTGAAACAACAATAATATAAAATATCAACGCAGCAATTATTGAATCAATAAAATAAAATATTGAACAGTAACTACTGTAACAATTATTGAGTAGCGCCTTCTTACGTAAGAATCAATAATTGGTGCAATACCGTGTGCTACTGTATTTTAACCACCGGGTATTCTAACAGTATTAACGGTAACAACTACGCCGTTATTTATAAATAACTTATACTTGTCATTTTTTTCATCCAATTGCTTTCCGTTATGGGGCCCACACAAGGCTGCGCCGTCGTACGAATATTCCCCGACATCAAGAATATTCCACGACCAAACGAATATTCCCCGACAAAATGAATATTTTATAACCACTTGCTTATTTTGTAAAATTTGCACATTTCACCCATAACCAAAGTATTATATCAAATTAACCCCTTATTATTCACAATAATATTTAGAGAAAATTTGATTTTATTCATTAATAAGTTGGGGTCTTACAGTAACCAAAATATGTTTTAATGGTAACCAATACATAAACAACATGTACACCAAAACCAGTTTAGTCAACCATGTATACTAAGCAAATACATGGTAACCATAACAACATAAAAAAGTAACCAAAATACCAAATTAAGGTAACAAAAATGGTATGCGAATATCAAGCTAACAGTAACCAAAACATAATGCAGAAGTAATCATACATTTATGATAGTATCTATTTTTTATTGCTTGACATAGCTACAATGTAAGCATTACATCAAGCCCCCAGAAATTGGTCTTGTGTCAGTATATGATGCAAAAGTAAAATGACAAAATGAAGATGAGACAATCATGATCATTCAAAAGCAGACTAGATATGTTAAGAGCTTAAACAATTTGAAAATAATTATCCACTTTAACAAATATTATGTTGTGATGTCTATCGCAAATAACCTAGTCATAGAGATAAAGAAAAATTCCTTCAATAAAAAAACTAACATAAACAGAATGTCGCCAGAAGTACAAACTCAGAGTATGACAACAACACTTCAACCATGTACATACTGCATGGTAGGTTCCAAAAGGAGGCGGTTCTACCAAAGCAAGAACTCCATTGTCTGAAGAAGTAGATTCAGTCCGCTGACGACGATTGGCTTCAAGAGGAGAGAGAGAAGTAGTAAGGGCGGAGAGAGAGACCGAATGAGAAAGGAATGTTTCAGGAAGATGGAAACTAATTTGCCATGTCAGTCTATTAATATTAATCCTTTAATTTAAGGACTTTTAGTTGTATTCGTATTATAAATAAAAATGATGAAGTGTATTATTTTTGTAATTATTTTATGGAAGTATGATTTTTATAATTATTTTTAAAAATGTACTAATATATGTAATTAACCCTACATTTTATGTATGGCCCACGTAGACCATTTTATTTTCCAAGTCTTGACAATTAGAGCTTTGAATATATCAAAGACGTGGAGCTTATCAGTTTTCACCCCCAATTGTAATCCTTATTTTTTCTCCAGACCTCTCTCGTACATTTTGTCATTTGGTTAAGCAAGAAAAACATTTTGTCATTTGGTTAAGCAATAAACTTGCATGTAGCATCAATTGTTATCCAATATTTCTCCAGACCTCTCTCGTACACTTATTCCATTTGTCTTTCTGTTCACTTGCTAAGTCTCCATATACAAACAGATTCGTTGTAGACCAATTTATTGCGAACTTGAGGGGGTTGAATCTGTTGTTTTAATTTCTGTCGACATAATTTATATATATCAGTACCGGGTCTGGGCTAAAACCTAAGGTGCCTGGGCTTTAGGCCCCACTAAAATTTATAAATTTTTAGGGCCCCATGAGATATTTGTGTTATGTATATATATACCAAAAACAAAAGAGTCCAGTTCACATTAGTTTAAATTTAAAGGCCCATAAAAAATGTACCCAATGAAATAGGCTCAAATCTGAATGACAGACTTGTATTTCTTTGGTATTGATGCTCTTTTGTTCAAGGAAAGTTCTTAATTTTTTTATGCCTATCTTAATAGCAATTCATAAAAAGCCCATTTTTTTGTTGTCGATTTAGGCCCTTAAAAACTCAGGGTCGGCCCTATATATATATATATATATATATATATATATATATATATATATATATATATATATATCTGCAACTTCTTAGCTGCTTGCTAGGAGATATTTCTGATTACATAAAATTTGTTAAAATATATTATATTGCATACATTTTCGATTAAAAAATATTGTAAAGTTTGGTATAACTAAAAATAAAATATCTTTTAGAATTGATTTTCTTGTTAGAGATATAAAAATAAAAAAGTCCTTCCATTTTTTCGAACAGGTTGGGTTTATGTTTGAATACAATACAAATTTGAGTAGTATTTAATTTTACAAATTTTGATGGTACTTAATTTTATTAATTTGGATAGGAAAGAAAAAAAGTTGAATTGAAAATCTGTGAAAAAAACTTGTGCCTTAATTATACAACTGTACGAAGCACGGATAGAATCGATAATGGGTTATTATATTATTAAATAGATAAATATTTGTTTAGGATTTTGACAAAATAATTGCAGTCATTAATTATTAGATATTTAGTTAAATAACAAATACTGAATTATATATTATAGGTTCCTTCGATCAATTTTATTGAAAAAAAAAGTGAGCTCCTTTTGTAAAATTAAAAAAATCTACAAGATTAAATTGAGTATAAAATCTAAAAACTACCCTTTTAAACTTTATTGAAAAGATGAAAAAGAAATAAATTAGTATTTAATGTTAACAGATAATATGAAGAAAAAAAAATAAGTCATTAATTTTTTTCTTAACATTTAAAAATGACAATAAAAAAAAGATCCATTTTTTCCTCTCTAAAAAAACAAATAGAAGGAAGCGGAGAGAATACAAGTCAACCAAACATTTAATCTCATTGAAATAACTTGGTTAACACTACAGTTTTATGCTTAGTACAGTACTTTTTACTAATAAGCTAGATTGCTAAAAAAATAGTATTTTATTAATAAACAAATTAGTATTTTATTAATTATTTAATAAAGTAGGTAGCTGATTTGTAATGTGACGAAGACTTTATAGTCTTTGTTTACTCTTAAATGTTTGTTGGGCACATTTTTTATCCAATTTTTAATATACCATGAGGAAGCTTAACAAATAATTGCTACTTCTATATAATGCACATACTGGTTTTTGCACCAAATCAAGTCAACCACAATTTTTGCAATGGCTAAAGTACTTGCAGTCTGTTCAAGTTTTCTTCTTTTTCTGTTAGTCGTTAAGGCGAGTGACAGATATTGGCCTTACAATGCTACAGAACTAGTTTCAGATGGCAAAAATGAAGAATCCATATCTTCATTTTTACATCTCAAAGGGATGGATTCTTCTGAAGGGCAATGTGAGCATATGTATGGGTTTTTGCCCTGTTCAGAAAATCTTCTGGGCCATCTTTTCCTTATTTTGGTTTATGAGTACCTATTGTTTCATGGTGAATCTTATCTTCTTTATGGAGGTGGTCGGATTTTCGAGATTCTTGGCACAGGATACTTTGGCGCAAGTGTTTTTCCTGTCATTGCTCAGCTTCCGGAGCCTTTGATACTTCTTGGTACATTCTCTTTAACGATCTTATCATGATTGAATTTTAGAAAATAATTTTGAAATATCGTTTTCAGAGTAACATACAGTCAAACTTATTAATTAAGATATGCTTTATAATCTAATTTTCTCTACATGTGACTGTAGTTTACACAACGTACTAGGCTCAAAATAACTTAACTACCACAATCAAAATGCTTAAAACCACAATTAGATGATTGTGGTGACCAGCCACACACACACAAACACACATCCACACACACACACACATATATGGGAATGATCCATAACAAGTACTTGTTTTGAATTAAAAATGAATAAACACCATCATTAGCGTCCAATACAATAACCAACGACCGAGATTAGAATTAAAAAATTCACTTTCGCTACTATTAGTAGCGGACGACAGATTATGTCCACTACTAATAGTTGCGGATGCCACTGAAAATATTATAGTCGTTCGTTACTGTTCGTAGCAGACGTAACCTGTTGTCTGCTACTATTAGTATTAGACTTGAATTTTTCAATTCTAATCTCGGTCGTTAGTTTTTATATTGACGATAGGGATGGTGTATATGCCTATTTTGATTCATAGTAAATACATGTTATGGATTATTACCCATATATATGTTCCTTGTTACATAGACTTAGGGGCTGTTTGATTAACACTGAATGGCTGAATGACTGACCGATTCAGCCATTCAATACGTTTGTTTCGAATAAAAATCATCTGAATGACTGAATCTGTCAGCCATTCAGATGATTTCGGCTGAATGGCTAAGTCTCATTTTATTGGCTGAATGGGCTGAATGGCGATTGAACGATTTTGTTTTACAATATTAACTATTATATTAAGTAATATTAAATAAATTTACAACAGTTTTGATTTTTTTCAGAGGGGTAAAATAATAAAAATCTGTTATTCAAATTTTTCAGACATGTTAATTATCAAACAACTTTTTTTCACTTAAATTTAGATTCAGCTCATCAGATTCAAATTTAAATTCATTCAATTTTTATCAATCACCCCCTTAGTCTTCTTTAATAAATTACCATGTGCTTCGCATGCCGTGCTTCTTTCACTAATAAAATCACTAACTTAACTAAGGGATGCATTAAAAAGTGAAGCTTTTGAATGGCTTAGAATTGGCATGGCTTTGTCAGTTATTTCTCTATTTTAACAAATTATACTTCATTTCTAAATTAGATATATAATTTAAAACCACGACTTTTAAAAATAAATTTATGTTTTCATATAGAGCCGTGTTATGTATTGTGAAAAATTCACTTCGAATTATTATTACAAAACTTATTAATACATGAGATTGATAGAAATTATAAAATGACCCCACTTATTGCACATCTTTCTAAAAAGGTTATCATTAATACTTATCCACGACAATCAAATAGTTAACGTAAACATTCGCAATACATATCATTTTCCTTTCAAATATACCAGTCAAAATAGTTAATAATCTAGTATTCGTTGGTCTAGGGTATATAAGTGGGTTGTTTATCTCGCTCAAAACTTGAATTCGATTTTCACCCGTAGCAGATATATGGTTGGTGACAATTCTACGTCTTACATGTTATTCGTAGAGAAATCCTGAGTTTCGCTCCAACATATGTAATTTAAGGTAGAGGTTCCTTCTTGTGTATATGGTTCTTGTAGGCACAATTTGTGTATAAGCCTTAGTCCTCTTAGACAACTAGCGTATCAATGTGGGTCAAAGGATTTACGATTTTTATCATTGGTGCTTTCAGTGAGAGCCAATGAAAAGATGGGCTAAAAAAGAAACTGCTATAATTGGGTAAATGGGCCGACGAAGTAACTCCATACTATTACACACGTAACTTGATGGTTTGTATCAACTTACTTTCTATTTTGTTAACAAAAGAATAAAGTAATAATTATCTAGTAGTGGTGGTTTGATGCTATAAATAATATTAAAAAGTGCTACTAACAAATTAGGAATATATATCATGTAACTTTATAATCTTAAAATAAAAATATACACCTCTCTTTTCTCTGTGTAAAATTGAAGCAGAATAGCCTGTGAATTGTGATTTATCATTCCCATAGACTTAAATTTCTTCTTAATGCTTCCGTGGTATAAACACTCCTAGATACTGTGTTTTAATCTATGTACCGTACAACATACACGTATCCGTTCCATGAATTGATACAATCGTGTTCCTAATCACGGGCGAAACCACTTGTTAGCCAGAGGGGTCAATTGCACCCACTGGATTTTTTTTTTAATATATGATTAATAGATTTTTTTTCTGAGGGTCAGAAGAGTCAATTTGCACCCACTGAAATTGGGTATTACACTTTACTGAAATTGGGTATTACACTTTCCCGTTTCAAAGCAATTTGCACCCACTCTTTTTACACTGAAATTGTTAATCAAATTTTAACCACATATGACTCATATCCTCTCAATATATGTATCTCTCTCTATAATATTTTAAACTAAATAATAATTTAATTTATATTACTTTTAAAAATAAATAATGAATTACTTACTTATGAACAATTGTGATTAAAAAAGTCTATTATGAGTCAATATAGTATATATATACCATATATTATTACTAATTATATTTTTATTGTAATATATATATATATATATATATATATATATATATATATATATATATATTCGAAAGTATAAATATTAAAAAAATTGGCTCGGGGCGCTGCCCCAGAACCCTCGCCAAATTATTTATAACTTGGTAATAATTTTGCCCCCACTGATAATATTTTCTGGCCACTGTTCCTAATAACACTGCAATAGAGAATAGACCGTGCTTAAACAATTGCTTTTGAATTGATGGTTCTCTAAGTCTTTTTTGCTTCTTTTCCTCTTCTATATATTTTCCACCTCTTTTTGTAGTATCTGGACTGTTTAGTAGTGACGAGGGAGCTCAAGAGAATGTGTTAACTGGAGTGGGCTTGCTAGCCGGGTCAACAATAATTCATCTCACATTACTATGGGGAACGTGTCTATACATGAGCAGACAAGTTTTTTCTTCTAATTCTAATTTTAGTCCTTCTGCCTGCTTAAATTCTGCAGAAACTAAACAGAAAAAATCACTATCGGGATGGACAGGTTCGTTTGCTTCATATATCCCTTATTCATTTGTATAAAAGTTAAAATGGAAGAACATTTTTGGAGTGGAATGCTATTGCAAGATCTGACCGTTAGGATTTAATAATAATAAAAAAAATGAGACCCTCCACAACAATATGTTGCATAGGGAAAGTTGTCTTATTGTTAATTCGAAATTGATAGTAATAATCTTTTCGTCCGCAACATTGTGGTGTGGTAGTCCTTAAGTTGTTCCGTAACACAATGGTGTTGCGACAGCCCCATCTTTTTGAAATCTTAACCGTCAGATCCTGCAACAGATCGATGCACAAGTACTGCTGACAACCAGAATTGTGTAAGCAATCTTATTCATTATCTTTTTATTCTAATTCATATTCTGTTATGCAGGTTTTGGTGTGGTTACAGATTCAGAGACTAGTTATGCAGCTGGAATTATGCTTCTTTCACTCTTGCCATTTATAGTCATACTAATCCCAAAAATTTTAGGTGTACCATATGCTTTTGAGGGTTATAAGATTGACATTTTAATCACTCTTATTGTTTCAGTTATCTCCTTACTTGGATACTTCTACTTTCAGGTATTAAATTTATTTGTAGATAAATTGTCACAATTGGTATATATTTTATTCATCTACGCTCCTTTATCTTTACAAGTTCAGAAGTATATCTAACAGAACATAAAACCATCTATTCTTCTATACATATTTCACTCCTATAATTTCTCCAATCCCCCAAATCAAGTGATTTACATGCAAAGTTTACTCCTAGGATCTCTCTAATGCCAACTCATGCCAGCACTCCCCTTAATTAAGTTGGTTCATACAGATCTCTGATGCCCAACTTGTCAAGTGAGTTATAGAAGTTCTTGCTACATACGGCTTTCGTCAGTATGTCTGCCAACTGGTCTTTGGACTTGACAAAAGGAAATCGGATTATCTTGGTATCAAGATTTTGTTTGATGAAATGTCGATCCACCTCCACATGTTTGGTCCGATCATGCTGGATAGGGTTGTGAGAAATATCAATAGAAGCTTTGTTGTCGCAAAATAGGTCCATATATCTCGTAGGTCCATATATCTCACAGCTTGGAGCAAAGCCAATTTCTGTTAACAGTCTTTCGAGTCAGAGAAGTTCACAAAGGCCCTTAGCCATCCCACGGAACTCAACTTCAACACTTGACAAAGCCACCACCTTTTTTCTTTTTACTTCTCCACGTAACAAGGTTCCCACCAACAAACGTAAAGTATCCCAAAGTAAATTTCATGTCTAAGATATTCCTTTTCCCAATCTGCGTCTGTATAGTCGTCACCCTTAGGTAATTATTTTTCGAAAACATAAGTCCTTTTCCAGGAGAGGACTTTAAGTATCTAAGAATTTGGGTTACTGCATCCATGTGATCTTTACTCGGACAATGCATGAATTGACTTACTACACTTAAAGCATAAGCAATATCTGGGCAGGTATGAGAGTGTTAAATGAGCTTTCCAACCAGTCTTTGGTACCTCTCCTTGTCTGTTATCACTTGATTTGGGTATTCTCCAAGTTTGTGGTTTTGGACAATTGGTGTGTCTCTGGGTTTACACTCTAGTAGTCTTACCTCTGATAATAAGTCTAGGATATATTTTCGTTGGGAAAGAAATATACCTTGCTTTGATCTAGCAACTTCAATTTCCAAAAAATATTTAAGTCCTCCCAAATTCTTCATCTTGAATTCAGTTGCCAATTGCTTTTGGAGTCTCGATATTTCTTCTGGATCATCTCCTGTAATAATCATGTCATTTACATAGACTAGCAAAGCCATTACCTTACCCATTTGATGCTTCAGGAATAGTGTATGGTCTGAGTTACTTTGTTGAAATCCGTATTTCTTCATTGCTAAGATGAATCGCCCGAACCATGCTCTAGGTGATTGCTTCAATCCATACAGTGCCCGCTGTAATTTGCACACCGCCTCAGTCTTAGAGGTTGCCGTATAGCCCGGTGGAATGTCCATGTAAACTTCCTCCTCAAGGTCACCATGAAGGAAGGCATTCTTTACATGAAACTGGTGCAGTGGCCAATCAAGATTTGCAGCGAGAGATAATAAGACTATAACTATATTTAACTTGGCCACTTGTGAGAAGGTTTCTTGATAGTCTATGCCATATGTCTGCGTATAACCCTTTGCTACAAGTCTTGTTTTATACCTTTCGATCGATCCATCTACTTTGTGTTTAATGGAGAACACCCATTTACACCCCACCATTTTTTTCCTTTGGGTACGGGAACAAGAATCCATGTTTCATTTTTCAGCAATGCCTCCATCTCTTCCTTCATAGCCTGAGTCCACTTGGGGTCTGTTAAAGCTTCATGAACACTAGCGGGAATCCAGCATGAAGAAAGTTCATGCACAAATGTTTTGAGTGGTTCTGAAAGTCTTTTTGTAGACACATAGTTGGCGATTAGATATTTTGACCTTCGTTCCTCAATATCTAAAGAATATTTATTTTGTGGTTTGCCCCGTTTATTCCTAGGGGTGTGCAACCGGTAAAAACCGGTCAGAATCGAACCGGTACTGAACTGAACCGAACCGATACTGAAATTAGCCAAATTTCGGTACCAGTACCGGTTGGACCGCTATACCGAACCGGTAACCAGTTCGGTACCGGTTTTTACCAAAAATTAATATAATAATAATTTTTTTTTAATTATTATTATTTTTATTAATATTATAATTGTTATTATTATAATCATTATTTTATTATTATTATTAATAACTATTTATTAATAATAAAAAAATTAGAAAACTGATACATACCCTGGTTTGGTAAAACCGAACCATAAATACGCCGTACCAAAAAACCGGTAGATACCATTTTTTTGTACTGAAACTGGACCTGTTCGTTTTATATCGAATCGGCTAGTTCGTTCCAGTCCGAAAAACTGAAAAAATTAGAAAAACCAAAAATGGTGCGTAGTTCTATTTATTCCTAAACGGTAAGGTATAGCTAATACAAGTATTCATATCGTTAGAACTATGAGGTATGATAGGGGAGCTTACCTCAGTGATATTCTCAGGAGATGTATCTTCAGGTATTGAGGAGAGAGGGGGGGGGGTCTATATCAGCTTCTGGCGGTGTAGGAACTATATCAATTTCAGAATGCACAACCGGTTCTGTATTTAGTTCCTCATTAATCTGAATTTCATTGTCATTGTCATTAAACTCCGACCATTCATATCTTAACCAATTTGGCTCTTCGCGTATCTTCCCCTGAAGAGGAGAAGTAGATAATGGAGGAAAGAAGGTGTCGAATTCTAGAAAAGTGACACCCATAGTTACATAGGTACATTTAGTGAACGGAGCATATCACCTATATCCTTTTTGAAGCGAGGCATACCCCAAGAAGAGACAACGGATGGCACATGGTTCAAGTTTCGTGCGCTGATCTTTTTGGAGGTGTACAAATGCGACACATCCAAAGATTTGAGGATGAATCATCAACACTGAAGGTAAGGAAACATAAGTCGAAAGAGCCTGTAGTGGAGTCTTAAAATTTAATGCTTTTGATGGCATCCGGTTGAGGAGACGCAAAATTGTGACTACAACATCAGCCCAATGTCGATTGGGTATATGAGCTCCAAGTAATAAAGTCCGAGCAGTTTCAAGGATGTGTCAATTTTTTCTCTCAGCGACACCATTTTGCTGTGAAGTTTGTGGATATGATTTTTCATAAATAAGTCCATGATGTTGAAAATAGTCATGAAGCGATTGATTTACATATTCGCGACCATTATTTGATCTGAGAATCCAAATTTTAGATGATAATTGAGTTTGAACCATTGTGATGGTCCTCACGGTCATTCCAAACGCTGGTAGCTTCATTTTGAAACCCAGATCACTGCGATGGTCCTCACGGTCACGCCGTTCCCATATATGCCTCCTACGGTGTTAAGGGTTATCATAACTCAACTCCAAATCATAGGATTCTTCATCGTGTTCAAGATGTGGGACTTCCTCCTCCGGAACCTGTCCACGGCGGCCTAGGTGCGAGACTTCCTCCTCTGAAACCTGTTTACGACGACCCAAATCTTGCGCTGCTAGGCACTAGGTTAGCTCTGTAACATGTCTCTGTAAATCCTCAATCATCACGTCCTGGACGCTACGATTACAGTCTGGGACTTCCTCAGGCAGAATCTGTCCTCTACGACCACGACTACCAACCATTAAAACCGATGAGTCTATTCCCAGAAAGATGCTTGAACTTTGATACCAACTGACGTCGGGCGGGATAACTATTATCCTGCGAGCTGGTAAACAAATGAATTCACAAATAAATGAACAAGAGATTCACCGGAAAACATAGAGAATTTTTCTCTAATGTGTAAATTTATATTTATCAAAATCAAGTCCCCGATTTCAATCCACAAGCCGGGTTTATATAGCTTAGCAAAACTTTATCCCCAGTCACTCTAGAATATTCCTAGAGATATGAAAACAAAAAATATAAATAAAATCCTCCTAGGGATGTGAAAAAGATTCTAACAAACTTCCTAGATGTATAGAAAGATGTCCTAAGAAAAATAACAAACTTATAACAAACTTACTAATAATAAAATATTAAAGAACTAATTAGGAATAGAAAGCAAGTAAACTTTTAGTCTGTCGAACCCCGAACTCAAGACGCCATTCCTTTTTCCAAAGTCAAGACGTCCCTTCTTCCGAAGTCGAAGCTGAAAGTGTCATCCCATCTCCCGAAGTTGAAAGAATTTATGCCGAAGGTGTTTAATGTCCTCTTCGTTTGTGACGATCATCCCTTTTATGATATTCTAAGGCCATCAACATATTATCCGATAACTCTGTCTCTTCGGCTTCGGATCATCCTGCATCACTGGAGAAACTCTCCATTAATATATCCCAACTTGTCCTTGCCATAGATGTATATCTCGACAACTTGAGTCAAAAGAACATAGTTGGTGTCGTCCAACTTAATACCAATCGGAGAAGCGGAAGTATCAGACATAGGGGTCGCGACCAAAGCTTTGTTCTAGACTTCGGTCATTTGTGTGGTCAATTCTGTAAGGCTAGATTTAGGTTGAGGTTCGGTGTCAGCCATGGGTGACGGTGGAAGAGAGAAGACAATGAAAAAAGGTTAGTGCATGATAACAGAGAGCCAGGAATCGGTCCTGCTTTGATACCATGTCACAATTGGTATATATTTTATTCATCTACGCTCTTTTATCTTTACAAGGTCAGAAGTATATATAACAGAACATAAAATAATCTATTCTTGGCTATACATATTTCACTCCTATAATCTCTCCAATCCCCAAATCAAGTGATTTCAATGCAAAGTTTACTCCTAGGATCTCTCTAATGCAAACTCACGCCAACATGAATAATTTAAAAAATAAATAAATTATATTACGATGATAACGATTTCTTCACACTTTTGAAATTGTAATTTTTGTTTTTCGTTGGTATTGCAGATTTCTAACAGTCCGATACAAAAGAGGCGACTGGAATATCTGGAAGTTGAACATCAGACCCATTTATTAGCTGTGATAAACCATGTTCAAGAATACATACCAGAAAGACTACTCGATGACTTTGGTGCACCAAATGAAAGTGCTATAAAAAGGTCTATTTTATGATTTTTGTTATATATATATGACGACAATTTTTTGTCCATAGTATAGTAGATACTGATTATGGTGATATATGAGATAAGATAATAAGGAAGAGACACACACGTTAATAGCAATTCACATTGGACATGAAAATGAACAGTCACATAAATCGTTTGGGTAAAATATATCTCCGAACAACCTAATATAAGTTAACTTCGGTCAGTTCCAATACAAAATCATTATATCGTCAATTTAATAATACAATCGTACGGAGGTAATTAACATGCAAAAATATAAGAGTACGTAAATTTCTGTTTGATTTAAGGCATTGGAAAATTGATCATTTTAAGTATATTTCGATAGCTCAAATTTTAACTTCTATTATTATAAAGTTACTGATACATAACCTCAAATCAAACAAAATTTTACATAATTTCATATTTTTACAAGCTCTTTACATTCATATAGTTAAATTATTAAGTTGACAATAAAATATTGTTGTATTAGAAATGACCTATGATAACTTATCTTAGGTCAATCTAAGATAACTGCTAGGTAACCAACTAATTTAAAAGCTTAATCTATTAGAAAAAGACACCAATCGTATATATCATGCCAACACTCCCCTTACGTGCATACGTGGAGAGAGGCAAATTATATGAATATACATTAATATCATTCTTAAGGGTGAAGTGTAGCGAGAAGACTTGATTACAAGACATTGCAAAACATACACACCCATATAAAGAACAACGTGCGATCGGGAAGATTTGAACACAAGACCTTGCACAACTTGATCTCTGATACCATGTTACGTAGCCAACTCATTAAAAAACTTAAGTCATTAGAAGGAGATACCAACAATGTATATCAAGCCAACAATATCTTTTGGCTTTTACCCAAATCATTTTCTTTATTTTAAACAACTTCATTTGTTCTCTTTTAGTGTATGAAACTTTGAAAATGTGCTCTGATAAATATTATTTTTGATCACACTGCAGGCTATTTCAGAAGATAGATAAGAATGGAGATAATCACTTGTCCGTGACTGAACTTACAGAGCTTTTCAACAAAATTAGACTTAGTAAATCAGCTTTGAATAGGGAAAAAGTGATGGAAAAAATTCTGAAAGATCTTGATCATAATGGCGATGAGCAAATCAGTTGGGATGAATTTAATCGTACATTTAAGAAATGGCTTCAGGAGATAATGTGTGCAATGGATGAACCGTTTAAACATTCTCACCACTCGAAAAAACAAATCACGCATTTAGATGAGGTGATCCTCTCATTACAGTTATGCTACTTTTAGATTAAGGAATGAAATTAAGGTATTCTTCTAATATTTAAGGAAATGGAGTGGAATAAGTCATTCCACAACCCCCTACAAGAAATGAGAATCATCAATTTGGAAGAAAAGAGAATGGTTCATATTCCAATAGAACAAGCTTCTCATTCCATGAGAATGAGGCATTTCATTTCCCTTCTGATTCCTACACGCATCTATACTGTTGATTCGATCATAGATTAAAAGATTAAAATCGAGTATTTAATTTTGTTGGCTGATCTTTACTTTAGATGTATATATTTATGGTACTCGAATTTTGGTTTTAAGCTCTTTGGAATGTCTTTTGCAGGCTATCCATAATGTGAGAGAAGAACAAGAAAAGATTAAGCACCTAAAAAGGGAAATTATTAACCAGGTTCGAAGCTCTCCAATTGGGAACTTTTGTGCAACAGATGGAACACTTGATGAATCTACCATAAGAAAGTAAGGAAAAATAAAAGGGTTGAAATCATGTTTAGCAGAACAAAGTATAAACTTTGTTTTGGGCTGAATTACATACTGTCACTCCAAGTTACCAATCAGTTTCTTCATAATTTCGAGTCACGTTCTAGTCTTTCACTTGTTTAATGATGGTATCTATGTCATTTGACAATGTAGAATATACCTCGTTCTCATGACTAACAGGTTAACTGTGTGAATTGGGTCATTATTAGACAAAGATGTTAGCATGATATACATTGTTGGGCCCTCCATCTAACAGTTTAAGCTTTTAGATGAGTTGGTTACTTAACAAAAGACGTCATCATTTTTAAATAGGTGCATGACTAGCACATGAAACAAAATTAAAAAAAAACAGAATTGATACTAAGTGGCAACTATAGAGAGGCAAGTGTTCTCTTTGGTAATTGAGGATGGGGATGTTCTGAAACTAGTTAGCAACTTGGAGGGAAATATTTGTACTTCAGCCTTATTTTTTTCTTCTTCTTTTTTGTCATCAGGCTCATGGTACTGTCCAAGTTCAATTATTGAATTAGTAAATCAAGCTATTGAATTTTCAGGTTGTTCGAAAAACTTGATGTCGACAACAATAATACCATATCACAATCAGAACTGAAAAAATTGATCTCAGATGTCAACTTTGGGAAGATGCCTATGGGTGAAGATGAAGCAGTGGTGAAAATAATGGAAGATCTTGATATAGATGGAGATAAAGAGATTAATGAAGAAGAATTCACAAAAGGATTTAAAAGATGGATCAATTCGCATGCCATTGATGAATACCGAGTAAGACACACCATTATTTGATTGTGGCTTCTTCAATTAATTTCATAGTATTTACCTCTTTGGGAAATTGATTAAAAAGTCTCAAGTAAATGACTCGCCATGCAGGTGGACAAGTCTGCAGGGGCATGGGCAAAGGCTATACTACTGTTGGTGCTCGGAATAGCTATGTTAGCAGTGCTAGCTGAGCCTCTCATACATACTGTTCAGAAATTTTCAACATCTGCAAATATACCATCTTTTTATGCCTCTTTTGTTTTAGTTCCACTAGCTACAAGTGCCAGAACAGCAATTTCAGCTATCCGAGCTGCTAAACAGAAGATACCAAAAACCACTTCTTTGACATTTTCTGAGGTTTGTCCCTCCTTTTCTTCATACACAAATTTCCCCGTTTTTTATTTGCAAAGCTTGTGACGAACAAAGATATATATATTTGTTTGGTTTAATGACATATTTGTTCCTCTAATTTGTCAGTCAGTTTTAAAGTAACCCCTCTATTATTAAAGTGAAAACTTTGCCTCCTTATAGTTGCCATAATGTCAAATTTTTTTCTTTGCTTGATATTTTTTTTTAATTTCATGTCGGTGCTAGTAGTCTATTTAATAAGGAAAATTTTGTCATTTGACTATATAAAATACCCAATTCACGTAATTCACGCGTACGTTATTCATGAGAACTGGGTATTTTACATTGTCAAATGCAAAAAATCCCTCATTAAACTGGTGCATTAGTAAGGCTGTAAACGTGCCAAACAATTCGGGCTCGATTCGGGATTGACTCGAAAAAATACGAGCGAGACTCGGATTCGTTAATAATATAATCCAAATCAGAGCATAAAAAATAGTTCGAATAAAAATATGAGTAGAATTTGAGCAATGTTATACTCGACTCGTTTAAAATTCAAACTACTCGAATTTTCAATTATGATTCGATAGATACTCAAAATAGAGGAAAAGTCAACCCAAGGAACATAATTGATACCAAGTGGAAGGTATAAGGAGGCAAGTGTTAAATTTGGTAATTGATCGAGGGGCTATTTTTAACATGGCAGACAACTTGGAGGGACAAATTTGTAATTCATCCCTTTTTTCCATGTATAACCCTAAAAATAAAAGGTTGTTAGTTTAGATTGATGTAACTTAAAAAAATTATAATAACAAATTTGAGGATATTGTGTTATTTGACACTATCAGTATCGCTATGGAATTTTTTTCCGGTGGTAAATGACTCTTTTTGTGTAAAGGAATATTAGACAACAATTAATATTTGATGTTCTTGATGGTTGATTGTAATATTGAATTCTATATTGTATTGCAGATATATGATGGAGTGTTCATGAACAATGTTCTTGGATTTTCTGTCCTTCTATCGATTGTATATTTTCGTGGCTTGACATGGCATTTCTCCGCTGAAGTGATGACCGTGTTCATCGTTTGTGCCATAATGGGCCTTATTGCAGCTTTGAGATCAAAGTTCCCAGTTTGGATTATGTTTATCGCATACCTGCTCTATCCATTATCTTTGATCCTGGTTTATGTTGTTGATGATTACTTCTGGTTGCCCTAAAATTATTGCTTGGAATGTGTAGGTGTAAAAGCTATCGTAACATCTTGAGGTAAAAATTGTACGTTTAGGCACTGTTGAGGCTATTAGCTCAAAAATAAATTGATTTAAACAAATTTGTCAATGCATTCATTTTATTAGTCTTGGTATTGTAATACTACTTGTGATATATATAAATAAATTTCAACAACTAGTTATATATAAAGATTATTAAATTGCCAAAAAAAATTATAAAATGACAAAAAAACAAGGCGAGTGTCTTGCAGGGGCTAATATACTAGTTAGCTTCAAAAAGGGTCATACATTTTATGCGTGGCCCGTTTTATTTTCTAAGTCCTGACAACGAGAGCTTTGAATCAAAGGAGTGGAGCTTATAAGTTTTCACCCAATTGTAATCTTGCTGAGCCAATTGTAATCCCAAGTTCTAAACAGTGGCTCGTTTTGAAACTTCGTTAATGTTAGGAAAAAGAAAGAACATGAAAATAAGAAGGGACAAAATCCTTTGGTTGTTTGGTGGTCCTAAGAAAGTTAAAGGAAAAGAAATAAAAGAAAAACATTTTGTCATTTGGTTAAGCAAGAAACTTGCATGCAGGACCAATTGTTATCCAATATTTTTTCCATTTGTCTCTCGTACACTTATTTTTTCCATTTGTCTTTTTCTTCACTTGCTCTAAGTCTCCATATACAAACAGATTCGTTGTAGACCAATTTATTGCGTACTTAGGGGGTTGAATCTGTTGTTTTAATTTCTGTCGACATAATTTATATATATATCTGCAATTTCTTAGCTGCTTGCTAGAAGATAATTTGTATTACATAAAATTTGTTAAAATATATTATATTACATAAATTTACCATTAAAAAAATCTTAAAGTTTGGTAGAACTAAAAATAAAATGTCTTTTAAAATTGATTTTCCTGCTAGAGATATAAAAACAAAAAACACCTTCCATTTTTCTAATAGGTTGGGTTTATGTTTGCATTAAAAATATGTGAAAAAAGCTTATGTTTTAATTATATCCAAAGTCATTATAATCTCCAAACTTGTGCCTTAATTATACAAGTTCATCACTTCTGTACCAAGCACGGATAGAATGGATAATGGGTTATTATATTATTAAATAGATAAATATTTATTTAGGATTTTGACAAAATAATTGTGGTCACTAATTATTACATATTTAGTTAAATAACAAATACTGAATTATATATTATAGGTTCCTTCGATCAATTATTAAATAATTTTTAATTTTATATAAGTTTGTAATGGAATTCTATATTAGTATTTATATTCACAAAATTTACTTGAAATTCTAATCCGAATAGAAGTATAAAAGTCAAGCTTTAATAAGTTTTAATTTAATCATGATAATTATTTGCTAATGAATCCACTATAGTTTTTAACTAATTTTACAGTTATTATGTTGTTAAAAAAATTAACACACACAAATATATAGATATATGTATATTAATATAATTGATAGTGTGATTTGATAAAATTTTAATTTTTAATGAGCTCAACTTGGTTAGGACATTAATTTAATATGAAATTCATGAATGGTATTAATATAACAGATCGAGTGAGATATTAAGAGTTTTTTTTGATATCTTAATAAAATTGTAATAACAAAATGATCCTACATAAAAATTTATCTTACATATATTGCGATAAAAAAATTTTTTAATAAAATTGGTAGAATTTAAAATATTTTTTTTTAGAAGTTCCTTTTTCTATTAAAGATATAAAAAAAAATATATTCCTTCTTTCCAAGCAAGTTCGTGTTCTTTTTGAATACTTTACAAAATATGATAGTGTTTAATTAATTGTTAAAAATTTGGACAAAAAAATTGTGATAAATTCATAATCATATGCAACCATTATCTGTAAAAACTTTTTAAACAAGAATATCGCTGAAAGAGTACGGAATCCGTAGCTGAATATAATACTGAAATAATTCACTGAACACAAATATCACACTGCTAGACCTCCTCAATCCGATCTATATAATAATCAAAATAACACAAGACCATTAATTAAATTACTAACTTACAAAATTTATGTATTATCTTTTTATAAATTTAGCCGTTTTAATATTAGCTCATATACCCAAAATTTAAATAAGATTATGTTAATCTCCTTCAAGTCGATCTTATAAAATAAAATAAAATTTTATTTCAAATCTAACCATATCTAACATAACATTATTTAATTTATTTTTAGGTAAATTTATAATTTTATCATTAGAATTAATTAATTAGTATACAAAATTTTCAATTTAATTTATAAATAACATAGATTAGTTAATATAATATATACAACATAATATAAACACCATTATAACATACTATATATATACCGCACTAAATATATACGTATATATATATATATATATATATATATATATATATATATATATATATATATATATATACACACACACACACACACACACACACAAAATAACCATCATCTTTATATATAACACCTTCATCCTGTTACGAATTTTCTTTTTTTTAAACTGTATTGTAGGTTTATTCAAAATTATTCTTATATATATATATATACATATACATATATATTTGATTTTAGAATCAAGTTTGGCCATTATATATATATATATATATATATATATATATATATATATATATATATATAACATTAGTTCATCACCATTATCATTATTATAACAATAAAAAAAATCACTATTGCAAAAGAATTTTCAAACCATACTTACTCATCTGAATTGTTTTTCACTTGATAGCAATTTCTTTTCTTCTCTTTTCGCAGCCACATAAAGCCACACAAGTCTCTCTCTCCTATCTTTCCCTCAGTTTGTATTATGAAATAAAATTAGGTATAGATGTTTATTAATGAAGAGGTCTTGTTCTAATAAACTTCTAATTGGGTTCAATTTGTTGGCTTTTGATTTTATGATGTTTTGAATGATGACTAATTTAAGTATATTAGACGTGTGCATGGTTCATGGTTTGTTATAATATTATTAAATATGCATGGATTATGGTTTATAAATATTTTATAATATTAAAATTAATATGCATGGTTTATGGTTTATAATATTATATCTAATATGCATGAGTTATGATTATTACATGGTTTGGAGATTATTAAGGAAAATTTGAATTGGAGTTTATTAAGGAAGATTGATTTGGAGTCTATTAAGGAAGATTTGAAATTTGAATTGGAGTTTATTAAGGAAGATTTGATTTGGAGTCTATTAAGGAAGATTTGATTTGGAGTTTATTAAGGATGATTTGAATTTGAGTTTATTAAGGAATATTGGTATTTATAATTTTTAATGCTATCAAATATTATTAGATGAGTTTATATATGTTATTTAGCTGGCTCAAATTTCCTTCATCTATTATACAGAGTATTTTGTGGGTACTATAATTTATTTAAGGATATATTCTTGCTTAGTGGGACCCATAACTGTTAGTGGTACTTAGTATTCTATTTGAAAAAGGAGTTTTACAGAAGCTTTTTATAGTCTTATCTTATCTCTTTGTGACTCTCCTGTTTAAAATAGTTGACTGGGTATAAGAGGTTCATTCCTTTATTTCAGCTACAAATAGTTGGCAGTTGGCGCAGAATATTTCTTATTCAAATTTACTGAAATCGTGGATTCACTTTAACGGGACTGAGATTTATTTGCTAACAGATTTTTTAGCTGTTGCTTGTCTCGTTATATATACTCCTTCTCTTTGGCTGAACAAGACACGACTTTGAAATCTGCAATCAAGTTGATATACTACATCAGAGCGCTTCAGTTGTTTTATTCCAGCCACTTATTGTAATCTACTATATTCTTTTGTGCTGAAAATTTTATTCTTTGTAAACCGAACGTAAGCATAGTTTTGGCTTGAGATTTCTTATTTAGTTAGTTTGTTCAAAGAAGGCTTCAAAGGTCTCAGAGGTGAGAACATGTGCAGAGGTGTATAAGTTGCAGAGGTGCAAAGGGGGCATTGGTGTCCAACATCTGAATTGAAGCTTCTTTGTAACAGGGAGTTCTTTTTATTGTATTTAATTGAATATTAAATTTAATAAAAAGAGTCTCCAATCCTAGTTGGGATTGGACGTGGATTAGGCCACTAGATTAGAGGATAGGGGTTGAACCACATAAAAATCTTGGTGTGATTTTTACTTCTGTTTATCTCTTTAATTGTCATTCACGTTCTACACTTTTTGTTATTCACGTCACTAATTCAGACACTAAAGTAGACAGGTCAAGCTGTCTGATAATAAGAAACGAAGAACAAAGCTAAAGCAGACACTAAAGCAGACAGGCGTAGCTGTTTGAATTATACCTGTTGCAGAAAATTTCAAAAAAATTTCACCGTTTATCACTTTTAGCTTAAACACCTATTCACCCCCCCTCTAGGTGTGCACATACATAGAATTACATTTGGTATCAGAGCTAGGCTCTACTAATATTGATCGTTGCAGGTCGTAGGGGAAGATCCTATGGCACACCTAAACTTTCAAGAAGGTCAGTCAACAAGTAGGCCACCGTTGTTGCTCGGAAGTGAAAACTTCAACTTTTGGAGGTTCAGAATGAAGATCTATCTGAACCGTGACCCATGGGAATGGTGGGTAGTCGAAAATGGATCAGTCATTCCGCGACATGATGATGGCAAGCCAAAGAATCTCATGGAAATAGACTTTAATGAATCATATATGTTATCCTATAATTCCAAGGCCATGAATACACTTTTAAGTGGCATGGTTCAGTCAGAGATAGATAAAATATCTTCTTGTACTACGGCTAAGGAAATTTGGGACACAATCATCATGAGCCATGAAGGTACTACTAAAGTGAAGGAGGTCAAGCTAAGCATGCTAATGCACGAATACGAACTATTCAAATTAGAGAAAAATGAATCAATTAGAGATGCACAAGCAAGGTTCCTTACTCTAATGAATTCTCTAAGCATGCTCGGAAGAAAGATTGATCAAAAGGAAATCAACCAAAAGCTTCTTAGTGTCATGCCAAAGCGATTGCACCAAAGGTTACTACACTTAAAGACTCAGTCACAATCAGTACAATGGAAACTCTTACCTTATTTGGAGAACTTGAAGAGTTTGAAAACCAACTAAAATTGTATGATGAAGAAGATGAGGCACCTAAGAAGAAGACCTTGGCTCTACAAGCTGAAAGTTACATAGAAGGCAATGATGAAGAAATTGAAATGCTCTCAAGAAAACTCGAGAGACTACTTCAAAGAAAGAAACAAAGGAAGAATCAAAAAGGTAGCTCAACTCCAATGAGCAAGTCCAAAACAGAACAAGATGAAGAAATTGGCCAATTATGTTTCATGGGACTAGAAGACGATGATCAACTTGAGGTAACGAATTTTCATAAAAATTTTGAAATATCTACATCTGATTATCTTGCTTTACAAAATGAAAATCAAAGGCTTAAAAAGAAAACTGCTTATTTTAAGAACTGCGTAAATGAGCTAATTTCATGGTGTAATCAGTAAAATGTGCTAACTATAGTGGGTAATGTAAGACCCCAGCTTATTAATGAATAAAATTAAATTTTCTCTAAATATTATTGTGAATAATAAGGGGTTAATTTGATATAATACTTTGGTTATGGGTGAAATGTGCAAATTTTGGCAAAATAAGAAAGTGGTTATAAAATATTCATTTTGTCGGGGAATATTCGTTTGGTCGTGGAATATTCTTGCTGTCGGAGAATATTCGTACGACGGCGCAGCCTTGTGTGGGCCCCATAACGAAAAGTGATTGGATGAAGAAAACGACAAGTATAAGTTGTTTATAAATAACGGCGTAGTTGTTACCGTTAATACTGTTAGAATACCCGGTGGTTAAAATACAGTAGCACACGGTATTGCACCAATTATTGATTCTTACGTAAGAAGACACTACTCAATAATTGTTACAGTAGTTATTATTCAATATTTTATTTTATTGATTCAATAATTGCTTCAATATTTTATATTATTATTGTTTCAATAATTGTTACTGCACAGTATTTTCCTTTATCAGATCAATAATTCATATTATTTGAATAATATTATTAGATAACATTATTGGTAATGTCTAGAAAGTTCTGGCTAAGGAGAGGTTTGGTCATCTAATTGCGCGCCAGTAAGGAGAAATCCTTATTGGAAAGCCCCCTCTTTCCTGGGAACGGCCTGATTGTCATAAATGTGATTCTGTAATATTATTTGTGAATAATTAATTATTGATACATATGATAAGGAAATATTTATTTTATGTGGATATAAATGAGGGATATATTTTTGTGGTTAAAAATGAAGGAGTTAATGTTGAGGTTTTTATCAGTATTTTTGTCGGAATGGAGGTATTAAAAATCAGGGTTTTTGAGATATTTTGCGGGGGTTATAATTTTTAATCCGACTGTTGGATCGTGGTAATTTTTGAATATGTTATACATATATAAGTTGAGTATATGTCCACAAATTTTGAATCGTTAAAAATAAACGTATGATTTATTATGAATTTTACGAGATGACTGGTTCAGAAATTGTTGAATTTTCGGAGTTTATCATTTTGATGGAAAATTTTAGAATTGGTGGGCCCCACTCTTGGTTGGTGAAGAAATGTGCTGAGATTTTTATTCAAATGTGGTGGGTGGAAATAGTAGCAGGTAAAGCCATCAGGTTGCAGGTTAAGTCTGCTTCGGCGTGCTAATATTTTCCTATAAATAGAGGGCTAAGTTAGAATTGAAAATCACACCAGAAACAAGTTTTCTCTCTTTCTCTCTCTAGATTATTGAGTGTATTTTGTGAGTATTTAGATACTTTGAGAGTTTCTATTCATCAGAGCAAGTTTCTTTCAGCCTTATACCGGTATTCCGACCAGAAGCTGATATTTTGAGGTAAGGGATATTATTTTCTTCTTAAATGATATTATTTTTTCAATATCATTATGCTGAAATATTGATATGAGTTTTTATCAAATTTAAAACTTTTTGTGTCGAAGTTACTATTCACGTATACGGCACTATTCACGTATACGGCACTATTCATGAATGCGGCACTATTCACCGAAAAATAAAATTTTCCCTTTTTGTCCAAGATGTCTATTATGGTTACTATCTTTGATTGTATCCATGTTTTGATCTTTATTTTTGAATTCTGCTTCACAATTGATTATTATGAAGTATTATTGATCTTGGATAAACTGTTATACGAATTCCTACTATTTGTCCTTCTGTCTCACTGGATTCGTTCTCTTTAAGATATTTTTTATCATCCTCAATTCTAAATGATGATATTACTGAATATCTTTGGCCTGTAGTGCAAAGATGTATGATTACTTGATGAATATCTTTGGCCTGTAGTGCAAAGATGAACAGGTGTTGAGATGAACATGACCGACTGGTGATACAAATGAATATCTTTGGCCTGTAGTGCAAAGATAAATATTTGGATAAAGATGATTATTAATTGTTGTTACAGGGATAAAATATTGATGATGGACTTTTAAATCTTAGAAGATAGTAGAATTCTTCTAATGGTTTGCTGTTTCCGCTGCAGTTGTTGATCTAAAACTTGTTGTCGATTATATTCTATCAGATTTTTCCCTATTGAAGACTAACGATAATTTATTGTATATTATCTTAGTCATAATATTCTTTACTGGGCTAGTTGAGCTCACCCTTTTTCCTTTTTGTTCCATTTTTCTTTTCAGGAGGTGAGAACATAGCAGGATCTAGTCGGGGTATGGAGTGATGGTTCTAGAAAGATGTTTTAGCAGTCCTCACTATTTCTATAAAATAGTGTTTGAAAAGTTGTAATGAGGATTTATTTGAGTGTGGATATTGTCCAGAAGACAATATTTGTATTTAAACTCACAGTATGTGTTGTCGTATTTTGCACGACAATTGTATTATTGAAGTTGTAGTTTTCTTTCTGTACCATGTATTTGGCGATTCAGAATGGGTGTTGTATACCTATTTTGGGGGCGTCACAGTTGGTATCAGAGCTTAGGGATATGATCCCTGGCTGAGATGTGAGACAAGAACTAGGAGGGGAGAGACGAGGAATTTTCTTCACTAGTATGACCTGACTAAATTTATTTGGTGTTTATTTGGTCGGTCAGAGTATAGGGATAATATATGACATGACTATTAACCCTTGTTTTATGGCAGTATTTAAGAATGGCAGCTGAGAACGTTAATAATGGAGTAAATTAGACCGTGGAGACACCTTTGATCACCATCCAGGGGAACGTGCAACAGGTAGACAATATTCCTCCTGTAAACAACGTTACCGAGCAAATGATGAATGATGGAATGTTTAGGAGCTTTTTGCAGTTCATGCAAAATCAGACGAGGGAGACTCGTGTGCATAATACGGGTTGAAATGATAACAACGCGCGGTTTGTCACAGCTAAGCAGTTCAAAGAATTGGGACCACCAGAATTTAAGGGAAAGCCAGATCCGATCATGGCGGAAACGTGGGTTAAGCAAATTACCAAGATATTCGATGTCTTGGGATGCACGGAGGAACAGAAGGTTCCATTCGCTACCTTTATGTTCCGCGGTGAGGCAGACTACTGGTGGGAGTCTGTGAAGCATACCCAGCCTGACGCACTCAACATGTCCTGGGAAACATTTCAAAAACTGTTCAATGACAAGTACTTTCCTGAAAGTATTCGTCATATGAAGGAGGTGGAGTTTATCAGACTGGAACAAAACAACATGACGGTGTCCCAGTACGAGGCGAAGTTTGCAGAGTTATCCAGGTTTGCACCTCATTTGGTCAAAAATGAGGAACGAATGACAAGGATGTTTCTGAGAGGTCTAAAACCCGAGATTCGACAATATCTTATCTCTCATAAATTTTCTTTATATTCAGATGTTGTAAACATGACTCAATTATTAGAGCGAGATAATGAGTATGTGCAATCGAGGGACCACAACCAGGGTCATACCGGTGGCGGTAGTCATCGAAGCAATGAAAACCAGCAGGGAGAAAAATATTCGGACAAAAGCGGTAACCACTCTGGTGGTAATCGTGGTCGTGATAATAAAAGGAGCGAGTCGGGAGGAGATTTCAAGAAGAGAAGGTACAACAATGATAATGTGAAGACGTCAGCACAAACATCAACTGTTTCTAAGGGAGGAGAACGACCACCGGTCGTATGTTACAAATGTGGGAAAGAGGGACATATCAGCCCAAACTGCCCACAACAATCTAAGATATGTTATAACTGTGGAAAGGAGGGTCATATAGCTCGAGAGTGTTCTGTAGCAAAACCAAGTTCAGCGGGGATGGTGACTCCAAAAGCTGTCCCGAATAAGTCAAAATCAGCGGTTCCAGGAAGAGCATTTGTCGTGACTGGCCAAAACGCGAGAAACCCGAACGAGGTGATCACGGGTAAGCTAATCTTGAATTCTTGCGAATTTTATACTTTACTAGATACCGGTTCTACCCATTCTTTTATCTCTCCTGCTTGTGCTCAACGTTTAAACTTGACTCCGGAGAAATTGAACTTTGACTTATCTGTTGAAACTCCGTTGGGTGAAACCTTCGTTACATCTACAGTTTATAAATCTTGCATGATCCAAGTTGGCACTATCACATTACCTGTTGATCTTATCTCTTTAAAGATACTTGCTTTTGATGTGATTTTAGGAATTGATTGGTTAACCACTCATCATACTAAAATTGATTATTTTCGTAAGGTTGTTAGTTTTCATATTCCTAACCAACCTGTCATACGAATTCAAACTACTAAATCACTAAAATCAGTCACTGTCGTATCAAGCCACAAAGCTATTCGTTTATTAAAAAACGGATGTCAATCTTTCTTAGCCCATGTCATAGACTTGAACAAAAATACGTCAGATTTGAATGATATTTCAGTTGTTAGTGAATTTCCTGGCCTAACCCAGAGCGTGATATTGAATTTTTGTATTGATCTTCAACCCGATACAAAATCCATTTCTAAAATCTCATATTGAATAGCTCCTATTGAACTTCAAGAGTTAAAAACCCAACTATAGAAGTTGGTACCCGAGCCTCTATCTGGTGACTTCCTTTGTGGAATGCACCAATGCCAGACTCTCCGTAAGGGACTCTATATTTGTGTGTTGGTAAAACAATAGGTGTCATTGTGACGTGCTATCCAAGATTGGGATATGAATCACAATTGAGAGCAACCGAAGTCGGTGACCAAAGTACGTAGCTTTCTGGGCTTCACTGGTTACTATTGGAGATTCATGGAAGGATTTTCTCGAATCGCTACTCCGTTAACTTAGCTGACTCAGAAAGATACAAAATTCGTATGGAGCGAGGAATGCGAGAAGATTTTCCAATAGCTCAAGAGGCGACTCATTCGGAACCTGTTCTGACCATACCATCCTGGAAAAGCGAACGTGGTAGCTGACGCGTTGAGAAGAAGATTGTACGCGAGTACGAGTGCGATATTGTTGAACACAAAGACCTATTTTGTATAATTTATAAATGATAGAGATAGAGTTAATGAGTCTAGGGACCCACGTGATGATATACGAGTAAAATCGACTTTAATTGATAAAGTTAAAGCCGCTCAAGCTATGGACATAGAGCTGATGCGTATGAAGAAGAAAGTGCAAGAAGGTGCTATTCCTGAAGCAAGAATCGATGAAGAAGGAATACTTCGAGTCAACTCCAGACTTTGTGTTCCTAACGATTTTGACTTGAAGCATAGAATCATGATGGAGGCACACAACACCCCGTTTGCAATCCATCCTGGGAGTACCAAAATGTATCACGATCTTCGACATACATTTTGGTGGAGCAATATGAAAAGAGAGATCGAGGAGTTTATCTCGAGGTGTTTAACTTGTCAACGTGTAAAGGCGGAGCATCAAGTGCCAAAGGGTCCATTGCAACCACTTGAGATTCCGAAATGGAAGTGAGAACACATTACCATGAATTTCGTTACAGGTCTTTGTTGATCGATTTCGCAATCAATGAATACGTGCAAGTATACACGGTCAACAAGTAATAAAGTGATAAGAAAAGTATCGTTCCCACGAGGAATTATTTAATAAAAATTACCAAGTACTAACTCTTAACCAAATCAATTTTATTTAAACAACCATAAATTGTGATTTTTCTAATTAAGAAAACTTAATTAATCAATTAAATCTAGATTACTCTAAAATTAATTCAAATAAATAAAGATTAAGACTTTAATATCCCCAATTATAAACTATAAATCAATTATCCAACTATCCCAATTATTATGTCTACTGAATTGTTAATAGAAATTCTCAAATGCCAAAAGTCCTTTTCCAAGTGATCAATTGACTTCTATTTAATCCAGATTAATCTTGCTATATTCCTATGCAAAACAATTGAATTAAACTCTTTTCAATCCCAATTCCTTATGTGTTACATGCGGTAAACAGATATTTCCATTCTATTCACAAACCTAATTATTCATCATGCAAATAACTAAGTCACATGTTATCATGCCCAGTTCTAACCCTAGAATTCCTCTTCCGATTCCTTCTAGAGTAACAAGGTAATTACTGATCAGATAATTAATCAATAAGCTCAAGACAAGATAAACAATTCACTTTGACATAAATAATTGGAATAAATCGAATAACTAATTCATAGACATAAAAGGTTCAATTGAAATATTAATAAAAGAGTTAGTTCATAATTAATGAATTGAAACCAAGAATCCACAATTGAATAGACATTAAAAGATAAAAGTATGATAAGAGAAGAGAATAAAATCTGTTGTCAGCAAATCTGATGCTCCCCTCTTGCTCCTGCTCTTGATCTTCAATGATCTCCAAGTTGCTTCAATCTCTAATGGCTAATTAAGAACTAGGGTTTAGATTCTAATCTAATGGAGTGTTTTATCTAGTCTAATCTATGTAATCCCCCTTTATTTTATGCCTCCCATCATCTATTTATAGGTTACAAGTCTAATTTTTAGGTTAGGAACAAACCCAATCCAATTTGGAGTAAAAAAGGTGTCAAATTTCGCCCCAAAACGCGTCCAAGCCTTTCTACTGACTTCCCCAGCGCCCCGGCGCTGGGCACGGCGCTGGGATTCTGCCCCCTAGAGCCCCGGCGCTGGGATTACATAGAGAAATAGCGCCCCGGCGCTGGAAGTTTTTCTGAAATTTTCTGCTCCGACGTCCTCTGGGAAAATGGCCATAACTTCTTCATACGAACTCCGATTTTGATGATTCAAGATGTTCCGAAAAGAGGAGAAGTAGATCTACAACTTTCATTCTTTAAGTTGAAGAACTAGCATTTCTTCAACTTGGCATATAGCTTGTTTTCATGAAGCTTTTGAAGTATCAGCCTTAAGTGTTGCTCATGATCTTCACGGCTTTTGGAGTATATGAGGATGTCATCAATAAAGGCAACCACAAAATGATCCAAATATTCCTTGAATACTCGGTTCATCATATCCATGAAGGCTGCAGGAGCATTAGTCAATCCAAAAGACATGACTAGGAATTCGTAATGCTCGTACCGAGTTCTAAAAGTAGTCTTTGGAATGTCATCAGTTTTAATCTTTAACTGATGATAACCGAAAAGAAAATCAATCTTTGAAAAGAATTTAGCTCCTTGCAACTGGTCAAACAGGTCATCAATGCGAGACAACGGGTACCTATTTTTAATGGTGACATGATTCAACTCCCGATAGTCAATACAAAGTCGCATACTCCCATCTTTCTTCTTTACGAATAGAACAGGAGCACCCCAAGGAGACATACTAGGGCGAATGAAACCGATGTCTAACAATTCCTGCAGTTGGGTTTTAACTCCTCAAGTTCAATAGGAGCCATTCGATATGGGGTTTTAAAAATGGATTTTGTACCGGGTTCAAGGTCAATACAAAACTCAATTGTTAGAGTTTGTGCCCTAGAGGCCAATTATTTGATATAATTGCTTAACATTTTGATATTATATTTGATTGAATAAATGAATGATTTCATTATGGTTTTATTTACTGCGTTATATAAATGTTAAATATAATAAAATTCCTTAGAATAGTGATAAAAATTATATAGTTTCAAGTATGTGACTTGAACATGAGATTATATAATTTCAATTAGTAACATTGCTCTTAAATGTCCCTAGTCGAGTATCATTGTTGATGGGACAACAATGATACATTGAGACTAGTATGTGGATTAACTGATGACAAAATCTCATTGGTCATAAATATATGAGATATTAAGTCAATGCATAGGTACGTGTTAGAGAACGATGTATTGGACAGACCCACCATGAGAATTCTCTGTGGAGCATTATGCGAAGTGTCATTAGCAATTCTCATAGTGACAATGATGTAATGATCCTCCGACCTGAAATCACTATATTACTACATGGAAATTTATGTACTTTGATATCATCAAAGGTCACCTTTAATGGGGTGGACTATAAAGGTGATTATTTGGTACATCATGAATCGTGTGAGGAATATGAGTGATCTAGATGGAATTTAACCTTCCTATATATTAGGGGTGATATCCATAGGCCTCTTGATTGAGTAAGACTATGAAATGCATGGCCATGCTCAAATAGTGATTTGTTTCATATAGTCTACTCGTTAATCAAGAAAACTCAGATTAAATTATGAAGAGTATGACACATTCCATGACTCAAGTTTAATCTAGGATGTCAAGGTTAAAAGGATTAAATTACATTGAAACATTGGTCACAAAAAGGTTACATCGAGTCATCGATCTTATTATTACTTGGGTAGCAGTGATGCATGATACCACTATTGGGGTTTTGGCACAAAAACGCAGCGAAAATATAAAATAATCAAAGCAATTTTCGAAACCCAAAAACAGGATCCATGCGAAATAAAAATTAATTCAGTGGTTTAGATATTATACCGATTATGAAAGAGTTCTGAAATGGCTTCAAATCCCTTACGTAAACCAACAGAACCGCGCCTCTACGGTATCCATACAAACGCTGCGCGAATCGTCGCACGATCTACAATGAAGAGAACTACGGCACTAGCCACCAAGGATTAGGATTTTCAAAATTTCTCTCTAGTCTCTCTCTAAGAGCGGCTAGGGATTTTAGGTTATGATTAAATTACCTAAAACACTGATATATCATATATATATATATATATATATATATATATATATATATATATATATATATAGAGTCCGGATCCAGTCCGGGATCCCGGACTCTATAAAATCCGGACCTTTAATTTTTATTTTATTTTTTGCTTTTTTTTTTTGAAACAACTAAAAAAAAAAATTTATGGAATTGAAATTTTTCCATAATAAAGTGTTTTGGGCGTGATTTGGGTACGTATAACAAAATATGGTGGTACAGTCTGTGCAGACTGTACCACCACTTTTTGGTATAGGTATTCAAAACACACCCAAAACATTATATTATGAAAAAATTTCAGTTCCATAAAATATTAAATATTTTTTTTAGTTGTTTTAAAAAAAAAAGCAAAAAAAAAAAAAAAGGTCCGGATTTTAAGAAAATCCGGACTCCCGGACCGGATCGGTTGTGTGTATATATATATATATATATATATATATATATAACCAATGTTTCAATGTAATTTAATCCTTTTAACCTTGACATCCTAAATTAAACTCGATTCACGGAATGTGTCATACTCTTCATAATTTAATCTGAGTTTTCTTGATCAATGAGTAGACTATATGAAACAAATCACTATTTGAGCATGGACATGCATTTCATAGTCCTACTCAATCAAGAGGCCTATGGATATCACCCCTAATATATAGGAGGGTTAAATTCCATCTAGATCACTCATATTCCTCACACGATTCATGATGTACCCAATAATCACCTTTATAGTCCACCCCAAAAAGGCGACCTTTGATGATATCAAAGTACATAAATTCCCGTGTAGTAATATAGTGATTTCAGGTTGGAAGATCATTACATCATTATCACTATGAGAATTGCTAATGACACTTCACATAATGCTCCACATAGAATTCTCATGGTGGGTCTGTCTAATACATCGTTCTCTAACACGTACCTATGCATTAACTTAATATCTTATATATTTATGACCAATGAGATTTGGTCATCAGTCAATCTACATACTAGTCTCAATGTATCATTGTTGTCCCATCAACAATGATACTCGACTAGAGACATTTTAGAGCAATGATACTAATTGAAATTATATAATCTCATGTTCAAGTCACATACTTGAAACTATATAATTTGTATCACTATTCTAGCCACAATGGCTCGCTGCCCTCGTCTAACAACTTAAATAAGTCTTTGACATCAGAATTCATAGATTACTCTCTGCCTTGTTCCCAATCAAAATCTGGCCCTGCAATATCATGAACCATTTCATTCATACGATGAGTACTACTACCCAAATTATGTACTTCTGTGATGACACAATCTCTTCTCTGCCCATGTGCTCACCAGCATTCTTCATAATTTTTCATGAACCCAGAAACATGTAAATGATAGTATACCACGTCTCTGTCCATATAATTTATATTCTTACACTTTAAACATGGACATCATATCTGCGACTGACCATTCATACATTCCGGGTGATTATACGTATACTCCAAAAACATTTGGCAACCAGCTCTAAATTCAGTTGTAGCACCTATCTGGGCACTTGACTTTCGTTGTGCCATCCAACTACAGTCTGAATAGAGGTCCATGATACCACAGTACCTACTACAGACAACATAAGCTTATTAATGTATAACATGATTGTAAGCATATGACTTGAGCATACTTGTAACCATATGACTTGAGCATACTTGTAAGCATATGATTAACATTTAAGCGTACTTGTAAGCATATTAATTGAGCATACTTGTAACCATATGACTTGAGCATACTAGCTAACTAACTATTAAGGACATCTAAATTTGGGTAGCAAGTACTATAAAGAGATCGTTAATAGTAAGCACATAAAGAGCTCGTTAGAGCATTTATCTCTTAGTTCTTTAACTTATTTTTGGAGATAAGACACTGGAATCCATGGTTGTCATGCTTTTACTATTATATAGCTAAAATGAGTATTAACGTGCAAGGAAAGCTGTAACATTTAGTATATATGACATGATGAGACTGAAAACTACAAAGTAGCTTTCAAGACTTGAATAGGTACCTCTTAGTGATTAATTAATAATAATTTTAATTTTGTCTAGGCTTTTGTTGTATATTTGATATTTGTTTGGAGTTGTAGGCAATTATGAGATATGTTTCCATTCTTTTCTCATGTCCAAACCCAGAGGCAGACACCAGTCCCTAAAAGATTTTACTTTCGCCAGTGGGGAGACAACATGGCCTCGCCTGGGACTAATTCTCCGGTGAAGGCACACTACTTTTTCAAGATTAATATTCTCTCAGACATTGTTTCAGATAGTAAGATGGTATGCATTTTCCAACTCTCTCTCTCTCTCTCTCTATATATATATATATATGCTATTGTACATGTTTATATAATTGAGAAAGAGACGACAAGAAGTACATCTATGAGGTTATCTGGGAAGCTGCTTTTGATTTGTTTAGAAACCAACATCAAAACCAATGAATTTTTCTGTTTACTCGATTGCAAACTTATGGTTTTTAGTTTATGATCCCAAAAAAATGAAGTAATAGATTCCTTGTTAACAAATAGGGCTCGACCCATGTATTGTTTTGGCTTAGTATCTTATGATCAACAAAAACAAAAACCTAAAATTTGTGGACAAGGGAAAGAAAAGTTGGATTTTATACATGTTATCCTCTTAGAGGAAATTTATATGTTAATTGTTATCCTCTGAGAGAGTATTGGTGCTACATTAGGAGTTTCCTTCAATATAATGTTGCTAAAGCCAAACCCTACACCCAACACTAATCCTATAAGCACTGCACAAGTAGTTTCCAGCCTTTCTATATTTTCTTTTCCTAATCTTCCCTCCTCACGTTTTGGTTCAGTGGCTAACAATACCAAATGAACATAAAAACTACCCACAATAATTGCATGCCCTATATCTTCAACACATAAAACTTTAGCAGATAGGATAAACAAAAACTTAACTATGTAAATAATTAAGATGACTAATATATTTCAAGTCAATAACCAAAAACCCTCAAGTCAATTGCACAGAAAAATTACAAAGGCAAAACCAAAAATCATCTCCAGTTTCGTTTCCACAACACAAGGGCTTAACCAACTAAAAATTACACAAAGACATCAAAACTAGAAAATAATAAAAATTATTGCATAGTTAGGGTTACTATGCTAAAAACTATATAATACCCAATTCAGAAATCTATATAACACCCAATTCAAAAATCTATATACCACATTCAACATTAATCTTTAAATTTAGAAAACTATAAAAATTATTGCATAGTTAGGGTTACCTATGGGCGGCGACGGGTGGCGTGCTTCTTCTACTTCTTCTCTTCTCCCCCTACTCCCTCTTCTCTCTATCTGCTCCCTCTTTTTATTCCCTTCGTCTCTGTGTCAAGCGAATGCCTGATACTGGTTACATTAATTTTGATCAGCGACCACCATTAGTGACCGCATGTTGTCGCTACTTTTTAATGACATAAACTTATCAGCTACCGCATGCGTTCGCTGCTATTAAGTGGTCGCACAAAATCTTCGCGCCAACATTTCCTGTCAAATTTTAGGAGGTAAATTTGTGCTAGCGACTGCTCAGTGATTGCCTGCGGTCGCTGATATTGAATAGCGACTGGATTAAATTACGGTCGCAGATGTCGGTCGCTATTACTAATATCAGCGACCGCAAATGCGATCGCTGATAGTATTGGTTACTGTTAGGCCTTTTTCTTGTAGTGGTAGGAGGTCGACCCAAGCTACTCCACATGGCCTAAATCATGTACATTAATTAATATTACCTTAATTTACTATAGTTGTAGTTTAATATTAAACTAAACTAAATATAAATACATACCGACTTAACCTCCTGAAACGACTGCGAGCCAGAAGTATGTACAACTCGTAGCTGGCCTCGATTCTTCTTCATCTGCTCGAACTTGGTCTTGAAGGCAGCATCATCCCAATACGTACACATGGCAGCCCATGTTGCATCTGATACTGCCGGCGGCTGATGCTGTCGTATAGTAGTCCCGGGCGATTCTTCTACTGCCCGGAGTGCCCTCATACGCATCTCGTACAGCCAGCCGGCATAGTTCTTCGAGATGTGTGCAATAATAACATCGTCACCATCCGCCTCAGTGATGTCGGGCTCGTATCTATAATACCTCTATCAAACGGACATAACATACGTATAATTAATTATTTGAATAATATGTAAATAACTTGAACCTTGATTTAATATATGTAATTCGACTTACGTGAAACTCCCGCAACACTGTCACCATAAAGCTGGCATCATAACGCGAGTACTGGCTAAATCGCATACAGCCAGTCGGGAGATGCGCCAAGCATATGGCATGTACAGTCGCCTTAGCGACCAGATCCATAATACTAGAAAACAAAATTTGTATGGAACATTTTAATTTATTAATCAAATAATAATATCATTCTAATTGAACATAAGTGATATATTAAAGTTGAAACCTACACCGATGAGCCGACACTAACGAGTACTATATCAGGAACTGTCGGCGGACGACCTAATCGACCGAGGTTAGGCCCTCGCTGACGCCGACTTCTAGCATCTGTATGTTTAATATAGTTATGACATTGATATATTATAGTAATTTAATGTTTAATATAGTTATGAAAAAAGTGTTAACTCACTTGTTGATGAAGACGACCCACCCTGGGAGCCGTCACCCGATCCATCGCGGCCGCCACCACGGCGACCTCCACCGCTATGTCTAGGCATAGCAGTACTAATGAAATAACAGACATAAATTACATTAATTAAATTTCATTAAAATTATTCTAATGATTTATTTTAGTTGTATAATATTTACAAAACACCAATTAGTGAAGAAGTAGTACGTCGTCAAACCCGTCAGAATCAAAATCATTTTCATCCTCTGATTCTGTCACTTCCTCTTCTGTATCAATTTCTTCCTCAGTATCGTCTTCTACCATCATGCACAGACTGACAACCACATCTTCTTCCACTTTTTCAACATTAGGTACGTCAACGACATCATCTACCAACACATCGCCATCATATAGCAATATGTGGCTGGGATTGCTAACTTGTTCTTGTAACGGGTCATCCGTTCCAGACAGCTTAGTACCATTAAATGACCGAGTCTTCGTTGTCACAACTGTATACCAGGGGGTTCTATAATTTATGACATTAGGGGCGTAAAACACTTGAGTTGCTTGGCTAGCTAACACAAATACGTCATCAGACTGTTACTTAGATTTTATATCTATTGTGACGATTCTATTACGATCAACTTTAACACCCTTTGTAGTATTAAACCAACAACACTTAAATGTAATGACCTTTTTGGCCCCTGGATAATTGAGCGCAACAACTTTCTCTAATCTTCCATAGTAATTGGACTCAGAATCTCTGTAACAATATCTCAACACGACAACGCCAGAGTTGATTGATGTCAATTCATTCACGTCATCAACCTTGAATCTATACCCATTCACGATGCAGCCTGGAAATGAACTAATAAGTTTGTACGGGCCTAAAATGACATCTCTAAAATGCTCATAACCTTGAATCTTCGACCCTTCTCTTAAACCACTGGTGAAAATTTGCATTAGTGAATTCTTCCATCTGTGATGTAGTCAACCCCGGGTTAGAAGTATGCACTTCCAATTCGAATGAACTGCGTATAATAATATGGCAATTGTTTAATTGTTGATTAAGGTTAGATAAATCATTTTCAACTTGTAATAATACATACTTGATGTACGACGATACTTCAGGCATATTTAGAAGCACGTATGTAGATATAATTTTTAAATCTTTATCTGTTAGGTAAGTCTTCGTCTCATGTCCAAATGGTTTATCCGGATAAGTGAATACAACCAACTCATCATCAGCATGACCAGACGGATCGACGACCTCATTCTGACTTAAACGGTTGTGCTTCGTTGCGACTACATTGTCAAAGTACAACAAACGAAAGTTGACAAGCTCTTCCTCCGTATAGCATTCAGCAATAGAACCCTCTACACGAGCTTTGTTTTTAACTTTCTGCTTTAATCGACGTATATACCTGAAATATGACAGTATGTGATATTACCTGATAAGTTAATTATAAAGATGACGAATATTTCACAATGTATGTGATATTACCTCTCAAAAGGATACATCCATCGATATTGCACCGGTCCTCCAAGCTTAAGTTCATATAGCAGATGAATAGGCAAATGCTCCATGCTATCAAAGAACCCCAGTGGTAAGATCATTTCGAGCTTTCACATTGTTAACACTATATTTTTCTCCATCTGCTCCACATCACTATACCTTTTAACAGTTGAGCAAATATCCCTAAAGAAATTTGAAAGTGCGGTAAAGGTATCATTAATATTCCTGGGTAACACCTCACAAAATGCAATTGGCATCAACTTTTGCATGAATACATGAAGTCGTGACTTTTGAACCCAGTAATTTTTAACTGCTCAACCTTAGTACAACGAGATATGTTAGAAGCATATCCATCTGGGAGCTTCAATGCACTAAGCCACTTGCAAATGTTTTCAAACTGTTGCTTGGTAAGACAAAATGGAGCTTTTGGTTTTGAGTTGTTAGGTCGGAGCCACAATTCCCGCCTGATATTCATTTCCTCCAAGTCTTTACGTGCTTTATCATTGTCTTTTGTTTTACCACTCGTATATAGTACGGTGTAAAACAAGTTCTTGAATACATTCTTTTCTGTAGGCATAACATCTATACAATTACGAATTGCTAGTGTGACCCAATATGGCAAATCAAACCAAATCGGTGAGTGTGTCCAGTTATGACTTTTCCCATATCTTATTGCTCTCAACTTACCATGCTCCTTCCCAGGCGGTGGAAATGTTAAATCATTTAGCCAGCTCAATAGGTTGTTGCCCGACAAGCAACCAATAACCCCCTTCTTCTCTGTCTTTCAGTTGAACTATGTAAACATCTTTCTATAACTGTGCTTAGCAGGCAAGAATCTACGAGCAGTTCCAAATAAACTAGTTTTCCGGCCATGGCGTAGTTGAGTGTCTTATACATCCCTCACAGACTGGACATGATAACTTACCATGAGTCGACCAACCACTAATCATCCCTAGTGCCGGAAAGTCAGTGATAGTTCACAACAAGGCTGCCTTCATCACAAAATTCTGCCTGATAGATTTATCAAAAGTCTAAACACCTGTTTCCCACAACATCTTAAGTTCATCGACTAACGGCCTAAGGTACATATTAATGTCTTTTGTAGGACTCTTATCCCCCGGTATAAGGTCAAGAAAAGATATGGATCCCTCATGCACATTGACAGTGGAAGATTGTAAGCTACCATAATCACTGGCTAAATAGAGTAAGGCTGACAAAAATTATTAAATGGACAGAAGCCATCTGTAGCCATGCCAAGCATGACATTCCTAACTTTGTCGACAAATTGTGGAAAATTGGCATCAAAATTCTTCCATTCATCTCCATCTGCTGGGTGAGTTAGCTGACCAGGCACGACATCCCTTGTTTTATGCCAACTCATGTGCTGAGCAGTGTACGCAAACATGAATAGCCGCTGCAACCTCACCGCAAGAGGCTGTTAGATTTGTAATATTCATGAACGCAATCAAATTACACAAAATAAGCGAAAACGTGATAAAATAGAGTTTTAAAATTTTACAAACCATATACCCGGATCATCATTTATGCACAATTATTAATTAAACAAAAATATGAAGAACAAGAATCATACCCTTGAAGATTTGAGCTTCCTCAGTTACAAGTTCACCTCCAATCTTTTTCGCGTTCAACTTGAATCCACCGGGTTCGGTTCCTTCATTTGATCAACGTTAGCCACCCAAGTGTTTGGCCTCTAGAGGTGATCCACCAAGGAAGAAGAAATATTCAAGAAGAAGGGTGGTTGGCTAAACCCTAGTTTTCTATCTCTATAGAAAAAGAACGTACTCTCCAACAATTGGAATCACGTATGTTGAAAAAGTCAACAACCACACTCACCCAAAATAAGACTCCTCTTATTTATAGATGTGGGCAACTCTCCTTAACAATTAAGGAATTGAGTTTTTTATTTTAATTAATTAAATTTCTTTAATTAATTATGCTCCCAATCTTATTATGAATAATTAATTAAAATCTTTTAATTAATTTAACCTCCTAATCTTATTAGGATTATATGAGAGTACTTTATTAATTAATTCTCAAACTCCTTTAAAAATTAAATAATAATAATAGTAATAATAATAATAAGACTCCTCTTATTAATTTATATTTAATATTTCCAAAATATTAAATAATAAATATTAAGCTATTTAATTTATTCTATCACCATAAATTAAATTAAATATACTTAACTTATTATTACGATTATGCCATTAACTTCTTAAATAATTATTCTTCCTTTTATAGTGTGACCCTTTAGGTTCTCCATATTAAACCGGTTGTGAATAAATCAATTAGAACATTTCTATTCTTATTTAAATAAATAAATTAAATTATTAATTTATTTAAATAAATAATATTTATTCTACAATAGGAATAAGTCTCCCTAGCGATTAACGATTTTTCAGATAATATAGATTTTAACATTAATCATAAAAGAACCTTTGAGTAAATAGTTACCGTACAATTCAATCCTTCCACCATACAATGTCCCAATTAAATATAAGACATGGAATTACTGTCAAGTCTTATTTTATTTAATTATATGTATTTCGATCATTAAATGCACAAGTTCAAATAATGCAAATTAGAAATTCCTTTCTAATTTCATTTTACCTTGGCCAAGGACTACTGGGTTATCATTTATCGAATCACATAGGGCATTTCTCTTCTTTTACTAGAAGTGGTAGATTCTTTATTGATCATATATTATATCCATGTACAACTTATTATACCCAAGCATACCCTTTGATATACCCTAAGGGTCTTAAAGAATAAGTCAAAATATAACTCATCATACACAAGATACTATGATGATCTTAAGTCTAAGGATCACTTGTACTACTATCACTACAGGAATTCCTATGGACAGGCAAGTAAAACTCCATTAGGTATTTCTTAGTGAGCCACATTCAGTAAACTTATTCTCCAATAAGCACCTACATACTTGCTTTAGTGTCTCCACACAAATGATCATGAGATCAATCATCCTCATCCAATGAGCAAGCAACGTATATACCACTCTATCCGGATTCACTAATCCCCAATTTAGTAATCCAACGATTGAGAACTATTTTAGTTTTAAACTTTCTAAGAATTTAGATCTCATTAGAATGATCATCATCATTATTCTAAAAGCATTGCTTAAAACTATGGGTTTATCACATATTATAAAATATCATCATGTAGATAATTAAAAGCCTTTAATTAATTAATACTTTTTATTAATAAATGAATAAGATTGTTACAAATTATATGCTTTATTATCAAACATAATTGGCTTGTGTGCATACTACTTTCAATCTCCCACTTGCACTAAAGCCAATCGCTATGGTATCTCATACCCTTCTTCTCTAAGTGACGATTATCCTGTTGTTGGATAAGCTTTAGTTAATGGATAAGTAATGTTGTTCTTGAGAGTCCACTATCTCTATAGTGATTTCTCATCTTTCAATGATTCCATAATCAAATGAAAGTGACACAACACATTTTTAGATCCAAGATGAAACTTAGGAACGATTCCTAGTTCTGTAATGAACTTTTCATCCAAACAATCAACTTGTAGCTTCATTTATAGTTATATACTTTGTCTTTATCAGTAAAGCAGCAACTCTTTTCTGTTTGGAACCTTTACAATTCACTGCACCACCATTCAAGGTAGCGCTTTACCTTAATGTGTATTTTCTGTCGTCTTGGTTTGTCTAAAAAAACTCGAGTCTGTTAAGCCCTCTAGTTTTAATTTAGACCCACCATGAATATGATCACATCCTTAGTGCCGGTTAAGTACTTTAAGATGTTTTTCACTGACTCATAGTGAACTTCTCCAGAATATGACTAATCAACATCAGGTCTCGTACATTTCATTGCATACATGATAATTACGCATGGGATCTCTCTTTTATGAGTCTATGGGGACTATTAAGAGAGATACACTCCATGCCTCATCAACATGAGACGTCCCATGGAGTTTGCCATGCTAAACAACTTTAGCATCAAATGAATATACGTTCCTTGGGTTAAGATACTCTTCCCAAATCATTCATAGAGGAATGTTTAGACAACTTTATCTTTACTGATTGTAGCATTGGTATGTTATTCTTTATCTATAGTATATCAATATATAATAGTAGGAATATCACGACGCTCCCACTGACCCTTTTTTTTACACACTAGGTTCATTCTTGTTTTTGATAAAATCAAACTCTTTTGATTGTTTTATCAAAACGAATGCTCCATTTTTGAGAAGCTTGCTTCAATCCATTTCTCTGAGTGTCTACAACTCTTACCTCATCGTATGTAATCGGATCATCAACTTCTATGATACATACCTCATCATCATCATCATCATCCATGATGAATCCATACCTCCCAGGTATCTTTGATACTATTCCAGATTTACTATTCGGTTGTGGTACAATAGGTCTATCTATAGGTTCCTCTTATTTGACTTATAGTGTTTTGTGGTTCTTGAATTCTTCAAGATTTATTATCCTCCCACTAGCCCCTTCAATGATAAACACCTTTATCTTAGAAGGTAGCGTGTTTCGCAACAAACATCTTTTGCTATGAAGGATTATAGAACATATACCCTAAACTTACTTTAGGATGTCTCACAAATTTGTACTTGTCAAATCTTGTCCCAAACTTATCCTTTGAAACCTTTTTCACATAAGTTGGACAACCCCTTATCTTAACATACTTAAGATTAGGAATCCTCCATGTCCATAACTTTTATAGAGTCTTGGGGCCGGATTTTGAGGTTACATTTTCGTAGATATACAACCATTTCTGGGACATTATCCCAGAAAGATACTGGAATGTCGGTAAAATCATTATGGACCGCATTATGTCCAACAAGGTACGATTTTTTCTTTTAGATACATAAATCAATTATTGCGTATCAAGAGGAGTCCATTATGAGAAAACTATTTGAGATGATCTAGAAACTTATTGCACAAGTATTTATTCCTTGATCTAATCAAAAAATCTCAATACTTTGTCAATTTATTTCACTTCTGAATTCTTTGAACCTTTCAAATAATTCACACTTGTATTTCAGCAAATAAACACATTCAACTCTTTGAATGATCATCTCTTTTTCTTATACTAGTTTGTTCAATTTGTAAAATTATTTTCACGTAAGTCAAGTATACAAAATCCATTAAGTAATATTCCAGTTCTATACAAAATATTATTATTATAAATAAAACAACAATTATTCTTAAATATAATACCAAAGATTTTATTATCCAACAACAAAATGAAATAATGTTTCCAACGAAAATTGAAATACAATAACAACTTATTGACTTAATAGACTTACCCGTAGGCTGTGCTAAACTATAAGTTCCTATGGCTGATGCAGTAACATTTGCTTCATTTCCCACACATAGGATTACTTATCTTTGTTTAGCTTTCTACTTCTACTTGGTCCCTTCATAAATCTCTATATTTATGATAACCAAAGTCGGTATCCAATACCCAAGTAGAACCTTGACTTAAAGAAAAATTTATTTTAAATTATGAATAAAACTGTATTTGTAACCGAAACTTCATTAAGCTTCTTCTGGTTAGCCTCTACAAGATACTTCTCGTAGTTTCTTTTCCAATGTTCAGGCTTATTGCAGTGGAAGCAAACTCATTTGCTATCCGTATCAGTTTTGTTCTTATTATCCTTTGTTTTTGCCTTTCTATTTACCTTCTTTAAATCGTTCTTCTTTTTAGAAGATCCTTTGTCCCCTACCAGAAAGACATGGTCTTTCTTGGTTGGAAAGTGACTCTCAACATTTTTTAACATGTTAAGCAAATCAACAAGGCTGATATCTAGCTTGTTCATATAAAAAATTCAAAACAATTGTGAAAGAAGTCTGAGAGTGAGTGCAAGATCAAATCTTGACTCAACTCTCCATCCATGACAAAACCTGTTGTCCTAATTGATCAATCAAATTGATAATGTTAAGGACTTTTATCTGCACTGTAGTGTCATCGGTCATTCTAGATCGGAAGAGCTCCTTAGATATCTGATATCTATCAGTGCTACTTTCCTCACTATCAACTGCTTGATGTGCAGGAATATAATAGGAGCATCCATAGTTTCATGCTGACGCTGAAGCACGTTACTCATGATGCGAGAATGATGCATTGAGCCAACTGTGCATCATCTTGTCACTTTCTAAAAGTAGCAATCTCTTCCTCAGAGGCATTGTCTGCAACCATTGCAGGGATAGGCGTATTAAGGACATAAGATAGCTTTTCAGCCATGAGAACTATTCTCAAATTCCTTAACTAATCCATTTAATTCGGTCCGGTTAACTAACATCTAATATGCTTCGCATTGATAGTAATTTAGACATTGTAAAATTCTGTAAATGAATTTGTAATTAACAATATTTTAGTATACATTCTTTTATTAATTACTAAAATAAATTAGGTTTTATTTTAAATTGGTATCTCCCACTATTTTCATCAAACTTTATTACCCTCACTTATATAGTTCGGCAAAATCTAATTAAAGATGTGCTAGTGAGAATAAGGATCCCATTTCAAATGTATATAGCCTTGTGTGTGCACAACAAACTATATATAAATAAATAGGTAGACAACTCTTGTCAATTACATCAACTATGCAACTCCTTGTATTTTGCCTCTTAAATCATAATGGTCAAGTGTGTGCATATTAAGTTAAGTTAGACCCAGCATTTCCATATAAGTGAAAAGAAAACTACAGCCCTTGTGTGTGCAAAACAAAGCAGTAATGTTCAATTCCTTATAAACATCATATGTAATAAAAACAACATCTTAAATATTTAATACTTGTCTTGTGTGTGCACAACAAACTCATATTAAATATTCAATACTCTATTGTTTCTATCATGCTAGAAGGCGAAGTTCGATATTCCAAATATCTTTGAATGCTTAGAATTTAATATAAAATATTTGAGGGGTTTGTTATTAATTTGTCTCATCTTATTTAGCTAATTTGTCTCATCTTATTTAGCGCGCATGCACACACACACACACACACACATACACACACACACACACACACACACACACACACACACACACACACATATATATATATATATATATATATATATATATATATATATATATATATATATAAAATACGCGTCAAATTAATTAACATGCGAAGTATGTTTGCATAATATATAATATATATAGTATAATCATGCACATATAGAATACTATATTCTACCCGGATTGATTATGGACTTTTATTCTAGTTTGGTTCACTAGAGCCACCAAGTGAACCAAAAAGTCAAACCCTAGGGGTGCAAGAATTAATATTTAAATATAATTATTACATTTAAACTTATGCTCTATTACAAACGGGTCTTCAGGCGCTCCTTACTCCTTGATCTCCAATTCTTCAAAATTAATTCTAACTATTCGTATTACAAAACTATTTAAAATAAATAGAAACCTTGATCAGCAGTCAAGGGGAAGTACATATGAGAGAATTAGAATTTACATTAAGAAAAAATTAGAGAAGACGAGGTACGCAGACCTTATTTAATAAAACACATACATTCATACATCCAACTAAAATAAAATCCAATCGCATTGGTCAATAGTCCATAATCAATCTCATTTATTATCATACATATCTACATATGCATCAATAAATAACATTTATTTCATGAATAATAAACATTCGATATATATATTGATATCATTTAATGAGCAAATTTAGTTAGCATAAATCTAATTTTGAATCAAAATAAATTTCTTTATTTTAATACAAATTTAAATCAAAATAAACCTCTTTTATTTTAATTTATCCAATTTTGAATAAAATAAACTATTTATTTTAATCAAAATCTTTAATCAAGATAACTCATTTATTTTAATTAATTATGGAATCCAATTCCAAGTCAAAAAAAAATAATCTTTATTTAAGAAAACACCAATTCTCTTTCCTATTCACAAATAAACTCCTTTATTTTTTGAATAATATGAAATCTTATTCCATATCTAAATAAACTCCTTTATTTAAGAAAATATGGATTCACTTTCCTATTCACAAATAAACTCATTTATTTTAAGAAACGTGGAATCTAATTTTAACTCCAATTAGTTATCATGGAATCCAATTCCAACTCTAATTAGTTAGCATGAAATCCAATTTTAAGATTAAAATAAACTCTTTATTTTAAAATTAAAATAAACTTTTTTTTTATTTCAAGATTAAAATAAACTTTTTATTTTAAGATTAAAATAAACTTTTATTTTAATTATAAAATAATTAAGAATATTATATATATATATATATATATATATATATATATATATATATATATATATATATATATATATATATATATATATATATATCATGCACCACCACGTGGGAACAAACTTCCTTTTTAGCAGTCCACATCATTCTTCCTTTTTCAGCAGTCCGCAGTATAACAGATTTTCGGAATTGATTACCGTATTTATTTATTATTTTTTTAATAAATTTTGTACAACAAATTATGCCCAATTAAATTGTTCTAAACACATATCAATATACATGTCGAATCTAAATAATTAATAATTCGCATAAAGGTTTGGCTATAATGCCACTGTTAGGTTTGTAATATTCATGAACCCAATCAAATTGCACAAAATAAGCGAAAACGTAATAAAATAGAGTTTTAAAATTTTACAAACCATATATCCGGATCATTCTGTATGCATAATTATTAATTAAACGAAAATATGAATAACAAGAATCATACCCTTGAAGATTCGAGCTTCCTCAGGTACAAGTTCACCTCCAATTTTTTTCGCGTTCAACTTGAATCCACCGGGTTTGGTTCCTTTCTTTGATCAACGTTAGCCACCCAAGTGTTTGGCCTCTAAAGGTGATCCACCAAGGAAGAAGAAATATTCAAGAAGAAGGGTGGTTAGCTAAACCCTAGTTTTCTATCTCTATAGAAAAAGAACGTACTCTCTAACAATTGGAATCACGTATGTTGAAAAAGTCAACAACCACACTCTCCCAAAATAAGACTCCTCTTATTTATAGATGTGGGCAACTCTCCTTAACAATTAAGGAATTAGATTTTTTATTTTAATTAATTAAATTTCTTTAATTAATTATGCTCCCAATCTTATTAGGAATAATTAATTAAAATCTTTTAATTAATTTAACCTCCTAATCTTATTAGGATTATATGAGAGTACTTTTATTAATTAATTTCCAAACTCCTTTAAAAATTAAATAACAATAATAGTAATAATAATAATAAGACTCCTCTTATTAATTTATATTTAATATTTCCAAAATATTAAATAATAAATATTAAGTTATTTAATTTATTCTATCACCATAAATTAAATTAAATATACTTAACTTATTATTACGATTATACCATTAACTTCTTAAATAATTATCCTTCCTTTTATGGTGTGACCCTTTATGTTCTCCATATTAAACCGGTTGTGAATAAATCAATTAGAACATTTCTAATCTTATTTAAATAAATAAATTAAATTATTAATTTATTTAAATAAATAATATTTATTCTACAATAGGGATAAGCCTCCCTAGCGATTAACGATTTTCCAGATAATATAGATTTCAACATTAATCATAAAAAAAACTTTAAGTAAATAGTTACCGTACAATTCAATCCTTCCACCATACAATGTCCCAATTAAATATAAAATATGGAATTACTGTCAAGTCTTATTTTATTTAATTATATGTATTTCGATCCTTAAATTCACACCTCCAAATAATGCAAATTAGAAACTCCTTTCTAATTTCATTATGCCTTGGCCAAGGACTACTGGGTTGTCATTTATCGAATCACATAGGATATTTCTCTTCTTTTACTAGAAGTGGTAGATTCTTTATTGATCATACATTATCTCTATGTACAACTTATTATACCCAAGCATATCCTTTGATATACCCTAAGGGTCTTAAGGAATAAGTCAAAGTATAACTCATCATACACAAGATACTATGATGATCTCAAGTCCAAGGATCACTTGTACTACTATCACTACAGGAATTCCTATGGACAGGCAAGTAAAACTCCATTAGGTATTCTTTAGCGAGCCACGTTCAGTGATCTTATTCTCCAATAAGTACCTACATACTTGCTTTAGTGTTTCCATACAAATTATCATGAGATCAATCATCCTCATCCAATGAGCAAGCAACGTATGTACCAATCTTTCCGGATTCACTAATCTCCAATTTAGTAATCCAACGATTGGGAACTATTTTAGTTTTAAACTTTCTAAGAATTTAGATCTCATTAGAATGATCATCATCATTATTCTAAAAGCATTGTTTGAAACTATGGATTTATCACATATTATAAAATAACATCATGTAGATAATTCAAAGCCTTTAATTAATTAATACTTTTTATTAATAAATGAATAAGATTGTTATAAAGTATATGCTTTATCATCAAACATGATTGGCTTGTGTGCATACTACTTTCAGAAAGTACCATAATATCTTCATAGGAACATGTTTCTCCTTCTCCCCACGTTTTATGATCTTGTACCTTGGCGAGTTGCATATATCACACTGCACCTTATCTTTGTCCTCCCCATAGTATAACATGCAATACTGCTCACAAGCATCAATCTTCTCATACCCGAGATTCAACCTCTTAACCATCTTCTTCACTTCATAGTAATTCGCGGGCAGAGCATTATTCCAAGGTAAGAACTTGCTGAGAATATCAAGCAAATCATTGAATCCTCTCTCACTGCAGTCATGCTCATTTTTGAAATGTAAAAGCTTCATAACTGCAATAAGCCTGGCGTGCTTGTCATTTCCAGGATACAATGGAACACCTGATTCAGATAGCAACTTGTAGAAAGCAGCCGCTGAATCATTTTGATTTTGCTGAGCATTGCTTGACACATGCTCATTTTTAGCCCAGTCAATATTGGTAGGGCCAAACGCATCAACCAACATCTGCACGACATCATAGTTATCTTATTGCGAATCCCTGTAAATCGATTGGTCTACAGTACTATTTGTTTGTTCTCTAAACTCAGTTGATTCCCCGTGATGAATCCATACCGAATACCCATCTACAAACCCACGTGAATATAAGTCAAATTTAACTTCATAAGCAGTCTTCCATATCATGTTCTTACACTTGAAACACGAGCATCTCATCTTTCCGTTCGGATCATCAACATGTTATATTGCTTTGTTCATAAAATTGGACACCCCATCACAGTACGCATCAACTAATCCCCTCCCATCAATCTTAATCCTACGGTACATCTAACTCCGGTCGGCTGACATCTTTAATTGAAGAAAATATCCAATTAGATCAAGAATAATCATGAATGTGGTCCATGCATATATTTAGTTTACCTAGTATATATCTCCACTCTACAGGGGTTAGGCTTCCATCCCGTTATTGGATGTGTCTCCTCACTAGTGCCAATCTTGAGCATGTTTCTTCTATTTTAAGAAAATTTCAGCAGCACCTCCCTATGGTTTCCAAGTACACGAAATAGACCAAGACAACTTAGTCTAAGTATGCACTCGGAGAACATGTAGAGACACCGGCTGAAAAATCCTCAATAGTTTATAAAAACGCACCTTGTGAATTGGCACCGACCTAAGTGAGAGACATAACATCCAGTAACAGTCTCAAACTGGGGACTATTTGACATTCACTCCTACTGAGTGAATGTCAAACGGCTTTCTAAGCTCCTACCTATAGTAAATATTTACAGGTTAATGGAATGATATATGTACTATAAAGTGTATAATCGTAATTGATTGTCAATTGAGTGTATTGAAGATTTAACACATGACATTATTGAGTTTATTGAAAATTATGACAAACTAAGCAAATGCTACTTAGTTTAATTTATCAATAGAAAACTAGATAAATGCTACTAAGTTAATTGTATTGTATTTTATTTACTGAATATGTAGACAACTTATTAAGTTACTTTTAATTGTAGAAAACTATGCAAATCCTACTTAGTTTATTATTTTATTTTATGTTAATTTATTTCAAATATATTATGTTATTTCAATTTATGTTTATGTTAATTTATTAGCTTTGATTTTATTTAATTCAAGATATTTTTTAGTTAATGGAAAACTAAGCAAATGCTACTTAGTTTAAGATAATTATTTTATTTTTTTATTTTTTTATTTTATATTATTTTAATTAATTAATTTAAATTTAATTATATTAAATTAAATTAAATTTTAAATTTTAAATTTATTCTAGTTTATTATTAATTTTATTTTATTTATTTTAAATTTAATTTATTTATTTATTTTGATTTATTTATGTATTTTAATTTATTTTGTATTATATTATATTATTTATTTTATTTTATTTACTTTAATTTAATTTAATTTAATTTAGTTAAATTAAATTAAATTTATTTATTTATTTATTTTTATTTTTTTATATTATATTAAATATTTAAATTAATTAAGTAACATTTAATTATATTAAATTAAATTAAATTAAAATTTTCAATTTTTTTATTAAATTAATTATTTAATTTATTCTAGTTTATTATTAATTTTATTTTATTTATTTATTAGATATAATATATTAAATTAAAATTAAATTTTTTATTTTATTTTATTTTATTTTGTATTAAATTATAATATAAAATTTATTTTTATTAAATTATTTTATTTTAATTAAATTATTTTATGTCTATTAAATAATGTTAATACTAATTAAGAAACATAGTAAATTCTACTTAGATTATTTTAATATTGGGAAACATAAGAAATATATACACATATACAGTGCCTCCAAATTTTATAATTGATTAAGTCTGACAGAAATTCTGTCAAGAATTCCGTTAGAAATAACAAATATACCTACAAGCATGCTCAACTATACCTAAACATAATCCAAATTTTATCAAACCCAAATTGCAGTATAATCATCAAACCCAATATTGTAGTATAATTATCAAACCCAAATTACAGTATTCCTAACCCAATTTAAACAATATTATAATCAACCTCAACATCTCAACGATTAATAACAAAATAAACCCTAAATTATATATCAAACACAAATTGAACTGCAATTCAGCCAAGTTCATCAGTTTCATATATAACAAAATAAATTAAACATTAACACAGCCAAGCCCAAAATCAGTTGCTGACATATAAACCCTAACCCTTACACAACTGAGTTGAAGTTAGAAAATTACCTCACTTGATCGAAATGCTAGAGACAAAAGAGAGGAGATACCCACGACGTTGTCGCCGATTCCCACCATCGCCGAAAATCCACAGTTCACCGCCGATTCCCACCATCGCCATTCGACAGAAGAGAGGAGAGATGGAGCTGACGTTTTGTGGAGGGGTGAGGGAGCGAAGTAGGGAGGAGGGAGGAGGGAGGAGAGAGGAGGGAGAAGCCGGAGAGTGAGGTAGAAGGGAGAAGATATATATCGCTGCTAGAGAGAGAGATGGAGAGCACATAAAGAAAATGATTGACAGATCTGTAAGACCCAATTAAAATTGATTATTTTCGACGGAAGGTATGTCGAAAATAGGTCCGTCGACTTTACTTTATTTCTGACAGATTATCCGTCGACCATAAGTGTTATTCCGTCGATATAGTAATTCCCGGTGGCGCGAAATGTTGGCGCCTTTAGGCAGCCTTATTCCGACTGAATTCTGTCGAATTTAAAATACCTCTGACTGAATTATTTTTGAATGACCATTTCATCGGAAATACATTAATATCGACGAAATTCAATCCGTCAGAAATAAATCCGTCAACCTTAAGTGTTTTTCTTATAGTGGTTGCTTAGTTAAGAAATGAAAATCACACCAGAATCAGAGAATTCTTCTTATATAATATTGTTCGTATTTCTTTCTAGTATAAGAATACTTTGAGTGTAGCTAATAGTGCAAGATTTCGTCAATAATATCTCTGATATACCAGTTAGATCTAGTCTCCTACTAAGGTAAGAGATATTATTTTCGTTCAATATTCGTAAGGAATATTATTTTCTTCCATACTCTATAATATGTAAGTGATATAATTTCGTTTCATATTCTTAAATCTACACTTACTTTGATAAGTATTGCTTCTATAATCCCTGAAATTAGTACAATATCCTTAATAATTTACGCTTCATCTAATATCATTTCACTAGAATATTTGTCTGAACTTTCTTATTAAATTTTAATCTTATCATTTCGGACTACTATTCATCTGAGTTATTATTCATGTCAGAGTACTATTCACGATGAAATTAGTTTTTTCTTTCTTTGTCCAAATTATCTTTGAAATATGAATCTTAATTATCATTTTTGAATTTTACTCCATAATTGGTGATCATGTTGACAATTTGACATTATTGAACTCTGGATAACTTAAATTATAAATATCTAATATTTATCCTTGATCTCACTTGATTCATTCTTTATATCATTGTCATCATCCTCATGCTTATATTGTACTGAAAGTCATCTTTGGCCCGTAGTGTAAAGATAGACTGTTGATTGGTACGATTATGACCAGGAATTGTGTATTAGTATAATCATGACCTTTAATGTTACAGATAAAGGTTTGTGGTGAAAGTCCTCTTTGGCCCGTAGTGCATAGATGGACAGGTGTTTGGCATGATCATGACCACTGGTGATACAAACGATTATCTTTGGCCCGTAGTGCATAGATAATTCGTTAATTTAAAATAATTATTGATTTGTGTTATATGGATAAAATATTGATGATGGACTTTTAAATCATAAAAGATAGTAGACATCATGTTCTACTTGACTCTTCAAATGGATTGCTATTTCTGCTGCAGTTGTTGATCTAAAACTTGTTTTCTATTGTATTCTATCCAATTTTTCCTTGTTGAGGACTAAGGATAATTTGTTCTACATTATCTTAGTCATAATATTCTTTACTGACTAGTTGAGTTCACCTTTTTCTTTCATTGTTCTCTTCAGGAAATGAGAATATAGCTAGGAGTAGTCGGAGAATGGAGTGATGATTCAAGATGGTTATTATAGTAGTCCTCACTACTCTATAAAATAGTGTGACAATAATTATAATGATGACTTTATTTGAGTTTGGATACTTTCTACGAGACAATATCTGTATTGAAACTCACAATTTATATTTTGTCGTATTTTACACGACAATTAATAATTGTAAATATGAAGTTTGTATTTGGATTTTGTATCATGTATTTGGTGACTCAAAATAGGTTGTGTAGACCTATTTTGGGGGCTTCACATATACTACAAACTACAAGACTGCCAAAAAATATCCAATCTCCAGAAACTTTAATTACCCAGAAAACTGACTCAAAAGTCAGTACACAAACTATTTTCTCCTATCTTTTTACCTAGTTTACTAGAAATTCCTCCATAACTATGTTACAATGAATTTTCCTTTCGTTCCAATTGGTTTACCTTCGTAACTCATGGAAGTACAAACCTATCTTTTTGGATTTTCATTTCGAGCCTTGGCCCATTATTAGTTCAAGTCCAAATAACAGTTGTGACGCCCCCAAAATTAAGTATACGTCACCCATCTTGGGTCGCCACTTACATGGTACAGAATACAAATACAACTTACTAATACAACTGTCGTGTACAATACAACAAAACATAAACTGTGAGTTTGAATACAAATATTATCTTCTAGAGAGTATTCATACTCAAAAGGAGTCCTCATTACATTTATTAACACACTATTACATAGAATAGTGAGGACTACTAACTAATACTATCATTCGGACCATCACTCCGTTCCCCGACTTGCCCCAGCTACGTTCTCATTTCCTGAAGAGAACAGTGAAAGAAAGGGTGAGCTCAACTAGCCCAGTAAGAAATATTATGACTAAGATAATACAGAATAAATTATCATTAGCCTTCAACAATGTTAAACTGATAAAATATAATAGACATCAAGTTTAACTGCAGCGGAACAAGCAATCCATTAAAAGAGTCGAGTAGAAAATAAACTCTACTATCTTTTATGATTTAAAAGGTTTTTCAATACTGTGATCGCTGGGACTCAGCTTAATAAAATAATTCACATCATCGAATCACCCCTGCACTACGGCCAAGGATATTCGTATATTCATTAATGGTCATGATCATGCCAACAACTGTCCATCAATGCACTACGGGCCAATAAGGACTTTTATCACATCATTTGTAACATTACGGTCATGATTATACCGAATAATCCCTGGATATAATCATACCAAGTCCATCTATGCACTACAGGCCACAGATGACTTTCAACATTTTATAAACATGAGGATGATGACAATGATATAAGAATTCAATAAAACAAGTTCAAGAATTAATTTATCCAGGAATTAATAACGTCCAAATTGTCAACATGATACTGCTTTGTGGAGCAAAATTCAAGAATGATCAGGAGAATATTTTCATGAATAGATACTAGATGAAGCGCAAATGTTAAGGATATTCCACAAATTTCATGGAGTATAGAAGTCAAAACTTAACCAACTGAGTATAATAAAGAATGGAATAACAAAAGAAATCACCATGCATGCGATAGACCGCACAGACAGGTTATTCCAACAGAATAATAAATAATGGAACCAGGTCCGGCGTAAACGCACAGACAGGATATTCCGACAGAATAATAAATAATGGAACCAGGTCCGGCGTAAACGCACAGACAGGATATTCCGACAGAATAATAATAAAGACGGAACCAGGTCCGGTGTAAAACACACAGACAGGATGTTCCAACAGAATAATAATAAAGACGGAACCAGGTCCGGTGTAAAACACACGGACAGGATGTTCCAACAGAATAATAATAAAGACGGAACCAGGTCCGGTGTAAAACACACGGACAGGATGTTCTAACAGAATAATAATAAAAACGGAACCAGGTCCGGTGTAAAACACACAGACAGGATGTTCTAACAGAATAATAAAAGAATGTCACCAAGTATAGGGTAGACCGCGTATACAGGTTATTCCAACAGAATAATAAGAAATGGAATAACAAAAGTTCTCTTCATGAATAAGAAAGAATAACACCCCTTACCGTTTTAAAGAAGAGCTGAAATAAGGAAGTAGTTAAGTAGCAGAATACTCTTCTTCTCTCTCTCTATAGTTTCTCTCTCTAGAGTTCAGTGAATTCGTAAGAAATAATGAAGGAATGAGCTGCTATTTATAGAAAAATAGAATGCATAGTAACTAATCCATGAACGGTCCAGATTGATTACTTTAATCTGACGGTCCATATTTAAAGAAAAATCTTTTAAATAAAATATAATATATTCTATTTATAGAATAACTTTAATAAAGTATTCTGTTTTATATAAAAAGATGTTTCTGTTTTATTACGTTAATAATACGAATAAAACAAAACGTCATTATCGCTAAATAATTCAAATTATTAACTGACAATAATTGAATCAAACTGAGTGACTTCTCACATAAGCATTAATAATCAATACCGTGTGCTACTATGCAACTACACGTATTACTGTACTTTTACTACCGAGTAGTTCAACAGTAACAATGGTAAAACTTCCGCTGTTATTTTTAATAAAATATTTTTGTCGTTTTCTCAATCCGACAATAATTCCGTTGTGGGGTCCACCAATGATTGTGTCGTTGTACGAATATTCCCTGTTAAAATGAATATTCCCCGACCAATCGAATATTATATGACAACTTGGATACTTTACAAAATTTATAAATACTATCCATAACTATTATATCAAATCCACACCATAATATAAAAAAAATTATTTCGAGAAAAATTAAATATTTATTCATAAAATCTGGGGTTTCACAACAGTCCACTATTAAGTTTTTCTATCCTTTACCCACATGCTTACATTTTTGATATTAAATTCATTTATGACATGGATTAAACATATAATCTACATCATACTCCTCCTTATTACTTCAGATCCATCATGATCCCTAATTAAACCAAAACAACCACCAACAAGCTAATATAAAAACTTAAAGAAGATGGATGATAGTAAGGGTTTCAAAGTTACCTCTTGTAGTTCTCTTCTTTCTTCTTGCTTAAGATGACCAAACTTGATCATTGCTCTTCTTTTTCTCCTCTTACACCTGTGCTCCTCTTTCTCTTTCTATCTCTCTTACTTCCTTATCTCTCAAATGACTTATTGGATAAAATAACAAATGGGGGAGATGAGCATTAAATGATTTGCTATCTTTGGCACAAAACTTACTATAAATGGAATGTTTCCATCCTCTTTTGTCCCCTCCTTCTCATGCTCAGTTCCTCACCCTTAGCCTCTTCCCTTTTATTTTTCCCACACGTTTAATAACAACCATATGACACATGACACATGGCCATCTAATTCTTTGGCTCTAAGTTTAGCTCCCATTTTCTCTTCTTTCACTTTTACAAATTCAATTAACCACATGACTAATTATACTAGTAAGACAAGTGACCTCCCTCTTCCTTCATCATCTTTATCCCATTCGTAGCTCTCTTTTTTCTCTTTCCTAAATGTTGATTTTTCATTCTTCTCCCACCCATTTGACCAATTTTAACTTCTTAAATTGAATTTAAATTGGGTTTTATCTTGGGCTTAACTTGGGAATTACTTTGGGCATTAAATTAACACATATTTAGGCTACTTAATTCCCTACACTTGGACTTTATCAATTAACTAAAAATTCATTTAGCCATTTCTTAGCCCACTTGTGATGCCCCTAAAATAGGTCCACACAACCCATTCTGAGTTGCCAAATACATACCACAGAATCCAAATACAAACTTTCCATTTACAACAATTAAACTATCGTGCAAAATACGACAACACATAAGTTGTGAGTTTCAATACAAATAACAGTACTCACACTCCAAACCAATGATACTTTACATAAAGGTACAGTCGATAATTGTTTTAGGGATTAAAATTTTTGAAAAATGCTCAAGGAATCCTGCATACATGGGAGATCATGCATCTAAGTTATAATAGATATCATAGGACTTGAGAATTAACCTTGGTTGACCCAATAGACCCCAAAGAAGAACGAGAATATTACTATCATGTTCATTCCAATGGTATGTATCTTCTTGCCATATAATTATCTCTATTGTATCAAACTGAGGATTATATTCAACCATACTCCAAGATTAAATAGGTAGTGCTCATAGATATAATCAGCAAGTGGATGTGCACAACCATATCTTATGATAACACGAATTTGTATATGGTTAGACATCGTGTATGATAATGGAAACACACCCATTAAGCTCTCAGTACAATTCTGTCCTCCTCAATCTAGTGGGGTGCATTTTTGACTCTTTCAAAGTTGGGTTCTCTCTATTGTTGTTCACCAAAATTAAATATATAATGATGTATAAAATACGACACACATATTTTAAGTTCTCAATACAATTATATATTGTCATACTATTTTATAATGTATTGAGACACTTCAATAGTCTCGGACCATCACATTATTTTCTTGTTATCCCCGCTCGACCCAGCTACACTCTTACTACTTGAAATGAACTGTGAAGTAAAAAAGGGTGAGCACAAATAGCCCAGTAAAGAATATTATGACTAAAAATAATTAAATTATCAATAGCCTTCATCAGTAATAAAATAGATATTTAGAACATATGGTAGATGATAAAAGTTTTCAACCATAATTGAAACGGAATCAACAATCCATTAGAAAAGTCAAGTAGAACATAATATATAAGACCCCAAATTTTATGAAATAATAGTATTCAATTTTATTACAATTATTATTTTATTTCGTAAATAGTTAAATTGATAAAAGATTAAAGTTAAGGGTGATATGTGAAATTTTTTTGCAAAGGAAACAAGTTGTTATAAAATATTCGTTTGGTCGGGGAATATTCTTTTTGTCGAGAAATATTCGTACGACGGCACAATCATTGGTGGACCCCACAACAGAAGTATTGTCGTAGTTAGAAAACGAAAGAATTATCTTTTATTTAAAATAACGGCGAGTGTTACCGTTAAAACTGTTGAACTACCCGGTAGTAAAAGTACAGTAATATGCGTGGTTGCATAGTAGCACACGGTATTGATTATTGATGCTTACGTAAGAAGTCACTCAGTTATACTCAATTATTGCTACAGTAATTGCTGCATTATATCTCTAATATTATTGATTCAATTATTGTCACAGTATCATCTGCACAATATATTATATTATTAAATCAATAATTGAGACTGAAAAGTTATTCATATTATTATTTGTAATATTGACAATGTCTAGAAGTTTTATCAAGGAGAGGTTTGGTCACCTAATTGCGCACCAATAAGAAAAAATCCTTATCGAAAAGCCCCCTCTTTCTTGGGAACGACCTGGTTGTTAAATATTGTGAATTATAATATTAATGATGAATAAGTTCGTGTTGACTAAAGATAAAATTGATAGTTCCATTGTGTTGGAATTATTAGTGTTAGTGGAAATCGACATTTATTTCGATAATAATTGATGTCTGGAGGTTATATTGACCAATTGGGTAATTAACTGGATAAATGAGCAATTAATTGTTATTAATTCACATGCTTATAACTATGTATTCATATGTGTGTACTATTGATTCACATAATTTACTATTAGGGGAGTTGGGGCAAGATTGATAATACTTGCATGACTAAATTAAAAATGGAGGTATAGATGAAGGTACTATACTATAATTAATTTTTTCACATGTTTAAAACTATTGAGTCACATGATTTACTATTAGGGGAGGTGGTGCAAGTTTGATAATACTTGCAGGATAAAATTAAAAATGAAGAAAAAGAGTGAGGTATTATACTGTAATATTTTGAGCCCCAAAATGCGCAATTATTGAAATTATATTTTTCTATAAATAGAAGCTCATTCTTCCTTCATTTCTCACCAATTCACTAAGTCTCACAAGAGCAATTATTATAGAGAGAAATTATAGAGAGAAAGAATAAGAGAAGACTGCTACCTCACTATTCCAGTATCCAATTTTCTTCTAAGGTAAGGGGTATTATTTCTTTCGTATTTATGAAGAGAGTTATTTTCTTTCAATACTCGTAAGGGTTGTTATTCTATCGCATGTCTGGTGAATTCTTCTGTTATTCCATTCTTTATTATTCTGCTAGAATAAACTGTCTGTGCGGTCTATCGCATGCCTGGTGAATTCTTTTGTTATTCTATTTTTTATTATTTTGTTGGAATAATCTGTCTACGCGGGCTACTGCATGCATGGTGAATTCTTCTATTATTTCATTCTTTATTATTCTGTGGGAATAACCTGTCTATGTGGACTACCGCGTGCATGGTGAATGATCCTTCGTATTCATTCCTTATTAAATTGTGAAAATGATCTGTCTACGTGGATTACCGCACGATGGAAAAAAATTCATTTGCAGTTTCATATATTCTATTATACTCAGTTGGTTAAAGTTTTGGCTTCTATACTCCATGAAATTAGTAAAATATCCTGGATATTTATGCTTTATCCAGTATCTTTTCATGAAAATATTCTTCTGAGCATTCTTGAATTTTACTCAACAAAGCAGTATCATGTTGACATTATGGACGTTATTGATTTCTGGATAAATTAAATTATAAATCTTTAAAATTTATCTTAAACTTATTTTATTGAATTATTATGTCATTGTCATCATCATCATGCTTATATTATGATGAAAGTTATCTTTGGCTTACGTACATAGATGAACTTAGTATGATTATGACAAGGGATTATTCGGTATAATCATGACCGTAATGTGACGAATGATGTGGTGAAAGTCCTCATTGGCCTGTAGTTCATTTATGGACAGTTGTTGGCATGATTATGACCAGTGATTATTCGGTATAATTATGACCATTGATGATTACATGAATATCCTTGGCTGTGATGCAGGGATGATTCAATTTTATTTATTAAGCTGAGTCTCAGCGATAAAGTTGATGAAAAACTTTTTAAATCATAGAAGATAGTAGATTTTATGCTCTACTTGACTCTTCTAATGTATTTCTTATTTTGCTGCAGTTGTTGATCTAAAACTTGTTGTCTATTATATTCTATCAGTTGTTATACTGTTGAAGGCTAAGGATAATTTATTCTGCATTATCTTAGTCATAATATTTCTTACTAGGCTAGTTGAGCTCACCCTTTCTTTCACTGTTCTCTTCAGAAAATGAGAATATAGCTGGGACAAGTCGGGGAACGGATTGACGGTCCAGATGGTTGTTTTAGTAGTCCTCACTATTTTATAAAATAGTGTGACAATAAATGTAATGAGGACTCCATTGAGTGTGAATATTGTCTAAATGACAATATTCTTATTAAAACTCTTAGATTATGTTTTGTCGTATTTTACATGACTGTTGTATAATTAAGTTGTATTTAAATTTTGTACCATGTATTTGGCGACTCAAGATGGGTGATGTATACCTATTTTGGGGGCGTCACATTTCATATCAAAGCTTAGGGATATGATCCCTAGCTGAGATGTGAGACAATAACTAGGAGGGGAGAGACGAGAAATTCCTTCGCTAGTATGACCTACCTAAGTTTATTTGGTATTTAATTGGTCGGTCAGAGTTTAGGGATAATATGTTATATGTTAATTAACCCTTGTTTTGTGGCAGTATTTGAAAATGGTATCCGAAAATGTTGAGATAAGCAATGAAGCACATGAGACCGTTGAGTCACCAGAGATTAATACCCAGGATAATGTGCAACAGGAAGACAATAATCCTCAGGTAAACAATAACACTGATGAAATGGTGAACGATGGGATGATCAGAGGCTTTATGCAATTCATGCAACATCAGGCGAGAGAGACTCCTGTTCAAAATGCATGCGGAAACACTGGTAACTCTCGGATGGTCACCGCTAAGCAGTTCAAGGAGACGGGACTGCCGAAATTTTTGGGAAAGCCAGAACCACTTAAGGCGGAGACGTGGTTAAAGTAGATCACCAAGATATTTGATGTCTTGGGATGCTCCGAGGAGCAAAAGGTTCCCTTTGCCACCTTTATGTTGCGTGAAGAGGCAGATTACTGGTGGAAATCTATAAAACGTACCCAGCCTGACGCACTCAAGATGTCTTGGGAGAAGTTCCAAGAGCTGTTCAACGACAAGTACTTTCCCGAAAGTATTCGTCACATGAAGGAGGTAGAATTCATCAAGTTGGAGCAAAACAATATGATCGTGTCGCAATACGAGGCTAAATTTGCGCAGTTATCCCAGTTTGCATCCCATTTGGTCGATAATGAGGAGCGAATAACGCGAATGTTTCTAAGAGGTTTGAAACCCGATATATGTCAATACCTCATTTCTCACAAACTTTGTTTATAGTCAGATGTAGTGAATAGGGCTCAGTTATTGGAGCGCGATAATGAGCTAGCCCAACAAAAGGATAACGAGCAACAACACGATAATAATCGTACCGGTGGCAACAACCATCGGAACAATGATAACCATCGTGGGGGAAATTATCTTGCCAAGAATGGTAACCACTTCGGTGGTAATCATGGCCAAGATAATAGGAGTGGAAATTTCAAGAAGAGAATGTTCAACAATGATGGAAAGACAGCAGCACCAACACCCGTTTTCAAGGAAGGAGAACGACCACCAATCGTATACTTCAAATGGGGAGGGGAGGGACATATCAGTCCAAACTATGTGATGTAGTCCAAAGCATGTTACAATTGTGGAAAAGAAGGTCACCTAGCCCGATTTTGTCATGCACCAAAGTCAAGTCCAGCTGGGACGGTGGCACGAAAGGCGAATACGGACAAAATAAAGTCGGTGGTTTTAGGAAGAGCGTTTTTCGTGACTTCTCAAAAAGCGAGTAACCCGAACGAAGTTAGCACGAGTTAGTTAATTATAAATTCTTGCGAAGTCTATACCATATTAGATACTGGTTCTACCCATTATTTTATCTCTCTTGCTTGCGCTCAACATTTAAATTTGACCCTAGAGAAGTTAAACTTTGACTTATTGGTTGAAACTTCGAAAGTAGAAACCTTCGTTACCTCCACTGTTTATAAGTCTTGTTTGATTCAAATCGATACCCTCACGTTACCTGTCGATCTTATCTCTCTGAAAATACTTGCATTTGATGTGATTTTAGTAATCGATTGGTTAACTACTCATCATACTTTTCGTAAGGTTGTTAGCTTTCATATTCCTAACCAACCTGTTATACAAATTCAAGCAACCAAACCACTAAAGTCAATCATTGTCATATCAAGCCATAAGTAAAGAGCCCCGAGCCTTTTGTTGGTGACTTCTTTTGTGGAATGCACCGAAGCCAGACTATCTATAGGGGACGTCGTGAATAACGGTGGCAAGTTGATAGGTATTAATGTGACGTGCTATCCAAGTCTTGGATGAGAGTCACAGTTTTGAATGCTATTTCTATTGTTAATAAATTTCCTGACGTATTCTCTGAAGACTTCTTAGCCTAACCCTAGAGCGTGAAATCGAATTTTGTATTGACCCCAGTACAAAACCCATTTCTAAAATCCTTAAATATTTCTTCACCTAGAACGAACGTATTATGCGCCAAAGACATTGGCTCGAGCTGTTGAAGATTACGACCATACCATTCAATATCATCGTGGAAGAGCGAACGTGGTAGCTAACGCGTTGAGTAGAAGATCGTATGCGGTTTCGAGTGTGACATTGTTAACACAAAAACCCATTTCGTATAACTTACAAATGATGAAGATAGAGTTAAAGACTCTAGGGACCCACGTGGTGATATCAACTATATGAGTAGAATCGACTTTAATCGATAAAGTTAAAGGCCGCTCAAGCTACACACCCGGAGCTGATGAATGTGAAGAAGAAAGTTTAAGAGGGCGTTATTCTAGAAGCAAGAATCGATGAAGAGAGGAAATCTCAACCCTTGATTTTATTGGTCTATTTGAAATCCTCGATCGAGTAGGAACTGTGGCCTAAAGACTCGTTTACTGCCAAGTATATCGCGTGTTCATAACGTTTTTCACGTATCGATGTTACGTAAAAATGTGGACGACCCAAACCACATTATTGAATTAGAACTAGACGAGATAGTAGAAGATTTAACGTATGAGGAGATACGTGTTAAAATCTTGGATAAAAAGGATCATATTCTACACTCAAAGGTTATACCTCAAGAGTTAGAATCTAAGCAAGGTATCCTCACCTCTTCGGCATACCAGGTACGTACGTAAATTTCGAAGGCGAAATTTCACAAGGAGAGGAGATTGTAAGACCCTGAATTTTATGAAATAAAAGTATTTAATTTTATTACAATTATTATTTTATTTCGTAAATGGTTAAATTGATAAAAAGTTAAAGTTAAGGGTGATATGTGAATTTTTTTTGCAAAGTAAGCAAGTTGTTATAAAATATTCGTTGGGTCGGGGAATATTCTTTCTATCGGAGAATATTCGTACGACGACACAATCATTGGTGGACCCCACAACGGAAGTTTTGTCGTAGTTAGAAAATGATATAATTATCTTTTATTAAAAATAACGGCGAGTGTTACCGTTAAAATTGTTGAACTACCCGGTAGTAAAAGTACAGTAATACGCGTGGTTGCATAGTAGCACACGGTATTGATTATTGATGCTTACGTAAGAAATCACTCAGTTATACTCAATTATTGCTACAGTAATTGCTGCATCATATCTCTCATATTATTGATTCAATTATTGTCACAGTATCATCGGCACAATATGTTATATTATTAAATCAATAATTGAGACGACAAAGTTATTCATATTATTATTTGCAATATTGACAATGTCTAGAAGTTCTGTCAAGGAGAGGTTTGGTCACCTAATTGTGTGCCAATAAAGAGAAATCCTTATCCGAAAGTCCCCTCTTTCCTGGGAACGATCTGGTTGTTAAATATTGTGAATTAAAATATTAATGATGAATAAGTTCGTGTTGATTAAAGATGAAATTGATAGTTCCATTGTGTTTGAATTATTAGTGTTAGTGAAAATCGACATTTATTTCGATAATAATTGATGTCTGGAGGTTATATTGACTAATCGGGTAATTAACCGGATAAATGAGCAATTAATTGTTTTTAATTCACATGCTTATAACTATGTGTTCACATGTGTGTACTATTGATTCACATGATTTACTATTAGGGGAGTTGGTGCAAGATTGATAATACTTACATGACTAAATTAAAAATGGAGGTATAGATGAATGTACTATATTATAATTAATTTTTTCACATGTTTAGAACTATTGAGTCACATGATTTACTATTGATTCACATGATTTACTATTACGAGAGGTGGTGCAAGTTTGATAATACTTGCATGACAAAATTAAAAATAAAGAAAAAGATGGAGGTATTATACTGTAATATTTTGAGCCCCAAAATGTGCAATTATTGAAACTATATTTTCCTATCAATAGAAGCTCATTCTTCCTTCATTTCTCACCAATTCACTAAGTCTTACAAGAGCAATTATTATAGAGAGAAATTATAGAGAGAAAGAAGAAGAGAAGTCTGCTACCTCACTATTCCAGTATCCAGTTTTCTTCTAAGGTAAGAGGTATTATTTCTTTCGTATTCATGAAGAGAGTTATTTTCTTTCAATACTCGTAAGGGTTGTTATTCCATTCTTTATTATTATGTTGGGATAACATGTCTGTGCAGACTATCGCATGCCTGGTGAATTCTTCTGTTATTCTATTCTTTATTATTCTGTTGGAATAACCTGTCTGTGCGGTCTATCGCATGCCTGGTGAATTCTTCTGTTATTCCATTTTTTATTATTCTGTTGGAATAACATGTCTGTGCGGTCTATCGCATGCCTGGTGAATTCTTTTGTTATTCCATTCTTTATTATTCTGTTGGAATAACCTGTCTACGCGGGCTACCGCATGCATGGTGAATTCTTCTATTATTCCATTCTTTATTATTCTGTCGGAATAACCTGTCTATGTGGACTACCGCATGCATGGTGAATGATCCTTCGTATTCATTCCTTATTAAATTGTGGAAATGATCTGTCTACGTGGATTACCGCATTGCGGGCAAAAATCTATTTGCAGTTTCATATATTCTATTATACTCAGTTGGTTAAAGTTTTGGCTTCTATACTCCATAAAATTAGTAGAATATCCTGGATATTTGCACTTCATCCAGTATCTTTTCATGAAAATATTCTTCTGAGCATTCTTGAATTTTACTCCACAAAGCAGTATCATGTTGACATTATGGACGTTATTGATTTCTGGATAAATTAAATTATAAATCTTTAAAATTTATCTTAAACTTATTTTATTGAATTATTATGTCATTGTCATCATCATCATGCTTATATTATGATGAAAGTTATCTTTGACTTACGTACATAGATGAACTTGGTATGATTATGACCAGGGATTATTTGGTATAATCATGACCGTAATGTGACGAATGATGTGGTGAAAGTCCTCATTGGCCTGTAGTTCATTGATGGACAGTTGTTGGTATGATTATGACTAGGGATTATTCGGTATAATCATGACCATTGATGATTACATGAATATCCTTGGCCGTGATGCAGGGATGATTCGATTTTATTTATTAAGCTGAGTCTCAGCGATAAAGTTGATGAAAAACTTTTTAAATCGTAGAAGATAGTAGATTTTATGCTCTACTTGACTCTTCTAATGGATTGCTTATTCCGCTGCAGTTGTTGATCTAAAACTTGTTGTCTATTATATTCTATCAGTTGTTATACTGTTGATGGCTAAGGATAATTTATTATGCATTATCTTAGTCATAATATTTCTTACTGGACTAGTTGAGCTCACCCTTTCTTTCACTGTTCTCTTCAGGAAATGAGAATATAGCTGGGACGAGTCGAGGAACAAATTGACGGTCCAGATGATTGTTTTAGTAGTCCTCACTATTCTATAAAATAGTGTGACAATAAATGTAATGAGGACTCCATTGAGTGTGGATATTGTCTAGATGACAATATTCTTATTAAAACTCTTAGATTATGTTTTGTCGTATTTTACACGACTGTTGTATAATTAAGTTGTATTTGAATTTTGTACCATGTATTTGGCGACTCAAGATGGGTGATGTATACCTTTTTTTTGGGCGTCACATAATATCTACTATCTCATCCAAATTAAAAGTCCATCATTAATATTTCATTCTTGTAATATCCATCAACAGTTCTTCGTTGTACCCAAAACAAAGAGAACTTTAATCACTTATCTTCACCTGAACCACCAAAGATTATAGTTAAATTTACAATTCATGTTTATAATCATGTAAATCAACAGTTTCTCCTTGCCACAAAGGCTTAATAGAACTTTCACTCAAAGTCTTTGCCACAAAGGCTAAAGACACTTAATAATCATATCGTCTTTACACCCTTCACCAAAGATATTCAAATGTAACAACAATGGTCATGATCATACCAATCAATTGTCTATCTTTGCACTACGGGCCAAAGATGTTCAACTATAAAACCAATGATCATGCCAAACAATAATTTATCTTTACACTACGGGCCAAAGATATTCATTTGTATCATCAGTGGTCATGATCATGCCAAACATCTGTCCATCTTTTCACTACGAGCCAAAGATATCAATCAATAGTTCATCTTTTCACTACGGGCCAAAGATATTCATCAATCAACAATTCATCTTTGCACTACGGGCCAAAGACATACAACTGTAAAACTAATAATCAACAGTCCATCTTTGCACTATGGGCCAAATATGACTTTCAGCACAATATAAGCATGAGGATAATGACAATGATATAAAGAATTAATCAAGTTAGATCAAGGATAAATATTAGAGATTTATAATTCAATTTATTCAGAGTTCAAGAATGTCCAAATTGTCAACATGAAGATCATAACATGAATTCAATTTCAAGAATAAGATTCATAAAAGATAACTTGGACAAAGAAAAGGAAATTCAATTATGTTATGAATAGTACTCATGAATAGTACAGTATGAATAGTACCCGTGAATAGTACCCATAAAATGAAATGAAATAATATCACTTACATAATATGGAGTATGAAAGAAAATGACCCCCCTTACAGGTATTGAAAGCAAATAACCTCCTTTACGAGAAAAATAATATCATTTACCTTAATAGGAAAGTAGTTCTGATTGGAATAACGGAGATTTTGTTGAGAAAATCTTGCACTGTTATCAACACTCAAAATATCCTTATACTCACAAGAAATACGCTCAATATTATAGAGAAATTTTTTTCTGATATCCGAAAGTTATTCTGTTATGTGGTCCACCAATAATTGTGTCGTCGTACGAATATTCCCCGACAAAAAGAATATTCTCCGAGACAACGAATATTTTATGACAACTTGCTTACTTTGTAAAATTTTCATATATCATCCTTAACTTTAACGTTTTATCAATTTTACCATTTACTGAATATAATAATAATTATAAAAAAAATTGAATACTTTTATTTCATAAAATTCGGGGTCTTTTACACCGCTAATTTAATTCTTTATTAGACTAATTTAATTGGATTAGCTATTTACTAACCAATTAAATTATCACATTCATGCGCATAAATATACATATTCCCCACATATTTATTTAACATATTTACACCAAGTAAATTTTTTCCATAATAATTTTCATCAAAATATTTATTCCATTAATAAATTTATATATTTACTAACCAACTATTATCACATTCATGCACATAAATATACATATTCCCCACATATATTTATTTAACATATTTACACCAAGTAAATTCTTTCCATAATATTTCCCATCAAAATATTTATTCCATTAATAACTTTATAATTAAATCTTCTTGCTTCCTCCCATAAATTGTTTTTTAATAATTTATTTTATATATATATATATATATATATATATATATATATATATATATATATATACACACACACACACACACATTCATACACGACACGTCTCACAATAAGAATTTTAATTATTAAATTCTTATTTTAATTTTATTTTTGAAAAATCCATGTTGTCACATCATGTAATGTTAAATAATTTTAAACATTATTCCATGATAAACTAATTAAGTCTCATGCTTAATTAATTAAAACATTTCACCTAGCCCTCATGGCCATTATTTAAGTTATTTAAATAAATAAGCTAAATTTAAGTCATTTTACATGTAATTTAATTAAATTTATGTTCAAACATTTATTCATTATTAACTTAGACCATCCTCCAATATAAAATTGAATAATATTCCATTACATTTTAATTAAGTACTTAATTAATTCAACTTCAACTTCAACCTAGCCTGTAAAGGTAATTAATCAATGATTGACCTTAACTCAATGCCTGTGTAATTAAATCACAAGGAATTTCCTTTTTATTCTTTAATTAAAATACATACACAGTGAGGTATATAATTATCTCATCACACCTCAATCTTAAACACATATATTTTATTTCATGTCATGTTTGGCCAATAAATAAATATCGATAATCTACATATTTATTTATCCTATTACTTAATTCTTTTCTTAGAACATTTAACATGTTGAATATTAACACACAAACTAGCTTCATATTTGTATCATACACAAATATTTATCTTGATATAAACCAATTTCACGCATTACCTTCTTCTCATTATAAATATTTACTTTATTCATAATGTTCCATGTCATTTTTAGTTAGATTTTTTTATCTTCAAAGTCTCCCTTCATAGTTTATATATCACCATTATCGATTCTTATAACACAAAGGAAAAAAAAATAATCCACTCTTTCTGCATTCCCTTATTAAAAATCAGGTTAAATTTCTAACATTTATTTAATCATTTAATATTTTCCTTAAAAGAAATATTACTACTATTCGGATATCACAATTTATATATAACAAACTAAGCATTTATTGTTGAAATCATGTTGTACAAAACAGTTTCTGAAAAAACTAACAGTTTGTGTTTGTCAAAATGTTCGACTACTAGCGATCAATTTGGTACATCACTAATGCTATGCTAGGATTAAGGAAATAGAATAGAGGAATGAATGAAATAAAAAGAGTGTATTTGATGATCATTTTAGAGGATAAACCATTCCAATGGAATGAAAATTCATTTCATCCTTTTGTTTATTTTATTCAATATTGAGAAGGTAGAATAAAATTCATTTCATTGGAATTGATATATATGATAATTTTATCATGACAACACCCACCAACAACAATTTATACACTTAAAATAATTTAAAATCATTTCATTTCATCCTCCATTTCATTCCTTCAATCCAAACGTAGCAATACATGAAATATAGATAACACATCCATAAATTTTCGTAAGGGTCACTGAATAATCTCACGTACCATAAACCAGTTCACATGCCATAAATTTTCATAAGGGTCACTGAATAATTAATCTCACATACCGTAAAGCAGTTCACATATACGTACATCCCTGATCATAATACTTTAATAGATTACAGAAATAGCTAGCCTTTCAGTTCGAAAATATTCTTTCAAAAACACCAAACAATGAAACAAATAAAGTTTTTCATGTGTGTAACTGAAGACTAATAATCAAGTACTAATTAATTATAATTCCTTGCGGAAATGATTTTAAGTATAAGTAGTATACTTGCAATGCAACAATAATACCAACTCGCAAAGTATTGAAGAAAAAGTGTATTGTTGATAATGTATTCACGAACAACTCACCAAGTTACGTTGATTCTTCATCTTGTGACTTGTTTGAGCATGCTTTTGATTTTCTCAAGTCTAACCACAACATCTTCCATGGTGATCCTTTCCGTGGGCGAGTCTTTTGAACAATCTAAGGCCAAACCAAGGATGGATGATAGGCATAGTTGTTTCGTAGATAAATTTTCAACCCAACTTCCCAACAAATTGATATCTACAACCTGAAGCACCGAGCCATGCAATGCTTTATTAACCCAACTCCTCAAGCTCATTTCACTAGAAAAAATCTCATCGGTTGGTTTCTTTCTTGTGAATACTTCCATCAACATAACACCATAACTGTAGACGTCCCCTTTTGTAGATATTATTCCTTTGCTTCCATATTCTGTGCATCACATATATAAACATTCCATAATTTATAAGTCAATCAATTTCACAAAATTTTAATCGTAAATGACAGAACACAACTTCAACATAAACGAGAAGTATAAACATGGAACATCACCTGGTGCCATATACCCAATTGTTGCTAAGGTCTTAGTTTGTGCCATAAACTCTTCTTCTCCCAACAGTTTTTTCAATACCAAAATCACATACATGTGCCGTCATATGTTCATCAAGCAACACATTGCTAGGCTTCAAATCACAATGAACAATGGGTTCGAGGTGACCATGATGCAAATATTCCAAGGCCAATGCAACATCTGACATTATGTTTAACCTTGCTAAAATATCCAAACAATAGTTGTGAGAGTACAACCACTTCTCAAGACTCCCATTAGGCATGTACTCAAGTACCAAGGCTTTGAAATCTGAGCTAATACAACCACTTATGATTCGTACTAGATTCCTGTGACGAATTTTGGACAATATCTTACATTCAACGTCAAAACTCTTGATCGCTCCTTCTAACTGTAAGTTGAAAACCTTTACAGCAACAGTTATCCCATCAGAAAGTGTTCCTTTAAATACAGACCCATAACTTCCGGCCCCAAGTAAATTTATTTCACCAAATGATTCAGTAGCTCTTACAAGTTCGTAATACGAAATTCTTCTCCTTGCAAAGAGTGATGAATCCGTCCAACTTGCTATGTTCTTGTTCCGTTTGAAAAATCTTTTCAACAAATATATGGAGGCCCCTACAAGGATTGTTGAGAAGATAGATGGTAATAAATATTTTAATAAAGGCAGAATTTTTGATCGCATGCTGAAAGTTAATGTTTTACATTGTGGCACTTGCAGTCGAGGGGAACCACAAAGCGCGAGGTTTTGCATAAATGATTGAGGCGTGAAGTTTGCAAATTTTCCTCCCGTAGGAATTTCTCCTTGCAACATACTGAAAGATAAATTCAGATAATTGAGATACCTTAGTGTCTCTAATGATTTGGGAATCCTGCCAGACACGTTGTTATTCGATAAATCCAAGAACTCCAAGCCTTTTAAATTGCCAAATGATTCAGGAATTGATCCGTGCAATTTATTATGTGCCAAGGACAAATAACTTAGTTCTTGTGCCCCTCCAATGCTGCTTGGGATAGAACCTGATAATTGATTCCACGATAAGTCTATCTCTGTTGCTACCATAAAATTTCCAAAACTTGATTGTAGATCGCCACTTAGTAAATTTGAGGATAAGTTTAGACTCACAAGATTTGAAAGTCTCGACAATTCGAGAGGTATTGATGAAGTTAACTTGTTGGAGTCTAAGTACAGCCGTTGCAGGTTTTTCAAATCTCCAAAGCACGCCGGTATGATTCCATAGAGCATATTATTACTCAAATACAATTCTCCCATCCTTTGTAAATTACAAACCTCATTTGGGATGGGTCCCTGCAGTCTATTATTTGAAAGTATTAGACGTTCCAAATTGTTTAGTCTTTCAAATTTTGTTGGGATAGGTCCTGTCAGCTCATTTCCATCTAATACTAACGTCTGCAAGTTGCTCAAGTTGCCAATTCCAATGGGAATGTGGCCCTTAAGTTTGCATCCATTGGCTCCGAACCATTTCAAAGAAGAAGAGAGATTTCCAGTTGAAGTTGGGAGGATGCCATTCAGCTGGTTATATGATAATTCTAAAATTTCCAAATATCTGCAGTTCGTTAGAGAAGTGAAGAATTGCAATTCAAGAGAAGAAGTCTCCCTAGTTAAATAATTTCCTTTAAGATTGAGCCATTGCAGGAACCTTAAATTACCAAGTGTATTAGGTATAGATCCGGTTAATGAGTTGTTCACCATAGATATAATGTTAAGCATAGAAGCATTGGAGAGAGAGCTTGGGATTGTTCCACCAAGTTTATTGTCATTTGAAGAAAAAATTTCAAGATTGGGAAGCCAAAGCCCTAAGGTTGATGGAAGACGGCCCGAGAATTGATTTCCACTCAGGTCAAGCCCTTTTAATGTTGAGATATTGAAGACTTTGAAAGGGACGCTTCCTGTTAGGCTATTGCTCCCAATAGTAAAATTCAACAAATTATTAAGATGTCCAATCTCGTCTGGTAATGTACCTGCACAATTAATATAGGCCGGAGTTAAAACATATAGAAAGCTGAGCTTTTGTATTATATTAACTTGTTTCATTTACAAAGAGAGTTGTCCTATATATATATATATATAAGATAACCACCTAAGCTAGAATCAAGTGATTTACAAAATCACATATGCTAAAATCAAGGGATTACATAATCAAATATTTCCAAGAGATAATTATGGTAATTCAAAAATAATATCCTAACTACTTAATAAATATAAAACTATCCTAAATAACAATATTATGTTATTTCTCTAATGCACCTCTGCATGCGAAACGTAGGTAACAGGAGGTTGAGCTTGAAAGAACATCTGCGTAAATGTAGAAGCAACAAAATAATAAAACCTCCAATAATAGACAACACGAGCAATCTCAACGCCACATTAAAAAAGAGCATAACATACATTGCTATAAAAGCAAGCCATAAATAGTGAGCTTTTGGTTATACGCACATTGGCAAGTAATAAGAACCTTGCAATCCGTCTTCTACATCTCTTGAATATAATACTCCGTAAAAATTTTTACCAATGTGGTTCAAGTCATCATGAATAAGAAAGGATTATGGACTTAAAACAAATAGTTTCAGGCTCCATATGGAATGAAGATGAAGGAAAGATTAAAAATGAATTAGCAAAGACAATTGAATGAGAATGAGAACTACCACGTAAACACGAGTAAAAAGAGTCTAATAATTGGAATTTGAGAAGAGTGCAACTTTTTGGAATCGCTAAGCAAGAAATCTCATCAAAAGAAGCCACAACAGAAGAAAGAAGCTCTGAATTTGGAACACCAAAATGGTGGACTTTTGAGGTCTCAACAACAACTATGGGCCTAGTAGAGCTTAAGATTTTAGAGGAAGAAATACCAATGTTGGTGGTTTCCAATACTTGATCAACATCGAAAGTATTAGATATATCAATATCAACATAGAAGAGAGTTCATCAGGTGTGTAACCACAAACACATGAATATCATTAGGCTCAATTTGTAGTGTACCAATGGATGGGTTTGAAGTGAGTTGTTGTAACAATTTTTCATGTTCGAATAGAAGAGGGGACAAATCATTAAATGAAGGATTCATCAAATAATAATAAACATGAACTCTTTTAAAAAGAGTATCATCAAGGCCTTCAACTAAAATTAAAATCCGTCAACTCTAATGGACTAAGAGAACCGCCCGCGCTTTCAAATGTATAAAAGAAGCGATGTCACTTCGGCAAGATAACTTTTGACAGACTGAGTAGGTAGCTTTTGTAAGCAAGAAAGTTGATCAAAAAGATCATTTGCATACCAATTTGATGCTACATCATCTAGGAATTCGCAGTCATCATTTTCACGGACCAAAGAGTCGTCAAAATTTTTAAATGGACCGTATATTTGATCTGCCATAGAGGCAGGGCTAATTTCCTGGAATGATTCTGGGTTAAGCCACATTTCCAAGTCATAGGAAGAAGAATGAATATTAGAAGCCAAGGAAACCATTGATAAAAGAAGGATAATTTGAGAATCAGATGAAAAATAGATTGTATCTCGATTAGAAGAATAATAGAAAAAGGATTATAGGAAGAAGAAGAAGAAATCAAGAACAATTGTTGGAATGCAGACAGGTGACGAGACTGTCTAGATGGTGGTGTAGACTGTCTGGATGGGGACGATTCTTGGAATGTAGACAGGTGATCAGGGTGTCTGGATTGGGACGCAGATTGTCTGGATAGAGAGGAATAACAGAAGAAGAAGAACAACAACAAAAGGTGTGCAGAGGAAGAATGGGTTATAAGCCGTTAGGCATTGTAGCTCTGATACTAAGTTAAAGCATATAGAGAGCTGAGCTTTTGTATTATATTAACTTGTTTCATTTACAAAGAGAGTTATCCTATATATATAAGATAACCACCAAAGCTACAATCAAGTGATTTATAAAATCACATATGCTAAAATCAAGGGATTACATAATCAAAGATTTCCAAGAGATAATTATGGTAATTCAAAATCAATATCCTAACTACTTAATAAATATAAAATTATCCTAAATAACAATATTATGTTATTTCTCTAATAGCTTGTGAACAGACTTTTTGTTATTTAGAAAGCCTTAACTAAATTAGGGATTCTGACCAGTTTGCTGATTATTAAATATAGCTAGAGCTTTGCAAGAATTAACAGGGAGATAAATATTGAGCAATTCGGGATGCTCAGTATCTCCAAATTAAATGCTTAAGAAATTGTCCTTAGCTTTGATACAACATGTGAATATATGTAACGTATTATGTGGAATTTGTAACTAGGAATGAAAGGAGAGATTTTGAAGAAAACACGAAGAGAGAGTTGTTTGGACAAAATTTACATTGAAATAAACACGTCTCTAAACTTTTACTTGTCTCCCTAAAATCTAAATTATTCCTCTGTTAACGCCAAAATTTGTACGCCTGACGAAATCACTAAAACAGTGCTAACAGTTGATGGAGTAATTGATTGTATTGTTGTGAAATCAAACTCATGAAATACACACAGATAAATATACACACATCATTGTAAGAGATATAAAATATGGACACAATAATTTACGTAGAAATCCAATTGGGAAAAAATCACGAAGAGAGATAAGAAATCCACTAAAATAATATGGAGAGTACAAATTATTTATTTGTGTCATATATTATTGTGTTCTCCCCCAAACCCTTTCTTATTGCTGTATTTATAGCTATCATGTCCACCAGAATCCAATTAGGAGTAGGAGTCCTTTTTAGAATCACCTTATAACTGTAATTAATGACTGAACGATTCCTTCTCAAATTACATCTCCTTATCTCCTCCAAATAAGAAAACACAATATTACTTTAATAAGGACTCTCACTATTTGATCAAGCTATCAAAATAAATATATATAGGCCAACACCAGATTCGGACTATTAAATAAATTGGGCTACACCTTGGCTAGACCCAAATAATCGCATCCCAATATTTTCACCCAATCTCTTATTTATAAGCAACTTAAAATAAGAGAGTATACAAATTTATACCAACAAAAGATCTGCATCTGCCGAAGAAGAACTTTCACACCCAAACACCATACGTCGAATAAAAACTTTTGACTCTCAATATTATCGTTCCACTCCTCTATTCAATTCTAAGATATATAAATAATCGCCCTTATCACTACCGAAGATAGATAAATAATCGACCTTATCACAACCAAAGATAGATAAATAACCGACCTTATCACAACCGAAAATATAAATAACTAACCTTATCACAACCGAAGATAGAAATAAAACCGACCTTATCAGAACAGAAGATACAAATAACTAACCTTATCACAACCGAAGATATAAATAACCATCCTCATCATAACTGAAGATAGATAAATAACTGACCTGATCATAACTGAAGATATAAATAACCGACCTTATAACAACCGAAGATATAAATAACCCACCTTATCATAACCGAAGATATAAATAACTAACCTTATCACAATCGAATATATAAATAACCAACCTTATCACAACCGAAGATAACTAACCTTATCACAACCAAAGATATAAATAACCAATTGTATTCATTCCGAAGAACTGAAAATAATGAAAATATTCGTTCTGAAGAATTAATTGTATTCGTTCTGAAGAACTGAACGTGTTTGTTCATTCCGAAGAACTGAACGTGTTTGTTCGTTTTGAAGAACTAAACATGTTCATTCCGAAGAACTGAACGTGAATTTGTTCATTCTGATAAACTGAACGTGAATTTGTTCATTTTGAAGAATTGAACGTGTTACCTTCCCAACCCATTGGGAGGCTTTTGTCCGACCTTATAACGACATCCAACGACCTTATAACGCCAAAATTGTCTTCCCAACCTGTTGGGAGGCCTTTGTTCGACCTTATAACGTCATCCGACCATATAACGCCAAAATTATCTTCCCAACCATTTGGGAGACTTTGATCCGGCTTTATAATGTAGATAGTCGAAGGCATGATGAAGTCGATGTGATATAATCTGAAGTAAGCTGCTATCGTTCGAAGTGGGCTGTTATTGCCCGAAGTATAATGGGTGAACATTTGGAACGTTGGAGCTCATACCAGGACTGTATATCTTGCCCAAAAATTTTCTCCTCTGCCAATTTTGTTGTCATGTCAAAGAGAGAAAATAGATGGTAACCAAAGTCCAAAGTTTCATTAAATCTATGCCGAACTCGTTTGTCGATCCCTTGACAGGTTTCTGCCGCAAACCTTAAGTTTTCAGGTATGTTAACACTGAAAGAACAACTTTCTTTGTAGGCCTAGATGCATTGCCCTTGGAAACTCCCTTATTGATTGAATGCTTCAAAACTTTCTTCGCCCATTCTGGTGGACCTTTATCCAATGCCTCATAAATACATTTTCTAATTTTGACTCCCAAATTTGTGGGGAGCATTCGGACAGGTTCTAAAATTTTGTCCTACTCAGGAAGATTACCATCCTCTACAATCACCCTTTTACCAATATAGTCTTCAGATTCTACATCATCTATAGCCAGAGTATCATGCTCCTTGTTCAAAGAGCCAAATATATCTTACGTAACCTTAGAGCAAGCAAAAATGCGTCTATTTCTATTCATGCAACTCCAGTTAGTGAGCCACAAAGCACCTTAACATCCCATGTAAGCAGCGAAATACTTTTTAGCTTTCACGGGTAATTATATCTGTAGATTCAAATCTTCCATCCGTTGACAAGATAACAAAAAATATATCTCTGAACTAATTCTAGCAGAGTTAATTCATTAAGAGAGTTAACGCCTGATTTTGTACGCCTGATAAAATCACCAAAACAGCAGGCCAAATAGTGTTAATCATTGTCGAAATAGTTATGAAGTAAAACTCACAAAATAAATTCAGATAAACATACACAAACATTACTGTAAGAGATATAAAATATGGACACAAGAATTTACATGAAAATCCAATTGGAAAAAAATCACATAGAGAGATAAGAAATCCACTAAAATAATATGGAGAGTACAAATTATTTATTTATGTCATATATTATTGTGTTTTTCCCAAATTAGATCTCCTTATCTTCTCCAAATAAGGAAATACAATCTTACTTTAATAAGAATTCTCTCATTATTTGAGCAAGCTGTTAAAATAAATGTATATGGGCCAACACGAGATCCAGACCATTAAATAAATTGGGTTATACCATGGCCAGACCCAAATAATTACATCCCAATATTTCCCTCAGTCTCTTATTTATAAGGAACTTAAAATAAAAGAGTATACGAATTTATACCAACAAAAGATTTGTATCTGCCGAAGATGAACTGTCACACTCAAACACTATACGCCGAACAGAAACTTTTGGCTCTCAATATTGTCGCCCACTCCTTTATTTAATTCTAAGATAGATAAATAACTATCTTTATCACAACCGAAGATATAGATAACCAACCTTATTACAATCGAAGATAGATAAATAACCGACTTAACACAACCGAAGATAAATAAATATTCGACCTTATCACAACCGAAGATATAAATAACCATCCTTATCACAACCGAAGATATAGAGAACCAACCTTATCACAATGGAAGATATAGATAAACAACCTTATCACAACCGAATATATATATATATATATATATATATATATATATATATATATATATATATATATATATATATAACAAAACTTATACCGCCACTATATTTTTCTCGACCCCATTGGGTGGCTTCCTTTCGGGAGAACTAAGCATTCCCGAAGGATCCGACCTTATAACGTCATCCAACCTTATACCATCATAATAGCCATCCCGACCCCAATGGAAGGCTTCCTTTCGGGAGAACTAATCCTTCCCGAAGGATCCGACCTTATAACGCCATCCAACCTTATACCAACATAATAGTCATCCCGGTCGTAGTGGGAGGCTTCCTTTCGGGAGAACTAAGCCTTCTCGAATGATCCGACCTTACAACGCCATCTAACCTTATACTGCCATAATAGTCGTCCCGACCCCAGTGGGAGGCTTTATTTCGGGAGAACTAAGCCTTCCCGAAGGATCTGACTTTATAATGTCATCCAACCTTATAACACCAAAATTGCCTTCCTAACCCATTGGGAGTCTTTTGTCCGATTTTATAACACCATCCGCCCTTATAACGCCAAAATTGTCTTCCCAACCCGTTGGGAGGCTTTGATCCGACTTTATATCTCCAAACATAGATAGCCGATGTGATATATCTCCAAAATTGGTCGGAATACCCGACTTGCCCAAGAATCTAATCGGTGTTTGTATATTTAATACTAGTTGACCGTATAAATATACAGTTTGACTTAATTTAAAAAAGGGCTATTTACAATTCTGTTATATCAAGTACTACCATATTCATGATTCGGCACCCAAAAGAAAAAATTGCAATTATAAATACAATTTAAAATTATAAATATTTATAAATAAAATTATTAATACAATTTGTAAATTTTAAGTTGTGATATAATTTGTAAAATTTAAGACGTAAAATCTATAATATATGATATAATTTATAATTTGTAAAATTTAAGTTGTGATATAATTTGTAAAATTTAAGACGTAAAATTTATAATATATGATATAATTTATAATTTGAAAGATTTAAGTTGTAAAATTAATTTATATATACAATTTGTTAAATTATAGATACAACTTTAAAATTATTTTTTTTATAAATATAATATATGTATTAACTACTGTTTGTTTAAAGAATAAAATGAAAAACGAACGGAAATAAAGTGTTTTTAGATAAATTAATTAACTATTATTTGTTTGAAGAATCTTTTAACTAAATAAAATAACTCACTTTTCAAATCCAAAATACATTATATATGTTGTCTTATGTACCTCCTCTCTTTGCAACTCACCTTTTGCACACAATCTCCACTCTCTTCCTCCTTTAATGTTGATAATCACTCTTTTTTGTCAGAAAAGTCTTTGAATTAACATAAAATTTCATGTTATTTTTTACTTAAGTCGATCACAACTATTGGACAGAATACAAGGCGCATAAATTTCCAAATTTAAAGGAACAAAATAGTTTGAAGGATTAGGAAAGAGGGAGAGAGGAGAGAGCAAATGAGTCATTTTTTTTTCTTTTTTAATTTTTTCCTCCTCCTTTTGTATGCTCTTCTAATATAAAAATGATATTATTTAATTAATTAAATTTTGGGCACTTTTGTCAATTGTTTAAAAGTTTAATGTTATTCGTGGTAAAAATATAATTTATATGTTTAGACATTTATTGATTTTTTTTTGTTAATTAAGTCTTTTTTAAATTTTAAAATAAAAAAATTATATTTGGTAATCTTTGTATTAATATTTAATTTTAAGAATTTAACATATAATAATTATTTATAAAGATTTATACATATTTAATAAGTCAAAATAAGTATTTATACGAATTAGTTACTTGATGTAGTAAATTGTGAATTTTGTGGTACTTGATGTAACATAAGTGTTATTAGCCCGTATTCTATATAGTTAAACCGTATACAATTTTTATCTGGCCGAAAAATTAGTTATTATTGCCAATTTTTGCCGAATTCTGAAAGTGGGGATTAAATTGTATCAAATTAGACACTTGATGTAATAAAGTGTAAATCCAAATTCTTTGGGGGTCTAATCATAAATATGATGGTACTTTATATAGTAAACTGTATTTAGCCCTATTTAAAATGATTCATCTATGATCCATTTGTAACTCTGCTTTAGATTTTAATCCTCAAAATGAATGACATATTATGTATTTGAAATTAAAAGAGTAAATTTCTATCTTTATTTACTTTTTAAAATAAAAAGTGTTATGTTCACTTTATTATTTATTGTGATTGTGTTCACCGTATTGTTTATTAATAATGACAACAAATTATTGTGAAGAAGATGGTCTCACGTGATATAATAGGTGCTACAAGCTTACATGAATATGGATGAATTCTAGAGGCTATATACAGACTTGAAGATTGAAGATGGCCTTTTAGAGTTGGGCTTAGAATCCTCACATAGGTTTATATTTGGATGAATTACATATTCTATTACATTTTTGAAAAAAATTACAACAATAGTACACTCATAAAATATTTATACAATTAATACAATTTCATATTTATTTACAATACTAGTGCAATTAGGATTCTTTAATTTAGGTAATTAGTATGCAATTAAGATTCCTTAATTTAGGGAATTAGTATGCAATTAGGATTCCTTAATTTAGGTAATTAGTATTGATTTACTTATTAAATTAAGTAATTAATAAGTAAACTCCTCTTCCTCTTCCTTTCTCTCTCTATCAGAAATACAAACTCAGTCTCTATTGTTACACAAACTCTTCTCGCTCTCTCTCCTCCCTCATCCGCCGTCCGCTGACGTGCCGCCGACCCTCCGGTTGGACCGAAAAAGAGGTGGTCATGTGACCGAGAGAGCTACCTGGCCGACGACGATGACGCGCTTCCCCTTCCGATGGCCTATATATCCGAACACCTCACCGGTGTCTGCTGAAGAGATTGATCGCTGGCACTATTAATGTCGCCTTCTACCGCCACCTCCTCCTCTGCCTCCTCCACCTCCTCCTTTGTCGTTTCCATTATGACCGCCTCCTGAAATTTTTTTTCCCATAGTGCAGTTGGTAGCCAAACCTCCATACCGAGGTAACCTATTCAGTTTTATTAGGTTGCCAATTTATTTTAAATGTGATGTAGTTGGTAGCCAAACTTTCATACCAAGGTTACCTATTCAGTTTTAGTAGGTTACCAATTTTATTTTTAATGTGATGCAGTTTGTAGTCAAACCTTTATGCAGTTGGTTGTCAAACCTTCAGACAAAGGTAATCAATTTAGTTTTATTAGGTTACAAATTTTTTTTTGAATGTGATGCAGTTGGTAGCCAAACCTTCATACAAAGGTAACCATTTTAGTTTTTATTAGTAACTAAATCGTTAAAAAAATCATAACAGTAACTCAGGTACTTCCGGAGATTTGCGACGGAAGAGGAAGATGATGAAGGGGAAGAGAGGGCGATGTAACGGTGGCGCAACCAAGGACTTCTGGAGATTCGTGGCGGAGGATGATGATGAAGGGGAAGAGAGAAGAGGCGGTGATGAAGATAATGAGCAGTGAGGGAGATGAAGATTAGGATGAATAAGATATATTTTTTTGTTTTTCCCTCCTTTTATTTTGAATTTGAATTTATTTTTGTTGTTAGATCCCAAATATTTGAATTTAAATTATTAACTATGGCAGTTATTTCTCCTTGATTTTGGGTGTCCTTATTAATGTGAATTGTACTATTTTTGTAATATGGGTCTTAATTACACTCTTTTTGTAATTATTTTGTGCATGCACTAATGGTGTAATTACTTTTTAATTGTTTTATATTTCTATAAAGAACCCTTTATACTTCGGGTACAAAATATAAAATAGTATATATTTTGGAATCTAATATGCAATTAACTCTTTTAATGAGATTATATTTATATTTTTACATTAATATATATATATATATATATATATATATATATATATATATATATATATATATATATATACACACACACACACACAGAGAGAGATGTGCAATGGCGGAACTAGGGGGTCTAGGGGGGGTCATATGACTCCCCACCCTGTAATATTTGGAGGTTATTTGCTTTCCTTTTCCTTCCTTTTTTTATGTATTTTTCTTTCTCCTTTGCTTTTCTCTTTGATTTAGCTTTATCAAGAAAGTGGGGCAAAAAAAGGCGGTAGCAATTCTCTCTGCAAATTAATTAAAAATAAAAAACTAAAAAAGTAAAACAATTTTTTTTGGATCCCACTATAGTGATAATAAGTGCACCATAGTTCTATCCTATCAAGATTATTAAATCTCTCTTCTTCTTTTTTTTGTTGCTGGAATTCCTTCTTTCAAGCTAATTAATCTCATGAACCACAATATAAGGTTTTGAATATATAATATTATAATTTATAATTTATCTATAAAAGTAACTAATCAGTTGACTAAAAACTTTAAAATTTGATTAATTGTCCCAAAGTTCGGGAAAAGTAATATATATATATATATATATATATATATATATATATATATATATATATGTGTGTGTGTGTGTGTGTGTGTGTGTGTGTGTGTGTGTGTGTGTGTGTGTATTTAAAGCCATTAGACTCGCCACTCAAAGGTTGACAAGAGTTGGAATAAGATGTTATGAAATATTATAATTGGGCAAAATGAATTTGAAAGAAGCACTCCAAGTGTTAATAAATATTTTTTTTTACTGATGTATTTTGACACCCCTCTAAAAATATTTTGGTTCTGCCACTGCAGCTGTGTAGTATATAGTCGCCTATAGCGACAGTTTTTTTGGGCTATATCGTCGCTATAGCACAAAAAAACCGTCGTCATAGGCGATTGTGTACTACACAACTGTGTATATATATTTTTTTTCATATATATATATATATATATATATATATATATAGTATTCCTCCAAAAATATTATCAATAGTATTAAAACTCAGTGGTAGCTTGGGGGCGGGGGGAAATATATGTAAATCAACCGAGAAAATATTATCAATAAAATTTTAGTAACAAAAGTATTCCTCCAATCTACAATAATAAAATAGTGTTTATATTACCTAGCTAAACCTTAAAATTAACTAAAAATAAAAATAAGCCCAAATACTAATTGATGATGCACATAATAAACTTTGTACACACCTGTCAAGTAATAATAAATGAGGTAATTAAAGTAGGAAATAAGACAATAGTTAGAGTGGTTCGGTCAAGTTGACCTAGTCTACTTTTGAATGGCTCTAGTCGCCAGCACTTTATATTATATCAAGTGTGTTGGAAAGAGTATGGAGAGTACAAGCTTAAAGAGAAAGGAGAAGGGTACAAAAGTGAGTTTTTCCCAAGTGATGGTGAACGTACAATTTATAGTGACTCCGTGACTGTTTTGGAGTGAACATGTAGCCACTAAGTCACTACTTTAGTGGAGCTCCCAACCTCTTCCTAATGGGCAAGATGGTGGACGTGCTCTCCGTGAGATCAGGAGACATGGCTTGACCTCTCCCTTCATGATGTAGGCGTGCTCAATTAACCCAACCGTGACGGATCATATTTGTTGGGCTTGCCAGATTTCTTGAACTTGGGCCTATATTCCATATTGGGCTTACAAGATGGGCTAGATCCTTGAACTAGACCATCACTAATAGGCAAAAAAAAACAAATAGTTTAACTTTCTTTTAAGGGAAGTTTCTCATTTCATCAATTTCATTAATGAAATTTGTCATTTTACAAAATGAATTGTGATTAATAAAAAGCCTTGACCATAACGAATTCAAGACATGACCGTGTTTAAATATTGAAGGTTCAATTGGATTATGTATTTCCAAGAATTTAAAGTTTCTCTAATTAAATTGAATTGAATTTCCAATATAATTTGGTAATTATCTGCAACAATTAAGGGTTAATTGTAAATTATACCTCAAAGTATACACTCTTTTACCATTCGTACCCTGATGTTTAAACGCTCTCATCCCGCTACCTAAAGTAACATTAAGTAAGCATAACTGACCCTTTTGTAATTTTCGGCCAAAAAAATGGCCAGAACTGCAATGTGTTTCGGTGGAGATAGTATAGGTACGGTTTGACCATATATTTTAACATTTGACCGTATAAAATCAATTTAAAAATAATGTTATATTAATCATTTTCAAAAATACGTACCAATCATCTTCAAATACCCAAAAATAATGTAATTTCTTTTTTTCTCTTCTTCATCATCTTCCCCATCCACCATCAAACTCAAAAATTTCAAAATCCAAAATACTCAAATTATTCATGATACCCAAATCTAAAACACAAATTGGGGAAAAATCTAAATATGAAGCATGTTCCCTCTCTAAAATATGAAACCCAAATCTGAGGTATGTTGTGACGCCCCCAAAATAGGTATACAACACCTATTCTGAGTCACCAAATACATGGTACAAAAAAACCAAACTACAACTTCAATAATACAATTGTCGTGCAAAATACGACCACACATACTGTGAGTTTAAATACAAATATTGTCTGCTAGACAATATCCGCACTCAAATAAGTCCTCATTACAATTATTCAAACACTATTTTATAAAAATAGTGAGGACTGCTAAAAAATCTTTCTAGAACCATCGCTCCATACCCCGACTAGATCCTGCTATGTTCTCACCTCCTGAGAAGAAAAATGAAACAAAAAGGAAAAGGGTGAGCTCAACTAGCCCAGTAAAGAATATTATGACTAAGATAATATACAACAAATTATCATTAGTATTCAACAGGGAAAAATCTGATAGAATATAATCGACAACAAGTTTTAGATCAACAACTACAGCGGAAACAGCAAACCATTAGAAGAGTCAAGTAGAGAATGAATTCTACTATCTTCTAAGATTTAAAAGTCCATCATCAATATTTTATCCCTGTAACATCAATTAATAATCATCTTTAACCAAATATTCATCTTTGCACTACAGACCAAAGATATTCATTTGTATCACCAGTCAATCATGTTCATCTCAACACCTGTTCATCTTTGAACTACAGGCCAAAGATATTCATCAGGTAATCATACATCTTTGCACTACAGGCCAAAGATATTCAGTAGTATCATCATTTAGGACTGAGGATGATGAAAAATATTTTAAAGAAAACGAATCCAGTGAGACAGAAGGACAAATAGTAGGGATTCGTATAACAGTTTATCCAAGATCAATAATACTTCATAATAATCAATTGTGAAGCAGAATTCAAAAATAAAGATCAAAACATGGATACAATCAAAGATAGTAACCATAATAGACATCTTGGACAAAAAGGGAAAAATTTATTTTTCGGTGAATAGTGCCGTATTCGTGAATAGTGCCGTATACATGAATAGTGTCGTATACGTGAATAGTAACCCTGACACAAAAAGTTCTAAATTTGATAAAAAAAAACTCATATCAATATTTTAGCATAATGATATTGAAGAAAATAATATCATTTAAGAAGAAAATAATATCCCTTACCTCAAAATAACCGTACTTCTGATTGAATTTCAGGTATAGTGCTGACAGAAATTTGCACCGTATAGCAGCACTCAAAGTATACTCACAAGAATACGTTCGATAATATAGAGAGAGAAAGAGAAAAAAACTTATGAATTCTGGTGTGATTTTCAATTCTAACTTAGCCCTCTATTTATAGGAAAATGTTAGCACGCCGAAGTAGACTTGACCTGCAACCTGATGACTTTACTTGCTACTATTCCCACCCACCACATTTGAATAAAAATTTCAGCACATTTCTCACCAACCAAAAGTGGAGCCCACCAATTCTAGAATTTTCCACCAAAATGATAAATTCCGAAACTTCAACAATTTCTGAACCAGACATCTCGTAAAATTCATAATAAATCATACGTATATTTTTAAAGGTTCAAAATTTGTGGACATATACTCAACTTATATATGTATAACATATCCAAAAATTACCACGATCCAACAGTCGGATTAAAAATTATAACCCCCGCAAAATATCTCAAAAATCCTAATTTTTAATACCTCCATTCTAACAAAAATACTGATAAAAATCTCAACATTAACTCCTTCATTTTTAACCACAAAAATATATCCCTCATTTATATCCACATAAAATAAATATTTCCTTATCATATAAATCAATAATTAATTATTCACAAATAATATTACAGAATCACATTTATGACAACCAGGCCGTTCCCAGGAAAGAGGGGGCTTTCCAATAAGGATTTCTCCTTACTGGCGCGCAATTAGATAACCAAACCTCTCCTTAGACAGAACTTTCTAGACATTACCAATAATGTTATCTAATAATATTATTCAAATAATATGAATTATTGATCTGATAATGGAAAATACTGTGCAGCAACAATTATTGAAACAACAATAATATAAAATATCAACGCAGCAATTATTGAATCAATAAAATAAAATATTGAACAATAACTACTGTAACAATTATTGAGTAGTGCCTTCTTACGTAAGAATCAATAATTGGTGCAATATCGTGTGCTACTGTATTTTAACCACCGAGTATTCCAACAGTATTAACGGTAACAACTACGTCGTTTATTTATAAACAACTTATACTTGTCGTTTTCTTCATCCAATCGCTTTCCGTTATGGGGCCCACGCAAGGCTGCGCCATCGTACGAATATTCCTCGACAGCAAGAATATTCCACGACCAAACGAATATTCCCCGACAAAATGAATATTTTATAACTACTTGCTTATTTTACAAAATTTGCACATTTCACCCATAACCAAAGTATTATATCAAATTAACCCCTTATTATTCACAATAATATTTAGAGAAAATTTAATTTTATTCATTAATAAGTTGGGGTCTTACAACCTCCCCTCCTTATGAAATTTCGTCCTCGAAATTGACGTACGTACCTGGTGTTTCGAAAAGGTGGAGATACCTCACTTTCATTTCTGATTCTAACTCCCAGGTCATTTCTTCAATAGCATGGTTTCTCCACAAAACCTTAACTTGTGGTATAACATTCGTGCGTAAGACATGCTCTTTCCTATCCAAGATCTTAACAGGTACCTCCTCGTATGTTAAATCTTCAGCTATCTCGTTTGGTTCTAATTCAATAATGTGGTTCGGGTCTTTAACATATTTACGAAGCATAGATATGTAAAAAATATTATGAACACGAGACATACTTGGAGGTAATGCAAGTTTATAGGCCACATTTCCTATTCGCTCAAGAATCTCAAATGGACCAACAAATCTTGGATTGAGCTTTTCTCTCTTCCCAAATCTTGTAAGTCCCTTCCATAGTGCAACACGTAACAATACATGATCCCCAATATTAAATTCCACGTCCTTCCGATGAAGATCTGCATAACTCTTTTGTCATGCCGTTTGTATATGTTGTCGAATCGTTTGGATCTTCTCTGTAGTCATGCGTACCAACTCTGGCCCCAACAATGTTGCTTCACCCACCTCGTCCCAGCATACTAGAGAATGATATTTTCTTCCATACAACGCCTCGAATGGAGACACACCTATGCTCGCCTGATAACTGTTGTTATAAGAGAATTCCACCAACGGTAGGTACTTATCCCAACTCCCTTTGAGATCTAGGACACAGAGTCTTAATAGATCTTTAAGAGTTTGAATAGTCCTCTCTGATTGTCCGTCCGTTTGAGGATGGTATGCCGAACTGAATCGTAAATCCATGCCCATAGCTTTCTGCAAGCTAACCCAAAATCGTGAAGTGAATCTTGGGTCACGATCCGAAACTATGGATACTGGCATACCATGCAATCTCACAATCTCATTCACGAACATACTAGCAAGACGTTCAAGGGAATAAGTCTCACGTATAGGTAAGAAATGAGCAGACTTGGTTAATCTATCAACAATGACTCAAATCGCATCTATGCCTTGAGAAATCTTGGGAAGACCCGTAACAAAATCCATAGTAATGTGTTCCCACTTCCATTTCAGAATCTCAAGTGGTTGCAATGGATCCTTTGGTACTTGATGCTCCGCTTTTACACGTTGACAAGTTAAACACCTCGAGATAAACTCCGCGATCTCTCTTTTCATATTGCTCCACCAAAATGTATGTCGAAGATCGTGATACATTTTGATACTCATAGGATGGATTGCAAACGGTGTGTTGTGTGCCTCCATCATGATTCTATGCTTCAAGTCAAAATCATTAGGAAAACAAAGTCTGGAGTTGACTCGAAGTATTCCTTCTTCATCGATTCTTGCTTCTGGAATAGCACCTTCTTGCACTTTTTTCTTTATACGCATCAACTCCATGTCCGTAGCTTGAGCGGCTTTAACTTTATCAATTAAAGTCGGTTCTACTCGTATATTTGATATCATCATGTGGGTACTTGGAGCCTTCATCTCTATCCCCATCCTTTGCAAATCATACAAAATAGGCCATTGTGTTAACACCATTGCACTCGTACCCGCGTATGATCTTCTACTCAATGCGTCAGCTACTACGTTCGCTTTACCAGGATGATATTGGATGGTATGATCGTAATCTTTCAACAGCTCAAGCCAACGTCGTTGCCGCATGTTGAGTTCCTTTTGGGTGAAGAAATATTTGAGGCTTTTATGATCCGTATAGATCTCCACTTTCTCCCCATACAGGTTGTGTCTCCAAATCTTCAAGGCGAAAGCGACTGCTGCCAACTCCAAATCATGAGTAGGATAATTCCTCTCATATTCTTTGAGTTGTGGCGAGGCATAGGCTATGACTTTCCCATGTTGCATGAGAACACTTCCTAACCCTTTGCCTAAAGCATCGCTGTAGATAACAAATCCATCCGAACCAGATGGTATTGTCAGAACAGGTGCCGAAATGAGTCTTCTCTTGAGTTCTTGAAAACACTTCTCACAATCCTTGCTCCAACCGAATTTTGTATCCTTCCGAGTCAGCTGAGTTAACGGAGTAACGATTCTAGAAAATCCTTCCACGAATCTCCGATAATACCCAGCTAAGCCCAGAAAGCTACGTACTTCGGTCACCGACTTCGGTTGCTCCCAACTTTGTATGGCTTCAATCTTCGCCGGGTCGACAGATACTCCATGTTTTAACACCACGTGCCCAAGGAATGCTACTTCATCAAGCCAGAACTCACATTTCTTCAATTTGGCATATAGCTTGTTTTCACGAAGCCTTTGCAGTACCAGCTTCAAATGGCGCTCATGATCTTCACGGCTTTTGGAATAGATGAGGATGTCATCAATAAAGACAACAACGAATTGATCTAAATATTCTTTGAATACACGGTTCATCATATCCATGAAGGCAGCAAGAGCATTAGTCAATCCAAAAGACATGACTAAGAATTCATAATGCCCGTACCGAGTTTTAAAGGCAGTCTTTGGAATATCCTCAGTTTTAATCTTCAGCTGATGATATCCAGAACGAAGGTCGATCTTTGAAAAGAATTGTGCTCCTTGTAACTGGTCGAACAGGTCATCAATACGAGGTAACGGATACCTATTCTTGATGGTGACGTGGTTCAATTCCCTATAGTCGATACAAAGTCGCATACTCCCGTCTTTCTTCTTTACGAATAAAATAGGAGCACCCCAAGGAGATGTACTAGGACGAATAAAACCGATGTCTAATAACTCCTGTAATTGGACTTTTAACTCCTGAAGTTCAATAGGAGCCATTCGATATGGGGTTTTAAAAATGGGCTTTGTACCGGATTCAAAATCAATAAAGAATTCATCTTCACGTTCTGGGGGTAGACTGGGAAGTTCTTCAGGAAATACGTCAGGAAATTCACTAACAACAGAAATATTATTCAAATCTGACGTGTTTTTGTTCAAGTCCATTACATGGGCTATGAAAGCTTGACATCCGTTCTTCAATAAATGAATGGCTTTATGGCTTGATATGACAGCGATTGATTTTAGTGGTTTGGTTGCTTGAATTCGCATAACAGGTTGGTTAGGAATATGAAAACTAACAACCTTACGAAAACAATCAATTTTGGCATGATGAGTAGTTAACCAATCAATTCCTAAAATCACATCAAAAGCAAGTATCTTTAAAGAGATAAGGTCAACAGGTAATGTGATTGTACCAACTTGGATTAAGCAAGATTTATAAACTGTAGATGTAATGAAAGTTTCTCCTAACGGAGTCTCCACAAATAGGTCAAAGTCTAATTTCTCCGGAGTCAAGTTTAAACGTCGAGCATAAGCAGGAGAGATAAAAGAATGGGTAGAACCGGTATCTAATAAGGTATAAACTTCGCAAGAGTTTATGATTAGCTTACCCGTGATCACCTCGTTTGGGTTCCTCGCGTTTTGGGAAGTCACGACAAACGCCCTCCCAGGAACCACCGACTTTGACTTGTCCGGAACAGCCTTCGGAGTCACTATCCCTGTTGAACTTGGTTTCGCAACAAGACAATCTTTAGCTATATGACCTTCCTTTCCACAGTTATAACATACCTTGAATTGTTGTGGGTAGTTTGGGCTGATGTGTCCCTCCTTCCCGCATTTGTAACAAACGACCGGTGCTCGTTCTCCTCCCCTAAAAGCAGTTGATGTTTATCCTAACGTCTTCACGTTATCATTGTTGTACCTTCTCTTTTTGAAATCTCCTCCCGACTCGCTCCTTCTATTATCACGGCCACGATTACGACCAGAGTGGTTACCGCTTTTGTCCGAATGTTTTTCTCCCTGCTGATTTTCATTGCTTTGATGACTGCCGCCACCGCTATGACCCTGGTTGTGGTCCCTCGGTTACACATACTCATTATCTCGCTCTAATAATTGAGCCCTGTTTACAACATCTGAATATAAAGAAAATTTATGAGAGATAAGATATTGCCGAATCTCGGGTTTTAGACCTCTCAGAAACATCCTTGTCATTCGTTCCTCATTTTCGACCAAATGAGGTGCAAACCTGGATAACTCTGCAAACTTCACCTCGTACTGGGACACCGTCATGTTGTTTTGTTCTAGTCAGATAAACTCCACCTCCTTCATATGACGAATACTTTCAGGAAAGTACTTGTCATTGAACAGTTTCTGAAATGTTTCCCAGGACATGTTGAGTGCGTCAGGCTGGGTACGCTTCAAAGACTCCCACCAGTAGTCTGCCTCACCGCGGAACATAAAGGTGGCGAATGGAACCTTCTGTTCCTCCGTACATCCCAAGACATTGAATATCTTGGTAATTTGCTTGACCCACGTTTCCGCCATGATCGGATCCGGCTTTCCCTTAAATTCTGGTGGTCCCAATTCTTTGAACTGCTTGGTTGTGACAAGCCGCGCATTGCTAGCATTTCCACCCGTATTTTGTGCACGAGTCTCCCTCGTCTGATTTTGCATGAACTGCAAAAAACTTCTAAACATCCCATCATTCATCGTTTGCTCGGCAACGTTGTTTACAGGAGGAATATTTCCTTCCTGTTGCACATTCCCCTGGGTGGTGATCAAAGGTGTCTCCACGGTCTGATTCACTTCATTATTAACGTTCTCAGCTGCCATTCTAAAATACTGCCATAAAACAAGGATTAATAGTCATGTCATATATTATCCCTATACTCTGACCGACCAAATAAATACCAAATAAACTTAGTCAGATCATACTAGCGAAGGAATTCCCCGTCTCTCCCCTCCTAGTTCTTGTCTCACATCTCAGCCAGGGATCATATCCCTAAGCTCTGATACCAACTGTGACGCCCCCAAAATAGGTATACAACACCCATTCTGAGTCGCCAAATATATGGTACAAAAAAAGCAAACTACAACTTCAATAATACAATTGTCGTGCAAAATACGACCACACATACTGTGAGTTTAAATACAAATATTGTCTGCTAGACAATATTCGCACTCAAATAAGTCCTCATTACAATTATTCAAACACTATTTTATAAAAATAGTGAGGACTGCTAAAAAATCTTTCTAGAACCATCGCTCCATACCCTGACTAGATCCTGCTATGTTCTCACCTCCTGAGAAGAAAAATGGAACAAAAAGGAAAAGGGAGAGCTCAACTAGCCCAGTAAAGAATATTATGACTAAGATAATATACAACAAATTATCATTAGTATTTAACAGGGAAAAATCTGATAGAATATAATCGACAACAAGTTTTAGATCAACAACTACAGCGGAAACAGCAAACCATTAGAAGAGTCAAGTAGAAAATGAATTCTACTATCTTCTAAGATTTAAAAGTCCATCATCAATATTTTATCCCTGTAACATCAATTAATAATCATCTTTAACCAAATATTCATCTTTGCACTACAAGCCAAAGATATTCATTTGTATCACCAGTCAATCATGTTCATCTCAACACCTGTTCATCTTTGAACTACAGGCCAAAGATATTCATCAGGTAATCATACATCTTTACACTACAGGCCAAAGATATTCAGTAGTATCATCATTTAGGACTGAGGATGATGAAAAATATTTTAAAGAAAACGAATCCAGTGAGACAGAAGGACAAATAGTAGGGATTCGTATAACAGTTTATCCAAGATCAATAATACTTCATAATAATCAATTGTGAAGCAAAATTCAAAAATAAAGATCAAAACATGGATACAATCAAAGATAGTAACCATAATAGACATCTTGGACAAAAAGGGAAAAATTTATTTTTCGGTGAATAGTGCCGTATTCGTGAATAGTGCCGTATACGTGAATAGTGTCGTATACGTGAATAGTAACCCCGACACAAAAAGTTCTAAATTTGATAAAAAAAACTCATATCAATATTTTAGCATAAGGATATTGAAGAAAATAATATCATTTAAGAAGAAAATAATATCCCTTACCTCAAAATAACCGTACTTCTGATTGAATTTCGGGTATAGTACTGACAGAAATTTGCACCGTATAGCAGCACTCAAAGTATACTCACAAGAATACGCTCGATAATATAGAGAGAGAAAGAGAAAAAAAACTTATGAATTCTGGTGTGATTTTCAATTCTAACTTAGCCCTCTATTTATAGGAAAATGTTAGCACGCCGAAGCAGACTTGACCTGCAACCTAATGGCTTTACCTGCTACTATTCCCACCCACCACATTTGAATAAAAATTTCAGCACATTTCTCACCAACCAAAAGTGGGGCCCACCAATTCTAAAATTTTCCACTAAAATGATAAATTCTGAAACTTCAACAATTTCTGAACCAGTCATCTCGTAAAATTCATAATAAATCATACGTTCATTTTTAACGGTTCAAAATTTGTGGACATATACTCAACTTATATATGTATAACATATCCAAAAATTACCACGATCCAACGGTCGGATTAAAAATTATAACCCTCGCAAAATATCTCAAAAACCCTGATTTTTAATACCTCTATTCCGACAAAAATACTGATAAAAACCTCAACATTAACTCCTTCATTTTTAATCACAAAAATATATCCCTCATTTATATCCACATAAAATAAATATTTCCTTATCATATGAATCAATAATTAATTATTCACAAATAATATTACAGAATCACATTTATGACAACCAGGTCGTTCCCAGGAAAGAGGGGGCTTTCCAATAAAGATTTCTCCTTACTGGCGCGCAATTAGATGACCAAACCTCTCCTTAGACAGAACTTTCTAGACATTGTCAATAATGTTATCTAATAATATTATTCAAATAATATGAATTATTGATCTGATAATGGAAAATATTGTGCAACAACAATTATTGAAACAACAATAATATAAAATATCAACGCAGCAATTATTGAATCAATAAAATAAAATATTAAACAATAACTACTGTAACAATTATTGAGTAGTGCCTTCTTACGTAAGAATCAATAATTGGTGCAATACCGTGTGCTACTGTATTTTAACCACCGGGTATTCCAACAGTATTAACGGTAACAACTACGCCGTTTATTTATAAACAACTTATACTTTTCGTTTTCTTCATCCAATCGCTTTCCGTTATGGGGCCCACACAAGGCTGCGCCGTCGTACGAATATTCCCCGACAGCAAGAATATTCCACGACCAAACGAATATTCCCCGACAAAATGAATATTTTATAACCACTTGCTTATTTTACAAAATTTGCACATTTCACCCATAACCAAAGTATTATATCAAATTAATCCCTTATTATTCACAATAATATTTAGAGAAAATTTAATTTTATTCATTAATAAGTTGGGGTCTTACATATGTGTTCTATCAAAACTCCCAAAACCCAAATCTGAGGTATGTGTTCTATCAAAACTCCCAAAACCCAAATCATTGACGAAACCCAAATTTGAAATACAAATTGGGGAAGAAATCTAAATCTGAAGCATGTTCTCTATTTAAAACATGAAACCCAAATATGAAAACCATGTTATATCAAAAATCCCAAAACCTAAATCATTCATGAAACCCAAATCTGAAACACAAATGAGGGAAGAAATCCAAATCGGAAGCATGTTCTCTCTCTAAAATATGAAGTCCAAATCTGAAAATTATGTTCTATCAAAGGGTGAATTTACAAATTTCCAGCTTTGGGTTGTTGGCTCAAATTTGCATATTTGTAGGCTTAGGCTTGGTTCAGGAGGGCTGTTGTCACACGGGTCACGTCTGGTCCCAAATTTTTTGCCAAACTTTCGCCCTGTGATGGCCTGGTTGCCTCCTCAAACAGTCAGCCAACTCGCACAGTGCTGTCCGTCACACTGTTTGCACCAACAGAACACACACACACACCCTGTTTGTATGGTTTACTGTTTGGAACAAGTAATTAGCAAGCACACCCCCAACTGCCAAGAGGTTTGCACCAATAAGGTGCTACCAACAAAGGGGTGGAAGTTCTCCTAAAACTGCCCATGACTGATAACTACCAACATGTGTCATTAAGCTCTTAGCCACGTATCCTTAGGTCCCAGCTCATGTAATCTGATGTCTTGCCATTTTCCCACTAGCTGGTTGTTGCCATCAACTACTGCCAGGTCAGCTTACCCACCACAGGTAACTGCCTCAACTGCTGTCTAGCACCTTGCCCACTACTTGGTAACTGCCCACAACTGCCATGCATGATCTCCTAGTTGCTTCCCACTTGCTGACACGCTTGTCCCCCATATTTGTGCAATCTAGCGCCCCAAACTGGACCCCAACTGCTCCTTGACCCAGTCCAAGTCGCAGCCTAAGCCAACTATGCACGCCAGCCTGATCTGTTAGCCTACACGTGCATCAGCCTTGCATGCTGCTCCGCTCAGCATGACTAGCACTGTCTTGTGCATTGCCCAACACCTTTTGTTGTCACGCAGCCCAACGCCCTACATTGTTTGGCACCCCTCGTAGCCCAACTTGTGATGCTGTCTTTGCCACCAATTTAGTTTAGTCCCGCTGAGTCGGAAGTCATGAACTATTTTGGCACGCTAGGCTCCGCCTATGCCATGCCCACCTCATGTGTCACCCAAGCCACTCGTCCATTAGTTCTTAGTCTTAAGCCAACAGTATGCCTAGCTTATCCTTGAAATTACTTTGACATGCCAAGTTCAATGCTTAGCCATGCCCAACGTTCGCCCAGCAACGTTCTTGCTCGATCATGCCCCGCTCATAAACGAGTCTTTGATTCGATCCAAAGCCACAATCCGATGTTAGACATTGTTTTAAGGGAGCCCAACAATGTCTCAATGCCCAGCACGCCTCGCCTATGGCACTTGCCCATGGCCTCGGGTGACCTTCACGGAGCACCCCCCTTATTATAGCACTTATGAAAATTTCCAAAGTGCCAGCACTGGACATCATACCTGTCTGAAGAAGCATAATGTAAGTTGCCTAGAACTTATATTTTTCTGACATAGCCCATTTGCTGCACAATGACCTAACTTGCTGCCTAGTGTCGCACACTGCTGCACAACGCTGCTCATTGCTGCTCAAACGACTAAATATCAACTTGTTTGTCGACCAAGTGCGCCCAACGCCCTTGCCTGTCGCACACTGCCTACTGATTGCGCACATCGCCCTAGGCTGCCGTACACTGCCGCACGCATACGCCTTGCCACACACTGAGTGTCAAGTCTTGACTTGGCATGCTATCTAGGCGTCCCGCATGCCAAGTCCGTGTCAACCCATTAAAGGGCTAATAGCTGTCCACTATGGAGCCCATGGTCATGTCATCAAATTCCAGAAATTCGATGGAGAAGGTTGGTCTTGGTTCATAGATTTTGCATGCGCAAATTCATTGTTTTTGGAGAGCACCAAAAACAGTCAATTCTTCGAGGAGAAGGAGACCGAGACTCCATTGATGAACACCCAAAATTCGAAGGAGATAGAAAAGACCCATTTCGTGAGCTCAAATCCAAACTCAGTTATCTATCTTTCCTCTTTTTGCAAGGCGAGAAAAACACACTCTAGATCTTAAGGAATCCAACAATTTTAAGGGAGAAACAGAGTACCCAAATTGGGGTTTGGGTTTCAAATCCTTTTTTCCCGGATTGTATTTTAGTTGATAAATTTGATTATGTATTTTATTTTTGGGTAATTAGTTTGTTAATAACTTTATTTGATTTAATTAGTTTAATAAAGTAATTTATTTGACATAATTTAGTATGTTAATTATTTTATTTAGATTAATTAGTATGTTAATTATTTTATTTTGTGTTACTTATTTGAGTTAATTACTTTACTTTGTTGGTAAAGAAGTAATTATGTATGAATTTTTATACACATTTAATGTATTATCATTTTTTTCGTCTCTGTCTTTTTACTATTTTAATAAGTCAAATACATATTTATATGGTCAACTATATTTAAATATTAAATTATGACACGTGGTCATTTTCTGGCAAAAGAAATTAACCGAAAATTAGAAAAAGGGTCCATGGTTACTTAACGATACTTTGGGTAGCGGAATGGGAGCGTTTAAACATTGGGGTACAAATGTTAAAATGGTGTATATTCCGAAGTCTAATATGCAATTAACCCAACAATTAATGATCATGAATGTGAGCACTCTTTGCATTATTTAAAATACTTTAATTAAAGCTGTTAAATTTTGGAAGGTACCTTTGAAGTTGTTATGAGAGAGATCCAAGTGTTGAAGCAAAGTAAGGTTCCCAACTTGCTTAGATATGCTTCCAGTAAATATATTCTCCCGCAACGATAAGAACCGAAGTCCTTTGCATTTCCACAAGCTTAAAGGAATCTGACCGGTTAATTGATTCGTAGAAAGATCGAAAGCTTCAAGATTATGGAGATTAAAAGGAATAGGTAGGTTCCCAGAGAGTCTATTATCCCACAAATAAATAAGCTTCAAGGATGACATGTTGAAGATAGATGGTGGAACAGTCCCTGTTAGAGAGCTTTTCTCGATAGTCAACATCTCTAAATGTTTTAGATTTCCTATCTCCAGTGGTATCATTGAATCTGCACAGGTGTCAAAAACAAGACTAAGTTTCTTTATATACTTATATACATATACAAGGGAGCTGAACATGCGTAATAAGTAGTATATTTCATTTAACAAATAATTTACTTTATATATATTGTGTGTATGTATATATAAAGTAAATCATTTGTTAAAACGAATAACTAATAAATTTTTTTCCTTTTAATTTAATCTAAGTTTTAATGTTTAATTGTCTTTTATATTTATCAAAATATTCTACTTAAATTTTCATTTAAACAGATATTTGAGTTTTGTAATTAATTTCTTTTTACTTATTTTATATGGTTAAAATAAAACAAATTTATTTATAAAAGAATCTATTTTATTATTGTAAGGACGTATTTGCCCTTTTATTAGGAGATAAAATAATTGTGTGCCCTTATAAAACTTACATGACATGCACATATCTTACTAATTTTGACCAAAATTGGTTTTAGAAGGGCTGGTTTTGCGAAAAAATTAAAACATTAACTATGAAATTACAAAACTTAGAAGATTGGCGTCTATGTAACAATTAAGTGGATATATGAGGCGACAGTTTTGTAATTCGTATAGTCTTGCGATTATTTTGAGATAGAAAAAAAATTGCAGAGAGAGGAGATCAGATGGCAGCTAAAGATTCTCTCTTTTTCTAAAAACTTTTGACTTTAAATAATAGCTTGCATTTAAATTGTGTACTACAAACAACCTATATATTATACTTTGATGGTCGAAAAAGGAGATGAGACATTTGAGTTAAATGACATTACCTTTCCAGTTGTTCCCGCCAAGGTATAATTCCTTGAGCATGGTTAAGTTGCCGATTTCACGAGGTATGCTTCCGCTAAATCCGTTATAAGATAGTGATAGTACTTGGAGCTCCCTGCACTTGTATAAATTCGATGGAATTTGCCCACTAATGTTATTGAGGGAGAGAGAGAGGAACTCCAACTTAGGAAGATGATTGCAGATGTCCACTGGAAGACTACCAGATAGGTTATTACCTCCTAGTCCAATTTTTCTCAATGCAGATATATTGAAGATTGCAGCTGGTATAGAACCTGTAAAACTATTCTTAAACAAGTACAGGTACTGCAATTGTTCCAATTTCCCCAGCCATGACGGTATTTCTCCAGTGAAGTAGTTATATTGCAAATAAACTTCTTTTAGTCGACGCAAACCAGCCAATTCTTTTGGTAGAAAACCATGAAAACTGTTGGCACTGAGGTCGAGTGAAGTGAGGAATGAGAGGTTTCCATGATAAGGAGAAATGGTGCCCTTTAGACCCAAGTTGGAGATATTTAAGGCTGTGACTCTTTTGTGGCGAAGACCACAAGAGATGCCGAGCCATTTGCATGGTGAAGAATTGGCGGACCAGTTGTTTGCCAAGATGTTTTGAAGATCGAAGGTGATATGAGCTCTAAAGGCAAGAAGAGTAGAATGATCATCACTAATGGTGCTAGTAGTAGCTGAACCACAAGCAGCTAAGAATATGCAGATACATATTATAGAAATTAAGACAACAGAATGAGAGTAATTAGGTATCTCCATGATTATTAATTAGAGTACTTGGGTATATAATATATATATATACATATTAATTGATGAGATCAAGTCAAGTCGTTGATTTTGTTATATTAGTCGATCACATAATAATTAAGGGTCCAAAATTAATGGCAAGTGGGGGCAAGTGTCTCCTCCTTATTTTTTTGTTAATATAATAATTATTTTCAAAGTTCAAAAATCAACAATCAAGCCCTCGAACATTTTTTAGAAAAAATCATACTTTCGTTAGTCCGGGCAGGCCAATTTGATAGTCTCGGGCATGTTGTACGTTTTGGAATGACACTTGGTCAGACACTTGTCCCACACAGTTGTAAATTTTTACTTATTCGGACGATTAGCAAGCAAAGACTTTTTACGCGATAATTGTAATACCCGGTAAATAAAATAAAATAAAATAAAAATAAATATTGAATAAGAATAATTATTTTGTTTTAAATTATATTAATTGTATTTTATCTTTTATTTGGGTAAAATTAGTCATTTAAATTATGTGGGCTAATAAATATTAATAAGTAATAGATAATATTACGTGATTAAAATTTGGGCCTTAATATTAAATTAACCCAATTAGAAGTTTATTAGGGCAACTTAATTAATAAATAGCTAAACCTAATATTACTTCATTATACAAACTGAAAAAAAAAGAAAGAAGAAGAGGTGTCCGCTTAACCGAGGAAGAGAGAGTTGTGAATGTGAGATTTAATTAGCTTACTGAAGAAACAAAAGAGGTGTCTTCCTTTATTTTTGCTTTTCTGTATATCATTAGTTATGGGGTCATATCAATCTAATTGTGTAATCAATAGTATGAGGTATATGTATATGTGTCACTGTTTCACTATTTCGCATGGTAAGATATTGATATAAAACTCATGAGTTGAAAAAAAAAAGAAGAAGAAGAAGAGATTCATTATCATGAGTAAAAGCTATTGGAATAAAATAGAATGTATAGTGTGCGTGTGTGTGTGTGTGTGTGTGTGTGTGTGTGTGTGTGTGTGTGTGTGTGTGTATATATATATATATATATATATATATATATATATATTGAGATATTAAAGATATTGATTAGAAAATCAATTATAATTTAATTTGAGTTTTGTATTGTAAAATTGTTATAATTGAGGAAATTAATTTCATATTAATATAATTTATAATTAGTAGGTAACTTATAATTGTATTATTATTACTTTTAATTAGTTCGGACGGAGGGAGTTATAACGAATGAATCTATATTATATTATATAAATTATTTTTGGAACAGAAGTTAGTATGAATCTTGATGTACTTTGTATATAACGAACATGAAGCTCATATTATTTTATAATAGTAATATTAATAATAATAATAGTAATAACAAATCATGGAAAAGGAGAAATTATTAATTATGAATTTAATATACTGTTATTAATTTATTTATGTTAATTTGTGTAATTAGATCGGACGGAAGGAATTTAAAGAGTTATATTTGGAATATAAATTTTGGAGTATTAATAATTGATATAAAGCGATGATTAAAGGCATATTAAATAGATTATGAATTATTTTGGAATTATTAGTTTGGATTATTTTTAATTTGAGGTGAATATGTTTAGGTGGTGAATAACGTTTCGTATTTAACATCGTTAGCATTTGAGGGTAACATTTTGTGGAGTGTGCTATAAATGGTTTGGAAGTATTAAGTACGGATTCCGTACTCTTTCAGCGATACTCTTGTTAAATTTGATTTGTTCGTTTGTTTCTTTAGTTCGAATTTTGTTATGATTTAACATAATTGTTTCTTGTGAAATAAATATAATAGTTTCATTTTGGAGTTGATACACATGACTCATATTTGTACTCTTTGAATTAGGATATCATGTTTAGCTTTTATTTTTTATAATTGTAGAGCGGTACATGTTGTTACCTTCTTTTGAGACCTTGTGACTATAATTTGATTTGGTTCAGCATGTACATATAGAACCCTTTTGTTGGTATTATGTCGCATGTGTTGTGACATAGTATTTTTGTTGAAATATACCGTAGGGTATACCTGAGCTATAACCACCTGTGGGGGTACCACAGGCATATCGTCTTGGCATGAGAGACATGACACTTTCCGTAGCAGTGTGATTAGTCCACGACGTCTCCGTTTTGGGCTCCGAAGGAAGTGGGCCATTTGGTGTTTTGTTGTGGGAGGCGTATGGGTTAACCCTAATTTTCTATTCTGCGAATTGATGATGTTGTGCCAAACACACTATCCGATTTGCATACATTTGGATTCGCGGTCCAATGTGTGATTTGTCTGTGTGACATTATTTTGGTTGCCTGTGTGGCATCACTTGACTTGCCTGTGTGGCATCATTTGATTTGCATGTGTGGCATTGTTTTGATTTGCCTATTTGGCAATATTTTGACTTTCCTGTTTGGCAATGTATATTTCTGAGCTCAATCGGTATGAAATAACACCCAACCATTTGATTCAGCCTATTATTTCATTGTATTAATTTTATTTGTTTCTGTTTAGTTCAAGTCATTGAGTTAGTTACTTCAGTTCGTTATTTCTTTATTCTTTTATTGGTTTCGTCAATTATGTTGATTCAGCTATATTCTATTCAGATCTTTAGATATTATATTTTCGTTCGTATTTGCACTTGAGGCTTGTTCAGTATTTTGTCTCAGTTATTTTCGTATATCAGTTGTATATGTTTTGTATATCTATATCCGTACTGGGCAATTGGCTCATGTGACAACCCCAAAATAGGTCCATTCCACCCAACCCATTCTGAGTCGTCAAATACATGGTACAGAAAATAACTACAACTTTATTACAATAATTGTCGTGCAAAATACAACAACACATATGCTGTGAGTTTGGATACAAATATATACCAAATGTGACTCATGTTCCAACCGTGGACATCACCTCACAATAACACCTTACATAAAGGTATAGTCAAAAACTGTTTTAGAAATTAGAATCTTTGGGAAGTGCTCAAGGAAACCTTCGTACATGGGAGGCCACGCATCTAGGTTATGATAGATATCATATGGCCACAGAATTATCCTTGGTTGACCCAATAGACCCCAAAGAAAAACGAGAAGATTACTATCATATTCTTCCCAATGGTGAGTCTTCTCTTGACTTATCATTATCTCCACTGTCTCTAATTGAGAATTATACTTCAAACAAACACCAAGATTATATAGGTAGTGCCCATAGATATACTCAGCAAGTGGATGAGCACAACCCTGTCTTATGATGACACGAGATTGTATGTCATTAGACATCTTGTATGATAGTAACAAAACACCCTTCCAACGTCGGGTTCGCCTCACCCTATTTTCTTCACCAAATATAACTACTAAATGATGACCACCGTTCTATTCCCTTGTTACCCCCGCTCGACCCAGCTACACTCTTATTACCTGAAAGGAATTGTGAAGCAAAAGGGTGAGCACAACTAGCTCAGTAAAGAATATCATGACTAAAGATAATTCAATTATCAATAGCCTTCATCAACAATAAATCAGAGATTTAGAACATATGGTAAATGATAAAAATTTCAACCATAGTTGCAGCGGAACGAGCAATCCATTAGAAGAGTCAAATAGACTATAAAGTCTATTATCTTCTCCATGTTAAAAATCCACCAACAATGTTTTATCCCTGTAACATCAATCAACAATTCTGGTCCACAATCATAATCATAACTCATAATCATAACTGTAGTTCTAAATTCCTCTTCTCATCCAGGACGATGATAATTTTCATCACCTATCTTTACCTGAAACATCAAAGATCATGGTTGCACCAAATCACATTTCCTGTTCATAATCATACTAATAACTTCATCTTTGCACTACGTCCAAAGATATTCATTTGTATCACCAGTTGGTCATGTTTATCTCAACATCTGTTCATCTTTGCACTACTGGCCAAAGATATTCAACAACATGTCATCTTTGCACTACGGGCCAAAGATATTCATCAACAATTCATCTTTGCACTACAGGCCAAAGATATTCATCAATATTTCATCTTTGCACTACAGGCCAAAGATATTAATATCTCAAAGAAATATATAATCATTTCAGAATTTATATAAACAATAATTATAACCATGTTGATCAATTCACCTTTGCACTTAAGCTAAAGATATTCACTTATAAATTCAATGGTCATGATCATACCAGTCACAATTTAACTTTGCACTACAGGCCAAAGAGAACCCTAGTCATGATCATACCAATAATCTACCCATCTTTACACTCCAGTGAAAGAGAATTTCAACATCAGGGTTATAAAAATGTTATATATGATGATAAAAATAATATGATCAACATATAGTTTTAATCTCAAGAGTAATATTCGTAACTCATGAATAGTAAATCGTGAATAGTAACTCATGAATAGTAACCCCGACACAAAAAATAGAAATTCCACAATAAAATCCATACCAATATTTCGGTATAATGATATTGAAAGAATAACATTACTGAAATTTATAAACAATTTATTTTAATTGTTTACACTTTACTAATTAATACATTTAATCATCATAAAATGCCAACTCTTATAATTTTATCATCAATAACCAAAACCCTCATCAAAAATTTGCATATACCTCATATAGGATTCTCAAGCCATAAAATCCTATTTTCCTATTTTCTTTTTTCACAAAACATATTTAATTCATTTACTCATAACTAGACCATTTTTATGAAAAATATCAAATCAGTTCCAAAAATATTTTTTTTTTCTGGGATTTAGCATAATATAGTCCCATAGTGAACATATATTTTTCTCAGAATTTTTAAAACTCATTTACTATTTTTCATATGGCCAAAACCACCGAATATTTAGACATTTATCAAAAATTGTACTTTTGTCCAAAAATTCTGAAATTTACAGAGTATACTTCTATCATACACATGTACTCCCAATAAAAATTTCATCAATTTTGGAGTTAACCACAAGGAATTATAAGCGGTTACTTTTAAAATAGTCTTTTCCCGTAAGATTCATAACTCTTAATCTATACATCCAAAAATCACTATTTTTGGACACAATTAATAAAACTCATCAAAATATCATTTTAAATTTTTCCATAATTTTTGAAGATCAGAAAAATTACGAAACTGAAAATCATAACAACCCTTAAAATCCATTACTATCCCTTACCTCAAAAGAGCAGTACTTCTGACTGGATATCGGATATGATGCTGAAGAAAACTTGCACTAATGAATAGCAACTCACCAAGTATCTAAAAACTCATAAAATATGCTTCATAATATAGAGAGAGAAAGAGAGAAAGCTTATGTTTCTGGTGTGTTTTTCAATTCTAACTTAGCCCTCTATTTATAGGAAAATTTTGGTAGGTTTGACCTGCAACCTGATGGCTTTACCTGCTACTATTCCCACCCACCACATTTGAAATATAATTCAGCACATTTCTTCACCAACCACAAGTGGGGCCCACCAATTCTAGAATTTTCCACCAAAATGATAAACTCCGAAAATTCAACAATTTCTGAACCAGTAATCTCGTAAAATTCATAATAAATCATACGTTCATTTTTAACGGTTCAAAATTTGTGGGCATATACTCAACTTATATATGTATAACATATCCAAAAATTACCACGATCCAACGATCGGATTAAAAATTATAACCCCCGTAAAATATCTCAAAAACCCTGATTTTTAATACCTCCATTCCGACAAAAATACGGATAAAAATCTCAACATTAACTCCTTCATTTTTTAACCACAAAAATATATCCCTCGTTTATATCCACATAAAATAAATATTTCCTTATCATATGAATCAATAATTAATTATTCACAAATAATATTACAGAATCACATTTATGACAACCAGGCCGTTCCCAGGAAAGAGGGGGCTTTCCAATAAGAATTTCTCCTTACTGACGCGCAATTAGGTGACCAAACCTCTCCTTAGACAGAACTTTCTAGTCATTGCCAATAATGTTATCTAATAATATTATTCAAATAATATGAATTATTGATCTGATAATGAAAAATAATGTGCAGTGACAATTATTGAACAACAATAATATAAAATTTCAACGTAGCAATTATTGAATCAATAAAATAAAATATTGAACAGTAATTACTGTAACAATTATTGAGTAGTGCCTTCTTACGTAAGAATCAATAATTTCAAAAATACTATGCAATACCGTGTGCTACTGTGCAATAACGCGTATTACTGAATTTTTAACCACCGGGTATTCCAACAGTGTTAACGGTAACAACTACGCTGTTATTTGTAAAAACTCAAATTTGTCATTTTCTTCACCCGACAGTTATTCTGTTATGGGGCCCACAAATGGCTGCGCCGTCGTACGAATATTCCCCGACAGAAAGAATATTCCCCGACAATAATGATTATTTTATAACCACTTGCTTATTTTGAAAAAAAAATCATATTTCACTCATAACTTTAAACTTTTATCAATTTAACCATTTACTGAATAGTAATTATAAGAAAAATTGAATACTTTTATTTCATAAAATTCGGGGTCTTACAGCTCATGTTGTGTTTTTTCTTCCGACAAGTTTGAAGGGGTGATTCAGGACTAGTGTGATGAGAGTTTTGCCTTTGACCATTTAGGTTGATTAGAATTTTAAGTTTTGATTATTTTGACTCAATTTAGAGAATTGTACTTATTACTTTATTATTGGATCACCACTATTAATATTTTGAGGTTGTTAGTGCTCTGTTTATTTATTTTGAGATTTGTTGTGCTTTGCACGTGACCTCCCTTTCCTTTTCGGGAAAGGGCTGTTACAGCGATGGTATCAGAGCTTAGGTTCTTTCTTGTAGAATACCTATTTAGGTTTGACCTGTGAGTTATGGGTAAATCACTGGGTAGACGTAGGAGTTCGACTCAATTTTGTTCTCTGTTTGGTCGGTCTTGATTTTGACAAAGTGTCCTCCACTTTTCGAGTTGTAGTTGATTTGAGAAAGGTGAGATAATTTGTTAAGATTATCATTGTTATGCGTTGGAGCAATGATATTAGTTAATAATTGTGATTGAGTCATTGAGGTAAAAAATTCTACACTTTGTGCAGATAAGAAACGATCTTATATGAGATGCGCTTATGATATGAGTTTATATCAGCGAATATTTTATATTAAAGAATTATTTGGTAGAGTTATGTCAAGTATCAATTATTATGAGATCTTAGAATTTAGAATTTGATTTGATTTGGGTTATGTTTTAAATTTTGTTAAGTTTGTGGATAATTTGAGGTATGCGCATCGGTGGGATATTATGATAAAGTGAAAGCTATTAAATACAGAGGATCTCTTGTAATTTTGAGGAGTTGTAGAGGTTCGAGGTAATAAGATTAATCTTTTGGAGTAAATCAACTTTCCGGTTATTCTAGACTTTTTGGTTATTCTAGTAAGATATTAAAATTATTTGATATGAAATTTCTTTGTGATAGTAAGATGAGATTTTGAAAATTTGAAATTTGTTGAGTTAAGGTTTGCACTAAGAAAATGATTGATTTATTGAATGATTAGATATATATAATAAGCGATGAATCCAATATATCTTATGAGATTTTGAAAGCTATAGTTTGTTTATTCAGATAGTAGGATATATGGAGTTTGGTATGGTGATGGAGAGATCTTTGTAGTAGTATACTTTTGGTGTAATAATATTTGAGAACTATTTTGATTTGAGGTTATGATATTTTGAAACTCTTAAGGACTTAGGAGAATTGGTGATAAAGAGATATTAGTAGTATATTCTTTGGGGTAATATTATTTGATGAATAGTTCAAATTGAGGATGAGATATTTTGAAGCTCTTGAGGACTTGGGGAGAGTTGGTAATATAATTTGCATAGTTGTTTTGTTTATCTGATGTCTTTAGAGTTTTGTATGAATTTATGTAAAATAAAACAAAAATAATTTGTTAGATCTTTGTCATGTGTGGAATATAAACGTTTTACGAATTAAAGATAATTTTAAATATTTTGGGTATTCGAATCGTATTTAGATGAAGAAAATTGTTGTGATTTCGAATTATGTTCCGAAGAGTACGTTTACAAGAATTAAACTCAAAGATATTAGCGACGGCCCGCACCAACGGTGGATCATGTGATCTAATTTGATGCAGCGTGAAGAACCTTACCAAGGCTTGGCACGGTACGTAGCTGACGAATCTTTTACAAATACATTGATAATTACGTGGACCAAAGACTTATCCACGTTGATCGTTACAAATGGCGGCGCTACGTCGTAACTAAATTTTTTTTTGTAGCTTATTTGAATTTCGAGGACATAATTATTTTTAAGGGGTGAAAAATGTAATAACCTGTGACGCCCCCAAAATTAGGTATACATCACCCATCTTGGGTCGTCAGATACAAAGTACAGAATACGAATACAACTTACTAATACAACTGTCGTGTATAATACGACAACACATAAACTGTGAGTTTGAATACAAATATTATCTTCTAGAGAGTATTCATACTCAAAAGGAGTCCTCATTACATTTATTAACATACTATTACATAGAATAGTGAGGACTACTAACTAATACTATCATTCGAACCATCACTCCGTTCCCCGACTTGCCCCAGCTACGTTCTCATTTCCTGAAGAGAACAGTGAAAGAAAGGGTGAGCTCAACTAGCCCAGTAAGAAATATTATGACTAAGATAATGCAGAATAAATTATCATTAGCCTTCAACAATGTTAAACTGATAAAATATAATAGACATCAAGTTTAACTGTAGCGGAACAAGCAATCCATTAAAAGAGTCAAGTAGAAAATAAACTCTACTATCTTTTATGATTTAAAAAGTTTTTCAACACTGTGATCGCTGAGACTCAGCTTAATAAAATAATCCACATCATCGAATCACCCCTGCACTACGGCCAAGGATATTCGTGTATTCATTAATGGTCATGATCATGCCAACAACTGTCCATCAATGCACTACGGGCCAATGAGGACTTTTACCACATCATTTGTAACATTACGGTCATGATTATACCGAATAATCCCTGGTCATAATCATACCAAGTCCATCTATGCACTACAGGCCACAGATGACTTTCAACATTTTATAAACATGAGGATGATGACAATGATATAAGAATTCAATAAAACAAGTTCAAGAATTAATTTATCCAGGAATTAACAACGTCCAAATTGTCAACATGATACTGCATTGTGGAGTAAAATTCAAGAATGCTTAGAAGAATATTTTCTTGAAAAGATACTGGATGAAACGCAACTATCAAGGATATTCCACAAATTTCATGGAGTATAGAAGTCAAAACTTAACCAACTGAGTACAATAAAGAATGGAATAACAAAAGAAATCACCATGCATGCGATAGACCGCACAGACAGGTTATTCCAATAGAATAATAAATAATGGAACCAGGTCCGGCGTAAACGCACAGACAGGATATTCCGACAGAATAATAAATAATGGAACCAGGTCCGGTGTAAAACACACAGACAGGATGTTCCAACAGAATAATAACAAGACGGAACCAGGTCCGGTGTAAAACACACAGACAGGATGTTCCAACAGAATAATAATAAAAACGGAACCAGGTCCGGTGTAAAACACACAGACAGGATGTTCCAACAGAATAATAAACGGAACCAGGTCCGGTGTAAAACACACAGACAGGATGTTCCAACAGAATAATAGAAGAATGTCACCAAGTATAGGGTATATCCTCGTATACAGGTTATTCCAACAGAATAATAAGAAATGGAATAACAACAGTTCTCTTCATGAATAAGAAAGAATAACACCCCTTACCGTAAAAGAACTGGATATAAGAGTAGTGAAGTAGCAGAAAACTTTTCTTCTATCTCTATATAGTCTCTCTCTATAGTTTCTCTCTCTAGAGTTCAGTGAATTCGTAAGAAAATAATGAAGGAATGAGCTTCTATTTATAGGAAAATGGAATGCATAGTAACTAATCCATGAACGGTTCAGATTGATTACTTTAATCTGACGGTCCATATTTAAAGAAAAATCTTTTAAATAAAATATAATATATTCTATTTATAGAATAACTTTAATAAAGTATTCTGTTTTATATAAAAAGATGTTTCTGTTTTATTACGTTAATAATACGAATAAAACAAAACGTCATTATCGCTAAATAATTCATATTATTAACTGACAATAATGGAATCAAACTGAGTGACTTCTCACATAAGCATTAATAATTAATACCGTGTGGTACTATGCAACCACACGTATTACTGTACTTTTACTACCGAGTAGTTCAACAGTATCAACGGTAAAACTTCCGCCGTTATTTTCATAAAGTATTTTTGTCGTTTTCTCAATCCGACAATAATTCCGTTGTGGGGTCCACCAATAATTGTACCGTCGTACGGATATTCCCCGACAAAAAGAATATTCTCCGACCAATCGAATATAATATGACAACTTGCATACTTTGCAAAATTTATAAATACTACCCATAACTATTATATCAAATCCACACAATAATATAAAAAAAAATTATTTCGAGAAAAATTAAATATTTATTCATAAAATCTGGGGTCTCACAATCTCCCCTCCTTATGAAATTTCGCCCTCGAAATTTACGTACGTACTTGGTATGCCAAACATGTGAGGATACCTTGACTTCACTTTAAATTCTAACTCTTGAGGTATAACCTTTAAGCATCGAATATGATCCTTCTTATCCAAGATGTTAACACGTATCTCCTCATACGTTAAATATTTCGCTATCTCGTCCGGTTCTAAATTAATAATGCGGTTCGGGTCGTCCACATATTTACGTAACATCGATATGTAAAAAAAAAATGTTCTGAACACGCAACATACTTGGCGGTAAAACGAGTCTTTAGGCCACAGTTCCTACTTCATCGAGGATTTCAAATGGGCCAATTAAATCGAGAGTTGAGATTTCCTCTCTTCGTCGATTCTTGCTTCTAGAATAACGCTCTCTTGAACCTTCTTCTTCACATTTATCAGCTCTGAGTATGTAGCTTGAGCGGCTTTAACTTTATCGATTAAAGTCGATTTTAATCGTATATTCGTTATCTTCACGTGGGTTCGTATATTCGCACTTGTAACCGTATACGATCTTCTACACAACGCGTCAGCTACCACGTTCGCTTTTTCACGATATTATTGAATGGTACGATCGTAATATTCAACAGCTCGAGCCATAATACGTTCGTTTTAGTTGAAGAAATATTTGAGGGTTTAAGAAATGGGTTTTGTACTGGGGTCAATACAAAATTCAATTTTACGCTCTGGGGTAGGTTAAGAAGTCTTCAAGAATACGTCAATAAATTTATTAACAATAGAAATATCGTTCAAAACTGTGACCCTCATCCAAGACTTGGATAACACGTCACATTGATACCTATCAACTTGCCATCGTTATTTACAACGTCTCCTACGGAAAGTCTAGCTTCGGTGCATTCCACACCAGGAAGTCAACAACGAAAGGAACGGGGATTTTTACTTATGGCTTGATACGACAATGATTGACTTTAGTGATTTGGTTACTTGAATTCGCATAATAGGTTGGTTAGGAATATGAAAGCTAACAACCTTACGAAAAGCATGATGAGCAGTTAACCAATCGTTTCCAAAAATCACATCAAAGGCAAGTATTTTCAAAGAGATAAGATCGACAGGTAACGTGAAAGTGTTGATTTGAACAAGATTTATAAATAGTGGAGGTAATGAAGATTTCTCCCAATTGACTTTAAACAGACATATCAAAGTCTAAGTTCTCCGGAGTTAACTTCAAACATTGAACATAACTAGGTGAAATAAAAGAGTGAGTAGAACCGGTATCGAATAAGGTACAAACTTCGCAAGGGTTTATGATTAGCTTACCCGCGATAACTTCATTTGGGTTCCTCACTTGTTGGGAAGTCATGACAACCGCTCTCCCTTGAACTACCCGGCTTTGACTTGTCTGGGGTAGCATTTGATGTCGTCTCTATCGTTGGAATTGACTTTAATATAGGGCATATTCCACCCTCAACTGCTTCATCGTACTCCTGCTTCATGATCTGAATCATCAATCTTCGATCCATATCGAGTTCAGATTGACCGCTCTGTACAGGGTAATTCAAAACTCGATGTTGGGTTCTCCCAATTGCTGTCCAAAAAGAGAAATGTATATCATCTATTTTAGCCTTTTTGGATCGGACATCTCTTTCTACAATATCAACACGTCGTGCGGCTTTTACCCACGCATCCTGCATTCTCACTCGTTCAGTTGTTTCTTCTTTCAGCTGATCCTTGATATTTGAATTCTCAGATTCCAACTTTAATATCTTACACTCTGCCAAAGCGTGATTTTGTTCGAGCATCACATATCGGGTAACACAATTTTGAATCGTTACATCTCTTTGCTCAACGACTGCCTGCCGTTCTTCAGCCTGCTCTTCTAACTCATGAACACGATTTTGTAATTCTAAGTTTTGATCATAGATTTCTTCTAACCAATTCTCCTCAGATTCCTCTTCTTCCTCTTCTTCCTCACTCTCAGCTGATACCTCTGCCACTAGCTCGGGTGCAACTATTAGTTCTTCACTTACCACGTAGATATCTCTAATTTCTTCTTCGCCTGATATTACATTATCTTGGTTGGTTATTAGAGGTGTCACGGTCTCACTCACTCCATTGTTGACATTTTCAGCTGCCATTTTTAAATAATGCCACAAAACAAGGGTTAATTAACATATAACATATTATCCATCTACTTTGACCGACCAATTAAATACCAAATAAACTTAGGTAGGTCATACTAGCGAAGGAATTCCCCGTCTCTCCCCTCCTAGTTCTATTCTCACATCCTAGCCAGGGATCATATCCCTAAGCTCTGATACCAACTGTGACGCCCCCAAATTTAGGTATACATCACCCATCTTAGGTCGCCAGATACATGGTTTAGAATTCAAATACATCTTACTAATATAACTGTCGTGTACAACACGACAAAACATAAACTGAGAGTTTGAATACAAATATTGTCTACTAGAGATTATACAAACTCAAAAGGTGTCCTCATTACAATTATTATCACACTATTTCACAGAATAGTGAGGACTACTAATGCTATTCTCTGGACCATCACTCCATTCCCCGACTCGTCCCACCTATATTCTCATTTCCTGAAGAGAACAATGAAAGCAAAAGGGTGAGCTCAACTAGCCCAGTAAGAAATATTATGACTAAGATAATGCATAATAAATTATCATTAGTCTCCAACAATGTTAAACTGATAAAATATAATAGACATCAAGCTTAACTGCAGCGGAACAAGCAATTCATTAAAAGAGTCAAGTAGAAAATAAAATCTACTATCTTTTATGATTTAAAAGGTTTTTCATGACTTTTATCGTTGGGACTCGTCTTAATAAATAATCCACATCATCGAATCACCCCTGCACTACGGCCAAGGATATTCGTGTATTCATTAATGGTCATGATCATGCCAACAACTGTCCATCAATGCACTACGGGCCAATGAGGACTTTTACCACATCATTTGTAACATTACGGTCATGATTATACCGAATAATCCCTGGTCATAATCATACCAAGTCCATCTATGCACTACAGGCCACAGATGACTTTCAACATTTTATAAACATGAGGATGATGACAATGATATAAGAATTCAATAAAACAAGTTCAAGAATTAATTTATCCAGGAATTAACAACGTCCAAATTGTCAACATGATACTGCATTGTGGAGTAAAATTCAAGAATGCTTAGAAGAATATTTTCTTGAAAAGATACTGGATGAAACGCAACTATCAAGGATATTCCACAAATTTCATGGAGTATAGAAGTCAAAACTTAACCAACTGAGTACAATAAAGAATGGAATAACAAAAGAAATCACCATGCATGCGATAGACCGCACAGACAGGTTATTCCAATAGAATAATAAATAATGGAACCAGGTCCGGCGTAAACGCACAGACAGGATATTCCGACAGAATAATAAATAATGGAACCAGGTCCGGTGTAAAACACACAGACAGGATGTTCCAACAGAATAATAACAAGACGGAACCAGGTCCGGTGTAAAACACACAGACAGGATGTTCCAACAGAATAATAATAAAAACGGAACCAGGTCCGGTGTAAAACACACAGACAGGATGTTCCAACAGAATAATAAACGGAACCAGGTCCGGTGTAAAACACACAGACAGGATGTTCCAACAGAATAATAGAAGAATGTCACCAAGTATAGGGTATATCCTCGTATACAGGTTATTCCAACAGAATAATAAGAAATGGAATAACAACAGTTCTCTTCATGAATAAGAAAGAATAACACCCCTTACCGTAAAAGAACTGGATATAAGAGTAGTGAAGTAGCAGAAAACTTTTCTTCTATCTCTATATAGTCTCTCTCTATAGTTTCTCTCTCTAGAGTTCAGTGAATTCGTAAGAAAATAATGAAGGAATGAGCTTCTATTTATAGGAAAATGGAATGCATAGTAACTAATCCATGAACGGTTCAGATTGATTACTTTAATCTGACGGTCCATATTTAAAGAAAAATCTTTTAAATAAAATATAATATATTCTATTTATAGAATAACTTTAATAAAGTATTCTGTTTTATATAAAAAGATGTTTCTGTTTTATTACGTTAATAATACGAATAAAACAAAACGTCATTATCGCTAAATAATTCATATTATTAACTGACAATAATGGAATCAAACTGAGTGACTTCTCACATAAGCATTAATAATTAATACCGTGTGGTACTATGCAACCACACGTATTACTGTACTTTTACTACCGAGTAGTTCAACAGTATCAACGGTAAAACTTCCGCCGTTATTTTCATAAAGTATTTTTGTTGTTTTCTCAATCCGACAATAATTCCGTTGTGGGGTCCACCAATAATTGTACCGTCGTACGGATATTCCCCGACAAAAAGAATATTCTCCGACCAATCGAATATAATATGACAACTTGCATACTTTGCAAAATTTATAAATACTACCCATAACTATTATATCAAATCCACACAATAATATAAAAAAAAATTATTTCGAGAAAAATTAAATATTTATTCATAAAATCTGGGGTCTCACATAACCCATATTTTTTTAAAAATTAAATATTAATTGATTTTATCTTATACAATTGTATTTAAATGGGAAAAGGTAAATAATTTTGTTTCCCTCTTTTCTTCCTTGTTTTGTTTGGAAAATTAAATTCTTTTAGTAGATACTTAAATAACTGATTAAATTAAAATTGAGGAAGATAATTCCTTTTGTTAAGTCTTGTGCTAAAATCATTCGAAGCGGGAAGCTACTTGGGAGATAGAAGAGTCTATTCGAGCGGAGTATCCACATCTTTTGATAATTAGGTATGTTCATTCTTTTGATTCCGGGGACGGAATCTTTTTTAAGGGGTAGGTGATGTAATACCCGGTAAAAAAATAAAATAAAAGAAAAATAAATATTGAATAAGAACAATTATTTTGTTTTAAATTATATTAATTGTACTTTATCTTTTATTTGGGTCAAACTAGTCATTTAAATTGTGTGGGCTAATAAATATTAATAAGTAATAGATAATATTATGTGATTAAAATTTGGGCCTTAATATTAAATTAACCCAATTAGAAGTTTATTAGGGCAACTTAATTAATAAATAGCTAAACCTAATATTACTTCATTACACAAACTGAAAAAAAAAAAAGAAGAGGTGGCCGCTTAACCGAGGAAGAGAGAGTTATGATTGTGAGATTTAATTAGCTTGCTGAAGAAACAAAAGAGGTGCCTTCCTTTCTTTTTGCTTTTCTGTATATCATTAGTTATGGGGTCATATCAATCTAATTGTGTAATCAATAGTATGGGGTATATGTATATGTATCACTGTTTCACTATTTCACATGGTAAGAGATTGATATAAAGCTCATGTGTTGAAAAAAAAAAGAAAAAAAAAGAAGAGATTCATTATCATGAGTAAAAGCTATTGGAATAAAACAGGATATATAGTGTGCGTGTGTGTATATATATATATATATATATATATATATATATTGAGATATTAAGGATATTGATTGGGTAAATAAAAAGGGAAATGATTAGAAAATCAATTATAATTTAATTTGGGTTTGTATTGTAAAATTGTTGTAATTGAGGAAATTAATTTCATATTAATATAATTTATAATTAGTAGGTAACTTATAATTGTATTATTACTACTTTTAATTAGTTCGGACGGAAGGAGTAATAAAGAATGAATCTATATTATATTATATATATTATTTTTGAAACAGAAGTTAGTATGAATCTTGGTGTACTTTGTATATAACGAACATGAAGCTCATATTATTTTATAATAGTAATATTAATAATAATAATAGTAATAACAAATCATAGAAAAGGGGAAATTATTAATTATGAATTTAATATACTGTTATTAATTTATTTATGTTAATTTGTGTAATTAGATCGAACGGAAGGAATTTAAAGAGTTATATTTGGAATATAAATTTTGGAGTATTAATAATTGATATAAAGCGATGATTAAAGGCATATTAAATAGATTATGAATTATTTTAGAATTATTAGTTTGGATTATTTTTAATTTGAGGTGAATATGTTTAGGTGGTGAATAACGTTTCGTATTTGATATCATTGGCATTTGAGGGTAACATTTTGTGGAGTGTGCTATAAATGGTTTGGAAGTATCAGGTACGGATTCCGTACTCTTTCAGCGATACTCTTGTTAAATTTGATTTGTTTGTTTGTTTCTTTATTTCGAATTTTGTTATGATTTCACATAATTATTTCTTGTGAAATAAATATATTAATTTCATTTTGGAGTTGATACACATGACTCATATTTGTACTCTTTGAATTAGGATATCATGTTTAGTATTTATTTTTAATAATTGTAGAGCGGTACATGTTGTTACCTTCTTTTGAGACCTTGTGACTATAATTTGATTTGGTTCAGCATGTACATATAGAACTCTTTTGTTGGTATTATGTCGCATGTGTTGTGACATAATATTTTTGTTGAAATATACCTTAGGGTATACCTGAACTATAACCACCTGCGGGGGTACCACATGCATGTCGTCTTGGCACGAGAGACATGACACTTTCCATGGCAGTGTGATTAGTCCACGACTTCTCCGTTTTGGGCTCCGGAGGAAGTGGGCCATTTGGTGTTTTGTTGTGAGAGGCGTATGGGTTAACCTTAGTTTTTTGTTCTGCGGATTAGTGATGTTGTGCCAAACACACTATCCAATTTGTATACATTTGGATTCGCGGTCCAATGTATGATTTGCCTGTGTGACATTATTTTGGTTGTACGTGTGGCATCACTTGACTTGCCTGTGTGGAATCATTTGATTTGCCTGTGTGGCATTGTTTTGATTTGCCTATGTGGCATTATTTTGACTTGCCTGTGTGGCAATCTTTATTTTTGAGCTCATTCAGTATGAAATAACACCCAACCATTTGATTCAGCCTATTATTTCATTGTATTAATTTTATTTGTTTCTGTTCAGTTCAAGTCATTGAGTTAGTTACTTCAGTTCGTTATTTCTTTATTCTTTTATTGGTTTTGTCAATTATGTTGATTCAGCTATATTCCATTCAGATCTTTATATATTATATTTTCATCCATATTTGTACTTGAGGCTTGTTCAGTATTTTGTCTCAGTTGTTTTCGTATATCAGTTGTATATGTTTGGTATATCTGTATCCGTACTGGGCAATTGGCTCATGCTGTGTTTTTCTTCCGGCAGGTTTGCGGGGGTGATTCAGGGCTAGTGTGATGAGAGTTTTGCCTTTGACCATTTAGGTTGATTAGAATTTTATATTTTGATTATTTTGACTCAATTTGGAGAATTATACTTATTACTTTATTATTGGATCACCACTATAAATATTTTGATGTTGTTAGTGCTCTTTTTATTTATTTTGAGATTTGTTATGCTTTGCACGTGACCTCCCTTTCCTTTTCGGGAATAGGGTGTTACAGAGATGGTATCAGAGCCTAGGTTCTTTCTTGTAGAAAACCTATTTAGTTTTGACCTGTGAGTTATGGGTAAATCACTGGGCAGACGTAGGTGTTCGACTCGATTTTGTTCTCTGTTTGGTCGGTCTTGATTTTGACAAAGTGTCCTCCACTTTTCGAGTTGTAGTTGATTTGAGAAAGGTGAGATAATTTGTTAAGATTATCATTGTTATGCGTTGGAGCAATGATATTAGTTAATAATTGTGATTGAGTCATTGAGGTGAATAAATCTATACTTTGTGCAGATAAGAAACGATCTTATATGAGATGCGCTTATGATATGAGTACTTATATCACCGAATATTTTATATTAAAGAATTATTTGTTAGAGTTATGTCAGGTATCAATTATTATGAGATCTTAGAATTTAGAATTTGATTTGATTTGGGTTATGTTTTAAATTTTGTTAAGTTTGTGGATAATTTGATGTATGCGTATCGGTGGGATATTATGATAAAGTGAAAGCTATTAAATACAGAGGATCTCTTGTAATTTTGAGGAGTTGTAGAGGTTCGAGGTAATAAGATTAATCTTTTGGAGTAAATCAACTTTCCGGTTATTCTAGACTTTTTGGTTATTCTAGTAAGATATTAAAATTATTTGATATGAAATTTCTTTGTGATAGTAAGATGAGATTTTGAAAATTTGAAATTTGTTGAGTTAAGGTTTGAACTAAGAGAATAATTGATTTATTGAATGATTAGATATATATAATAAGCGATGAATCCAATATATCTTAAGAGATTTTGAAAGCTATAGTTTTCTTATTCAGATAGTAGGATATATGGAGTTTGGTATGGTGATGGAGAGATCTTTGTAGTAGTATACTTTTGGTGTAATAATATTTGAGAACTATTTTGATTTGAGGTTATGATATTTTGAAACTCTTAAGGACTTAGGAGAGTTGGTGATAAAGAGATATTAGTAGTATATTCTTTGGGGTAATATTATTTGATGAATAGTTCAAATTGAGGATGAGATATTTTGAAGCTCTTGAGGACTTGGGGAGAATTGGTAATATAGTTTGCATAGTTATTTTGTTTATCTGATGTCTTTAGAGTTTTGTATGAATTTATGTAAAATAAAACAAAAATAATTTGTTAGATCTTTGTCATGTGTGGAATATAAACGTTTTACGAATTAAAGATAATTTTAAATATTTTGGGTATTCGAATCGTATTTAGATGAAGAAAATATTTTGGGGTATATGTATATGTATCACTGTTTCACTATTTCACATGGTAAGAGATTGATATAAAGCTCATGTGTTGAAAAAAAAAAGAAAAAAAAAGAAGAGATTCATTATCATGAGTAAAAGCTATTGGAATAAAACAGGATATATAGTGTGCGTGTGTGTATATATATATATATATATATATATATATATATATATATATATATATATATATATATTGAGATATTAAGGATATTGATTGGGTAAATAAAAAGGGAAATGATTAGAAAATCAATTATAATTTAATTTGGGTTCGTATTGTAAAATTGTTGTAATTGAGGAAATTAATTTCATATTAATATAATTTATAATCAGTAGGTAACTTATATTTGTATTATTATTACTTTTAATTAGTTCGGACGGAGGGAGTAATAAAGAATGAATCTATATTATATATTATATATATTATTTTTGGAACAGAAGTTAGTATGAATCTTGGTGTACTTTGTATATAACGAACATGAAGCTCATGTTATTTTATAATAGTAATATTATTAATAATAATAGTAATAACAAATCATGGAAAAGGGGAAATTATTAATTATGAATTTAATATACTGTTATTAATTTATTTATGTTAATTTGTGTAATTAGATCGGGCGAAAGGAATTTAAAGAGTTATATTTGGAATATAAATTTTGGAATATTAATAATTGATATAAAGCGATGATTAAAGGCATATTAAATAGATTATGAATTATTTTAGAATTATTAGTTTGGATTATTTTTAATTTGAGGTGAATATGTTTAAGTGGTGAATAACATTTCGTATTTGATATCATTGGCATTTGAGGGTAACATTTTGTGGAGTGTGCTATAAATGGTTTGGAAGTATCAGGTACAGATTCCGTACTCTTTCAGCGATACTCTTGTTAAATTTGATTTGTTCGTTTGTTTCTTTTTTTCGAATTTTGTTATGATTTCACATAATTATTTCTTGTGAAATAAATATATTAATTTCATTTTGGAGTTGATACACATGACTCATATTTGTACTCTTTGAATTAGGATATCATGTTTAGTATTTATTTTGATAATTGTAGAGCGATACATGTTGCTACCTTCTTTTGAGACATTGTGACTATAATTTGATTTGATTCAGCATGTACATATAGAACCTTTTTGTTGGTATTATGTCGCATGTGTTGTGACATAGTATTTTTGTTGAAATATACCGTAGGGTATACCTGAGTTATAACCACCTGTGGGAGTACCACAGGCATGTCGTCTTGGCACGAGAGACATGACATTTTTCGTGGCGGTGTGATTAGTCCACGACGTCTCCGTTTTGGGCTCCGGAGGAAGTGGGCCATTTGGTGTTTTGTTGTGGGAGGCGTATGGGTTTACCCTAGTTTTCTGTTCTGCGGATTGGTGATGTTGTGCCAAACACAATATCCGATTTGCATACATTTGGATTCGCGGTCCAATGTGTGATTTGTCTGTGTGGCATTATTTTGGTTGCCTGTGTAGCATCACTTGACTTGCCTGTGTGGCATCATTTGATTTTCCTGTGTGGCATTGTTTTGATTTGCCAATGTGGCATTATTTTGACTTGCCTGTGTGGCATGTATATTTCTGAGTTCATTTGGTATGAAATAACACCCAACCTTTTGATTCAGTCTATTATTTCATTGTATTAATTTTATTTGCTATATTCCATTCAGATCTTTATATATTATATTTTCGTTCGTATTTGCACTTGAGGCTTGTTCAGTATTTTGTCTCAGTTATTTTCGTATATCAGTTGTATATGTTTTGTATATCTGTATCCGTATTGGACAATTGACTCATGCTATGTTTTTCTTTCGGCAGGTTTGCACGGGTGATTCAGGGCTAGTGTGATGAGAGTTTTGCCTTTGACCATTTAGGTTGATTAGAATTTTAATTTTTGATTATTTTGACTCAGTTTGGAGAATTGTACTTATTACTTTATTATTGGAACACCACTATTAATATTTTGAGATTGTTAATGCTCTGTTTATTTATTTTGAGATTTGTTGTGCTTTGCACGTAACCTCCCTTTCTTTTTCGGGAAGGGGGTGTTACAATAATTGACACTTTATGTGTTAAGATTCATTATAATTTATTCCCATAGTCTTTAAAAAGATGAATAAAGTATCATTTCTATACATATTAAGAAAAATAAAAGTAAATAAAAGACAATAAATTTTTTTGAATTTATTCTTAGTAGCCCCATAATATTACATAAAATGATGAGTACTTTTAGTTTTTATACGGCAAAACTAAGTATTATCCCACTATAGTTGCAACTTTTATTTATAACACCGCTGAATTTTTAATTTTTAAAATTATCTCATTAAACTAATTAAGATATTAAAATTAAACCATTCTGTTAAAAAAAATGAACGGTCATTAACTTATTCACGCGTGAAATTAAAAAGAAAAGATAAAAGAAAGAACCAATGACATGCTAAATTTGACTGAACAATAATAAAAAACAAACATAAATATCAACATTCTCATCCATCGGTCTTCTTCTTCTCCCCCTACCATAACCGTTCTCACCTCCATGAACACCATCACCTCCGACTACCATCTTTGATCATCTACAGTATAAAAGTTATTTTGCCTCTAACATCGATCAACCTCCATCTAGCTACCAGCTAACTGTTAGTAAAAAAGTCGTTCCACCAAAGTCACATAATACCTAACTTAGAAAGAGAAAAAAACCTTCAAAAATCTACCCAAAACGTAACTCTGTAATTACTTTAAATCTTCAACAAAAATCAAAAGTTGATTTCAAATCCGCCGTGAAAATATCCTCCAAAACTAGATTTCACTATTTCTGAAAAAACTCGTGAAATTACTTTTACAATTACAAAACCCACTTTTGATTTTGGTTCATGTTGGGTCATGATATTTCACATATTGGGCCGAGTGGATTGGGCTTACTTATTTGATTAGTCCATTGAGTTTTCTCTATTGGGTCTTAAAGATAATGGGCCTAGTCATCATCTTATTCCTGTTAAATCCTTATAAGATCGGGTCGGATCAGTGGGTTGACCCACTAGATCTTTTAATATCTCTGTCTTTGACTTGTAATGATGAGGGAGGAAAGTTGTTGACCAAAAGTCTACAGATCATTAATGTGGATGGGATTATAGCCGGCCGACGGTATACACAGTGGAAAAAAAAGTGACAACTTGTATGCAGTCGGCAGAGATCACTGAGGAGTGGGGGTTGTGTCAGATGGTAGTGGATGGCACGGTAAACCGGGTAAGAGAGTATAACCTAGTAAGGAAGTCTTCAAAAAAAAGGTACACACATACATACAACTGATATTTTTCTCTATCAAGACACTAGATATTTTTATCCTCCATTGTTGACCTTATGATCGCCCGTACTGGCTCTCACGCCGGAGTTATCTCCCGACAGTCAAGCCGTTAAGCTTTTGGTGTTGACTTGTTGAACTGTGCGGGATCAGGACGTCTTACGTGATTGGGACGTGGCAAAAGATCTTGGCGTTAACATTGGCGCTAGAAGGAGGGCAGTTCTAGTGTCTTATAATTTACAATCACAACTTTCATTTGTTCTACGTCGGATAAGATGGTGAAGAGTAGAGTAGGTACACCGAAAGGACAGCCGAGGACTGTGTGCTCAACTGTCCAACACATTTCTGCCAAGGATCGTCTGGGTCCTGTGAAGAGTGCTCATAAGAGTGAGAGCACTGCTTCCAAGCATGTTTCCAAGGGTTCTCGTTTGAGAGCTCATGGTGGTACCAGACGGAGGTTGGTGTTTACAGATGATAAAGGCCGAGACCAAGATCGAAGGCAAGTGGAGGGTTCTCCGCCTAGAACCCATCACCGAAGTGGTCGAGATGATAAAGCTACCAAGTTGGTGAAGATGGCAGAAGAGGCGGATAAAGCTTTGGAGGTTCTTCTAAAGCAAAGGGAAGATATAGTTGTGCAGATGCTTCGGATAGCCAATCTGAAGGACGAGGCATCCACTTATGTCCAGTCCGAGAGGCGTAGTAGGCATAAGGATGTACAACGACGAAAGGGGAAAGAGCCAGAACATTCTGTACATGTGTCTTGGGACCGTTCTCATGATCGAAGGAGATCGAGGAGCAGAACTCCTAAATGTAGGGTTTCGGCACAGAAACGCACAGCGGAAATTAAAATTTTAAAGCAATTTCCGAAACCCTAAAACAGGATCCATGCGAAAAATCAATTAATTAAGAGGTTTAGAGATTATACCGATTATGAAAACGAGAGTCTGAAATCGACTGCGCCTCGAATCTCCAACGCAATACAAACCGACTGCGTCTCTACGGTATCCACACGAACGCTCCGCGAATCGTCTTACGATCTGCAGAAGAAGGAATCGCGGTACTAGCCACCAAGGATGAGGATTTTCGGAACTATTTTCTCTAGTCTCTCTCTAAGAGCGGCTAGGGTTTTTGTTTTTGTTTTTTTTTTTTTTTGACGTAAAACCTAAAGTCTGATATACATCATATATATAGCAGTCAGGAGGAATTAATCAAAACCTAATATTATTAAAATCCGAATTTATATATATCTTAATTAAGTCTTACTTAATTAATATACCTATATATAAATTATCCTATTAATTTAAATTCGTAATTTAAAATTATATCAATCATATTGACATATTTAAATCTTTACAATTTAAATTAATTTCCTTTTAATTACGTTCTTTGTGTGTGACCCTATAGGTTATTATTACGTTGGCAATAACCTTAAAATCATATTATAAAGTTATAAACAGTGAGCGGCATCTAGTAATGCATCACTGCTACCCAAGTAATAATAAGATCGATGATTCGATGCAACCTTTTCGTGACCAATGTTTCAATGTAATTTAATCCTTTTAACCTTAATATCCTAGATTAAACTCGAGTCATGGAATGTGTCATACTCTTCATAATTTAATCTGAGTTTTCTTGATCAATGAGTAGACTATATGAAACAAATCACTATTTGAGCATGGCCATGCATTTCATAGTCCTACTCAATCAAGAGGCCTATGGATATCACCTATAGAATATAGGATGGTTAAATTCCATCTAGATCACTCATATTACTCACACGATTCATAATGAACCCAATAATCACCTTTATAGTCCACCCTATTAAAGGTGACATTTGATGATATCAAAGTACATAAATTCTCGTGTAGTAATATAGCGGTTTCAGGTCGGAGGACCATTACATCATTGTCACTATGAGAATTGCTAATGACACTTCGCATAATGCTCCATATAGAATTCTCATGGTGGGTCTGTCCAGTACATTGTTCTCTAACATGTACCTATGCATTGACTTAATATCTCATATATTTATGACCAATGAGATTTGGTCATCAGTCAATCCACATACTAGTCTCAATGCATCATTGTTGTCCCATCAACAATGATACTCGACTAGGGACATTTAAGAACAATGATACTAATTGTAATTATATAATCTCATGTTCAAGTCACATACTTGAAACTATATAATTTGTATCACTATTCTAAGGAATTTTATTATGTTAACAATTATATTACGCAGTAATTAAAACCATAATAAAATCATTTATTTATTCAATCAACAATAATATCAAATGTTAAGCAATTACATCAAATAATTGGCCTCTAGGGCATAAACTCTAACAGTCTCCCACTTGCACTAGAGCCAATCACTCATGTATCTAATACCCATGGAACTAATGTGACCGTCGTGCTTCTGCTGCGACAAAGCCTTGGTCAGTGGATCTGCAACATTATCATCTGTTGGCACTCTTCCTATATGTACATCTCCTCTGTCAATGATTTCACGGATGAGATGGTACCGCCTAAGTATATGCTTGGATCGTTGGTGAGATCTGGGTTCCTTAGCCTGTGCAATGGCTCCATTATTATCACAGTATAGAGCAACCGGATCAACAATGGTTGGAACAACACCAAGTTCAGTGATGAACTTTTTAATCCATACAGCCTCCTTGGCTGCACTAGAAGCAGCAATATACTCAGCCTCTGTTGTAGAATCAGCGACTGTCTCTTGCTTTGAACTTTTCCAGCTAACAGCACCACCATTAAGGCAAAACACAAAACCTGACTGAGACTTATAGTCATCATTGTCAGTTTGGAAACTAGCATCTGTGTAACCCTTTACTGCCAGTTCGTCTTCACATCCATATACCAAGAATGAATCCTTAGTCCTTTTCAGGTACTTGAGGATATTCTTGACTGCTGTCCAGTGACCTTCACCTGGATTCGACTGGTATCTGCTCGTCATGCTCAAAGCATACGAGACATCCGGACGAGTACATATCATTGCATACATGATAGATCCAATTGCCGAAGCATAAGGGATCTTTCTCATACGCTCCTCATCATCTTGTGATTTAGGACATTGGGCCTTAGAGATCTTTATACCATGAGTCACAGGTAAATTTCCTCTTTTCGCCTCTTGCATGCTGAACCGTTTCAACACTTTATCAATATATGTACTTTGACTTAGGCCGAGCATTTTTCTCGATCTATCTCTATAGATTTTGATACCTAAAATATAGGCAGCATCGCCCAAATCTTTCATGGAGAAACATTTTCCTAACCATGTTTTTACAGCCTGTAAGGAAGGAATGTCATTCCCAATAATTAATATGTCATCAACATATAATACTAGGAATACAATGTGACTCCCACTAACCTTCTTATATACACAAGGTTCATCTTCATTTTTAATAAAGCCAAATTCTTTGACTGCTTCATCAAATCGAAGATTCCAACTCCGAGAGGCTTGCTTTAATCCATAAATGGATCGCTGCAGCTTACATACCTTTCCAGCATCCTTTGGAATGACAAAACCCTCAGGTTGTGTCATATACACATCCTCAAGTAGATTTCCGTTAAGGAAAGCAGTTTTGACATCCATCTGCCAGATTTCGTAATCATAAAAAGCTGCAATAGCAAGTAAGATCCTGATGGATTTAACCATTGCCACTGGAGAAAATGTTTCATCATAGTCAACACCTTGAATTTGTTTGAAACCTTTTGCTACCAGTCGGCCTTTATAGGTTTGTACATTACCATCCATGTCGGTTTTCTTCTTGAAAACCCACTTGCACCCGATTGGTTTTACCCCTTCGGGTGGATCAACCAAAGTCCATACTTGGTTAGTATACATGGAATCCATTTCAGATCTCATGGCTTCAAGCCATCTCTCAGAATCTGGTCCATTCATAGCTTCTTGGTAGGAAGTAGGCTCATCCTGATCTATGAGCATCACATCACCGTTTTGAGTCACAAGATATCCATAATATCTCTCAGGCTCTTGGCGTGTCCTACCAGATCTACGAATTCCTTGTGTAATTTGAGCAGGTTCACTTTCCACAATTTCTTGTGGTTCCTGCTCACGTTCCAACTCAGGTTCAATGATATTTTGTGGTTCTCGAATTTCTTCGAGTTCTACTTTCCTCCCACTGTTTCCTTTAGAGACAAATTCTCTTTCTAGAAAAATACCAGTTCGAGCAACAAACACTTTATTCTCAGAAGGTTTGAAGAAATAATACCCTTTTGTTTCTTTTGGGTATCCCACAAAATTACATTTGTCAGATTTGGGTCCGAGCTTATCAGAATCTAGACGTTTTACAAACGCCTCGCATCCCCAAATCTTCATGAACGACATACTAGGACGTTTCCCAGTCCACATCTCATATGGTGTCTTCTGAACCGTCTTTGTAGGAACACGGTTAAGTGTGAATGCAGCTGTCTCTAGGGCATGACCCCAGAAGCTTATTGGAAGATCTGCATGACTCATCATTGATCGTACCATGTCCAACAAGGTTCGATTCCTCCTCTCAGACACACCATTCCATTTTGGTGTTCCAGGTGGAGTGAGCTGTGATATAATACCACACTCCTTTAGAAGGTCATCAAAGTCTTGGCTTAAGTATTCACCTCCTCGATCGGATCGAAGGGCTTTTATGCTTTTGCCAAATTGGTTTTGAACTTCATTCTTGAATTCCTTAAACTTTTCAAAGGATTCGGATTTGTGTCTCATTAGATACACATATCCATATCTACTGAAGTCGTCAGTAAATGTAATGAAGTAATAAAACCTACCTCTTGCTAACGAACTCATGGGTCCACATACATCACTATGTATAAGTCCCAATATATCGCTAGCCCGTTCACTGTGTCCAGTGAAAGGGGCTTTAGTCATCTTGCCTAATAAACAAGATTCGCATTTTTCATATGATTCAAAATCAAATGAATCCAAAAATCCATCTTTATGGAGTTTTGATATGCGTTTCTCATTTATATGGCCCAAACGACAGTGCCAGAGATATGTCGGATTTGAATCATTTGATTTAAATCGTTTTGTGTTTATGTTATAGATAGGCATTTCTAAATCAAGAATATAAAGACCGTTAAATAATTGTGCAACACCATAGCAAATATCATTTAAGTAAAACGAACAACCATTGTTCTTAATTATAAATGAAAACCCTTTCTTGTCCAAACAAGAAACAGAAATAATATTTTTGTTTATAGCAGGCACAAAATAACAATCTTCTAATTCTAAAACTAGCCCAGTGGGCAAAGATAAATGATAAGTTCCTACGGCCAGTGCAGCAACTTTTGCTCCATTCCCAACTCGTAGGTCAACCTCTCCTTTCGCCAAAGTCCTACTCCTTCGGAGTCCCTGCACATTAACACAAATGTGAGAACCACATCCAGTATCCAATACCCATGATGTAGAAGTAGACAAATTGACTTCTATAACATATATACCTGAATCAGAAGTCGTACTTCCTTTCCTTTTCTTCACTTATTCCAAATAAGCATGACAGTTCCTTTTCCAGTGTCCAGGTTTTCCACAGAAGTGACATTCACCTTCTTTAGCCACCCCACCTTTAGGTTTTAAAGCCTGTTTGGTTTTGGAATTGGGTTTGGCAACAGACTTAGATCCTATCTTCTTTTTGCCTTTCCAATTTCCCTTAGCATTCCCCTTTTGCACCATCATTATGGGAGCGGGTCCTGCCTTTTTCATGTTGTTCTCGGCAGTTCTTAACATGCTCAACAACTCAGTAAGGGGTTTCTCAATTTCATTCATAAGATAGTTCATAACAAATTGAGAGTAGCTGCTGTTCAAAGATTGTAAAACAAGATCAGTTTGGGCTTCCGGAGTGATTGGAAAACCCAACCTATCCAGGTACTCAATATACCCAATCATTTTCAGCACATGTGGACCAACTGGATCACGTTCACCCATCTTGCAGTGATACAACGCTTTGCTTGTATCATACCTCTCCTGTCGAGCATGCCCTTCGAACAATTTCTTGAGATGCTCGATCATCTCATAAGCATCCATTAACTCATGTTGCTTCTGAAGCTCAGCGTTCATGGTTGCTAGCATGAGACAACTCACGTCCAGAGCATCATCTTGATGCTTCTTGTAAGCATTATGCTCCGCACGTGGTGCAGTGACAGCCGGTGCTGCAGGAATGGGCCCATCAAGGACATATAGCTTACGCTCTTGTTTAAGGACAATCCTCAAGTTCCTGTGCCAGTCAAGGAAATTAATCCCACTTAGCTTGTCCTTCTCAAAGACTGATCGTAGTGAAAGACTACTTGTGTTGTTGTTGTTGTTTGCCATTGATATCTACAATTTATAAGTGCCAAAATAATAAGTCAAATTGCAGAGTTGATATTATGTAATTGATAATAGTACATTCAAAATATACCTCCCACTATTTTATTCAAATTAATAGCCCTCACCATTAATTCGGAAAGTATTTTCTATTAAATCTTTCTAGTGAGCCAAGATCCATATTTCATTATGACTTAAGTTAGCTTTGGCTAATCTCTTAAAACATAATTATTTAGGTAGACAACCCTTTGTCAATTATATCATATATAACTCCTGGATAGTTTGGTAAACAACAATTGTTTTTAGTCCATCTAATGGTACCTACCAAACTCTATGCCTCTAAGTCCACAATCCTATTGAGATAACTTAGTTAAGTCGGCCCCAATGATTTTAACAGTTTGGATATCACAATTATCCTATCGCATCTTACCTAGATAAATAGGGTACTTTGCTTTGGCAAACCTACATCTATTGATCAAGGTCTTGATGAGTGTTATTCATTGGAAGGCATCTGATTTAGACTTAATAATTTAATGAGGGATTAATTTAGATCTCACCAATTTTAATCTTATTAAGCATGCACATTATTTATCATATCATATCGCATACAAGCATAAATAAAGTGCAAAATTAAATGTGTCACAGTTATGGCCCAATCCACTGTCAATCTTTTCAAGCTAATGAAAGATTGAAGGTCAATCTAAGGTGGTAAAAGATCTTAAAATAAATAGCCTCCTCGGATCTTCCTCAAGCATGTGCCTCCTCTCCATCTTGACATCTTCATCAATTACAGATTATTACATGACATAAAGAAACCTCGAGTTACATTCGAGGGGATTTAGATGAGAAGAGAATATTACATCAGAATTTATAGAAAGGCACGACATGCAAGCCGTATTTCAAAACCAAAAACCACTAACCTATGGGTCAAAAGGCCATAACTGTGCACCATGCATATCACAATAAGCACATAACAATTTATATATAATTAAAGAAAACAATATATAACATATTGGGGACACGACCATCGTGCGCTACAATCTGTATTGCAGAATTTTTTTCATAAAATCTCTGAAACAGTTTCAGAATCATACATTTTAGTCCACCAAAACACCCATAATAACAAATCATATAATACCAGTTTCGATTTAATCATATTAAAACGAATAACAGTACACCCAGAATTTATCATATATTTCCAGTTTCGATTAATCATATTAAAACGATTCTTCATGTTTCTAATCCGATTAGAACAGTTATATTGTTATTCCATCGATTAAAGATACGATTAACATTATCATCATATATATTACCAGAATATACATACAACGGAATATCATATATTCAATTTCATATCGGTAAACATGCATCATCATATATCATATATATCGAATACAAGTAAAACACGTAATCTAAATTAATCGTTTCGCAAGTAGCTTTGATACCACTGTAGGGTTTCGGCACAGAAACGCACAGCGGAAATTAAAATTTTAAAGCAATTTCCGAAACCCTAAAACAGGATCCATGCGAAAAATCAATTAATTAAGAGGTTTAGAGATTATACCGATTATGAAAACGAGAGTCTGAAATCGACTGCGCCTCGAATCTCCAACGCAATACAAACCGACTGCGTCTCTACGGTATCCACACGAACGCTCCGCGAATCGTCTTACGATCTGCAGAAGAAGGAATCGCGGTACTAGCCACCAAGGATGAGGATTTTCGGAACTATTTTCTCTAGTCTCTCTCTAAGAGCGGCTAGGGTTTTTGTTTTTTTTTTTTTTTTTTTGACGTAAAACCTAAAGTCTGATATACATCATATATATAGCAGTCAGGAGGAATTAATCAAAACCTAATATTATTAAAATCCGAATTTATATATATCTTAATTAAGTCTTACTTAATTAATATACCTATATATAAATTATCCTATTAATTTAAATTCGTAATTTAAAATTATATCAATCATATTGACATATTTAAATCTTTACAATTTAAATTAATTTCCTTTTAATTACGTTCTTTGTGTGTGACCCTATAGGTTATTATTACGTTGGCAATAACCTTAAAATCATATTATAAAGTTATAAACAGTGAGCGGCATCTAGTAATGCATCACTGCTACCCAAGTAATAATAAGATCGATGATTCGATGCAACCTTTTCGTGACCAATGTTTCAATGTAATTTAATCCTTTTAACCTTAATATCCTAGATTAAACTCGAGTCATGGAATGTGTCATACTCTTCATAATTTAATCTGAGTTTTCTTGATCAATGAGTAGACTATATGAAACAAATCACTATTTGAGCATGGCCATGCATTTCATAGTCCTACTCAATCAAGAGGCCTATGGATATCACCTATAGAATATAGGATGGTTAAATTCCATCTAGATCACTCATATTACTCACACGATTCATAATGAACCCAATAATCACCTTTATAGTCCACCCTATTAAAGGTGACATTTGATGATATCAAAGTACATAAATTCTCGTGTAGTAATATAGCGGTTTCAGGTCGGAGGACCATTACATCATTGTCACTATGAGAATTGCTAATGACACTTCGCATAATGCTCCATATAGAATTCTCATGGTGGGTCTGTCCAGTACATTGTTCTCTAACATGTACCTATGCATTGACTTAATATCTCATATATTTATGACCAATGAGATTTGGTCATCAGTCAATCCACATACTAGTCTCAATGCATCATTGTTGTCCCATCAACAATGATACTCGACTAGGGACATTTAAGAACAATGATACTAATTGTAATTATATAATCTCATGTTCAAGTCACATACTTGAAACTATATAATTTGTATCACTATTCTAAGGAATTTTATTATGTTAACAATTATATTACGCAGTAATTAAAACCATAATAAAATCATTTATTTATTCAATCAACAATAATATCAAATGTTAAGCAATTACATCAAATAATTGGCCTCTAGGGCATAAACTCTAACACTAAAGCATCAAAGGGAGCACTTATTGTCATCGGTTCTCAAGCTCAGATGGTGGTCGACAGAGGAGTAGGTCGAGGGAGATCATGCCAGAAAGTAGGAGAGAGCGGCGTCTTAAGCACTCTCAACGTGATGGCAGGGCCACACACCGAAGCAAGTCTAGAAGCCCATCAATGGCGTTGGTTTCCGTTAGAGAGGGTCGGTCCATTCCGAAGAGGAAAGAGTCACCGGGGAAAGAAGTCTCCTCGCAGCCAGAAGGTGTAGATTTCTTGGTGAAAGAATTGAAGGAGCTTCGGAAGTAATTAGCTGAAGTTCAACAAGTGAAGGATACTCCGGGAAAGAAGGCATCCCCATTTTCTTCGGATATTCTTAAGGAAAAGGCAGACACCACCAAGAAGTTACCTCACATGGAGAGTTACGATGGATCTGGAGATCCTTATGACCATAGCCAGGCGTTTGACCAGCTAATGGATTATTATGATTTCACCGATGCTGCTAAATGACACACATTTATTACAATGTTAAGAAAGGATGCGAGGTAGTGGATGGGGAATCTACTTACAGGCTCGGTCTCATCGTGGTCCGAACTCTGTGACAAATTCTATGCTTATTTTGGGAGCAACCGAAGAAGAGGGAAGCCCACAGGTTCTTTAGCACAGGTCAGAGAGTTCACCAACAAGTCCTTGGGTCAGTATGTGAAGAGGTTCAGGGAGGCAGTTGGCCAGGTGTCCGACCTTAATGATCTTTAGGCTGTGGGGTTGTTTCAAAATGGGCTAGATCTGATAAAGTTCGAAAAGTTGGTGAAGAAGCTGATGTTTCACCATCCGAAGAGCTTGGCAGAAGCCTTTGATAAGGCAAAAGGCTATATTGTGGTGGAGGAGGCCATGAATAGCCTGAAACGTCCTTCGGACCGAATAAAGGAGGCAGATACTCCTAAAGCTGAAGGCGATCAGAAGAAGGCGGGGGGGGTATGATGATCGGCCAGAGGGCAGCTCAAAGAAATACAATAATACATGGCGACAAGGAAGTAATCACCCACCTGCTCCCACCCAGAAGGTGAATAAAGTTTACACCAAACTGAATACGGATAGGTCGGTGATTCTGGATCAGATCAGGGGCCAGCCGTTCTTTGAACCGCCTCGTGATAACTTCAAGCCAGGACAGGGCAATGCTCAGAAATATTGTGGCTATCATCAAGCTGCAGGTCACGACACTAATGAGTGTTGCAATTTGAAAGATTTTGTGGAGAGGAAGGTCCAAATTGGTTTGCTGGTTTAATATGTGGCAGGGAGGGACCAACAAGAGCAGCTGAATGTTGATCGTACCATTCAGACAATCCAAACGGTTCCCCCAAATAGCCTGCTCCAAATCACCCACCAAGGCACGTCGTTGATGTAATAACCGGTGGGACAACAGTGAAATTGGTAGAAAAGAAGAGGAGAGGATATCTAGACTCGGTCATGTCCGTGGAGGGTGCTCCCCTGAAGATCGACAGACCGTTTCCAGGGACTGTTATATCCTTCACCGATGCAGATTATCCTTCAGAGCCCATCGAGCCACATGAAGGAGCATTGGTGATCACTGCGCAAGTAGTCTCGGTGGATATAAAGCGCATGATGATAGACAACGGGTCTTCTGTGGATATTCTGTATACCCATACTTATCAGAGGATGCATCTTGATCGGCAAAAGATGGAGGTTGGGCGGGAGGCTCCTCTATACGGCTTCATCAACGATCCTGTCTAAGTGGAAGGAACTATTGAGTTACGGGTCATCTTCGGTACTACTCCACAACAGGTATAAATAACATGTAAATTTTATGTTGTGCGTGTAGATTCGGCCTACAACGCCATACTGGGATGACCTTCCTTGACTGCTCTCCAAGCAGTGACTTTCATCCCTCACTTTAAGATCAAGTTCCCAACAGCACACGGAGTTGGAGAGATGGCGGGGGACTTGGATCTAGCCCGACGCTGTTATTTCCTCGGGAGTAGGGGTCAGCAAGCAGAAGCAAACCATGGCAATTGAGATCGAGCCCTTCACCGAAAGCAGTTCGGGGCCATTGGTTATTCCTGCAGGAGAGACGGAGGAGATCGGGCTAGTCCTAGGGAAGAAAGATAAAATAGTGAAGATAGGTTCGGGTTTGCTGGAACCTCTCCGGACAAACCTTATAGAACTTCTTCGCTGCTATGCGGACATCTTTGCATGGGAGCCACAAGACATGCCTGGAATCAGCCAAAAGATTGTCGAGCATCGACTGGAGGTGGATCCATCAAAGAAGCCACTTACCAGAGAATGATGAATGCTAAAGCCACTTACCAGAGAATGATGAACTTTGTCTTCCAGAAGTAGCTGGGAAGGAACATGGAGGTGTATATGGATGACATGATCGTTAAAAGCATGATTGTTCAGAAGCATCTGGATGATCTAGAGGAATGCTTTCAGACAGTCCGTCATCACAAATTGAGGCTCAATCCCATAAAATGTACCTTCGGACTCGGTGCAGGGAAGTTCTTGGGTTATCTGGTCAGTCAAAGGGGCATTGAGGCCAATCAGGAGAAGATCCAGGCTATTCTAAACATGAAGACTCCTCAATCATTCAAAGATGTTCAGCGTCTGACTGGTAGGATTGCAGCTTTGAGGAGGTTTGTGTCCAAGTCGGCAGAGAGATGCTTGCCATTTTTTGATACACTGAAGGGACCGAAGAACGCGAAGACGTTCCAGTAGACTTCGGAGTGTGAAGACGCCTTCCAAGGCATAAAGACATACCTGTCTTCGGCTCCTCTATTGGTGAAACCTGCTCCTGCCGAGACTTTGTACTTATATCTAGCAGCTAGCTCGTTGGCAGTGGGAGCTGTTCTGGTTCGGGAAGTAGGTGGGAAGCAGCATCCGGTTTATTATGTCAGTCATGTCCTAAGAAACGCTGAAACCAGGTACCCAAATATTGAAAAGTTTACCTTTGCTTTGATAATTGCTAGTTGAAAACTTCGGCAATATTTTCAAGGTCGGCTCCTAGTCGTCTACACGGATCAACCATTAAAGAAGGTGATGAGCAAGCCAGAAGTTTCGGGGAGATTAGCAGCGTGGACTATGGAATTATCCCAATTTTTTATTGAATATCATCCCCGAACTGCTATCAAAGGTCAAGCCTTGGGCGATTTCATGGTCGAGTGTTTGTTCTCCGAAGCAGATGCTGAGCTGCCAGAAGTTGAAACATCTGATCGAACAGTTACAATTCTTCAGCACGGTCATAATTCATGGACGCTATATGCAGATGGATCTTCTACCGCGGATGTCAGTGGAGCAGGGATTATTTTAACAAGTCCAGAGGGATTCAAGGTGCAGCAGGCCATCATATTTGGGTTCAGAGCAACGAACAACGAGGCCGAATATGAAGCAGTGCTGGCGGGAGTTCGACTGGCGAAAAGTCTAGAAGTTCAGAAGTTGATCATATACAGTGACTCTCAGCTGGTCGTCAAGCAACTATCGGGAGATTATGAAGCTCGGGGGGCGAGAATGGTCAAGTATTTTGCAGAGTTGAAAGACCGGCTTCAATATTTCATCTCTTATGAGTTTCAGGGCATAGAACGTAACAACAATTCCATTGCCGATGCATTGTCGAAGCTAGCCACTACGGATGCTGTTGTTTTCAATGGGTCAGTTTATTTGGAGGTTTTGCAACAGCCGAGTATCCAGCACGAAGCGATGATGTACATTGATCAGTCTAACTGTTGGATGACTCCCTACATTGAATATCTGGCAGATGGCGTCCTTTCTTCGGATCAGATGCTGGCAAAGAAGATCAAGTACAAGAGTGCCAACTTCGTTCTTATTGATGGAGACCTTTATCGAAGGGCATTTTTGTCACCATTGTTGAAATGTATGGTTCCGTCTGAGGCTGAGTATGCTCTTTGGGAGGTTCACGAAGGTATTTACGGCGACCATATGACTGCTAAGTCATTAGCTTACAAAATACTTCGGCAGGGGTAGTACTGGCCTACGATCTTCAAGGAAGCTACGGAGTATGTGAAAAAGTGTGAGAAGTGCCAGCTCAACAGTCCGATCCCACATCAGCCACCAGAAGAGCTATACTCGATATTATCTCCTATACCCTTTGTTGTCTGGGGGGTAGATATACTGGGTCCGTTGTCGAAGGCTAAAGGTCAGGTCAGTTTTGTTATAGTTGTCATAGACTATATGACCAAATGGGTAGAAGCGAAGCCACTTCGGTTGATAACGGAACAAGAGTGCTTGAAATTCATGAAGGAGTCAGTAGTGTTTCATTTTGGAATTCCCAAAGTGGTGATATCGGACAACGGACGCCAGTTTGTGGGATCAAAATTTGAAGGATTTCTGAAAGAGCTGGGAGTGAAGCACAAGAAGACTTCGATGCCTCATCCACAGTCAAACGGGCAGGGCGAAGTAACCAACAGAACACTGCTGAACAGGATCAAGTGCAGATTGGACGAAGCTAAAAGAAGATGGCCGGAGGAACTTCTCAGCGTGTTATGGGCTTACCAGACTACACCGAGGACTACAACCAGGAATTCACCTTTCAGATTGGCCTATGGTACTGATGCCTTAGTCCCAGTTAAAATTGAATCTCCAAGTCTTCAGGTCAGTCAGTTTAAAGAGATCTACAACGATGAAGGACTGAAGGTCAACTTGGATCTGTTGGAAGAAGTCAGAGAGGTGACTTTGATCAAGTTAGCAGCCTATCAACGGAGAGTAGCCAAGCATTACAATAAGGGGGTAAAGCTTTGTAGATTTGAAGTGAGGGACTTCATCCTCAGGGAAGTCGAAGCATCTATGCCACAGAACATGAAAAAGCTGATGTCAAACTGGGAAGGGCCATATGAGGTAATTGAAGTTCCAAAGCTCTAAACTTACCGGTTGAAGGCATTGGACGGATCAGAGATCAAGAATACTTGGCATGCTGGCAGGCTTCAGAAATACTTTCAGTAGAGATCGAGTCAGTTTATCGGAAGTCTATAAATGGTGGTTCATCATCAATAAAAGATTCACTTTCTCATAAATTGATCTTCTTCCTATTAGTCCTAAGTTCATAGCGGTGTAAGGAGGACGGGGGGGACTCGTTGACCATTCGATGGTAGCCTTTTTGGCAAGTGTGTCCTTATAAATTTGTCAGGCCCTTTGGGGTAGGCAAACCTCATCAAAGTAAGGAGGACGGGGTGGACTCGCTGACCATTCGATGGTAGCCTTTTCGGCAGGAGTGTCCTCATGGGTTTGATTTACCGCGAGTGGTAAACAAATTCCACAGTCCTTTTAAATTTGCTTTGTCGCGAGTGGTAAACAAAATGCACTGAAGTAAGGAGGTTAGGGGGGACTCACTGGTCATCCGATGGTAGCCTTATTGTTAGGTGTGTCCTTATGAATTTGTTCTACCGCGAGTGGTAAACAAATTCCATGGTCCTTATAAAATTGTTCTACCCCGAGTGGTAAATAAATGTCCTTATATACTTGTTCTACCCCGAGTGGTAAACAAGATCTTGATGGTGCAAGGAGGATCAGCCGAATTCACCTTATACATGACCTGCCTCACACTCTGGAAATGATAAGTATACATTACTTTATTTTGTTCAAGTGTTGAGTTCGATCCATTCAGTTCAATTCATTTCGTAACTTAACTGCTATATGCCTTATTTGATTCATAATCTAAGTTAAGTTCATTCAAGTCCATTAATGTTGAATTATTGACAAGAAATAAATCAAGCAGAAATCATGAAAAAGAAAGCTGAATTTTCATTAATAATTAAACGATTACATACACAGAAAGCAAAAGTTTTTTACATAAAGTCTAACTTTAAAAAGCAGTAAGACCCTGTTCAAGCACCACCCTCTTCTTCAGAATCAAGAAGGGTTGGGTCTAATTGAGCTGCAACCAGCTTTTCCTTACCTTGATCTCGGCAGACTTCGTACCCTTCAAGTATACCTTCAAAATTTTTGCATTGAGCTCATCGAATGTACGATAGTCTGTCTGTATCTGCATACGCAACTCTTCAGTTAAAGGAGGATCTCGCTCCTTAAGTGCTTTTATCTTGCCATGAAGTTTACGACGTTTGTATCGCCAAGCTTCGATGGGCTGTGATGAGTTCTTCATTCTTAGTCTTCAGAGCCAGATTTTCTCCAACCAGGCCGACGTTCATATCAGTTAGAGATTGCTGGCTGGTCTTAGTTTCTTCCAGTTCTTCCTTGGTTGACTCCAGTTCATCATTGGATTCCCTCAAATCCTCTTTGGTTTGGGCCAGTTCCCTCTGAAGGCCTTCATTGGTATGAAGAACACTTTCGTGCTCACTTCTCTCCCGAGCCAATGACACCTTCAACATATTATTTTCCCTTCTCATAGCCTCCTCTTCAGCCTCCGCATTTACATGTCTGGGACGTAAATGCCCGAAGAACGCATTTGCCTACATATACTCAACCGTATCCAATCAGTTTCAGATACTTAAACAAGAAAAGAAATGTATAAACCAAGAAAATTGTCACTTACCTTCGCCAAATAGCTCATGCCTTCATCAAACAAGTCCCCGTTCGAATGATTACCAAATCGGTGATCGTCGGTTTCTCGAGCGAAGGTATCAAAGAGCTGAAAAGGGAAATTATCATTAAATCGAGGCCACATGGTCGGTGTTCCCATTGCATCATTCTAAAATTCTTGTGATGAAGGCCTTGGGGGGAAGGCACGGGTTGGTCACGAGTTGGAGAAAGGTCCATATATATATTCTCGGGGGATGGAGATCGGACTGGAGTGGGGTCACGAACTGGTGAAGGAACATGTGTTAAGCTTGGATGGCTATCAGATGGTTGTTTTCTCTTTCGAGATGGTGCTGCAGTGGGTTCGATTTGTTCTTCTTCATTAACAGCTTGAGTCTCCACTAGGGTTATTGGGGGAAGAATATTCGAAGAAGGTACTCTGAGTTCATCGGGGGTCAAGGGGGTGATCTTGGTTCTTAATTTTTTGACTCGAATGAGTTGTTTTCGATTGTTTGCAGGTAAATCAAGTAAACTTCCTCGAGTAGGTGTTGGATTGATGGTTGATTCAGGTTTTGGTATGGATTCAAAATCAGATGGTATAGAAATTGGTCAGGGTTTTTGGATGGCTCTCTTCTTTCGGCGAGGTCGAAGGATTTCTTATGGTAGAATGGGCTCTTCAGCTTCTGACTCGATGGTTTGGGATTCAACATTGGTTATTTCAACAGTAGGTGTTTTGGTAGGTGGGTTGTCCTCAGGAGAGGCTTCTATCAATGGAGTTTCAGTATCTTCTACAGACTTTTCGGATAGGAAGTCCTCATAGTCCCTTTCTTCCTCAGGGCTCGGCTTGATTAGAGATACTGCAAGAAAAATAGATAGCACATTTCAGAATATATCAAAAATTCTGAGAAATCAAAAATAAAGTTTCAAACTTACATTTGTGGTTATACAAACATGATTGCTTAGAAAGTAATCCATATTTCCACTCTTCCTTCGGAAAGTTGTCAAAAAGCTCTATCATTTCAGCTATGCGTTCTTCAAAAATGTCCCCGAAGTCGGCAGAAACTTTCTCATCAATGGCCCAGTTCGGTATAGAGGCAATCTCTGGTCCCTTGATGAAGAACCATCCTTTGTGCCATCCTTTATTGCTAGATGGGGTAGAGACCAACGATCGTCTTTCAAATTTTTCACCTACCTTCGATGTCTGCTTACTTATAGCTTTAAATCCCTTCTCTCGGGACTGACCGATCTTATACACAGTGAAAAAGAAATCTAGAGTAGGCTCGACCCCTACTTCATGACAGAAGGCTATGAAGGCTAAGATATGGATGTACGAGTTCGGCACTAGTTGGGCGAACCCAACACCAATAAAACCTAAAAGAGTCACTAGGAATATATGAAGAGGGAACCTGACTCCTTTTTCGAGGATCGTCACAGGGACTGCTGTCCATCCTTCAGGTCGTTGATACATTTTCTCCTCAGACCTAGGAGCTCTTACCAAGTGAGTATCTGAAATATGGCATCGCTCTCGAATCTTTCGTAACTCAGCTTTTGTGACAGTTGACGGAGTGTTCGCATGGGTAAAAAATTCCTTATTTTTAAAAAATTCAGAAGGAGTGGGTCGAGGTTTGGAAGATATTTTCGTTTTACTTGGAGTAGCAGCTTGAGGGTTGGAGCTCGATGCCTTTTCATTGGGATTTGGATCAGGTTGAACGGTCGTGAGGGGGGTTGCCCGAATTGGTGAGATCTGATTTGTGTTAAAGACCACCATTGTTGAGATTTTGCAGAAAATGGAAGAAAAGTTCTGGAGAGAAGAAGATAGCTCAAAGGTTCAAAATTCAAATTGGCCGGTAAAACTGTCAAATTTGGTAAAGTTTATCTTTTATACTGACGGTTACACGAGTTACGAAGGCGGCACATTTAATTTCTGGCAATGATGGGGAAGTTGATTGGAAAGCGTCTAGGTTAAGCTTCAGATATTTATCAGATTGGGCCTTTCAATTGAGCTTCCGGTCTCAGTTCATCTCTTTACTTTAACTCTCCACCGTTTGGGATTTGGTAAATTTCAGATTGGGCTTATTTCAATCCTATCAAATCCTATAAAGTCATGGACCATTTATAATTTTCTATTAAATATCTTATTTAATAAAAAACTAGGGGCAATGTTGGGTCATGATATTTCACATATTGGGCCGAGTGGATTGGGCTTACTTATTTGATTAGTCATTTGGGTTTTCTCTATTGGGTCTTAAAGATATTGGGCCTAGTCATCATCTTATTCCTGTTAAATCCTTACAAGATCGGGTCAGATCAGTGGGTTGACCCACTAGATCTTTTAATATCTCTGTCTTTGACTTGTAATGATGAGGGAGGAAAGCTATTGACCAAAAGTCTGTAGATCATTAATGTGGATGGGATTATAGCTGGCCGGCGGTATACACAGTGGAAAAAAAAGGTGACAACCTGTGACGCCCCCAAAATTAGGTATACATCACCCATCTTGGGTCGTCAGATATATAGTACAAAATACAAATACAACTTACTAATACAACTGTCGTGTACAATACGACAAAATATAAACTGTGAGTTTGAATACAAATATTATCTTCTAGAGAGTATTCATACTCAAAAGGAGTTCTCGTTACATTTATTAACACATCATTACATAGAATAGTGAGGACTACTAACTAATACTATCATTGGAACCATCACTCCGTTCCCCGACTTGCCCCAGCTACGTTCTCATTTCCTGAAGAGAACAGTGAAAGAAAGGGTGAGCTCAACTAGCCCAGTAAGAAATATTATGACTAAGAAAATGCAGAATAAATTATCATTAGCCTTCAACAATGTTAAACTGATAAAATATAATAGACATCAAGTTTAACTGTAGCGGAACAAGCAATCCATTAAGAGAGTCAAGTAGCAAATAAACTCTACTATCTTTTATGATTTAAAAGATTTTTCAACACTGTGATCGCTGGGACTCAGCTTAATAAAATAATCCACATCATCGAATCACCCCTGCACTACGGCCAAGGATATTCGTATATTCATTAATGGTCATGATCATGCCAACAACTGTCCATCAATGCACTACGGGCCAATGAGGACTTTTACCACATCATTTGTAACATTACGGTCATGATTTCACCGAATAATCCCTGGTCATAATCATACCAAGTCCATCTATGCACTACAGGCCACAGATGACTTTCAACATAATATAAACATGAGGATGATGACAATGATATAAGAATTCAATAAAACAAGTTCAAGAATTAATTTATCCAAGAATTAACAACGTCCAAATTGTCAACATGATACTACTTTGTGGAGTAAAATTCAAGAATGATCAGGAGAATATTTTCATGAATAGATACTAGATGAATCGCAAATGTCAAGGATATTCCATAAATTTCATGGAGTATAGAAGTCAAAACTTAACCAACTGAGTATAATAAAGAATGGAATAACAAAAGAAATCACCATGCATGCGATAGACCGCACAGACAGGTTATTCCAATAGAATAATAAATAATGGAACCAGGTCCGGCGTAAACGCTCAGACAGGATATTCCAACAGAATAATAAATAATAAATAATGGAACCAGGTCCGGCGTAAATGCACAGACAGGATATTCCGACAGAATAATAAATAATGGAACCAGGTCCGGCGTAAACACACAGACAGGATATTCCGACAGAATAATAACAAGACGGAACCAGGTCCGGTGTAAAACACACAGACAGGATGTTCCAACAAATAATAATAAAAACGGAACCAGGTCCGGTGTAAAACACACAGACAGGATGTTCCAACAGAATAATAGAAGAATGTCACCAAGTATAGGGTAGACCGCGTATACAGGTTATTTCAACAGAATAATAAGAAATGGAATAACAACAGTTCTCTTCATGAATAAGAAAGAATAACACCCCTTACCGTTTTAAAGAAGAGCTGAAGTAAAGAAGTAGTTAAGTAGCAGAATACTCTTCTTCTCCCTCTCTATAGTTTCTCTCTCTAGAGTTCAGTGAATTCGTAAGAAATAATGAAGGAATGAGCTGCTATTTATAGAAAAATAGAATGCATAGTAACTAATCCATGAACGGTCCAGATTGATTACTTTAATCTGACGGTCCATATTTAAAGAAAAATCTTTTAAATAAAATATAATATATTCTATTTATAGAATAACTTTAATAAAGTATTTTGTTTTATATAAAAAGATGTTTCTGTTTTATTACGTTAATAATACGAATAAAACAAAACGTCATTATCGCTAAATAATTCATATTATTAACTGACAATAATGGAATCAAACTGAGTGACTTCTCACATAAGCATTAATAATTAATACCGTGTGTTACTATGCAACCACACGTATTACTGTACTTTTACTACCGAGTAGTTCAACAGTAACAATGGTAAAACTTCCGCCGTTATTTTTAATAAAATATTTTTGTCGTTTTCTTAATCCGACAATAATTTCGTTGTGGGGTCCACCAATGATTGTGTCGTTGTACGAATATTCCCTGTTAAAATGAATATTCTCCGACCAATCGAATATTATATAACAACTTGCGTACTTTGCAAAATTTATAAATATTGCCCACAACTATAACATTATATCAAATTAACTCCATAATATTCAAAAATGATATTTATAGAAAATTTATCTTTATTTATAAAAGTTGGGGTCTTACAACCTCCCCTTCTTATGAAATTTCGCCCTCGAAATTAGGGTACGTACCTGGTATGTCGAAGAGATAAGGATACCTTGATTTCATTTCAGATTCTAACTCCCAAGTCATTTCCTCAACATCGTGGTTTCTCCACAAAACTTTGACTTGAGGTATAACCTTGGAGCGTAGAATATGTTCCTTCTTATCCAAGATTTGAACAAGAACTTCTTCATACGTCAAATCCTCCGCTATTTCGTCCGGTTCTAACTCAATAATGTGGTTCGGGTCTTCCACATATTTGCGTAACATGGATATGTGAAAAACGTTATGAACACGAGACATACTTGGCGGTAAAGCGAGTCTATAAGCCACAGTTCCTACTCGATCGAGGATTAAAAATGGACCGATGAATCGAGGATTGAGCTTTCCTCTCTTTCCAAATCTCGTAACTCCTTTCCATGGAGCAACACGTAAGAACACATGATCTCCTACATCAAATTCCACGTCCTTTCGATGAAGATCAGCATAACTCTTTTGTCGATCTTGTGAGGTTTTTATACGTTGTCGGATCGTTTGAATCTTTTCTGTAGTCATACGTACCAACTCCGGTCCCAACAACGTTGCTTCACCCACCTCATTCCAGCATACTGGAGAACGACATTTTCTTCCATACAATGCTTCGAATGGAGCCATGCCAATACTTGCTTGATAACTGTTGTTGTAGGAAAACTCCACCAATGGTAAGAACTTGTCCCAACTTCCCTTGAAGTCAAAGACACAGAGTCTTAATAAATCTTCTAGAGTTTAAATAGTCCTCTCTGATTGTCCGTCCGTCTGAGGATGATATGCCGAACTAAATCGTAAATCCGTGCCCATAGCTTTTTGTAAACTAACCCAAAATCGTGAAGTGAATCTTGGGTCTCGATCAGAAACTATGGATACTGGCATACCATGCAGTCTTACAATCTCGTTTATGTACATACGAGCAAGACGTTCAAGTGTATAAGTTTCTCGTATCGGTAAGAAATGAGCAGACTTGGTCAATCTATCAACAATGACCCAAATCGCATCAATACCTTGAGAAACCCTAGGAAGACCGGTAACGAAATCCATGGTAATGTGCTCCCACTTCCATTCTAGAATTTCAAGTGGTTGCAATGGACCTTTTGGTACTTGATGCTCCGCTTTGACTCGTTGACAAGTTAGACACCTTGAGATAAAAAGTGCTATCTCTCTCTTCATATTGCTCCACCAAAATGTATGACGAAGATCATGATACATTTTGGTACTTCCAGGATGGATTGCAAACGGTGTGTTATGCGCCTCCATCATGATTTCATACTTTAAATCAGGGTTGTTAGGAACACAAAGTCTGGAGTTGACTCGAAGTATTCCTTCTTCATCGATTCTTGCTTCCGGCATAGCACCTTCTTGCACTTTCTTCCTCATACGCATCAGCTCCAGGTCTGTAGCTTGAGCAGCTTTAACCTTATCGATTAAAGTTGGTTCTACTCGTATATTCGACATCATCACATGGGTCCCTGGATTCTTTAACTCTATCTCCATCCTTTGCAAGTCACACAAAATGGGCCTTTGCGTTGTTAATATTGCACTTGTACCCGCATATGATCTTCTACTCAATGCGTCAACTACCACGTTTGCTTTTCCAGGATGGTATTGAATGGTATGATCATAATCTTTCAACAGTTCAAGTCAACGTCGTTGTCGCATGTTGAGTTCCTTTTGAGTGAAGAAATATTTAAGGCTTTTATGATCCGTAAAGATCTCCACCTTCTCCCCATACAAGTAATGCCTCCAAATTTTAAGTGCAAAGACAACAGCTGCCAACTCTAGATCATGAGTAGGATAATTCCTCTCATATTCCTTGAGTTGTCTTGATGCATAGGCTATGACTTTTCCATGTTGCATGAGAACGCATCCCAACCCTTTGCTCGAAGCATCACTGTAGATGACAAATCCCTCCGAGCCAGATGGTATTGTTAGAACAGGTGCTGAAATGAGTCTCCTCTTGAGTTCTTGAAAACTATGCTCACATTCTTCGCTCCAACCGAACTTTGTATCTTTCCGAGTCAGCTGAGTTAATGGAGTAGCGATTCGAGAAAATCTTTCCACGAATCTCCGATAATAACCAGCCAAACCAAGAAAGCTACGTACCTCGGTCACTGATTTAGGTTGCTCCCAGCTTTGAATAGCTTCAATCTTTGCCGGGTCAACCGATATTCCACGACTTGATACTACGTGCCCAAGGAATGCTACCTCTTCCAGCCAGAACTCGTATTTCTTCAACTTGGCATAAAGTTTGTATTCACGAAGCTTTTGGAGTACCAACCTCAAGTGTTGCTCATGATCTTCACGACTTTTGGAATAAACAAGGATGTCATCGATAAAGACGACCACAAAGTGATCCAAATATTCCTTGAATACCCTGTTCATCATATCCATGAAGGCAGCAGGAGCATTAGTCAATCCAAAAGACATAACTAAGAATTCATAATGCCCATACCGAGTTCTGAAGGCAGTCTTTGGAATATCCTCAGTTCTAACCTTCAGCTGATGATATCCAGAACGAAGATCGATCTTTGAAAAGAATTGTGCTCCTTGCAACTGGTCAAACAGATCATCAATACGTGGCAATGGGTACCTATTTTTGATGGTGACATGATTCAACTCCCGATAATCAATACAAAGTCGCATACTCCCATCTTTCTTCTTCACGAACAGAACAGGAGCACCCCAAGGAGAAGTACTAGGACGAATAAAACCAATGTCTAACAATTCCTGCAGTTGGGTCTTTAACTCCTGAAGTTCAATAGGAGCCATTCGATATGGGGCTTTGGAAATGGGTTTTGTACCGGGTTCAAGGTTGATACAAAATTCAATTTCACGCTCTGGGGGTAGGCCAGGAAGTTCTTCGGGAAATACGTCAGGAAATTTATTAACAACAGAAATATCATTCAAAGCTGACGTATTTTTGTTTAGATCTGTGACATGAGCTAAGAAAGCTTGACATCCGTTTTTCAATAAACGAATAGCTTTATGGCTTGAGATGACAGCGATTGATTTTAATGGTTTGGTTGCTTGAATTCGCATAATAGGTCGATTAGGAATATGAAAGCTAACAACCTTACGAAAACAATTAATTTTTGCATGATGAGTAGTTAACCAATCAATCCCTAGAATCACGTCAAATGCAAGTATTTTTAATGAAATCAGATCGACAGGTAATGTGTGGGTACCAACTAGAACCAAACAAGACTTATAAACCGTGGATGTAATGAAGGTTTCTCCCAATGGAGTTTCAACTGCTAAGTCAAACTCTAATTTCTCCGGAATCAAATTTAATCGATGAGCGCAAGTAGGAGAAATAAAAGAATGGGTAGAACCGGTATCAAATAAAGTATAGACTTCGTTAGAGTTTATGATAAGCTTACCCGTGATGACCTCATTCGGGTTCCTTGCTCTTTGGGAGTTCACAACAAACGCTCTCCCTTGCACAACCGATTTTGACTTTTCTGGGACGGCCTTTGGTGCCTCCATCCAAGCTGAATTTGTCTTCGGTAAACGACAAAATCGGGCTAAATGACCTTCTCTTCCACAATTATAACATGCTTTTGATGGCATCGCGCAGTTTGGACTGATGTGTCCCTCCCCTCCGCATTTGAAACATATGATAGGTGGTCGTTCTCCTTCCTTAACGACAGGTGCTGGTGCTGATGTCTTTCTATCATTGTTAAATCTCCTCTTCTTGAAATGCCAATTCTTATTGTTTTGGCCCTGATTACCACCAAAGTGGTTACCATTTCTAGCCTGTTGATTCCCTCCACGCTTGTTGTCACCGCTTCGATGATTGCTCTCACTGGTATTATCATTTTGTCGGCTGCTCTCTTTTGGTTGCGTTGTCTCGTTATCGCGCTCTACCAACTGAGCCCTATTTATAACATCTGAATACAAACACAGTTTATGAGAAACAAGATGTTGACGTATATCCGGCTTCAAACCTCTTAAAAACATCCGCGTCATTCTTTCTTCATTATCCACCAGGTGGGATGCAAACCGGGATAACTCCGCAAATTTTGCCTCGTACTGCGACACGGTCATATTATTTGTCGTTAAACAGCTCTTGGAACTTCTCCCAGGTCATCTTCAGTGCGGCAGGTTGAGTACGCTTTATCGATTCCCACCAGTAATCTGCCTCTCCTCGCAACATAAAGGCGGCAAAGGGAACCTTTTGCTCCTCGGAGCAACCCAAGACATCAAATATCTTGGTGATCTGCTTTATCCATGTTTCAGCTACAAGTGGTTTGGGTTCTCCCTTAAACTCCGGTAGTCCCAGCTCCTTAAACTGTTTAGCGGTGACCGCCTGAGAGTTTCCAGTATTTTCACCTACGTTGTGGACAGGAGCCGCTTTCACCTGTTGTTGCATGAATTGCATAAAACCTCTGAACATTCCATCATTCATCATCTGGTCAGTGTTGTTGTTTGCATGAGGATTGTCACCTTCCTGATGAACATTATCCTGATTATTGATATGTGGTGAATCAATAATCGCCTGTGCTCTATTGCTATTCTCAACATTCTCAGATGCCATTTTCAGATACTGTCACAAAATAAAAGTTAATTGATATGTCATATATTATCCTTATATTATGACCGACCAATTAAATACCATGCAAATAAACTTAGGTAGGTCATACTAGCGAAGGAATTCCCCGTCTCTCCCCTCCTAGTTCCATTCTCACATCTTAGCCAGGGATCATATCCCTAAGCTTTGATACCAACTGTGACGCCCCCAAAATTAGGTATACATCACCCATCTTGGGTCGTCAGATATATAGTACAAAATATAAATACAACTTACTAATACAACTGTCGTGTACAATACGACAAAACATAAACTGTGAGTTTGAATATAAATATTATCTTCTAGAGAGTATTCATACTCAAAAGGAGTCCTCGTTACATTTTTTAACACATCATTACATAGAATAGTGAGGACTACTAACTAATACTATCATTCGAACCATCACTCCGTTCCCCGACTTGCCCCAGCTACGTTCTCATTTCCTGAAGAGAACAGTGAAAGAAAGAGTGAGCTCAACTAGCCCAGTAAGAAATATTATGACTAAGATAATGCAGAATAAATTATCATTAGCCTTCAACAATGTTAAACTAATAAAATATAATAGACATCAAGTTTAACTGTAGCGGAACAAGCAATCCATTAAGAGAGTCAAGTAGCAAATAAACTCTACTATCTTTTATGATTTAAAAGATTTTCCAACACTGTGATCGCTGGGACTCAGCTTAATAAAATAATTCACATCATCGAATCACCCCTGCACTACGGCCAAGGATATTCGTATATTCATTAATGGTCATGATCATGCCAACAACTGTCCATCAATGCACTACGGGCCAATGAGGACTTTTACCACATCATTTGTAGCATTACGGTCATGATTACACCGAATAATCCCTAGTCATAATCATACCAAGTCCATCTATGCACTACAGGACACAGATGACTTTCAACATAATATAAACATGAGGATGATGACAATGATATAAGAATTCAATAAAACAAGTTCAAGAATTAATTTATCCAAGAATTAACAACGTCCAAATTGTCAACATGATACTACTTTGTGGAGTAAAATTCAAGAATGATCAGGAGAATATTTTCATGAATAGATACTAGATGAAGCGCAAATGTCAAGGATATTCCATAAATTTCATGGAGTATAGAAGTCAAAACTTAACCAACTGAGTATAATAAAGAATGGAATAACAAAAGAAATCACCATGCATGCGATAGACCGCACAGACAGGTTATTCCAACAGAATAATAAATGATGGAACCAAGTCCGGCGTAAACGCTCAGACAGGATATTCCGACAGAATAATAAATAATAAATAATGGAACCAGGTCCAGCGTAAATGCACAGATAGGATATTCCGACAGAATAATAAATAATGGAACCAGGTCTGGCGTAAACGCACAGACAGGATATTCTGACAGAATAATAACAAGACGGAACCAGGTCCGGTGTAAAACACACAGACAGGATATTCCAACAGAATAATAATAAAAACGGAACCAGGTCCGGTGTAAAACACACAGACAGGATGTTCCAACAGAATAATAGAAGAATGTCACCAAGTATAGGGTAGACCGCGTATACAGGTTATTTCAACAGAATAATAAGAAATGGAATAACAACAGTTCTCTTCATGAATAAGAAAGAATAACACCCCTTACCGTTTTAAAGAAGAGCTGAAGTAAGGAAGTAGTTAAGTAGCAGAATACTCTTCTTCTCCCTCTCTATAGTTTCTCTCTATAGTTTCTCTCTCTAGAGTTTAGTGAATTCGTAAGAAATAATGAAGGAATGAGCTGCTATTTATAGAAAAATAGAATGCATAGTAACTAATCCATGAACGGTCCAGATTGATTACTTTAATCTGACGATCCATATTTAAAGAAAAATCTTTTAAATAAAATATAATATATTCTATTTATAGAATAACTTTAATAAAGTATTTTGTTTTATATAAAAAGATGTTTCTGTTTTATTACGTTAATAATACGAATAAAACAAAACGTCATTATCGCTAAATAATTCATATTATTAACTGACAATAATGGAATCAAACTGAGTGACTTCTCACATAAGCATTAATAATTAATACCGTGTGTTACTATGCAACCACACGTATTACTGTACTTTTACTACCGAGTAGTTCAATAGTAACAATGGTAAAACTTCCGCCGTTATTTTTAATAAAATATTTTTGTCGTTTTCTTAATCCGACAATAATTTCGTTGTGGAGTCCACCAATGATTGTGTCGTTGTACGAATATTCCCTGTTAAAACGAATATTCCCCGACCAATCGAATATTATATAACAACTTGCGTACTTTGCAAAATTTATAAATATTGCCCACAACTATAACATTATATCAAATTAACTCCATAATATTCAAAAATGATATTTATAGAAAATTTATCTTTATTTATAAAAGTTGGGGTCTTACACAACCTGCATGCAGTCGGCAGAGATCACTGAGGAGTGGGGGTTGTGTCAGATGGTAGTGGGTGGCACGGTAAACCGGGTAAGAGAGTATATCCTAGCAAGGAAGTCTTCAAGAAAAAGGTACAAACATACATACAACTGATATTTTTCTCTATCAAGACACTAGATATTTTTATCCTCCATTGTTGACCTTGTGATCGCCTGTACTGACTCTCACGCCGGAGCTATCCCCCGACGGTCAAGCCGTCAAGCTTTTGGTGTTGACTTGTTGAACTGTGCAGGATCAGGACGTCTTACGTGATTGAGACGTGGTAAAAGATCTTGGAGTTAACAGTTCGTAAACAGAGAAGAGAAAATTATTGGTAATAGGTGATGAGATGTCCATGGTATAATGATGAAAGAGAGTGAAGAACTCAAAGGTTTAGAAAGAGAGTTTTCTGCTTAGAGAGAGAAACATGAAAGAACAATATGAAAATGAAATGCTTCAATCTTGCTCAAGTATAGAGATTCAAGAATCCCAAAATTATTTTTAAATGACTAAGTTTATCTTCGGATCTGGTCAGCGGAGGACAGTCGGTGGCAAGTTTAGAAATAGGAGTAAGAAAATAGTGGTGTTGTTGGAATGGTGGTGGAGGAAAGTCGGTGGTGCGCGGAGGAGAAGAAAGAAAATACTTCCCTTGTGTCGGGAAAAAAGGAAAAAAAAAAGAAAAAAAGAAAAAAAGAAAAAAAGGGAAAGAAAATAGAAAAATTATTTTAAATGACATGTCACTTTTTTTTATTATTCTTTTGACCACTTCACTATTTTCTCATTTTTATCTTTTCTTTTTAATGCCATGCGTGAATCAAATTAAACTGTCGTTCATTTTTTTTTAACAAAATGGTCCAATTTTAATTTTTTGATTAGTTCAATGGAGTAATTTCAAAAATTAAGTTTAGTTGTGTAATAAGTAACAGTTGCCAACTACTCCCTCCGTCCCTATTTATATGACGTTCTAGAGTTTTTTATTTATCCATAATTAATTGACGTTTGTTCAAATCTAGGAGAATTAATGACAAATTTTCCAAAATTACCCCTCATTACTCTACCTATTTTTTTGGTATTTTAAACTCTTGTGCTATGATAAATTAATAATTTAAGAGTATTATAGACAATTGAGTACTATATTTAATTATTTTCAATCATTATCTTAATTCTTATGCCCATCTCTAAAAGGTCATTTAAATAGGGACGGAGGGAGTATAATGAGATAATCTTTAGTTTTACCATTTTTATATTAATGGACCTCACTAAATGACATGTTTTTCCTTCAATTTATTTACTTAATCTCATCATTTTGGAGGACAAAAGATTTTGTATATTTAATTATCCTTTTGAAGACGGAGGAAGTAGATTTTTGTATATAGATAATTTAAATATTAGATATACTTGCGTTTATTAATTATTATGGTCAGTTAATTACTATTTAGAGCTCTTAATTTGTCTTTTAAGTCTTATATATATTTTAACAAAAGACAAACGAAAACCTTTCCCCGTTTAAGAAAATTTGTGCTAAAAAAAGTATTCATAAATAACTAAAGCAACGGGAGATGATGAACTGCGCATAATGTAAATCCTTTTTTTTGTTTTTCATTTTCATTTTCTTTTCTTTTTCCAAACATTTTCGAAGTTTCAAAACGAGCCAATGTTTAGAACTTGAGAAACATGGACAAAAAGAAAGGAAATAATCTCTATTGGCTCAACAAGATTACAACTGGATGAAAACTTGTAAGCTCCACTCCTTGGATTCAAATCATTCATTTTCAAGACTTAAAAGCTCCACTCCTTGGTGGATTAAAAGCATTCAATGTCAAGACTTATAAGCTCCACTCCTTGGATTCAAAGCATTCAATGTGAAGATTACAGTTGGGTGAAAACTTATAAGCTCCACTCCTTGGATTCAAAGCATTCAATTTCAAGATTACAATTAGGTGAAAACTTATAAGCTCCAATCCTTGAATTCAAAGCATTCAATGTCAAAACTTATAAGCTCCACTCCTTGGATTCAAAGCATTCAATATCAAGATTACAATTGGGAGAAAACTTATAAGCTCCACTCCTTTGATTCAAAGCTCTCATTGTCAAGACTTAGAAAATAAAATGGGCCACACATAAAATGTATGACCCTTTTTGAAGCTAACTAGTACATTAGCCCCGTGTGAGGCACTGTTTTTTTTATTTTATTTTCTTTAAATGAACTTTTTTAGACAGTATAATAATTTGATTCTAGGAATTATTTTTTAAGAAAAAGGAACTCCTAAAAGAATTTTTATTTTTAATTCTATCAATTTTATTACAAACTTTTTTTATCACAATTTATGTAAGATAAATTTTTACGTAGGATAATTCTATTATTAATTATAATTTTTTTTAAGATATTAAGATATCAAAAAAATCTCTTAACATATCACGCAAATTATTAGAAAGAAACACCAACAATATGCTAATACTATTTCTCAAATGCAGCTTTATATAGAAGGAAAAAATTAAAATGCATTTGAACTATTAAATTAATATAAAGACAATTTTGTGGTCGGGAAGATTTGAATCCAAGACCAATGAAACTTTATAGAGAATGGAAAAATTAAAGTGCATTTGTACTATAAAATTAATATAAAGATCACAATTGTGACCTTGCACAACCCAATACCTTGCACACCCAAAGCTCTGATATCATGTTAAGTAACCAACTCATCTAAAAACTTAAACACCAACTATCTTATATCATATTAATATAGATAACTAACCCAAGTCCAACAATATTACATAAGTCCATATTTTGAAAGTGTCACAACGTTATAACACATTGAGGTAACAAAACATATATAGTATAGAATATTGTATATATCATCCTCACATCTCTTAAAGAAAAAACTACAAGAAGAAAAGTGGTCACCTAATTGCGCGCCAATAAGGAGAAATCCTTATCAGAAAGCCCCAGCTTTCCTGGGAATGATCTGGTTGTTAAATATTATGAGTTATGATATTAATGATTAATAAGTTCGTGTTGATTAAAGATGAAATTGATGGTTCCATTGTGTGAAAATTATTAGTGTTAATGGAAATCGACATTTATTTCGATAATAATTAATGTCTGGAGGTTATATTGACCAATCGGATAATTAACCGGATAAATGAGCAATTAATTGTTATTAATTCTCATGCTTATAACTATGTGTTCACATGTGTGTACTATTGATTCACATTAATTACTATTAGGGGAGTTGGTGCAAGATTGATAATACTTGCATGACTAAATTAAAAATGGAGGTATAAATGAATGTACTATACTGTAATTAGTTTTTTCACATGATTATACTATTGAGTCACATGAATGAACTATTAATTCACATGATTTACTATTAGGGGAGGTGGTTCAAGTTTGATAATACTTGCAGGACTAAATTAAAAATGAAGAAAAAGAGGAAGGTATTATACTATAATATTTCGAGCCCCAAAATGTGCAATTATTGAAACTATATTTTTCTATAAATAGAAGCTCATTCCTTCATTATTTTTCACCAATTCACTAAGGCTATAGAACATTTATTATAGAGAAAAATTATAGAGAGAAAGAAGAAGAGAAGTCTGCTACCTCACTATTCCAGTATCCAGTTTCTTCTAAGGTAAGGGGTATTATTCCTTCGTATTCATGAAGAGAGTTATTTTTTTTCAATACTCGTTAGGGTTGTTATTCCATTTTTTATTATTTTGTTGGAATAACCTGTCTATGCGAAGTACCGTATACATGGTGAAATTCTTCTGTTATTCCATTCTTTATTATTCTGTTGGAATAACCTGTCTGTGCGGTCTATCGCATGCCTGGTGAATTCTGTTGTTATTCCATTCTTTATTATTCTGTTGAAATATCCTGTCTATGCGGATTACGCATGACCTAGTTCCCTTCTTTATTATTCTGTTGAAATATCTTGTATGTGCATATTACGCATGACCTGGTTCCATTCTTTATTATTCTGTTGGAATAACCTGTCTACGCGGACTACCGCATGCATGGTGAATTCTTTTGTTATTTTATTTTTTATTATTCTATTGGAATAACCTGTCTATATGAATTACCGCATGCATGGTGAATGATCCTTCGTATTCATTCTTTATTAAATTATGAAAATGATATGTCTACATAGATTACTGCATGGCGGGCAAAAATTCATTTGCGGTTTCATATATTCTATTATACTCAGTTGGTTAAAATTTTGGCTTCTATACTCCATGAAATTAGTGGAATATCCTTGATATTTGCGCTTCATCCAGTATCTTTTCATGAAAATATTTTTCTGAACATTCTTGAATTTTACTTCACAAAGCAGTATCATGTTGACAATTTGGACGTTATTGATTTCAGAATAAATTAACTTATAAATCTTTAAAATTTATTCTTGAACTTATTTTATTGAATTATTATGTCATTGTCATCATCCTCATGCTTATATTGCGATGAAAGTCATTTTTGGCTTACGTGCATAGATGGACTTGGTATGATTATGACCAGGGATCATTCGGTATAGTCATGACCTATAATATTATAAATGATGTGGTAAAAGTCCTCAGTGGCCTGTAGTGCATTGATGGACAGTTTTTTGGTATGATTATGACCAGGGATTATTCGGTATAGTCGTGACCATTGATGATTTAATGAATATCCTTGGCCCGTAGTGCAGGGATGATTCGATGATGTGATTTATTTATTAAGCTGAGTCTCATGCTCTACTTGATTCTTGTAATGGATTGCTTATTCCACTGCAGTTAAACTTGTTGTCTATTATATTCTATCAGTTTAATATTGTTGAAGGCTAATGATAATTTATTCTATATTATCTTAGTCATAATATTTCTTACTGGGCTAGTTGAGCTCACCCTTTCTTTCAATGTTCTCTCCAGGAAATAAGAACGTAGTCGGGACTAGTCGGGGAACGGAGTGACGGTCCAGATGATATCATTAGTAGTCCTTACTATTCTGTTAAATAGTGTGACAATAAATGTAATGAGGACTCCATTGAGTGTGGATTTTGTCTAGATGACAATATTCTTATTAAAACTCTTAGATTATGTTTTGTCGTATTTTACACGACTGGTGTATAATTAAGTTGTATTTGAATTTTGTACCACATATTTGGCGACTAAAGATGGGTGATGTATACTTATTTTGGGGGCGTCACAGTTGCTATCAAAGCTTAGGGATATGATCCCTGGCTGAAATGTGAGACAAGAAGTAGGAGGAGAGAGACAGGAAATTCCTTCGCTAGTATGACCTACCTAAGTTTATTTGGTATTTAATTGATCGGTCAGAGTATAGGGATAATATGTGATATATTAATTAACCCTTGTTTTGTGGCAGTATTTGAAAATGGTATCCAAAAATGTTCAGATAAGCAATGAAGCACATGAGACCGTTGAGTCACCACAGATTAATATCCAGGATAATGTGCAACAGGAAGACAATAATCCTCAGGTAAACAACAACGATCAAATGATGAACGATAGGACGTTCAGAGGTTTTATGCAATTCATGCAACATCAAGCGAAGGCGGCTCCTGTCCAAAATGTAGGTGGAAACACTGACAACTCTCAGACGGTCACCGCTAAGAAATTCAAGGAGCTGGGACCACTGAAGTTTTTTGGAGAGCCAAAACCACTTAAGGCGGAGACGTAGATAAAGCAGATCAACAAGATATTTGATGTCTTGAGATGCTCCGAGGAGCAAAAGGTTCCCTTTACCACCTTCATGTTGCGAGCAGAGGCAGATTACTGGTGGAAATCTGTAAAGCGTACTCAACCTGCCGCACTGAAGATGTCTTAGGAGAAGTTCCAAGAACTGTTCAACGACAAGTACTTTCCTGAAAATATTCGTCACATGAAGGAGGTAGAGTTCATCAAGCTTGAGCAAAACAATATGACCATGGCGCAGTACGAAGCTAAGTTTGCTGAGTTGTCTCGGTTTGCGTCCCACTTGGTTGATAATGAGGAGAGAATGACACGGATGTTTCTAAGAGGTTTGAAACCTGAGATACGCCAATACTTAATTTCTCACAAACTGTGTTTGTATTCAGATGTTGTAAATAGGGCTCAATTATTGGAACGCGATAACGAGTCGACCCAACCAAGAGAAAGTAGCCGGCAAAATGGTAATACCAATGGTAGCAGTCATCGAAGCGGTGACAACAAGCGTGGAGGGAATCAACATACCAGAAATGGTATTCACTTCGGTGGTAATCATGGCCATGACAATAAGAGTGGACATTTCAAGAAAAGGAGATTAAACAATGATGGAAAGACGTCAGCGCCAACACCTGTTGTTAAGGAAGGAGAACGACCGTCGGTCGTATGTTACAAATGTGAAGGGGAAGGACATATCAGTCCAAAAACTGCGTGATACAGTCCAAAGCGTGTTACAATTGTGAAAAAGAAGGTCACCTAACCCGATTTTGTCATGCACCGAAGTCAAGTCCAGCTGGGATGGAGGCATCAAAGGGTGTCCCAGACAAGACAAAACTGGTAGTTCAAGGGAGAGCATTTGTCGTAACGTCCCAAAAAGCGAGGAATCCAAACGAGGTGATCACAGATAAGATAATCATAAACTCTAGTGAAGTATATACCTTATTTGATACCGGTTCTACCCATTCTTTTATTTCTCCTACTTGCGCTCAACGTTTAAATTTGACTCCGGAGAAATTAGACTTTGACTTATCTGTGGAAACTCCGTTGGAAGAAACCTTCATTACATCCACTGTTTATAAGTCTTGTTTGATTCAAATCGGTAACCGCACGTTACCTGTCGATCTTATTTCTTTGAAAATACTTGCATTTGATGTGATTTTAGGACAAAGAAATATTAAATTTTCACTTTCTTGCGAAGACAAAACATAACCCCAGTACTACCACTAACCTTAATAACATAAAATATACATTTGCATCATATTTTATCATATCATCCATCCTTGGTTTGGCCTTGGATTACTCAAAAGACTCGCCCGCGGATCACCATGGAAGATGTTGTGGTTAGAACAAGTCACAAGATGAAGAACCAACGTAACTTGGTGAGTCGTTGGTCAATACATTATAAACAATACATTATTTTTTGATAGTTTGTGAGTTAGTATTATGACAAACTGTTAGTTTTTTCAAAAACATGATTTCAGCAATAAATACTTAATTTGTTATATATAAATGATTGTTAATCCTCCTTTGCATGTTATTGGACTGTCAGCTGATTTCACTCATCGTATTTTTCAGATTGAGTTATCAAGTTTAGCAGCTCTTGGGCTCTGTTAGCAACGAGTTAAGTAAGCTTGAAGATATTAGAATTCCATTATTTCAATAATATATTATAGTTATTAGTTAATGAATGTGAAGACATGTTGATAGTATTTTATTATTTATTACGAGTTTGGTATTGGATTGTAACTGGATTAAATTTTGAGTTTGGAATAAGGTTTAGAATTTAATATATATGTTGATGGAGTTTTTTTTATTGTTAAATGAGAATTTCCTGAGCTTAATTCTCTATACTTAGGGTTTTGATTATTGTCCTAGGTTTTAATTACTGTTTATGTTGTATGATATTTTGGATCATCTGTCGTTACCACCATGTGTGTGTTTTATTTTATAAACAACAAGCCTTTAATGCAACTTGTCTTCCACCTGCAATCCTGCGCCTGTGGTATGTATTAAATTTTGTATAAATGACGTGTCAAGCAAGACCTATCCAACAATTTCATTGTTTTGACATGAACAGAACAATCCTGATGAAAGATGGTTCGAGACCGAAGAAATCGAGCTATCAAATAATATGATGATTGCCTTGGAGTATCATGAACGGGGTGATCGTCAGAAACGACAAGGCCATCTTCAGCATTAATCCTTTTAACTTCCGGACAAGCGTTCGGTCGGTCAAGAGTTCGGCATCGATTCATTCAGCTTCAGAAACACTTTCACCTTCGACTTTGAGAGAAAGAAGGGCGTCTTTACTTCGAAGCTCGACAGATTACTATTTTAAATTATTTCCTTTTCTATTTTTGTTATTTAATTAAGTAACTTTTATTATTTGTTAGTTTGTTATTTTTTTGTAATTTTAGGAAGTTTGTTAGAATATTTTTCACATTCTTAAAAAGATTTTATTTCCATATCTCTAGAAATATTCTAGAGTGACTTGGGGATAAAGTTTGCTATCTATATAAACCCGGCTTGTGGGTTGAATTGGATAACTTGAATTTTGATAAATACATCATACACATTAGATAGATTTCTCTGTGTTTATCCGGTGAATTTCTTATTTCTTTATTTGTAAATTCAATTATTTACCAGCCCACATGATAATCACTATCCCGCCCGGCGTCAGTTTGTAACAAAGCTTAAACATCTTTCTGCGAATAGACTCATCGGTTTTAATGGTTCGTGGTCGTGGTCGTGATCGTAGAGGGCAGATTTTGACTGAGGAAGTCCCACACCGTGATCGTAGCATCCATGACGTGATGATTGAGGATTTACAGAGAGAGGTTACAGAGCTAACCTAGCACCTGACAACTCAAAATTTGGGGCGTCGTGGACAGGTTCCGAAGAAGAAAGTCCCACACCTAGGCCGTCGTGGACAGTTTTCGGATGAGGAAGTCCCACATCTTGAACACGATGAAGAATCCGATGATTCTGAATCGAGTTATGAAAACCCTTACCACCATAGGAGGCAGTTAAAGGAACGACGTGACCGTGAGGACCGTCGTCGTGATTTGGGTTTCAGAATGGAGCTACCGAATTTTTTTGGTACACTACACGCAAAAGGATTCATCGATTGGTTGAACGAAGTGGAGCGCATATTCGATTATAAGGAGGTTCCAGATAACGTTAAAGTAAAACTGGCTGCCATCAAATTAAAGGGGCGAGCATCTGCTTGGTGGGAACAAATGAGGCATTCACAGGAGAGACAAGGAAATACTAAAATCACCAAGTGGGAAAAGATGAAGAAGAAGATGCAGAATCACTTTCTTCCTTTCAGATATACTCAGTCTCTATTTAAGAGATTGCATCTGTTAAGATAAGGTACTCGATCTGTGGATGATTATACTGAAGAATTTTCCCAATTTATCGCAAGGAATGATCTGTCAGAAACTGAAGAACAGATGGTGGCATGGTACCTAGGAGGATTAAAGCAACCGTTGCAGAACGCCCTCAGTCTCCATTCACTTTGGACTGTTTTTGAAGCATATCAGCGAGCTCGGGAGGCAGAACAATAGCAGAACATCAGACTTATACCAAGGAGCAATCCCCTAAACAAGCCGAACCCATCCACACAGTTTCATACTACACTACAACCATAGGGTAATTTTAACCCCAGCATCAAGTGCTTCAGATGTGGAGAACCAGGTCACAAGGCAACAAAGTACCGAAAGCCTATTAACCAGAAAGGTAAGAACCTTTTTATTGAAGAAGGCATGATCGATGAAGCAGAGGAGTTCAAAGAGCCTGGACGAAGGCATATTGTATGGAGACGGGCAGGAGACCTTAGTCATTCACAAAAGTCTACTAACTCCGAAAGATGAATTCGAAGAGGATTGGTTGAGGACCAATATCTTCCACACTACTTGTACAGTGGCGGATAAGGTCTACAAAGAAATTATTGATAGTGGCAGCTGTGAGAATGTGGTGTCCGAAGAGGCTGTTCGGAAGTTAAATTTAAAAACGGATCGACTTCCAAATCCATATAAGTTATCTTGGTTGAATAAAGGCAGTGAAGTAACCATTGACAGAAGGTGTCTCGTATGCTTTTCCATCAGAAATAAATACTTTGATAACGCTTGGTGCAATGTAGTGAAAATGGATGCTTGCCATATACTATTGGGTAGACCATGGCAATATGACTGAAGCATCAAACATGATGGTCGGAAGAATACTTACTCCATCAGCATCAAAGGGAAGAATTGAAGGTTGTGCTAGCACCTCGGCGAGAGGAAGACAGTTCGGCTCGAGTAGTCGGGAATTCGAACCTACTGTCCATGACAAGGTTCCTAACAGAAGTAAAGCATGAAGGAGTTATATATGCATTACTTCCTTGTTAAGACAGCTCAGCAAGTAGGACAACAGAAATATCGGCTGATGTGCAGAAGCTGCTAACAGAGTTTGCTGACATAATTAATGCCCGAATAACTTCCATCGGGATTACCACCATTAAGGGGTATTCAACATGAAATAAATCTTATCCCATGATCAAGTCTACCAAACAGACCAGCCTATATACTCAGCCCCAAGGAGTCTGAAGAACTACAAAAGCAGGTGATAGACTTAATGAAGAAGAGGTACATTCAGGAAAGTATGAGCCCTTGTGCAGTACCAGCTCTATTAGTTCCGAAGAAGGATGGCTCATGGAGAATGTGGATCGACAGTAGAGCCATTAATAAAATCACAGTGAAGTATCATTTTTCGATACATCGTCTGGATGATATGTTAGATCAACTGTCCGGGGCAAAATTCTTTTCGAAAATTGACCTGAAGAATGGATACCATCAAGTTCGGGTAAGACCTAGAGATGAATGGAAGACAGCCTTTAAAGCACAACAAGGCTTATATGAGTGGTTGGTTACGCCCTTCGGACTTTCCAATGCGCCTAGCACCTTCATGAGATTTATGCATCAGGTGCTACGATCTTACATGGGTAAATTTGTGGTTGTTTACTTTGACGACATCCTTATATACAACAAGGCATCAGAATTACATCATGAGCACCTCCGAACTATATTTGAAACCTTGAGGAAGGAACGATTGTTTATAAATCTAAAGAAGAGTTCTTATTTCACAACTTCAGTATCCTTCCTCGGTTTTGTTATTTCCATCGATGGTGTTCACGCCGATCCAACCAAGATCATGGCAATCTCAGCATGGCCAACACCGAATACCATACATGACGTCAGAAACTTTCATGATTTATCATCTTTTTATAGACGGTTCAGCACGTTGGTCGCGCCTATCACTAAATGCCTTAAAGGGAAATCATTTCAATGGTCCCAGGAAGCCGAAGATAGCTTTCAGTTGATCAAAAAGAATATGACTGAAGCACCCGTACTAGCAATTCCTGACTTTGAAAAGGTCTTCAAAGTAAACTGTGATGCATCAGGAGTGGGTATTGGTGGTGTTCTTAGTCAAGAAAGTCGGCCAGTGGCTTTCTTCAGTCAAAAATTCTCAAGGTCAAGAAAGAATTATTCTACTTATGATCTAAAATTCTATGCCCTAGGTAAAACACTAAAGCATTGGCGTCATTACTTAATACATAAGGAATTCATTCTCTTTACTAATCATGAAGCTTTAAAGTATATTAATGGACATCATAAGCTCAACCGAAGACATGCTAAGTGGGTAGCGAACTTACAAGAGTTCACTTTCACTCTTCGACATCAAGCAGGAAGTCTGAATCGAGTTGCTGATGCACTAAGCCGAAGAGCGTTACTCCTTAGTACTATGCAAAACAAGATTATGGGGTTTGAAGTCTTCACTGAGATGTATGAAGGAGACCCTTCCTTTGGTAAGATAGTTCAAGACATACGAGAAGGTCGAAAAATTGATTTTATCTTACATAAAGGGTATTTGTTTTGAGGACTTCAGCTATGTGTTCCTGATTGTTCACTTCGGCAGCAGATCATGAGTGAAATTCACAAGGAAGGGCACTTCGAACAAGATAAAACATTGGCCTTAATCGCAACTGACTATTACTGGCCAAAAATCTCAAGTGATGTGAAGCATTTTGTAAAAGGGTGTTCTACTTGTCAGAAGTCAAAAGGAGTTCTCACCAATGCAGGATTATACTCTCCCTTACCTGAACTTGAAAGGCCTTGGTGTGACTTTAGCATGGACTTTGTTTTAGGCCTACCCCGAACTCAAAGAGCTTCAGATTCTATTATGGTTGTCTTCGACCAATTCTCTAAAATGGCTCATTTCATAGCTTGTCGAAAGACCATGGATGCTGTTCGAATCGCCCATCTCTACTTTCGAGAAATTGTACGCTTCTATGGCGTTCCACAATCTATCACATCTGACCGAGATACTAAATTTATGAGTAATTTCTAGAAGAGCCTATGGGAAAAGCTCGAAACGCAATTGAACTTCAATAGTGCTTACCATCCCCAAACCGATTGTCAAACCGAAGTGGTAAACTGGAGCTTAGGCAATATTCTGAGGTGTTTGGCCTGAAATAAACCGAAGCAATGGAATCTGGCACTTCCTCAAGCAGAATTTGCTTATAACCGCTCGAAAAATTGAACCACCAACATGAGTCCATTTGAAATAGATTGTTATTAGAACACTTGTGGAGTCTTGGACTTAGTTCCTGTTCCTCGAATTGGTCGAATACATCCCAAAGGGGAAGAAATGGCAGATCATCTTCGGGATATTCATGATCAAGTGCACAAATCTATCTCGGACAACAATGCTAAGTACAAGATTCGGGTTGACAGTCATGCATCGGCGTAGAGTTGTTTTTAAAGTTGGAGATCTTGTTTGGGCTGTACTTACTCGAGATCGTTTTCCTATTGGCGATTATAATAAACTTAAAGATCAAAAAATTGGCCCTTGAGAAATTCTGCAGCGAATCAACGATAATGCCTATCGGTTACGCATTTCGAACCATCTGAGAACTTCGGACGTTTTCAAAGTTAAACATCTGAGCCTCTATTTCGAACAGTCTACTGAACAAACTGAGAACTCGAGGACGAGTTCTTCTCAACCTGGCATGGGGTGACTGATGTAGGATAGTTTGAGACCGAAGAAACCGAGCTATTAAATAATATGATGATTGCCTTGGAGTATCATGAACGGGGTGATCGTCAAAAACGACGAGGCCATCTTCGGCATTAATACTTTCAGCTTCGAGACAATCGAGTTCGGTCGGTCAAGAGTTCGACATCGATTCATTCAGCTTCGGGAACACTTTCACCTTCGACTTCGGGAGAAAGAAGGGCGTCTTTACTTCGAAGCTCGATAGATTACTAGTTTAAATTGTTTCCTTTTCTATTTTTGTTATTTAATTAAGTAACTTTTATTATTTGTTAGTTTGTTATTTTTTTCGTAAATTTAGGAAGTTTGTTAGAATCTTTTTCACATACCAAGAAAGATTTTATTTCGATATCTCTAGGAATATTCTACAGTGACTTGGGGATAAAGTTTGCTATCTATATAAACCCGGCTTGTTGGTTGAATTGGATAACTTGAATTTTGATAAATACATCATACACATTAGAGAGATTTCTCTGTGTTTATCTGGTGAATCTCGTGTTCCTTTATTTGTGAATTCAATTGTTTACCAGCCCACAGGATAATCACTATCTCGCCCGGTGTCAAATCCCAGCCTGGCTTGACCTCAAAACAATCCCTACTCAAGCCAACTCGACCTAGTTGTTGCTCTACTTTCTTTTATTTTCTATCACGACTGGGCTTTATCACTCTAGTGGGAAGCTTGACAATATTGCCTTAAGGTGTTAGTGTTTTATCAAAGTGGAAGTTAATGGAAGTTTTTTATAAAACATGCATAATTACCTGCCGTACTCACCACCATGTGTGTTTGTTCCACCTGCAATCCTGTGTGAGAGATATGATTCATTATTTATATTACCCTATGTGGTACACGCATTGCGTGTTAATTTATGTAGATGTGATTAATATGTAAACTTGATAGAAATACACAGCCAATTTAATAGAAATACAAAGTCAATTTAATAACCATTAGGGACTTTAGAACCCTTGCAATAAATTATTGGCGTTGGTGTGTAGCTTTAGACCCTTGCATTAAATAATTGGCGTTTGTTGGAATATTTCACATGAATCCCACATCGGATAAATTCAAGAGTGTAGATGGGTTAATAAGTATGGTAGAGCCTCAACCTAATAGGTTAACCTTTTAGGTAAGGAGGTGGTCCAACATGCTTATTGGGCCCGTCTACACAGGTGTGCGTTGCATGATGATGAATTGATGTGGGATGGATCGTACAATTCCGCTACAAAATGGTATCAGAGCTCATGGTTCGATGGGCCCAAGAACAAACTCCAAGGTGCGAGGGGAGTGCGATGGTAAAAATTCACAGGCCTCGTGGGTGGAGCAAATAAAGTCCAAGTATCAACTCTAAGGTGCGAGGGGAGTGCGCAAAGGTACAATTCGCAGGCCTCGTGGGTGGAGGGAGTAAATAGAGTTGAATCAGGTGGAGCACGGAAAAATTTTGAGTCAGGTGGAGCGGGCTTAGGATGGCTCTAGGGAAGTTACTGAGACACGTTTGTCCCGGGCATGGTGGAGTAATATTAGAGTTAAGCAAAGCTCTTGAAGGGACTAAAAGGTGAAGTATTTGAATCTGGTGGAGCAGGACTCAGGATGGCTCTAGGAAACTGCTGAGACACGTTTGCGGCTGGCGTGGTGTAGTATTAGTGTCGAGCAAAGCTCTTGAAGGATTCAAAGAAGGTGTGCTTAAAAAATGGTGAATACTCTAGAATGATACTTGTGATGGGTATTCAAGTGAAAGGTGGAGATTGTTGGGATATTTCACATGAATCCCACATCGGATAAATTCAAGAGTGTAGATGGGTTAATAAGTATGGTAGAGCCTCAACCTAATAGGTTAACCTTTTAGGTAAGGAGGTGGTCCAACATGCTTATTGGGCCCGTCTACACAGGTGTGCGTTGCATGATGATGAATTGACGTGGGATGGATCGTACAATTCCGCTACAGCGTTTATGTCATTTGAAGAGAAATATTAATAGTAATAGTAGTTATATCAACATTATGAATCAAATTATGGTAATAGTAATAGTAGTTATAGTAGTAGTATTTTTGAATATGATGATACCATAATAGCACATTTTGGTTAAATTATTGGAAAGAAATTAATGTTCCCTTTAGTGATGGGTTAGAATTATATTAAAAAAACTAGTTTAGCTCATCCTGTAAGTTCGTATTCTGCCGATCCTGAGCCTGGATAAAGGTGGAAGGAACTAATTTTTTTCATAATATGATTAGGGATATAAACTACATTATAAGTTCATCCTGGCCCTCTCCCTAGTGTTAGCCACTAAATCAAATTAATTCTAGATTGTTCATGAATTAATTAAGTGCATGAATAGGTAATGAGTACATGATCAATGAATGTATTTAAGTGTTAGGTACATGAATGTATTTAAGTGTTAGGTTCATGTACATATATTTGATCATTCTTAAAGTGGCTCTAGAAGTATCATAGGAGTCCTATAAATAGCCTTATATTGTGTTCAATTGAAGCAAGTGAAATGAAAGTGTTCTTGTGTTCTCCAAAATTATATTTCACTTCTTCTATAATTTATCATCTTTCATAAATTTCCAACAAGTGATATCAGAGCTAAGCTTAATTTCATAGTTTAAAGAAGGTTAAGCCAAATTTAAGTAAAGGTAGACAACCCAAGAGAGGTGATTTGTTGCTATCGAAGTGTCCTGCTGGGCGAGTGCAAAATGTGCGCGTTAAAGCTCCGGACTGCAACCTAGCAAAGGTGCTAGTTGAGAAGAAATTTAAAAAAGAAGTTTGTGAGTTAAAGCACGTCACAAAGGTCGTCATATTGATATCTTTTTGGAGAGGTAAATTATAGAAAAACGATGTTTTTTAGGTTTGGTGCCAAATTAGAGGTCAAAACTTACAACGTTTGGAGTATAAGGATTCGAGTATTTCTTGAAACTTGTAATTTATGGCAAGATGTCATTGCAAATCCAAAAAAGTGTATTTTAGAAAAAGTTCGAGAAATGAAAGAAAAAAGAACTAGGAAGATTTTGCAAGGAGTAATGCATGAAGAAGTTTGGATGCGCATGTTGCGAGTTTTGATTCTCTACCTCAGTTATGAAATCACTACTAAAAAATGGTCATTTGTGATGACCAAAATCCGACACAAAAAGTAGAAAAATCATCATGAAAGGTTTACGTGATGACTTTAAGTATCACAATGTTTGTCTTGTATACGCCCATCATGAAAAGCTTTACGTGATGATTTTGGCAATCACACAAACACTTAGTATTTTTGTGATGATTAATACAATCACATTAACACATAATTTATTGTGATTGTCAAAGTCATCACAAAAAATAAGATTTTAGTGATCAAAGGTAAGAACGTGAATCTCTATTTAAGTATAATTTATTTCAGTGTATTAATTGTATCAAATGATACTTGTAGGATTCGAACCCTCCCCCCATTTGCAAACTAAATAACGAGTATTACCACTACACCAAAGCCCAGATCATGATTATAATTTTAAAGAAAAATATAGAAGGAAACATATGTAAGTTGACTTACTAAACAAAATTACTTCCACATAAGATTTGATGATTGCAATGACAGTCACAAATACTCTATAATGATGGTAAAATTAGTCATCACTGAGAACGATCATATATTTTATTGTTTTGTGATGACTTGAAAATTCTATCACAAAATATCTTTTTTTGTAATTGCAAATAAAAGTCGTCACAAAAATCTATTTTTTTTAATGATTGTCATAGTCATCATAAAATATTGTTTTCATTATTTCTTATATTAAAATATTAGTGATAGCTTAAATGCAATCACGAAAAGTGTATATCTATAAGTGATGACTTAGTGTATCACAAAAAGAAAATTTATTTTGCATGAAAAACTTAGTGTGATTGACATGACCATCACAATTATAATACATTGATGGAAAGATTAATCATCACTAAGAGCCATCATATATACTATTATTTTGTGACTGCTTAAAAAGTCCATCACAAATTACTATCTTTTGTGATTATTTTTAAAAAACTGTCACAAAGTTCCATTACGTATTATTGTTTTTCTAGTAGTGAATGAACTTGAATTGATTTGCAATAATTATAAAGGTCCATCATTACCTAAAGAGTCTTGATTTTTGGAAGAAGATGAGAAACTTGTAGAAAAATTGATGATGTAGAAGAAGAAAGTAAATTTTTTTAAAGATATCTTGAAAGAGGATGACAAAAAAGATTTGTGTTAATGAAATTATGAAAGTTGAAGACAAAAAAGTAGAAATTAAAGAAAATGAAATAATGCCAAGTGAAGAAGCATTTGAAGAGGTAAAAGAAGAAGAAAAAGAAAATGTCGAAGAAATTGAGAAAATAAAAGGAGAGATTGTTGATGAAAAGGATGAAAAGAAAGAGTTTAAAAATTTGGAGGATCATGAGAGAGTGTTCCACTACTTAGATGCAAAAAGTGAAACAATGATAACAAACGTGGTGGAGAAGGAGATGATTGAAAATCGTATGTAAAGATTAGTCCAAATATTGGAGAACTCAAGATTAGTTAATATGCTAGTGGATGACAGACATGAAGATCTGGGAAGGATGTATAACTTGTTCCGTAGGGTGCAAAATAGGCTCTCATTAGTTAGAAATGTCATGACTTCCCATATTAGGGAGGCAGGTAAGCAGCTAGTAACTAACTAGAAAGGTTGAAGGAACCTGTTGACTTTATGCAGCGACTTTTGGATGAAAAAGATAAGCATGATAAGATCATTAGTCTGGCATTTAATGTAATTAAGCACCAAGAATTTTATATGAATATATATATAAATTTTTATGAATAATTTTTTTTAGAAATTATTTGGATCATATAAGTGAATATTTGAATTAAAAATGATAGTTAATTTATTTATTTTAAGTTAACTAAGATGAATACTTAATCAATTTGATTAGGGAAGAGTAAGGTAAGTTATGTTAAAAATTAACATAGCTTAACACCTTGAAAGGTAAATAAAAAGATGTATAATTTGTAAGTGATTAATTATTGATATGAATTATATAAAGTAATTATATAAATGTGTAATAACTTATCAAGCCAGTTAGGGCTAATTAAGTTAATGAATTAATGGAACAAAAAGGAAAGCCAAGAGATAATAAATTTATTTAGTAAAACTTATGTTACTAACTAATTAAGATTGAGGTAAAAATATTGTAACCTAATTATATATTAGGAATAAGAATTAAATAACCTAAGTGTTATTTTTTAATTAAGAGTCCAAGTATTTAATTACATACATATGAACTAGTCTAAGAAATTTTATTTTAATATTTCAACCTATTATTATTGTAACCTAATTATAGCAAATCTAATTGAGTTATATAATTAAATCCATGTGAGTAATTATTTAAATTCCAAATGAGTGGAATAGAAACCCTAATTAAATAATTAGGGTAAAATAAAATTGAAAGTATTCGACTATGTTAATTTTCATGGCACAAATAATTAATTAGGAAGCCCAAAAGAATTAAATTGATGGCCCAAACTTAGCCCGTCTTGTGAAGGACTTTTTGGTCATTTGATTAAGCTAAATTTGGCATTAATAATAAAGTAAAATTGGAGCCAAAATTGGGTGGGGGTGGGGGTGGGGGTGGGGGTGGGGTGGGGGGTGGGGGGTGGGGGGGGTTACGCGACCCCTTTGGGGAGATTTGAGCATGTGAGTATTTTTTTTTCTTCTTTCTTTTCCTTACCAACTTCTACCAACTCCAATTAGTTGTCATCCTCTTATTTGGCCACCTTATTTCTTCAAAGTTATAAGTAAAGAGAGAGAGAGAGAAGCAAGCTAAGTTGGAAGATTTTATATGGATATACATGTTATATCTCTACATAATTTCCAATCTTAAAAACCTTTCTATCTTTGGTACAAATATTTTTTTTACTTCATTACTTCTCTTTCTTCCAACTTAACTAACAAAACCAAAGAGAGAGAGAGAGAATAGAAGGGTTCGGCAGCCCTTACAGGGAGAAGAGGGGAATTCATCTTTCATTCCACCAAAATATTTAAGCTACCATAGAAAAAGAGCACGAAGATCAAAAGTATAAAAATCTAACTATAAACTTGTTAATTTCTTTTTTATTTAGTTTGTTTTTAAAGAAATAAGAGCTTATGATCTTGCACTTCAAAACCATAGATCTAGACGTTTTCTAGTATTTTATTTTTAGATATAACCATTTTGAGTGTTAAAAATTTGGATCAAAGGAAGAAAATGAAAACTATGTTCCTAAGGGCTAGAAAATCCTAACTTTCTACTACTTTGAAAGGTTATAACTTGAGATTTACACATTCTTTTTGCGATCTGTCAAATCGGGACGTTAGATATGTAAGTTAACTAATAAACGCAAGTGGTAGCATTTAAAAATGTTGATTTTACAAGCCTTGGGAACTGTTTTGGTGAAAAAAGTCCATATTTAAAAAAAAGGGAAATACACTGTTTCTGGTCAGCTGCTTGCAAGGGCAGTTTCATCATTTTTATGTGCTTTAAAAATTCTACAAAAACTTGGAATGCTAATATGATGAGTTATCTAGATCTGGTCCAAAGATGAAATTTTTTGAATGTGTAGAATGAAAGTTATGGATTTTACAATAAATGACTATTTTAAAAGTAAACTTGATTAACTCTGTCGTTAACTCCAAAAGTTTTAAAATTTTTACAGGGAGTATATGTATATGATAGGAACATACCCTGAATATTTCCTAATTTTTGGACAAAAACTCAATTTATAAAAAATGTTGCAAGATCCGGGTGTTTTGATCATTTTAAAAATAGTAAATGAAATCCAAAAATTCTAGAAACATTATATGTTCACCATGACACCATGTACTAATATTTCCTAGAAAAGAAATAATTTTGGAGTTGATTTGATATTTTTCATATAAATGATTGAGTTATGAATAAATGGATAAAATAAGTTATATAATGTTAAAAAGGGTAAAAATGTGATTTTATGGCTTAGAAACCCTTAATATGATGTAATCAGATTTCTGGAGGATATTTTGGTCATTGTGGATGAAATATTATATTTATGGTATTTTAGGGCTGTTAAATAAAATAATTAGTAAAGGGTAAACAATTAAAATAAATTTTTTATTAGTTTAATAAATGAGTAAAATATTATAAGAGATTAATAATATTAGTTTAAGATATTATTAAGTAATTAATAATAATTTAAAATATTATTAAATAAGTAATAATATTAGATTAAAGTTAAATTAAAATATTAGTAAATGATTAATAATATTAGATAATGATTTAAAATATTATTAAATGATTAATAATATTATATTAAAGTTAAATTAAAATATTATTAAATGGTTAATAATGTTAGATAATAATTTAAAATATTATTAAATAATTAATAATATTAGATTAAAGTTAAATTAAAATATTATTAAATGATTAATAATATTATTAATTGATTAAAATATTATTAAATGGGTAATAACATTTGTGAATGGTTAAGATAATAGATATTGATTAAAATATTATTAATTTATTAATAATATTAGTAATTGGATAAGATGTGATTAATGTACGGAATATTATTAAGTGATTAATAATATAATCATGTGACTAAAATATTATTAAATGATTAATAATATTAATAAGGGATTAAAATATTATTAAATGATTAATAATATTAGAAAGTGAATAAAATATTATTAAAAGATTAATAATATTAGACAAAAGTTTAAGATAATGATTAAGTGAGCAATATTATCTAAGAATGATAATATTCCTAATAAGTAAGGTATTATTGAATGTTTGATTACGTGATTACATGTTAGATAACTTATTATAAGAATAGTGGTCTTATGAGTTATAATATGTTATGCTAATTGAGAGATCGATCTTATTAATGATATGTTTTACAATATAAATTAAATTGCGTAAAGTAGTCAACAAATCAGGCAAGTTCTCTAACTCAAATTTGAGTTACTATTTTTCAAGTATATTAGTGGATAGTTATTGTTGATTATTCCACATCTATGATTATTATTAAATATTCGCATTTATTGCAAATTTCCTAATTCAACTTGAGTTATTAATTTCAAAGCATGATTAGTGGATAATTATTGTTGGTTATTTACATCTATAATGATTATTGTTATTCGCACATAGTGTATTTAATTTCATGTTCTATTACTTGAACTGTGAAATAATTTAAAGTTCTTTTATTCATGAACTGTTTATGAGCCATGTCTCAGCTATTTGTTTCGGCTAGACTAATAATTGATGAATCGTTCTATTATTTGAACTAAGTTGTTATTGAAAGATCTATGCCATTTATTTGGGCTAGATCAATATTGATATTATATGTTGAAATCATAGCATTTTTTTGAAAGCAATCCAAACCACATTATTGTGGTACGGACTCATGATGTAAGACTGAGATGAACAACACTTATTAAAAGGAGAACTTTATTGTCGGACATCCAACCCCTTGCACTATTTTTGAGTATTATGCATAATATAGGGTACAATGGGGTTGATCACCTCATGTACTCACAGAAGAGTATGATTTAATCTTTACGGTTAACTTATACTCGTGAGGTAATTCAATATTAATTAACTGATAATTCATCTATTAGTTATTGATCCATTCGTGATCACTCAGCATGAAATCTTGGAATATCCCACTTTATTGAATATTGTTGCATTATTGCTAATTATTCCTAATTAAATGAATATTATTGAATCTTCGAAAGAATTTAACTCTTTCATTTTTGGTAAGTTATTCAGCTTGGAATTTTAGAAATTTCTTTTTATTTAAAATGATTTATTGTTCAGTTACTTCACAATCTTTTGAATATTGTCAAAGTTTTAGAAAGTTATATTATTCTATATCTTTTATTAAATGCTTTAACTTGCGGAGCAAACTAGTTGTTCACCCTTGCTTTAAATAAAATATTTCAGCTAAAACCGAGATAGATGAAGGGTCAAAGAAAGACAAAGGCAAATGAAAATCTCCAAAGTAGTTTAATGTGAACTTTTAATTGTTATATTACATTATGTAAATTATATATGTAAACCTTTTGAGTATCTAAAGGTATGTAAGTTAAGTTAAGGTTAGTAAAACCTGAGATAATGGTATGTTTTTTTATTAAGTCAATGTAATGAATGATGTAATTCATAATAAATAGGTAGTTAGATAAGATGTGAATGTTGTACCGTAAGCACCGAATCTGAGGTTTGAAGGACCCGAATTTGGGAGTGTCACAGGTTGATATCGGAGCTGTTGGTTATAAACATTAGGCGGGGGAAAAGCCTTAAGAATATAACCATAAGAAAGATAGAGAATACTCATTTAGAGTTCTGAGTTATGGATTGAGGAAATTCATTAATAGTAAGATGTTGATATTTAGTAATTGCGATTTTTGTTTACTAGTAATGTACTAATTAATTTGTTTAAAACTGATTGTAGGATGTTAGAAGATGATGAGATTAAAGAAACTCATGGTTACGGAGATGTTAGCAGCTGCACCAATGCCATTAGCCGAGGTAGCAGCTCAGAGTGATTTGGAAGGTGAATCAGAGAAGAATTTTGAAGAAGAAGAGACAGTTGAGAAAGTCCTAAAAGAAGAACCTGCGGTAAATCTAGGAAGCGGTCATGACGAGTACCCTGAGATGGAACTGAATGAAGAGGAGGAAGTAGATTCCAAAGAAGCTAAGGTAGGACAAGAAATAGAGGCAAAAGATGGAGAAAAAGGTATAGTAGTAGCCGTGGATGATCAAATATCAGTGGAAGTTCAAGATTTAAGGTATAACGTATTTTTCCTTGAAGAAATGTGGAATGCGAAAAGATTATTAAATGACCAGTTGGTAAAAGCATTGAGTGAGATACTAGAAGAACAAAATGATCTGAAGGCACAAGTCGATGATATGAGAACTGAGTGTAATGTATCATCTAAAGATTTAAGTAAGAAGGAGAAGGGGAATACTAAAAGGAAAATGAACAACAACAGTGACAACAACTCAGGGAATTCATAGTCAAAGAAGAAATAAACATGTGGCAAGTATGGAAAGAACCATTTTGGGGAATGTATGAAGGGTAAAAATGTGTGTTATAATTGGGGACAAGGCGAACATATATCTCCCAATTGTCCCAAACCTAAGAAAGACGGCTTTTTTTCATGCGGAAAAAAGGTCATCATGCTCGCAATTGTCCTAAAAGGAAGACATGGGAATGAAGTGGAAGAAAGAAAGATTAAGTATGAGAGGTAGGACCTTTTAAAGTAAGATAATTTGTTAGTAATATAGTATCATAGATGAGGGATAGGTATATATATAGCAATATGCGCTATATGATGTAAAGTACTATGAACTAGTTGAATGAATATAAATATATGTTTGATTAAGCAAATAAGTTTTGAGAATAAATATAGTAAGTTTTCTAACTGATAATTTGCTAGTTCAGCAAACTGAATTCGTTAATTTAACATACTGAATCCATTTAGCAAACTGAATTCGATAATTCAGCATACTGAATTCGTTAATACAGCAAGTCGAATAGGTTTGAGTTTAAAATTTTATGTTAAATTTTTATATCATTAATAAGATGTGGCATAAGATGTAAAACATGAAGAAATAATTTAAATTTTTAATCTTATTACACAGAAAAATGCCGCCCAGGGAAGGAAGTATGAAGAAAAAATGGAAGTACAATTTTTAAATCTTAAGTAAGAGAACATGTCATTGTCAGAGTAATTCGTTAAGTTCAACGAGTTAGCTAGGTTCTCTCTACATCAAGTGGACACCGAGGAACTCAAGGCGCGACGTTTTAAGAACGGACTGAAACTATTGATATTCAGCAAGATAGATGTACTGCGAAGAGGTAGCAATGGAGGGAGTAACTCCAACAAGCATAAGTGGAACGACAACACTTAATCGGGAAATAAGTGTAATTCTATGTATGTGCACACCTAGAGGGGGGGTGAATAGGTGTTTAAGCTAAAAGTGATAAACGGTGAAAACTTTTTGAAATTTTCTGCAACAGGTATAATTCAGACAGCTACGCCTGTCTGCTTTAGTGTCTGATTTAGCTTATGTTCTTTGTTTCTTATTATCAGACAGCTAGACCTGTCTGCTTTAGTGTCTGGATTAGTGGCGTGAATAACAAAAAGTGTAGAACGTGAATGACAATTAAAGAGATAAACAGAAGTAAAAATCACACCAAGATTTTTACGTGGTTCAGCCCCTATCCTCTAATCTAGTGGCCTAATCCACGTCCAATCCCAACTAGGATTGGAGACTCTTTTTATTAAACTTAATATTCAATTAAATACAATAAAAAGAACTCCCTGTTTCAAAGAAGCCTTCTACTGATGGACACCTCTGCCCCCTTTGCACCTCTGCAACCTTTCTCACCACTGAGACCTTTTCACCTCTGCAACCTTGAAAGCTTCCTTTGAACAGATCCTATCTACTTCGAGATAGACCAAGCCACACACGGCTTACACTCGGAATAAAGATTTTGTTTACACGAAGTATCAATGTTCCAGCACTAAACAATTTAAGAACAATACAAATATATCGCTGGAAAAACTTAGAAATGCTATTGGATAAATAATATAAGATTGATTGAAGCTTTTCCAAGTCGTGTCTTCAAATGCCGTGAAGGATGAAATATATAGTAGAGCTTCCAACGGCTATGTGAAAAACTGATCCTATTAATTTCTCAATCACAGATTAACAATATCATAAAATCAGCAACTAATATTTAAAGCAACGGATATATTGTTTTCCTTGATAAGCTCATTTAGAAGATATGATATTATACTAAGCAGCTGATATGAAGGGATAAAAGATATGCAAGATAAGGTTGTTAGCAATTTAGAACAATTACCTTTTTAAGCTTCTAATTCAAATTTGAATTAACTTAACAGTTAATCAAATTTATTCTCACTGAGAGATTCCAGCAATCACGTAATTTAGATGGACTAATATATTTGAATATTATAACCACCCATGACTTCAGCAGCTTTGAATCACAAGCAGATATGCGCCAGCTATTTAATTTTGAAGAGCTAAAATCAAGGAGTGAAACACTACCCACAAACAACTATGTTAAACATGAATAAAGGAGACAAATAAGGATAATATTCAAAAGCTTCAGTAGGACTCCTTTTCAAAATAGACTACTAACTAATGTGGGCTCCACTAAGCAAGATTAACACCCACGAAATATTCTGATGACATAGAATAGCTAATTTGGGCTAGCTGGAGTTAAGGACCATAATATCTGTAATTATTATAAATACCAACATACCTTAATAATCAAATCTTCATTAATATATTCCAAATCAAATCTTCCTTAATAGACTCCATATCAAATCTTCCTTAATACACTTCAATTCAAATGTGAACTGATTCCATCATACCAACGAAAGGAAGACAGCAACAAATATTCATGAATAAACCATAATCTATGCATATCAATTATAATATTATAATACATAATTCATGCATATTTAATTTTATAATATCACACCATGAACCATGCACACTTAAATTAGTCATCAATCAAAACATCATATAATCAAAAACCAACATTCTCCCCCTTTTTGATGATGACAATTTATGCACCACTTTAACCAACATGCTCCCCCTAAGTATATGACTCCCCCTAAATTTATGCATATCAAAGAGAAAAATAAAATGACTTTATCAGTTCAATATCTCCCCCTTTGTCATTATAAATAAATCATCAAGTTATATCTCTCCCCCTTTGTCATTAACAAAAAATAATTCATATAATTAGTTATATCACCCCATTTTTCAAATTGAAAAAATTAAGCACGAAGAATGACATTGGAGCAAGGTTATAACAAAATCACATATAGCAAGTAAACAATATAATCATACCTTTGTGATTTGTTACCTACATATTAATATTTTGTTATCAGTAGAAATCTTGATAGCTGTGCTCCTTAATGTAGATTTGACTTTTGTATTTTCAGAATCAAAAATCTCTTCACTAGCACTCCTTTTGGTCATCCCAATGTTGATGTCTTTAAAGCTCAGGTTAGGAGGATAATTTTTCACTGTTCTAAATGATATAGGAAGCTTTGCTGCAGTCATTTGCTCTTCAGGTTCAAGTTCAGGTTCTACAACGTCAAGCTCTGCTTCAAACTGATCATCTAATTCTTCTTCTAATGCAGACGGGTTAAGCTGTCTGACTTGAGGCGTCTGCATGTCTGAGTTTTCAAACGGGGCAGATGACTCAGTTTGTCTAGTTTCGTTTATTTGCTTTCCACGTTCATCTGACTTTCCTTTTGATGCAGACGGCTCAGGCTGTCCGGATTGAGCTGTCTGACGTTAGGCGTCTGCATGTCTGCATTTTCAACTAAAACAGATGACTCAGGTTGTCTAATTTCATTTGTTTGTTGTCCACATTCATCTGATTTTTCTTCTGATTCAGACAGCTCACGCTGCTCGGATTGAGCTGTCTGTTTTTCACGTTCTACATTACTATTTCCTGTAGAAATCTCATTCTCTTCTTTTGACAGATCAGGGTCAAAATTATCAAATAAAATATGAACATATTCCTCAACCTTTTATCAAGATTATCATGTATATTAAATATGGAGCATTTGGCAAAATAAATGATGTTATGAACCCTTATACTACGAATTCCATAGAGTTTTTATAATAATATATCTAATTAAAACTCTATTTAAAAGACAACATGAGGTACTTACAGATTCCACCCAATATTTTATAAGTAACTTACTCTCTCAAAGTAAAGAATCATCCATCTCCTTTTTGATCTTGAGACACCTACAAACAAATAGTCTCTATCTTTTTGGTACCCAAATTTTCTTGGGTCCATTTGGGTTAGTTGCATATAAATCACATTTCTTTACCCAAATTTGTTTTATTCTAATTTTATTACAATTATAATCAAAATGACCTTTAAAACCACATTTTTTACAAGTAACAAACGGTGAACGATAAAGTGGTTTATGCCTTGATTTACTATTAATCATTCTAATATAATTATTAGTCCTATTTTTCACATTTTTAATAGGATTATACCCAATTCCTTGTTTATCAAGACTTGATCTTTGTGCCCCTAATATAATATTTAGGTTCTCTTCTCCTTTCACAAATTTTGCAAGATCATTTTTTAAAGATGTTATTTCTGCATTTATTACATTATCATCATGTTGCATATTCATATTTTTTTCCATCATTAAAAGCATCTATGCATACATCTCTCATTTTCAATTTTTCTTTTAAACTTTGATTTTTATTTTTAAGATATTCATTTTCTTTTCTTTCTTCAATAAGTGACTCAACTTCATTCATTAGCTCATTTACGCAGTTCTTAAAATAAGCAGTTTTCTTTTTAAGCCTTTGATTTTCATTTTGTAAAGTAAGATAATTAGATGTAGATATTTCAAAATTTTCATGAAAATTTGTTACCTTAAGTTGATCATCGTCTTCTAGTCCCATGAAACATAATTGGCCAATTTCTTCTTCTTGTTCCGCTTTGGACTTACTCACTGGAGTTGAGCTACCTTTTTGATTCTTCCTTTGTTTCTTTCTTTGAAGTAGTCTCTCGAGTTTTCTTGAGAGCATTTCAATTTCTTCATCAAAATCTTCATCATTGCCTTCTATGTAGCTTTCAGCTTGTAGAGCCAAGGTCTTCTTCTTAGGTGTCCCATCTTCTTCATCGTACAATTTTAATTGGTTTTCAAACTCTTCAAGTTCTCCAAATAAGATAAGAGTTTTCATTGTGCTAATTGTGGCCGAGTCTTGAAGTGTGGTAACCTTTGGTGCGAATCGCTTTGGCATGACTCTAAGAAGCTTTCGGTTGATTTCCTTTTGATCAATCTTTCGTTCGAGCATGCTTAGAGAATTCATTAGAGTAAGGAATCTTGCTTGGGCATCTCTAATTGATTCATTTTTCTCCAATTTGAATAACTCGTATTCGTGCATTAGCCTGCTCAGCTTGACCTCCTTCACTTTAGTAGTACCCTCGTGGCTCATGATGATTGTGTCCCAAATTTCCTTAGCCGTAGTACAAGACGAAACCTTATCAATCTCTGACTGAACCATGCCACTTAAAAGTGTATTCATGGCCTTGGAATTATAGGATAACATATACGATTCATTTGAGTCCATTTCTATGAGATTCTTTGGCATGCCATCATCATGTCGTGGAATGACTGGTCCATTTTCGACTACCCACCATTCCCATGGGTCACGGTTCAGATAGATCTTCATTCTGAACTTCCAAAAATTGAAGTTTTCACTTCCGAGCAACAGCGGTGGCCTACTTGTGGACTGACCTTCTTGAAAGTTTAGGTGTGCCATAGGATCTTCCCCTACGACCTGCAACGATCAATATTAGTAGAGCCTTGCTCTGATACCAAATGTAATTCTATGTATGTGCACACCTAGAGGGGGGTGAATAGGTGTTTAAGCTAAAAGTGATAAACGGTGAAAACTTTTTGAAATTTTCTGCAACAGGTATAATTCAGACAGCTACGCCTGTCTGCTTTAGTGTCTGATTTAGCTTATGTTCTTTGTTTCTTATTATCAGACAGCTAGACCTGTCTGCTTTAGTGTCTGGATTAGTGGCGTGAATAACAAAAAGTGTAGAACGTGAATGACAATTAAAGAGATAAACAGAAGTAAAAATCACACCAAGATTTTTACGTGGTTCAGCCCCTATCCTCTAATCTAGTGGCCTAATCCACGTCCAATCCCAACTAGGATTGGAGACTCTTTTTATTAAACTTAATATTCAATTAAATACAATAAAAAGAACTCCCTGTTTCAAAGAAGCCTTCTACTGATGGACACCTCTGCCCCCTTTGCACCTCTGCAACCTTTCTCACCACTGAGACCTTTTCACCTCTGCAACCTTGAAAGCTTCCTTTGAACAGATCATATCTACTTCGAGATAGACCAAGCCACACACGGCTTACACTCGGAATAAAGATTTTGTTTACACGAAGTATCAATGTTCCAGCACTAAACAATTTAAGAACAATACAAATATATCGCTGGAAAAACTTAGAAATGCTATTGGATAAATAATATAAGATTGATTGAAGCTTTTCCAAGTCGTGTCTTCAAATGCCGTGAAGGATGAAATATATAGTAGAGCTTCAAACGGCTATGTGAAAAACTGATCCTATTAATTTCTCAATCACAGATTAACAATATCATAAAATCAGCAACTAATATTTAAAGCAACGGATATATTGTTTTCCTTGATAAGCTCATTTAGAAGATATGATATTATACTAAGCAGCTGATATGAAGGGATAAAAGATATGCAAGATAAGGTTGTTAGCAATTTAGAACAATTACCTTTTTAAGCTTCTAATTCAAATTTGAATTAACTTAACAGTTAATCAAATTTATTCTCACTGAGAGATTCCAGCAATCACGTAATTTAGATGGACTAATATATTTGAATATTATAACCACCCATGACTTCAGCAGCTTTGAATCACAAGCAGATATGCGCCAGCTATTTAATTTTGAAGAGCTAAAATCAAGGAGTGAAACACTACCCACAAACAACTATGTTAAACATGAATAAAGGAGACAAATAAGGATAATATTCAAAAGCTTCAGTAGGACTCCTTTTCAAAATAGACTACTAACTAATGTGGGCTCCACTAAGCAAGATTAACACCCACGAAATATTCTGATGACATAGAATAGCTAATTTGGGCTAGCTGGAGTTAAGGACCATAATATCTGTAATTATTATAAATACCAACATACCTTAACAATCAAATCTTCCTTAATAGATTCCAAATCAAATCTTCCTTAATAGACTCCATATCAAATCTTCCTTAATACACTTCAATTCAAATGTGAACTGATTCCATCATACCAACGAAAGGAAGACAGCAACAAATATTCATGAATAAACCATAATCTATGCATATCAATTATAATATTATAATACATAATTCATGCATATTTAATTTTATAATATCACACCATGAACCATGCACACTTAAATTAGTCATCAATCAAAACATCATATAATCAAAAACCAACAATAAATTAGGAGAGAGTAGGAAGAGAGGAGAACCGTGTACCAATTGCGGTAAGAACCATCAAGGAGTGTGCTTGAAGAGGAAAAACGTGTGCTTTAACTGTGGTCAAGAAGGACACATTTCTCCCAACTGTCCCAGCTCGAAGAAATTGCAAGGTTGTTTTTTGTGTCGATCGTCAGACCATCAAATATTTAACTTTCCAAAGAAAAATGCAGAGAAAGGAAGCTATAACAAAGGAAACAGCAGTGGGACATTAACGATCAAAGGACATGCTCAGCCAGGAAGACCGACGACACGTACTTTTAACATGACTGTTTAAGACGCAGTTGCTTAAAAGAATACTATTATGAGTGAGATGTTAATACCTAAATATAACATTTAATTGATGAGTGGGTTTCATACCTACGAATTGGATATTTTTCGGACCTAAACAATTGCTAATTCATGTGTTTTAGTATTATTTTATGTGTTGTGTTGTGTTGTGTTTGTATTGCAGGGTCAGGTTGAGATGGCTAAAGCATGAAGTATGCAACAAAAGAAGGGCAAAAGTTAGAAATTCCAGAGTAGATACCCGCCGGGACGGGCATTCGCTAAGCCAAGTCACCCGCCAGGGCAGGGGTACACGTCATCAAGTAATTTAGACACCCGCCGGGGAGGGCTTTACCAAGTATAAAATACCCGCTGGGGCTGGGGTACGCGACAAATTCGTGAAGTGTTCTGATGCAATTCTAACTCTAGAGATGTGTAGTTGGTGGATTTAGGACGTGAGTAGGAGAGGATAAAAGGCATATTCAGGAGCAGAGAAGGAGGATTGATCATCATCACTCATTACCATTAGCAAACCCTAATTTTAGATTGTGATTTTGGAGGATTGAAGCGAGTAGTTGGAGCACGAAGATTACAAAGGGATTGAAGAAGAGCAGCGGTTCTATTTTCTATTTTTGTTCTTCAAATTCATCTTTGTATTTAGGATGCTAGTTTCTTTGTAGATTTCAGTTTTTAATTCATTCGTTATGAACTAATTTACTTTTTAAGCCTACAATGGATTTTTTTACGTAGCGAAGGTTGACATGCTTCTATTTTAATTTATTGATGCTATTTTCATATTCGTCTATTATGGTTTATGCTTAATTTATGAATTGCTTGATCACCAATTCCTTGTGAACCTATATGAATTTGAGAGATGAAGTATGGGTTTAGACCTAATCATAGTAGTGTGTGATTTTGCTTTCTGCATATTGTTGGGATTCATAATTTATGTCTAGGATAGAGATATACCTATACATCGCGCGTAATATTATGAGAACTAGAGATTAAACCTTCTTTAATTGAAATTCGCATAGAGATATAGTTAATTAGGGTATTCTTCTTAATTCTATCATCTGTGAATTTAAGTTGATATGGGTATAATGCATTGAGAGATGATTATATCTATTGTTGTTTTCTTGATTAACGAACTGGAATAGTTATTGTGAATTAAAAAGAAGTGTGTCATTCTAATTGAAGCATCAAGTGAAATTGTAGACTTAATTCTTCAATATCTGATTAAAGTTTATGGTAGTTAGGTGATTTTTCTTTATTTAGTAGTTCTCCATAAATAGCATCACTTAATCATTAATTTAATAAAATTGAGATAATATAATATTGGTAATTGTTAGGATAAAATTCAGTGTTTTCTCTGTAGGAACGATACTCGACTTATCTATTACTTGTTGACCATGTGTATTTGCGTGTTGTGCGTAATTAGATTTTACACCAACAATTTTTTGGCGCCGTTGCCGGGCAAAAGATAATTGAGTTTATTATTTTCAATATCAATTTAATTATATCAATTTTAGTTAAACACTTTTCGTTTTGTTTTTGTTTTATTTCTTATTTTAGGTTATCTTGAATAATGCATGCAAACTCGATCAAAAAAGCCAGAACTAGAACCTTACGAGGACGATATCGAGAGAAAGTTTCAGCGGTTGAGTAAGTGGATAAAGGAGACTAAAGAGAACTTAGAACAACAAGAGACAATGGCTGCAAATGATCAGAAAGCATTGCGGGATTATGCCACACCAAGGGTTAGCGAGATTCAGTCAAGTATTACTAGACATGCTATTACTGTAACGCCCCCAAAATCGGGGACTATTTTCCTTCCCGATCTTGTGCGTTAATATTATCATGTTCTAGCTTTAAAACATTATTTAATGTTAAAATAACTAAAAGTGCGAAATAATTTTTTTTTCTTTCTTTCCATTCATTCATTCCCTGAATCACAACCTTTACAATTCTTCTTTATACTAGAATCATATCTATTCTCATTTCAGAATAAACATTCTTTATCCATTCAACATTTCAAACTATACATAACTGCCAATTACATTTGGAAAAACTATCAATCATAGATTTATACCATTTCTAATTCAAGGAAATGTATTCATTTTGCACATCGTTCAATCTTCATCATCCGTATAGCAAGTAATATTGCCTAACATCATTAACCTGCAAAAAGTTTGAGTTTGCAAGATTGAGCTCGACAGTCTAACAAATTTAACAGTCTATCATGTTTCACATAGCACACAATTCCATATGCACTATATTTCCTTTACTATGCATATCCACATGCAACATATATTCTTTACTATGCATATCTTACATGCATCAATAATTCCTTACAAAGCATACATTTATACATTATACATTTCTAATTTATCGAGTTACATCATACATGTGCTATAACATAACACATATAAATTGAGTTCCATAACCTAATTAACTTGGTCATATTTTGACTTTAACAATTCATAAAGCATGGTATGTAACTCACCACATAATCACATTTAATCCACAAACATAATAGAACTGGAAAACTTGCCTCGTTTGCTGACTAACTTTATAGTTTAAAGCTCAACTTTCCTTCACGAATCCTACACAATTATATTCACATGTATGAACATATTAGCCACGTATCCATGACATATAACTTGTATAGTTATATATTAAATATCCACATTGCCACATCAATAGCTTATGTTTTTGTTTTTGAAAAACTTTTGTATTCTTTTCAAATCTTTTATCCTTTTGCTTTCATCACCACATATGTTAGCACATATTTGGTTCACTTTCATATAATTCTCCTTTAACAAGTATAATAATTTGACGAAGGAATCTATATCTGGAATAACAAGGACAGGGCCAACTAAAAGCATAAATGAAGATAGAGGGAATATACTCGTTTGGAGTTCTAGTTGGAATTAATAGCATAAAAAATAGCCATGATACTAAGAAGTATAGCAGCTTGAAGATTTTTGGCACATAAAATCTCCACCCGCCCCTATCATCTTGTAATTGATATTTAATCATGCAAGTATGCATGTCTCAAAGTATTCTAATCTTTGCTATAATTCCATTACTGTGTCTGTGTGGTAATATTTAAGAACAAACATTTAATGAATACTTACTTTTTAGGCATTTCATAAATCCATTTTATTTTTTTTCCAACAAACCATGCTTGATGAAAATCCCATGTAATTGCCTGTCAAAATCCTACTTAGGATCAGACAATTGGATCTACCTAACATGATTTCTTTTAATTAAATGAAACAGTAATAATAACAATTCCAAATTCTAGTGCATGTAGACCTTCAAATTAACATATGTCTGTACATCCACTCAACCAACTTATATGGTTAACTTATAGCTTCTATAACAAATATAGTTTCATTCCTGTATACTAACGCGTTAAATATTATCGTGTTTCAACATGACGCCAAAACAGTCCCTCTAAGCATTAACAATCCCTTATTGTCAAGCTATGTCGGCAGCCAAGCCTTGCTTGGTCCTGTGGGGCTCAGCCGGTCTTGGCGTAGCCTCCAATTTTTGGACGCTCACCTTTGCTAACTTTTATTTCCCGTATCTTTGACTCATTTGTTTTTTTTTTTAATTTTGGGCATTAGATAGGTGATACACCCACCTGTCATAGAAAATATTAGCTAACAATGTGACTATTTTAGATGTGTTGACTGAGACTGAGTTCCGCTACTGCTATTTGCTACTTGCTATTGTCAATGGGCAGCGCTCCTAGTCTTGCTCACCCCATGCTCTGCCATTTTATATCTCCCATGACATTGATCCTTTATACGTCAAGTTTTGGATATAATATGGGTGGTATACCCACCTATTTAAGTAAAATATTAGCTAAACATTTTGAGTACTTTAAACACGTCAATTGAGAGCTTCAAAGGAGTCCCAGTCAACTGCTACAGAGTGTTGCTGCTGTTGGGCAGCAGCCCTCTTCGCGATGAGGCCACTTTGCGATTTTGTAGTTTTTAATTCGTAAATTAGTTTTTCCTCAATTTTGGATATGCTATAAACACCATAAGAGAATATATTTAGAAAATATAAACCACCCATTTTAGACATTATAGGCAGCCCAAAACAGAACTTAAAAATACCCGATCATAACAGTTTTTAACTTTTTCCCAGCTTTACCCTCTCTCAGCTTTACCCTCTCTCGCTAAAACAGTCATAACTTTTTTGTTTCAAAGCATTTTTGAGCGATTCTTGAGCCCACGCGAAGCTAACTTCCGGGGCTACAACTCTTATTCAATAACCTTTTCCAAATTCTGCACTCATAATTCCAGAAAATTCGCACAAGGGACAGGTTCGAATCTGACTTCCAAATTTTGGACAGATTCGACGCACCCACTTTGGCATGTCATAACTCGACCGTCCGAACTCAGAACGAGTCCGTTCCAGAGGCTATGGATATCTGGGATTGCACACTACAAGACCCCAAAAAAACCACGATTTTCTAGCAAGTCTAACTAGCCGAAACAGTTAGCCCAAATCAGCCAGACATACTAATTTTCACCCAAACTTCATTTGTTTCATCTTTCACAAAACAGTTTTTAAACTTAGCTTAATTTTCCCAATCTATTTAAACTACTTCAATTTACATATATAAAGCCTTTCTTAATAATAGCTTTACCCAATTCCCTCTTTTTAAATAAAACAGTTCTAAGAGGAATATTGTCAAACACCACACGTGCACCCATTTTTGAAACAGAGTTAATAGAGGTTCATATATTCCTCAAGCCATATTTTTCTCCCTTATTACTCCACACAACAACAGCTAGTCTCTTTTGCTAATTCATAGTTATCATAGCTCAATCAACAATTTTAATCACAGCAGTTCACATAGCATTAAAACAGTCATCATATTGTACTAATTCAATATAACAGCCATACATGTTCCCTAGTCACTAACAGTCCAGTTACTATCATTAGAGAAACAGGATCGAATGAAAAAAAAAGGGTTGAATTGTCTTACCTTTGCTCGACTCTTAGAGGCAAAATGCTCTGCTAATCAATCTGCCTTGCTTTACTAGCCGTAGCTCTCTCTATATTACACTTGTTCTGTCCCTTGCTTGACTGGACGGTTTTACTACTTAGAGTACTGTTGGTTATATGCAGATTATTTTCTCTTCTCAGTCGGTCCTATGGCCACTACTACACAGCCACCCTACTAAGCTACAACAATCATTCCTAGTCTAGTTTGCTTGGCCCCTATGGAACCTGCCAAAGCCATAGCTACTCGGTTTCTTCTTATCCTCTACTCAGCCTACTAACAGCCTTCTTGACAGTGGCCCCTATCCAGCCACTCTATAACATAGCCTCTAACTAACTGCTAATCAACTAACTGATTCCTCCCTCTTGTAACCAGTTATACTATTTGCTAACTAATAAGACTTAGCATACTTCACCCAACGTGGCTGCTGGAATGAACAATGAATATGCTGGATTTGAGTTTGGTATTTGGGCTTAATACATAAATCAAAGATAGTAATGACCCATTACACTTGGGGATAAGTTTGGGAGCTTACATAGGAAATTTATTAGGGCCCAAATTGTACAACTTGGACTCCCAATACATAATAAGCTTCATGAGTTGATCTACCACATTCACTTGAGTTAGCAAATTTAATTAGCCCACATTATTAAAGATAATGGGTCCATGTAATTTAGTTAACCTATTTTAGTACTTATCATTCTCCTTCATTACTACCACATACTACTTTTGAATGAAATCAATTATATTATAATATAATTATTTTATTAGCCACATCGGTAGTTTCATGCCAAGAGTATTTCATAACTAAGCCATGTTGGCTTTCCTTTTCATTTTGATATCGAAATATCATTTTAATAATGTATGCTATTCTTCTCTTCCTTTAATAAATTGCCCCTACAATTTATAAATATATAATACCAATATATTTATAAAGCATAAGCATCACATATTGCATAGTTCATACCCACTTATGCAATATAATATCATACAACATATTATCTAGTAAGAATTTTATTTATTAAATTCTTATTTTAATATTACCCAAAAATTTGGGTTATCACATTCTTTCCCCCTTATAAAGATTCCGTCCCCGGAATCACAATACCGAATCATTCTTAATCAGTTTAGGTCTTATTCTTTCTCGTAACCTTATCGTTGAATTATTTCAACATACCATTTCCTTAGATTTTTCTTAAAAATTTAAAATAAATAATTTATTTTCACTCTAGGTTTTAAACTTTAACCTTTAATTTAATCATTCAAGATCATCTAAATTTTCGGGTTGTCACATTCACCCCTTCTTCTAAGAATTTCGTCCCCGAAACTACAGTCTACTAATCTTTGCTTCTCCTATTCATCGAAAATAGGTTTTCAATTTAACCTTTACATTTTCCTCCTCTGAGGATTTCTCTTCTATCATCTCATTCAACCATTTCTACCCTTTTTAGGAAGTTAAAAACTTTTCATATTATGCTGAGGGGTCATATAGACCATGAACTCTCAGGTTTAACGGTATTCACCGCAACCAATTCTGTAAACATGTTGTACTAGGTGATCAGCCTAGTACAGATACGAGTACGTTAGGTGATCAGCCTATCGTACCTACGTCGTACACAACATATCAATCTTGTTTAGCGACTATTTGCGCTACTAAATAGTTTCACCATTCCTTGCACTATAAGAAACATGTCCTTCAACAAATGTTTGTGTGATTTGGGTGCAAGTGTTAATCCTATGTCATTATCAATTTACACTGAGTTGGGTTAGCCGGCACCAAAACCAACGAACATCTCATTACATCTTGTAGATAGGTCAGTTGCTTACCCGAGGGGAATTGTGAAAGATATACTTGTGAAAGTGGACAAGTTCATATTTCCATCTAACTTCATTATTCTGGATTACGAAGAAGATAAAAACATTCTGATTATTTTAGGGAGACAATTCTTAGCAAATGGGAGGACTCTCATTGATGTGCAAAAAGGAGAATTGACTACTTGAGTTCGAGACTAAGATGTCACGTTTAATGTTTTCAAAGTTATGAAATTCCCTACAGATGAGGAGGAATGTTTTAGGATAGATGTGCTTGAGAAAATGGTTAGTGAAGATTTGATTCAAGGCATGGATAGGGACTCGTTGGAAAACACATTGCTGGGAGATGTTGACCTGGATTATCCCGAGTTGATTGATTATTTGCACATGTTGGATGCGTTACCTAGAGTGAGCATATTCAAGATTCCGTTTGAACTATTAGAAACTATAGAAAAATCATCGGTACGGATGAAACCTTCACTAGAGCAACCACCCACACTTGAACTTAAACCTCTTCCTATACACCTAAGGTATGCATTTTTGGGTAATTCATCAACTTTACTTGTTATTATTGCATCTGCACTTAACGACATCCAGGAAAATAAGCTGTTGAGGGTTCTCTAAGAGTACAAATCTACTATAGGATGGACCATTGCTGATATCAAGGGGATAAGTCCATCATTATGTATGCATAAGATCCTCTTGGAAGATGATGCAAAACCTACAGTAGAAAAACAACGGAGGCTAAACCCAATCATGAAAGAGGTAGTGAAGAAGGAAATTCTGAAATGGCTTGATGCTGGGATAATTTATCCTATCTCAGATAACTTATGGGTGATCCCAGTACAGTGTGTCCCAAAGAAAGGTGGTATGACTGTCGTGACCAATGAAGAAAATGAGCTGATACCGACCTGGACAGTGACTGGTTGGAGGGTGTGCATGGATTACGGGAAACTTAACAAGGAAAATCAAAAGGATCACTTCCCCTTACCTTTCATTGATCAGATGTTAGATAGATTGGCGGGGCATGGTTATTATTGTTTGTTAGATGGCTATTCGGGGTACAATCAAATTGTAATTGCACCAGAAGACTAAGAGAATAAAACATTCGCATGCCCATATGGCACATTTGCCTTTAGAAGGATGTCATTTGGACTTTGTAACACACCGGTAACTTTTTAGAGATGCATGATAGCAATATTTTCATATATGGTGGAACGCAATGTAGAGGTATTCATGTATGACTTTTCAGTGTATGGGGATTCCTTTGACAGTTGTTTAGATAATCTGGTCATGGTACTTAAAAGAAGTGTTGAAACCAATCTTGTGCTTAATTGGGAAAAGTGTCACTTCATGGCTGAAGAAGGAATCATCCTGGGGCATAAAGTCTCTGCAAAGGATTTGGAAGTGGACTGTGCCAAATTAGAAAGAATCGAAAATCTTCCACCACCGACATCAATAAAGGGGATTTGCAGTTTTCTCGGTCATACTGGATTCTACCATCGGTTCATAAAAGACTTCTACAAGATCGCAAAACTATTACGCAGTTTATTGGAGAAAGATGTAATTTTTAGATTTGATGAAGAGTGTTTATCGGCGTTTAAGCAGCTAAAGAAGAAATTGACGACAACACATGTAATCGTAGCACCGTACTGGACCATGCCATTTGAACTGATGTGTGATGCTAGTGATTATGAGGTAGAGGATATTTTGGGACAACGCTGAGATTAAAATTTTCATGCAATCTACTACGCAAATAAAACTCTGACGGATGCTTAGCTGAATTACACAACCACCAAGAAGGAATTAGTTGTGGTCGTGTATGTATTTGATAAATTTCGCTCGTATTTGATTAGAATAAAAGTTGTAGTGTATACCGATCATTCGGCTATAAGTATTTAATTTCCAAGAAAGACGCAAAGCCTAAACTGATTCTCTGGATTCTACTCCTTCAAGAGTTTTACTTAGAATCAAAGATAGGAAGGGGACAAAAAATTAGGTGGCTGACCATCTTTCGAGATTGGAGAATCCGAAAAAAGACAAGGCAGATAAAGTTTTGATCAATAAATCATTTTCGAATGAACAATACTTGTTTGAGGCTAGTTCCGAATTTCCATGGTATGCAGATTTTGACAACTATTTGGTGAGCAATATCCTTCCTCCAGACTTGACACGTCAGCAAAAAAAGAAATTCCTACATGATGTAAAATGGTATATGTGGGATGAACCGTTTTTGTTTAGACAGTGTGCGGATAAAATGATTCGATAGTGTATGCCATAAAGAGAAGTGGATAGTATCTTGCACGTATGCCACACATCCTTATATGGGGGACACTATGGAAGTGAAAGAACGGCCGCCAAAGTAATTCAAGCAGGATTTTATTGGCCCACCTTGTTCAAAGACGCACATCTGTATGTGAAAAATTGTGATCGATGTCAAAGGGTGGGCATCATATCTAAACGGAATGAGATGCCACTCAATATGATTTTGGAAGTGGAAGTTTTTGATGTGTGGGGGATTGATTTCATGGGACCTTTTTTGCCTTCATACAAAAATTTATATATCGTGTTGGCAGTAGACTACGTGTCTAAGTGGGTTGAAGTTGTAGCACTCCCGACAAATGATGCCAAAGTAGTCTTGAAATTTCTACAAAAGAACATCTTCACAAGATTTGGCACCCCAAGAGCAATTATTAGTGATGAGGAAAGTCACTTCTGTAATAAATATTTCATAGCTCTCTTGGCTAAATACGGGGTCAACCATGCATAGAATTGCTACTGCTTATCAACCCCAAACTAGTGGCCAATCAACAGTATCGAATAGAGAAGTGAAGAGAATTTTGGAGAAAATAGTGAACCCGAACAGAAACTATTGGTCTCTAAAATTGGATGACACTCTATGGGCATATCGCACAACATACAAGACACCGATCGGTATGTCTCCGTATCAGCTCGTCTACGAAAAAGCATGTCACCTCCCAGTCGAACTTGAACATAAAGCATATTGGGCCATACATAAGCTAAATTTTGATCTCACAGCAGCAGGGGAGAAAAGACTTCTACAACTTAACGAGTTAGATGAAATCCGCCAGCAAGCATACGAGAATTCAAAATTGTATAAAGAAAATGTCAAGAAGTGGCACGCCTAGAAAATTTTGAACATGAAGTTAAGACCGGGACAAGCAGTGTTATTATTCAACTCTTGTTTGAGACTATTCCCTGGAAAACTCAAATCCAGATGATCGGGACCATTCACAATCAAAACAGTCTTTCCACATGGCGTCGTTGAATTATTTAGCCGAAATTCGACGAAAACCTTCAAAGTAAACGGACAACGCTTAAAGCATTATTGGGGTGGTGACCTTAATTACCAGGCAACCTCAATTACTCTTGCCGATTCGCCAAAAAGTAGGAAGTAGTCAGGCTGAAAGACTCTAAATCAAGCGCTTACTGGGAGGCAACCCAATTTTTACATTATTTCAGTATTTAGTTTGTAATTGTGCAATTCAGTAGATTAATTATCAGTGTTAATACTTAGTTGTCTATTTTTGCAATTTATACGATTGTTTATTAGATAGTTAGTTAGTTGTAGATTAACATTAATTAAAGCTTTCTTGCTCATTCTCCATAATACTCGCTTTGATTTTGGTCTATGTATGATTTCAGGTAAGGAGGCTGACACTAATGCACGTGTCGAGTACATCAGAAACGAAGAAAAAAAATTTGGCAGAAAAATATAGCTCGCCCCGGCGGGCAATTTAAGCTTACAAACATCCGCCCCGGCTGGGGTGGTCTCTGTCTATGCCTGCCCCAGCAGCATTCCACATCACAAAATTACCCACCCCGGCGGGGTAGGTCCTCTGCCAGAGCCCGCCCCGATGGCGTTTGCAGTTCAAATTTTGCCCGCCCTGACGGGTACCACGAAAAGCAGTTTTTACCCCATTTCAATCGAGCCTCTCCCATTCCAATCACAAATAACCGACCCCTACTCACGATTTCTTTCCTCAACTCCCATTCCCCATTAATTTTGACCCTTAATAACCCTTCCTATATATAACCCACTTCCGATTTCAACAATCCACACCAATTTGAGCATCTCTTCACAAAAGTTAGGGTTTCCACACCACTGTTAAGTTCTCAAGCACAAGGGACTAGGAGAAGGTTGTGCAACACTCGGAAAGCATCCCTACTTGACAGCACCAAAGAATCATACCTTGGGTAAGCATTCATATTTGGGTACTATTATCTATTTGGGTGAACAATAAATTTGGAGGGTAGTATTGGCACACATTTTTCATACTCATACTAAGTGCTCGATAAAACGCCTAAGTGAATAAGTTTGGAGAAATTGTTTCCCAACTAATCTCACCTTACCTCTTAAATGCTAATTAATCTAAAGAAAAGAGAAATAAAATAAAACATTCTCTCATTCTCTCCCACACAACACACCCGACCATAAGAGGAGAAAAAGAAGGGGAGGGCATCCATGGAAGAGAGGAAGAAGATGAGAGAGGAAAAAGAAAGAAGATGAAGAAGAGAAATGAGTTTTCTCCTCACTCTCACCTAAAACCCTAGCTAGAGAAGGCTTGAGAGCTTGAAAATGAGAGGGAGAGGCAATGGTTTTAAGAAAGGCAAAGGAAGAGGGAAGAAAGGCAAAGGAAGAGGGGGAAGAGCTAGTGGATTTCTTCAAGATAATCCAAGAAGGAATAGCCATCATCCTTCCATTCCTAGCAAAGGTTCAAAAGTTTTCCTAACCCTAGCTTTGAAATTTTCTTAGTTTTAGATTATGTTTTGCGTGTTTATGGTGAGAGTTTGATCAAATTAAAGATGGATCATGGTATATCTGTCTATATAAGAAGTATTAAGATGTATTATAATGATTTCTGTTGGCTAATGTTTGATTAACCAACAAATCATGGAAGTTTCCTTCGAAAACATACAAGTGAGAATTAAAAACTAATTTTTGTGAAAACAGAACATGAAATTCGAGCAATCATATCTCTCATTCTATTTCGAATATTTAAGTTTGGTCAATTTTTGGAGTTAGATCTATGAGTCCCCTAACATATCCAAGTGGAATCACTAAAAATTTCCTTGTAGATTTTCATACGGACAGTTTTTAGCAAAGTAGGCAAAATCTGGAAATACCAAAAAATAATCTGTCCACAAATTTCAAGGGGCATTTTCGGCCATATAATTATTGAAATAAATTCAAGTCTTTTGGGACACGAAAATATATGTTATATAAAAAAGCTCTTGTCCAAAGTTGGGCTTATTCCGACTTAAATCGATTGAGTTATGACTATTTCAATTTTACGATTTTTCCGATGAAAACGACTATAACTAGAGTTCTATAATTCCAATGACCACAAAATTAAAACTGGAATTTCATGTTAATATGTGTAAGATTTTGTCAAAATTTGGGAATTTTTAGCGTTGAGAATGATATAGCTAATTTTGCTAACTTACGAACTAAAATTGGCTTTTGAAAAATATTTAATAAAAGGGAAAAATTCCAAAAAAATTGTTTTTGAGTACGAAATATATGTATATTTGCAGTGGCGAAGCCAGAAAATATTATCAGTGGGGGCGAAATTATTACCAAGTTATAAATAATTTGGCGGGGGTTCGGGGGCAACGCCCCCGAGCCAATTTTTTTAATACTTTATACTTTCGATATATATATATATATATATACTATATTACAATAAAAATATAATGAGTAATAATATATGGTATATATACACTATATTAACTCATAATAGACTTTTTTAATCACAGTTGTTCATAAGTAAGTAATTCATTATTTATTTTTAAAAGTAATATAAATTAGATTATTATTTAGTTTAAAATATTATAGAGAGAGATACATATATTGAGAGGATATGAGTCATATGTGGTTAAAATTTGATTAACAATTTCAGTGTAAAAAGAGTGGGTGCAAATTTCAGTGGGTGCAAATTGCTTTGAAACGGGAAAGTGTAATACCCAATTTCAGTAAAGTGTAATACCCAATTTCAGTGGGTGCAAATTGACTCTTCTGACCCTAAAAAAAATCTATATTAAAAAAATAATAAAAATCCAGTGGGTGCAATTGACCCCACTGGCTAACAAGTGGCTTCGCCCCTGTATATTTGTGTGGCCAGAAAATAAAAAAAAATAAAATGATTAAGGAGGCTTAATGGGGGAATTAGGCTTCCAACGGATTAAAAACTATTAATTAACGACGAATTGGGAATCGTCGAGATAATTTTCATCGACTAGAGTATGTCGACACGTGACATATGAGTCTATCAAAAGTTTAATCACATAATTTTATTTGAATGTTATAAAAATGATGTGAGGGGATGTATGCATTGGTATAAGTCAAAAAGATAATTTTTAATAAATGTGTTAGCTATGAACATAAATGACCTATTTAAAAATAGGAATTGAATTTGGAAAATTGCAAGAAAATTATTTTGTCACTAAAATATTATATATTGAAGTTTTCCGGAAGATAGGAGAATAATAAGTTGGTTAGGTATTTTTAATGCCTATGAATGAAATAAGAATAAATAAGGAAATTAAGTCATAAAATTTGTTAATGTGATTTTATTGACTAATGATCATTAATATGTTGTATTAAGATCTTATGAGGGAAATTTGGTCATTTTTAATAAAATGATATAAGAATAGCATGATATGTGTGTTAAATCTATATAATAAAACAGAACTCATTTTGAATCTTTTATTTGACAAAGCACAAGGACGGTTCAGATTTCATTTCAATTCTTCCAACTTAATCTAAAGGCTCACATTTCATCTCACACTAAAAATTCCCGCCTAAATCAAATTCACCCCTAAAAATTCCCGCCCAAATCAAATAACAATAATAATAACAATAACAATAATAATTATAATAATAATAATTATTACAATAATTAAAATAATAGTAATAATAATAATATAAATATAATAATAATAATAATAATAATAATAATAATAATAATAATAATAATAATAATAACAATAATAATAATAATAATAATAATAATAATAATAATAATAATAATAATAATAATAATAATAATAATAATAATAATAATAATAATGATGATAATAGTAATAATTATAATAACAATAATAATAATAATAATAATAATAATAATAATAATAATAATAATAATAATAATAATAATAATAATAATAATAACAATAATAATTATAATGACAATAATAATAATAATAATAATAATAATAATAATGTTATTGTGAATTATGAAAATTGTTATTAATGATTTGTAAGTTTTGTAGACATGTTTAGATTTTTCTGGATATCTATTTTTAAAGAAAAATTAATTTTTGTGGTGGTGTGATGAATTATGATAATTGCTATGTGTGATTGTAAGTTATTTTAGGTTATAAAAAGTCTTTAGGTAATGTAGTACTTTTTGAATTTTAATCTAACTTTTCATTACGTCGTGTCTTCAGGTACGGGCAATTACTAGTAAATTAAATAGTAAGAGATAAACAATTAAATTATTTATAAATGAGTAAAAAAATTTAAAAAAATTAGTAAATGATAAATAATATTAGTAAGTGATTAAAATATTATTCAATAATTAATAATATTTATAAATGTATAAGATATTATTAAATAATTAATAATATTAGTAAAGGAATAAAATATTATTAAATGATTAATTGTAAGACCCCAACTTATTATAAATAAAATTGAATTTTCTCTATTTATTAGCTTGAAATAATAAGGTAATAATTTGATATAATACTTTGGTTATGGGTGAAATGTGCAAATTTTGTAAAATAAGCAAGTGGTTATAAAATATTCATTATTGTCGGGAAATATTCGTTTGGTCGTGGAATATTCTTGTTGTCGGGGAATATTCGTACGACGGCGCAGTCATTTGTGGGCCCAATAACGGAATAACTGTCGGATGAAGAAAATAACAAAGTTTGAGTTTTTATAAATAATGACGTAATTGTTACCGTTAACACTGTTGGGTTACCTGGTGGTTAAATTACAGTAATACGCGTGGTTGCACAGTAGCACACGTTATTGCACAGTATTGTTGAATTATTGATTCTTACGTAAGAAGGCACTACTCAATAATTGTTACGTACAGTAATTACTGTTCAATATTTTATTTTATTAATTCAATAATTGCTGCGTTGATATTTTATATTATTGTTGTTTCAATAATTGTCACTGCACAATATTTTCCATTATCAGATCAATAATTCATATTATTTGAATAATATAGCATTATTGACAATGTCTAGAAAGTTCTGTCATGGAGAGGTTTGGTTACCTAGGAAAAATCCTTATTGGAAAGCCCCCTCTTTCCTGGGAACGGCCTGATTGTCATAATTGTGATTCTGTAATATTATTTGTGAATAATTAATTATTGATTTATATGATAAGAATTTTTTTTTATGTGGATACAAATGAAGGAATTTTAGCATGAAATTATTTGTTGAAAGTTTGGCAATTATTTCTCCGATAGAATATTCATTCAAAATATTATTATAATATATATTTTATAATATATATATATATATATATATATATATATATATATATATATATATATATATATATATATATATATATATATATATATATATATTAATGCATGTGATTAAAGAAGAAGGAGTGAGCAAATTGCATTCGAATGCATAGCAGTATATCTTTGATTTTCCTAAGTTGGTTGGTGAGAATTCTTCTGCAAAACTTGATTTTCAATTTGTGGAATAAAGGTCATTGATTGGTGGAATTAGTTGGTGGGTGGAAGAAATTCTTGCAAGTATGCTTTGTTTTGTTGTGGATAGTCATTTAATTCTCTGCAAAGCTTGTGTTTTTCCAAACTTGTGGGCCTCACCTATTGGAAAAATAAGATTTAGGCAATGAATGAAAAGGAAAGGTTAGGCATGATTGAAGAAAAATTTGGCAGGAAAGAATTTGGCAGAAAAAGCAGCTCATTTGGTTTTCTTCCTCCATCCTGCACTATAAATAGAGGGATAACCCTCCTTCCTCAACACACCAATTCATAAATCAGAAATTCTTATTCTAAAGTATTGTGAGTATTTTTCTTGAGTATAAGAATACTTTGAGCGTAGTTTTCTGCAAGATTTTCTCAGAATAATATCTGATACTCTAGTCAAATCCAGTTTCTACTAAGGTAAAGGATATTATTTTATTGCTTCTATAATTCCTGAAATGATTAGAAATTTCCTTTTATCTAATATCATTTTATAGAAATATTGGTCTGAACTTTTTATCAAATTTTAAACTTTTCATGACTGGGTACTGCTCACGGTTACTATTCACGGGTACTGTTCACAGTTATTGTTCACGGGTACTGTTCACAAAAGAAAAAAAAATATTTTTTTTCTTTCCTTCCCAGTTATCTGTTGTGACCTTTAATCTTAAAATTAAATCCATGTTTTGACCTTCATTCTTGAATTTTACTCCATTATGGTTTATTATGGAGTATTTTTAAACTTGAATTATCTAAAGTACGAATCTCTAATCTTTGTCCTTTTGTTTCACTGGATTCGTTCTCTAAAATATTTTTCATCATCCTCAGTATTTAATGGTGATACTTGATGAATATCTTTGACCTGTGGTGCAAAGATGAATGATTAATTGATGAATATCTTTGGCCCATAGTGCAAAGATGAACAGGTGTTGAGATGAACATGACCAACTGGTGATACAAATGAATATCTTTGGCCCGTAGTGCAAAGATGAATATTTGATTCATGGTGTATATTGATTGATGTTACAGGGATAATTAAAATATTGATGATGGACTTTTAAATTCATAGATGATAGTAGATTTCATTCGTTACTTAACTCTTCTAATGAATTATTGTTTCCGCTGCAGTTATTAATCTAGAACTTGTTGTCTATTATATTCTATCAGATTTTTTCCTGTTGAAGACTAAGGATAATTTTGTTGTATATTATCTTAGTCATAATATTCTTTACTGGGCTAGTTGAGCTCACCATTTTCCTTTTTGTTCCATTTTTTTTCTCAGGAGGTGAGAATTTAGCAAGAACTAACCCGGGTAAGGAGTGATGGTCCAAGGCGGTTGTTATAGTAGTCCTCACTATTTTATAAAATAGTATATCAATAATTGTAATAAGGACTTATTTGAGTGTGGATATTGTCTAGAAGACAATATTTGTATTTAAACTCACAGTTTATGTGTTGTCGTATTTTGTACGACAATTGTATTAATAAAGTTGTAGTTGTTTCTGTACCATGTTTTTGGCGACTCAGAATGGGTGATGTATACCTATTTTTGGGGCGTCAGATTAATAATATTAGATGAGAGTTTAAGAATGATTATCAGATTTAATTACGAGGTGACGATTAACCTAATCAATTAAATTCTCATGGAGGATGTAGGTTATCATTCGAAGGAAGTTTAACATAAATAAAACAAATGGATAATAAAGTGTCCTAGTAAGTCTTAAATACATGATTAAAGCATTGTGTATCAGGATTTAAAAAGGGAGGATGATAAAATATAAAGTAGAGTTAACATAAGTGACTATTAAGCGTCATTATGTGACTAATTATGGTTCGTACGTACACTTATTAATCGTGTAGGACATTCGAAGGACGAATTCTCCTAACTGTGCAAGGAATACTTTAAGGCAAGTTCTTCAGTAACTGCTCTTATGTGATAATGTGTATTAAACCATATGTTTATGGTAGTTAATGAAATATGTTGTTTGATGTGAACTAGTTGGCTATATGAATATTATGTGACTAAATGCAAAGTATGGAAGTTGTGAAGTATGTGTTATCTATACAACATGAAGTTATAATATGTTGTATGACAAGTATGATGCATATAGAAATGTATTTCATGATATGCATGAAGCATGTGTAGATGCATTGACTAAAATTTTTGATGCATGAATATGTGTAATATGTATGTTATGTGAAGCATGAAATTAATATGTAGACTATTGGACTTGTTGAGTTATCGTGCTCAATCTTGCAAACAAATTTTACAGATAAAGGTCGATAATAGCAGATGACCATAGCGTCGAAGGATTCATGATAGACAAAGGATCACAAGAAGAATTAGTAATTGAAGATGTTTTGTGCTATAGTAATAAACTAACACATTGATGTAATCTCTTTAAAGTGATTATACTCAAAAATGCTAAAAGCTAGAACTCTTATTTGTGTAGTCCCTAGCTGTGTTAGAAGAACGTTAATATTATACACTGTAGATGTGTAGCTGAAGAACCCTACTCAGAAGAATATTTAAATTTGGATTGTGAGCTAATGAATACCAGCAATTAATATATCAATATAAAACATATTGTTTATAGTTCGGGATGTATAGATTAGATCATGTAAGATCTACAGATGTAATAACCGATTGTTAAGGTTACATATTCTGGAATAGAAGAATTAATGTATTAATTGGTATCAAGGAAATGTTATGTTCATTAAATTTATGAATAAAGGTTGTATGTATTGAGATGAAGGTAGTACCGTGACGTACCAGGTTCGAGGTTCAAAGGACCCCAATTTACGGGCGTTACAGATGCTCTACCGAGAATATATATTTTCCATGGATATTGTCCTATAACATAACCGGATTTGTTAATCATATGGGCATTTATATATTAACACATGTGTACATATGTACGAATGAAAATATGTAAGGAATCGTATAATGTACTTCCCTTTATTTGAAAAGTTAGAATTATGTATGCCCCTAGTTTTTTACATTGAGAAATCGAAAGTAAAGAAAACTTATTGGAATACTTTCTTTAAAAAAAACTGCTTGGTTGCTTTAATCAGTGCACTTTTGGTTTCTTATTTTAAAAGTTCTCGTTTTCAATAACTTTTGTCAGTAAGACCTCTTTAGCTCTAGTACGTAGCATTCACCGATGAAGTCTTCGTTAGCCTTCTGTTGTTGTCGGTGAAACTCTTCCTGTAGTTCTCTCACTTCGAGTTGTGGGCATACTCTTCATGAATTCTACACCTCCCCAGCAAGGTCGCGAAAGAAATGTGGGCAAGAAAATCGTACCTTGCTATGATTAGGGTTTTGTGTTGGCTGATCGAGGAGGAGAGAAATCTATGCAGAGTACAGAATTAATTGAAGAATCGAATAAGGGAGAAGAATAGTTGAGCGATTACTCCAATGACCCGTGGCAAAACTCATAGGATCCGAGAACCTTGTTAGGGTACCAAGGATCCAAAGAGCCTTCTTGAGTGTCTGGGGTTGAGAGAGAGAGTCTTCAAGTCTTCCAATCTTCCAAAAGTCTATTCTTTATAGAATGGAAGGAATATTTATAGAGTTTCCTGGAAAGTGGTCACGTGCCAAGCACATGACCTCAGAGAAATTCCAAATATACCCTTAGTCACTAGAATAATGCTCAGATCATCATGTCCTTCTAGTCACCAATCCAATCATTCAATCAATTCTCAAAATGAGTCACTTCCACGAGTCTTCTGCCTCGGGACACGTGGAGGCTTCTTTCGGGTCTTGCACATTTATTTTCAACTTTTTTGTTTGTCATTCAATTTTTTTATGTCACACGTGAATCCTAATTTATACTTGGGCTCACAATAACTATTAGGGAGAGATACCCTCCACTTTTTTGTATGTTTAGGTTTAGACCCTTACATTAAACATTCTGCGTTGGTGTCATTTGTGAATCAATTATTGATCTTGTTTTAAGTTCTGATGAATTGTTAAATATAAGGAACTTGAAGAGAAATATTGGTCATTCTTATCAACATTATGAATCAATTTATGGTAATAGTAGTAGTAGTAATATTTTTATTTTTGATTCTCCTGAAAAACATATTAATTTACTAGCACACGCTTTAAGTAAGAAATGATCAAAAGCTGTTGAGCTATCAAGTACTAGACACTAATAATGTAAATGATGAATAATTTTATGTGCACAAACTATACACAAAAAGTTGTCCACCAAAAATAGTGGGAAGCTTGACAATATTGCCTTAAGGTGTTAGTGTTTTATCAGAGTGGAAGTTAATGGTTTACTATAGTTCTTACATAATCCTCGTAAAATTGGAAGTTTTCCACGAGCACAAGTGGAGTTCTTTGATCAAGATAAAACTTTTCTTGAACAAGCAGAATTTTTAAATACACTAGATGGCACATACATATAGACTTAATCATGATCCATGCCGTCCTCAAGCATTTACTTGCTTCATAGCAAATAGTTTCAACCAACCAGCTAGAGTCCAACAATTATAGAAAAAAAATAGTATACTTGATGATTGCTAAACTTTACCTGCTATTTTTTAACCATCTCTATATTTCCTATAAACGTGCTTTTAATTTTGTTGAGTTTAACTGCAGCGTTTGATATGTTGATCCTTTCCCCAGGTGAATTTGTTGAACAATTCATGGCCAATTCCAAGATGGATGACACACATTGCAGCTTCACAGATGAATGCTCATCGTCCTTTTCTATCAAATTGGTATCTACGACTTGAATTAATGAACCACTTAAGGCTTCATTCACCCAATTTCTCAAGTTTATTTCACCGAAAAACATTTCATCTGTTGGCCTCTTCCTTGTGAATGTTTCCATCATCATAACTCCATAACTATAGACATCACCTTCTGCAGATACAATTCCTTCCAATCCATATTCTGTGCAAGACATGAACATTGATTTCAAATTCAGTTAATCAAAATTTATATATGAAACTAGTTTAATTTCTCAAATAAAATATAAGCTGTGAACATAAGAGTATTACCTGGGGCCATGTATCCAATTGTGCCCAGGGTCTTAGTATGTGTCAAAATCTCTTCTTCACCTAACAGTTTTGCTATACCAAAATCGCAAACATGGGCAACCATATCTTCATCAAGCAGGACATTGCTTGGCTTAAGATCACAGTGGACGATTGACGTCGTAAGACCATGATGTAGATATTCTAAGGCTGATGCCACGTCTATCATTATGTTTAACCGCTGCAGAATATCTAAACAATTGTTGTTCGAGTACAGCAAATTCTCGAGGCTCCCATTAGGCATGTATTCTAATATCAAGGCTTTGAAAGTCAAATTTGTGCAACTGCTGATAATTTTTGTAAGATTCCGATGACGAATACCACACAGCAATTCACATTCAACATCAAAACTCTTGAATGCTCTTCCACATTGTGGATTGAAAACCTTCACTGCAATAATCATCCCATTTGGAAGTATTCCTTTATAAACTGAGCCCATACCCCCTTTACCTATCAGGTTGCTTTCGCAAAATCCATCAGTTGCTTGTAAAAGTTCATGGTGCGAAATCCTTCTCCAAGAACGAGATAACGAATTAACTTGGGATAGTAATCTGATTTTCCTTCTTCTCCGTATTCTCAACACAATTACCAGTGTCGATGCAAGGATTGCTACTGTTATTGATGGCAAAATATATTTAAGTAGAGACACAAATTTTGACTGTGATTCTTGGAGAGTTTTGTTTTTGCATGGCTGGACTTGCAGACGAGGAGCACCACACAGATCATCATTTTGCATAAACGATCGAGCTGTGAAGTTTGCAAATATTCCTCCAGTAGGAATTTCTCCTTGCAGCCTATTGAAAGACACGTTAAAAAATTGAAGGTATCTGAGTGCCTCCAAGGACTTGGGAATACCTCCAGACAAATTGTTGTTGGATAGATCCAAGAATTCCAAGCTTATCAAGTTGCCTAATGTTTGAGGAATGGATCCCTGCAGTTTATTATGTGCCAAGGAAATATAACTTAACATTTGTGCTCCTCCAATGGTGTTTGGAATAGAACCTGATAACTGATTCCATGATAAGCCGATTTCTGTTATGACCTTTAAATTTTGAATTTCCATTGGCACATAGCCACTCAGCAAATTTGAGGACAGGTTTAGACCCAAAAGATCTTTAAGGCTCCACAAGCTCGATGGTATGGTGGAAGTCAATTTGTTGGAGTCCAAGTATAGCCTTCTCAAAGATTTAAGGTCTCCCAAGCATTGTGGTATAGATCCATAGAGCTTGTTATCACTTAAATATAAGTCTCCCATGATTTTTAACTGACAAATGTCATTGGGAATCAATCCTTGAAGTTTATTGTGTTCAAGATACAAACGTTCCAAATTTTTTAATCCTCCAATAGTTGGTGGAATGGGTCCTGTCAAATCATTGTTATCCCAACTTATGGATTCCAAGCTGGTCAAATTTCCAATTCCAAAGGGAATCTCACCCTTAAGTTTGCATCCAAATGCTTCAAACTCATAAAGAGAAGTTGAGAGATTTCCAACCGATGTTGGGAGGACACCATTCAACTGATTTAGAGATAACGATATCATGTCCAAATATCGGCAGTTTGTCAAAGAAGAAAAGAATGTCAATTCTGGACTAGAAGATTCCCTTGTCAGATTATTTTCTCCTAGAAAGAGCCGCCGCAGGAGTCTCAAATTTCCAATTGCACTGGGTATGGAACCACTAAATGAGTTGGCGCCCAAGTCTAGAATGACAAGCTTAGAAGCATTTGAAAGAGAGCTTAGAATTGTTCCGCTGAGTTTGTTGGTGCTTAGGTAAAGCTCTTCAAGATTGGGAAGCCAAAGTCCAGTGCTTGATGGGAGTTTCCCTGAAAAGTGATTCTCGGTCAAGTCAATTTTCTTCAATGCTGACATATTGAAGATTTGGAATGGAATGAGGCCAGTGTGGCTGTTCCTCTGCAGACTCAACACCTCGAGATTCAGGTTTCCAATCTCATCCGGTATTGAACCTGAAATAATTGAAAGACCTTGAATAATTAATCAATATTTAACCTACCTAGATTTATTTATATGTGCTACAAGTCAATAATGTCCAATTAGCATATGCCATGATGAAAAGCATCTGACATTGTCAGGCTTCTTAACCAGAGCAAGCCTAGAATTTGATTGTAGTGTAGAGTAACAGATATTATACGTTAAAAGTTAAAACAATTACAAGCACTTTATTAATTGATATACACATTAATTATATATTTTAATATTCTCATTTTTATGAATTTATATGTATATTCTATTTAACTAATACATTTCTTATTTTATTTTTATAAGAGAGAATGTTTTATTTATTTTTTGATCAAGTAAAGGATAATAGTTCCAGCTTTTGAAGATTAAAATGGGCTTTTGAAGATTATCATGATGGAGTTGGAATTAATTTGGAAATACAGGGATAAGAAGAAAAAGGAAGACTAAGTTTATACAACAATATATACTTATCACATAAAAAAATGTTATATAATGTTTACATACACACATGCATAGTGTGGGCTCCCACCTGAATGTGGGGCCCGTAGTATGCATGTGACCTTTTTTATATGATAGTAGCAATATTTAAGTTTATATACCGTACATTAGGTTACAATTTATTTTCCCTTATAAAAAGATATTATTAAGAAATGATTCCCTACTCTTCCTTCTCCTACACTTCTCCTACTCTTCCTTCTCCTATACTTCTCCCATCCGTGAATCCCTTTCTGCTTTCTCCTCTATATAAAGGAAAGCTGCTAAATGAAAAGAGGAGAGAAAATCCTCTGAAGTTTTGTTTTTTTTTTATTCTTTCTCTCTTGCTTCTCTCTAAATATTATTAGAACAATTATAAGAGTATTTTTATACATTTTTGTTAAAGTTTTATAACACGTTATCAGCACGAAGTTCTAACCAACTGAGACGGTAAAATTAAATTCTTGCAGTTTATTATTATACTACTGGTTGGGCTATACCACCAATAATATAATTTTATTTTTATAATTGCATTTAAATTCTGTTTTTTACAATGGTACCATCTATCCTTGTTAATCTTACAAGACTAAGTGGGAACCTTTTTACCATTTATTATTCCGCATTTAATATTATGTCGGAATATCCTGTCAGTGTGAATTTCACCTGACCTGGTTCCATTATTATTACGCATTTAATATTCTGTCGGAATATCCTGTCGGTGTGAATTTCACCTGACCTGGTTCCATTATTTATTATTCCGCATTTATTATTCTGTTGGGAATAACCTGTCTGTGCGGTCAATCTATCGCATGCATGGTAAAATTCTTCTGTTATTCCATTATTTATTATTCTGTTGGAATAATCTGTCTATGCGATCTACCGCATGCCGGGTGAAGATCCATTTGCATTATGCTAATAACATAAATATAAGAATATTTATATTTGCATTTTATCACCACTTGAGATCGTGACGTAGTTTATTTTCATATTACATACATGCAATTATTTATTGTTTTAATAAATAATAAAATTGTGTTTTAACCCAGAATAGATGGCAAACTTGGCAAAAATAGATTTTTCTATTTTGAAAATCTCTGGAGACAATTATTTGGCTTGGGCACTTGATGCAGAATTGCACCTTAATGCAAATGAGTTAGAAAAGACCATTGAATCAGGAAATACAGCTACTTCGGCACAAAATGCAAAAAGCCATAATTTTTCTTCGTCACCATATTGATGAAGGATTAAAGATTGAGTATTTAACAGTCAAAGATCCTTTATCTTTATGGACACAACTTAAGGAAAGATTTGATCACCAAAAAATTGGTTGTTCTCCCTAATGCCAAATTTGAGTGGCTTAATTTAAGGCTACAAGATTACAAATCAATTACGGAATATAGTTCCAATGTTTATAGAATAACCTCTACTTTAGCTTTGTACGGAGATCCAGTTTCTGAATCCCAAATGTTAGAGAAAACGCTCTCAACTTTTCATCCCACCAACATGATTTTGTCACAACAATATAGACAGAGTAAGTTCACAAAATTTAGTGACTTATTGTCTATCCTCCTGGTTGTAGAAAAGAATAATGAATTGTTGTTGAAAAACCATCAAGTACGGCCAACGGGTGCTACCCCATTGCCGGATATTAACAGCACGTCATTCCAGCAGAATAAACGTGACAATAGATGGTCATATAATAAGAAGCCTTGGGGACGAAAGAATAAACGAGGCCATCGTAATAACAAAATTTAGAACCGCGACAATTCATGCCACCAGAAGTGGCAAGTGTCTGGGTCGGGTAAAAATAAAGAAAATGCAGCACCGATAAAGAACAAACCAGATGTTTGTTTTAGGTGTAGGATGAAAGGGCATTGGTCGCGTACCTGTCATGCGCCGAGGCATCTGGCTAATTTATTCCAGGAGTCTCAAAAGAACAAAGTAATGGAGGCAGAAACAAACTTTGTTAATCATCAATTGAATATTGTTGATGATTCACCAATGACCAACAATGAGGAAAAGGTTGATGATATTACTGAACCTTCTGAAAGTATCTTTTGGGATATTGTTTAATTTCTTGTTTTAATTAAACATCCTGCATGTATAATATTATTAGTTTTCATTCAATATGTGATATGTGTTTCTCATGAATAAATTATATTTGAAATGTAACTTTTCTTATTTATGTTTTTATATGTGTCAGACCATCTTTAATGGATATGGAGGATATATGTTTAGCAGACAGTGCAACAACTCATACAATCCTTCAAAGTGAGAAATATTTTTCACAACTAATCAAAGCTAAGGGAAATGTAGGAACTATCTCTGGCACATCAAATTTAATCGAGGGATTTGGAAAAGCTAGTTTCTTGCTACCAAATGAGACATAAGTTTTTATAAAAAATGCTTTATATTCTAGTAAATCAAGAAGAAATTTGCTTAGTTTTAAAGATATTCGACTAAATGGTTTTCATATTGAAACAACCAATGAGAATGATAATGAATATCTTCTCATTACTTCTACTATTTCTGGAAAAAAGAATATCTTAGAAAAACTTCATTCAATTTCTTCAGGATTATATACTATGAAAATTAGAGCAATTGAGTCTCATACTGTTATGATTCCAAAAATCATAGATCCCAAATCCTTTATGCTTTGGCATGAAAGACTCGGTCATCCAGGTACTTCTATGATGCGTCGTATTATTAAAAATTCTACTGGTCATCCTCTCAAAGATAAAAGGGTTTTTCCTAGTAGTGAATTTCTTTGTGCTGCGTGTTCTCGTGGAAAATTAATTATTCGACCATCACCAGTAAAAGTTTATAAAAAAGCCCCAAAATTCCTAGAGAGAATTCAAGGAGACATTTGTGGACCTATTCAACCATTGTCTGGCCCATTTCGATATTTCATAGTTTTAATAGATGCTTCAACTAGATGGTCTCATGTTTGTCTTCTCTCTTCTCGAAATTTTGCCTTCTCAAAACTTCTTGCTCAAATGATCAAGTTACGGGCTCAGTTCCCGGATCATCCAATCAAGTCAATTCGACTTGATAACGCAGCTGAATTTTCATCAATGACTTTTAATGATTTTTGTATGACTATTGGAATTTCCATTGAGCATTCCGTTCCTCATATTCATACGCAAAATGGTTTAGCTGAATCTTTAATAAAAAGATTTCAACTTATTGCATGACCATTAATGTTAAGGGCTAACTTACCTACCTCAGTTTGGGGTCATGCAATTCTTCAAGCTGCTGCCATCATTCGAGTAAGACCAACGGCTCTTCATAAATTTTCTCCTTTACAGTTAGTTCTTGGACAGATACCCAACATATCACACTTTCGAGTTTTTGGAAGTGCGGTATATGTTCCAATTGCACCTCTACAAAGAACTAAGATGGGAGCCCAACGAAGAATAGGTATTTATGTTGGTTTTGATTCTCCTTCTATTATCAGATATCTTGAACCTTTAACTGGAGATGTTTTTACTGCACGTTATGTAGATTGTCATTTTGATGAATCTGTATTTCCACCATTAGGAGGAGGGAAAGTTTTAAATAAAAAACCCTCTGAAATATCATGGAATGCATCAGATTTAAATTCACTTGATCCTCGTACAAGACAATGTGAAATTGAAGTTCAAATAATTATTCATTTACAAAATATTGCAAATCAAATGCCAGATGCATTTAATGATGCTAGAAAAGTGATAAAGTCACATACACCTGCAGTGAATACTCCAGCAAGGATAGAAATGCCTATTGAAAAAACAATTCCTGGAGAATTGACGAATAAGGTAATAGAAGAATCTAAACCACGCCAGAAGCGTGGAAGACTGATTGGTGCAAAAGACACTGTACCACGAAAATCAAAAGCAAACAAGGGAATCCTAGAAGGAATACCCGCTCCAGAAGTAGCACTTATTTCAAGAGTAAAAATAGCCCCAGAAGAGGTACAAACTGCTTCAGAAGCAGCACATATTCCAAGAGTGGGAATAGGCCCAGAAGAGGTTCAAAATCTCAGTGAAGGGATAAGAGATGAACACCAAGAGATCTCAATAAATTATGTACATGATGAGAAAATATGTGATCGAAGCAAAGTCATGATTGATGACATATTTGCTTTCTCTATAGCATCAGATATTACTTTGATTCCTGACACGGATCCTGAACCACAAAACGTGGAAGAATGTCAGAAAAGAAAAGATTGGCCAAAATGGAAAGATGCTATTCAAACTGAGCTACAATCTCTATTGAAAAGAGAAGTTTTTGGACCAGTAGTCCAAACACCGCTGGGTGTAATCCCGGTTGGAAATAAATGGGTATTTGTACGAAAGCGAAATGAGAAAAATGAAATTGTGAGGTACAAAGCTCGACTTGTAGCTCAAGGGTTTTCACAAAAACTTGGTATTGATTATCAGGAGACATACTCTCCAGTAATGGATGGAGTCACTTTTCGCTTTCTGATAGGTATGTCAACCATGAAAGGTTTGGAAACACGTCTGATGGATGTTGTAACTGTATACCTATATGGCTCACTTGACAGTGAGATTTATATGAGAATCCCTGAAGGATTGAAAATGGCTGAATCACAAAGGCCACGTCACATATATTCAATCAAGTTACAACGCTCGTTGTATGGGTTGAAACAGTCTGGTCGTATGTGGTATAATCGACTTAGTGATTATTTAATAAAAGATGGATATATAAATGATCAAGTATGTCCATGTGTTTTTATTAAGAAATCACAAAGTGGATTTTCCATCATTGCTGTATATGTGGATGATTTGAATCTTGTAGGTACTCTTGAAGAACTCACAAGAACTGCTACTTATTTAAAGGATGAATTTGAAATAAAAGATCTTGGAAAGACAAAATTCTGTTTGGGAATACAAGTGGAGCATTTAGCATCTGAAATTTTTGTTCATCAATCCACATATGCTGAAAAGATTATCAGTCATTTTCATATGGATAAAGCTCATCCTTTGACTACCCCGATGGTTGTTCGATCTTTAGAAGTTGATAAAGATCCATTTCGGCCTCTAGAAAGTGGGGAAGAAGTTCTTGGACATGAAGTTCCATACCTAAGTGCAATAGGCGCTCTTATGTATCTTGCAAACTGTACACGACCTGATATTACTTTTGCTGTTAAGTTATTAGCAAGATACAGTTCTTCTCCTACTAAGAGATATTGGGATGAGATCAAACACATTTTGAGATACCTTCGTGGAAGTATTGATCTTGGGTTATTTTATCCAAGAAATTCAACGTTGCAATTGGTTGGGTATGCCGATGTAGGATATTTATCAGATCCACACAATGGAAGATCACAAACAGGTTATGTATTTACATATTGTGACACGACTATCTCCTGGAAATCCACAAAGCAAACCATGACAGCTACATCTTCAAATCACTCAGAGATTCTCGCTATACATGAAGCAAGCAGAGAGTGTGTTTGGTTGAGATCAATTATTCAGCATATTCAAAAATCATGTGGATTACCATCAATCAAAGACATTCCTACAATTTTGTATGAGGATAACGCTGCATGCATTGCTCAACTTAGAGGAGGATACATCAAGGGAGATAGAACAAAACACATTTCACCTAAATTCTTCTTCACACATGAGCTACAAAAGAAGGGTGATATAGATGTGCATCAAATTCGATCATGTAATAATCTAGCCGACTTATTCACAAAGTCGCTATCAAATGCAACGTTTGCAAAACTTCGAAAAAGGATTGGAATGTGTCGACTGAAAGACTTGTGACAACATTTCAACAAGAAGCAATGAATTCCTTTTGAGGGGAAGACTGTACTCTTTTTTCTTAGTCACGGTTTTTATCCCAATGGATTTTTCCTGACAAGGTTTTAACGAGGCTGTCAATTAAGATATTTATGTAAAAGATATGTACTCTTTTTCCCTTCGTTAAGTTTTTCCCACTGGGTTTTCTTAACAAGGTTTTTAATGAGACATTATCTTCTATAGTAGGAAATCAGGGGAAGTATTATGAAATGATTTCTTACTCTTCCTTCTCCTACACTTCTCCTACTCTCCTTCTCCTATACTTCTCCCATCCGTGAATCCCTTTCTGCTTTCTCCTCTATATAATGGAAAGCTGCTAAATGAAAAGAGGAGAGAAAATCCTCTAAAGTTTTGTTTTTTTTATTCTTCCTCTCTTGCTTCTCTCTAAATATTATTAGAGTAATTATAAGAGTATTTTTATATATTTTTGCTAAAGTTTTATAACAGGTATCTTGTTTTAGAGATGGAAGGTTTTTTTTTTAATTTCTCCTTTACTGCCGTTTGGGGCAAGGAGGAGTATTGCTTGAATTTACTTTTTCTTGTTTTTTTTTATCCCCGAAGGCTCATTGATTCGGCCACTGTAATTGGAAAAAAGCTTCAAGAATTTGGTTTTAGTTCTTAATTGCATTAATTTTGACTTATGTGTAGTAGTAGTTTTTATTTTATATTATTTTCGTTTATTCTTAGTTAATCAGTTTGTTCCTTTTAACATATGAAGTGATTTTTTTTCCTTTTAAATTTTTAACTAAGGGTTATTTTCTGTTGAACTATTATTAGTTAATTCTATGAAATTAATAAGAAATATTATTTGTTTAATTTTAAATTGCATGGCTAATTAAATTTTAATACTTAGGATGATGATGAAACTAAGTATTTTATATTAATAATTTCTTTCCATTCTGATATTAATGCCTAATTGTTTTTGCCTTCCTATCTACCTTCGCGCTAAATTCATATAAGATTTTTATATTAATTAAGAAGTTTTGATAAGTTATAGTTAATCTGTGAATTTTTCATAACTTATGATTACCCATATTAATTATAAAAAGCATTATCTTTAAAGGGAAGAGAAAACAAAATTAGGAATTAACTTGTAAAGAAATTGTTAATTATGTGATGCAGGATGGGTCGAGACCGAAGATACCGAATTATCAGATAATATGTTGATGGCCTTGGAGTATTATGAACGGAATGATCGTCACACATGACGAGGCCATTAATCCTTTCAACTTCAGGTCAAGGTTCGACTTCGGATGGTGTTGAGACTTCGTATGTGGCTTTGGATGGCGTTATAACTTCGGATGTGGTGAACTTTTTCTGAAAAGATGTCATGATTTCGGAAGTCGATCGACCTTATTATTATTTTTATTATTATTGTTTAGTTATTTTATTATCATTGTTTAGTTATTCATTTTCAATTACAAGTTGTTTTTCCGTAAAAATAGAAAGTTTGTTAGAATCCTTTTTTACAACCCTAGGAAGTTTGTTAGAATATTTTCATATCCATAGGAGGATTTTATTTCAATTTTTTTTATTTTCATATCTCTAGGAATATTCTAAAGTGACTTTGGGATAAAGTTTGCTAAGCTATATAAACCCGACTTGTGGGTTGAATTAGAGGTGGAATTTTGATAAATACATTATACACATTAGAGAGATTTCTCTATGTTTTCCTGGTGAATCTCTTATTTCTTTATTTGTGAATTCAATTGTTTACCAGCCCGCAGGATAAATATCGATATCCCGCCCGGCGTCAATTGGTATCAACGCTCAAAGCATCTTTCTGGGAGTAGACTCACCGGTTTTAATGGCTGGTGGTCGTGGTCGTAGAGGGCAGATTCCGGCTGAGGAAGTCCCACACCGTGATCGTAGCATTCAGGACGTGATGATTGAGAATTTATAGAGACAGGTTACAGAGCTAACCCAGCACCTAGCAGCACAAAATCTGGGGCGTTGTGGACAGGTTTCGGAGGAGGAAGTCCCACACCTAGGCCGTCATGGACAGGTTCCAAAGGAGCAAGTCTCACATCTTGAACACGATGAAGAATCCCATAATTCTGAGTCGAGTTACGAAAACCTTTACCACCATATGAGGCAGCTATAAGGGAACGACGTGATCGTGAGGACCGTCGTAGTGATCTAGGTTTCAAAATGGAGCTACCAAATTTTTTTGGTACACTACACGTAGAAGGATTCATCGATTGGTTGAACGAGGTGGAGCACATATTCGATTATAAGGAGGTTCCAGATAACGTTAAAGTGAAACTGGTTGCCATCAAACTAAAGGGTCGAGCATCTGCTTGGTGGGAACAAATGAGGCGTTCACGGGAGAGACAAGGAAAAACTAAAATCACCAAATGGGAAAAGATGAAGAAGAAGATGCAGAGTTACTTTCTTCCATTTGGGTATACTCAGTTTCTATTTAAGAGATTGGATATGTTAAGATAAGGAACTCGATCTATGGATGATTATACTGAAGAATTCTACCAATTGATAGCAAGGAATGATCTATCAGAAACTGAAGAACAAATGGTGGCACGATATTTGGGAGGATAAAAGCAGCCGTTGGAAAGGGCCCTCAGTCTTCATTCACTTTGAACTGTTTCTGAAACATATCAGTGAGCTCGTGAGGCAGAGCAACAACAGAACAATAGACCAGTGCCAAGAAGCAATCCCCCCAACAAGTCAAGTCCATCCCCACAATTTTGTACTACCCCACAACCTCAGGGAAACTTTAATCCCAGCATCAAGTGCTTTAGATGTGGAGAACCGGGTCATAAAGAAACAGAGTGTCGAAAGCCTGCTAACTAGAAGGGTAAGAACCTTCTTATTGAAGAAGGCATGATCGATGAAGCAGAGGAGTTCGGAGAACCTCTATATGATGAGTACAAAGACGAAGATGTATTGTATGGAGACGGGCAGGAGACCAAGTCGTTCACAAAAGTCTGCTAACCCCCAAAGAAGAATCCAAAGAGGATTAGTTGAGCACAAATATCTTCCACACTATTTGTACAGTGGCGGAGAAGGTCAGCAAAGTCATTATTGATAGTGGCAGTTGTGAGAATGTGGTGTCCGAAGAGGTTGTTCGAAAGTTGAACTTAAAAATGGATCGACATCCAAATCCATATAAGTTGTCTTGGTTGAATAAAGGCAGTGAAGTAACTGTTGATAGAAGGTGTATAGTATCCTTTTCCATCGAAAAGAAATACTTTGATAACGCTTGGTGCGATGTAGTGAAAATGGATGCTTGCCATAAATTGTTGGGCAGACCATGGCAATATGACCGAAGCATCATCCATGATGGTCGGAAGAATACTTACTTCATCAGCATCAAAGGGAAGAAGGTTGTGCTAGCACCTCGGCAAGAGGAAAACAGTTCGGCTCGAGCAGTCAGGAATCCAAACCTACTGTCTATGACAAGGTTCCTAATAGAAGTGAAGCATGAAGGAGTTATGTATGCATTACTTCCTTTATAAAGACAGTTCGACAAATGAAACTGCAGAAGTGTCAGCTGATGTGCAGAGGCTGCTAACAGAGTTTGCTGACTTAATGCCCGAAGAACTGCCATTGGGATTACCACCATTAAAGGATATTCAACATGAAATGGATCTTATCTCAGGATCAAGTTTACCAAACATACCAGCCTATAGACTCAGCCCTAAGGAGTCCGAAGAACTACAAAAGCAGGTAATGAACTTAACAAAGAAGAGGTACATTCGAGAAAGTATGAGCCCTTGTGCAGTACCAGCTCTATTAGTTTCGAAGAAGGACGGCTCATAGAGAATGTGCATCAATAGTAGAGCAATCAATAAAATCACAGTGAAGTATCATTTTTTGATACCTTGTCTGGATGATATGTTAGATCAGTTGTCCGGTGCAAAATTCTTTTCAAAAATCGACTTGAAGAGTGGATACCATCATGTTCGGGTGAGACCTGGAGATGAATGGAAGACAGCCTTCATACACAACAAGGCTTATATGAATGGTTGGTTACACCCTTCAAACTTTTGAACGCGCCCAACACCTTCATGAGATTTATGCATCAAGTGTTATAACCTTACATGGGCAAATTTGTGGTTGTTTACTTTGACGACATTCTTATCTACAACAAGACCTCGGAATTACATCATGAGCACCTCCAAACTATATTTGAAACATTAAGGAAGGAACAGTTGTTTATAAATCAGAAGAAGAGTTCTTATTTCACAACTTCAGTAACCTTCCTCGATTTTGTTGTTTCCACCGAAGGTGTTCACACCGATCCAACCACGATCGAAGCAATCTCAGGATGGCCAACACCGAAGACCATACATGACATCAGAAGCTTTCATGGATTAGCATCTTTTAATAGACGTTTCATCCAAAACTTCAGCACGTTGGTCGCGCCTATCACTGAATGCCTTAAAGGAAAATCATTTCAATGTCCCCAGGAAGCCGAAGATAGCTTCCAGTTGATCAAAAAGAAGATGACCGAAGCACCCGTACTAGCACTTCCTAACTTCAAGAAGGTTTTCGAAGTAAACTGTGATGTATTAGGAGTTAGTATTGGTGGTGTTCTTAGTCAAGAAGGTCGGCCAGTAGCTTTCTTCAATGAAAAATTATCAGGGTCAAGAAAAAATTATTCTACTTATGATTTGGAGTTCTATGCCCTAGTCCAGACATTGAAGCATTGGCGTCATTATTTAATACAGAAGGAACGCATTCTCTTTACTGATCATGAAGCTTTAAAGTATATTAATGTTCAGTATAAGCTCAGCCAAAGACATGCTAAGTGGGTAGCGAACTTGCAAGAGTTCACTTTCACTCTTCGACATCAATTAAGCAGGAAGTCTGAATCGAGTTGCTGATGCGCTAAGCCGAAGAGCATTACTCCTTAGTACTATGCAAAACAAGATTGTAGGGTTTGAAATATTTACTGAGATGTATGAAGGAGACCCTTCCTTCGGTAAGATAGTTCAAGACACAGGAAGGTCGACGATCTGATTTTATCTTACATAAAGGGTATTTGTTTCGAGGACTCCAGCTGTGTATTCCTGATTGTCGCTTCGGCAACAGATAATGAGTGAACTTCACAAAGAAAAACACTTCGGACGAGATAAAACATTGGCCTTAATAGCATTTACTATAATACTAACATTAACATTAATCATCATTATTAGTATTCATTGGCGTAACATTGTCATTATTAGTATTATTATTTATTAGTATTCATTATTAGTATTATTATTATTATTATTGGCCTTAACATTGGCGTCAGTATGCTAGTACTTGGTGGATTCGAATTCTTATGTAATTTTTCTCATTACTAGTTTTCATTATTATTTTTAAATTTGCATTATTTAGTTATGTAATCATCTCTACTATTTTTATTTCTAATTTGTCTGCAATATTAATTAAGAATATATTAAAGAATTGATATAGTCTATGTAGTTCGACCTGCACTTGTTAAGTCTATAATAGACATTGTGCACTTATAATTTATAATTTTAACACATCATTAATATTTCACTAGGCATAGATCCATCATATATATAGGGAGCACTGGGTGCATGGGGGGTGCATAGGGGGTGGGGGTGGGCAGGGGAGGATGTAGAAAATTTTTCACAACAAGGGTGAATTTTAACTAATTTTATTTTTTTAAAATTAAATATAGAAAACTTGAACTAATCATATTATTAATTAATCATAATATTAATGTTTACAAATTGCAATAAATATTCATAATCCAAACTAAAAAAGAAATTTCAAATAAAAAACATTTAGACACGATTTATAAACTTATTTCGGTTACTTGTCATAGTTCAATTTGAATGATTCTCCAAATGCTCAAAGCCTCAAACCAAATTTATTTTTTATATTCAAACAAAATCATGACAACTAGAAATGAGGGGCAGCTAAAGGCTCATAATCACTTTCCATTTTCCGTTATAAAATAAGACAAAATCATTGTAAACTACTAAATCAAAATAATCCTATTTTCAATTGAAGATCAAACAACCCAAAAACAAAAACTCAATCAAACCAAACATACAGTAACCACAGTCAACCAAATTAATAATAAAAAAATTTAAACTTGAATCAAACAATCCCTCACAGTTCACACTGATGAACATTCAAAATAAAAAACTATACAAAAAATACTTCTAAGATTTCACAAACTAAGAAGATTTTTGTACTTGTATTCAGAATTGGTTTATGAATTTTTTTTATCTCCTCCAAATTTAATTCTTTCATTAATTTTCCCCCTTAAATTTATTAATTTATATATTTGCATTACCCCTATACCTATAAAAAATCCAGCAGGGGCAGCTGCCCCCTTATATGCATCTGCTCTTGGGGTGGGTATCCAACACTCGGCATTTTCCCTACCTTTTCATTCTGGTTATATTTGTCAGGAAATTCAATCAGGTCACTAGGGTCCAATCATTGAACATTCGCCCTTTTTATTTGTTGTTCGCGCCCCTCGTTCATAGTTAAGGGCTCACAGGTCTCAAGCTATAATTTTACCAGTGGTTGGAGAGGATGGTAGACCTAAGTTGGTACTAGTGTTTGTTTGGACAAGAGGATCATGATATTTAATAGCATAGCTAATATAATTCTAAAGAAGAAGTAACTTGTGAAGATTCTGAGGAGATTATTAAACAATTCCCTGATTTCAAATTTAAAGGCTAAATACAGTTTACTACATGAAGTACCACCATATTTATAATTAGGCCCCCAAAGAATTCTGGCTTACACTTTACTACACTAAATGTCTGATTTGATACAATTTAGCCTCCAATTTCAAAATCCGACCAAAATTGGCCAGAATATCCGACTCGCTCAAGAATCCGTTCCGGTATTGTGTATTTAAGTTGATTGTATAAATATACAGTTTAACTTAATTTTTAAAAAAGATAAATAATACCATATACGTATAAACCATTAAGGCTTAAATACAATAAAAAGTTTTTATAAAATAATAAGTTTTAAAAATATAAAATAAATTATAAAAAGAAAAAGAAAAATTATAATAACTTTGGAAATTACAATAAAAGAATTTAAAACCAAATAATAATTTTTAAAATATACAAAATAACAGGGGTAATGGTTTCCCCCTTCGTCCGTTACAAAATCATCTTCTTCACCATTCTGGAGATAGAAAGTTGGGAAAGGCATGCATTTCTAGTGAGAAAATGGAGATTTAGATAGACAATTTGTTTTTTCCATTTCTATTGGGTTTTTAGAGAGATAAAGTAAGGCTAAAATGGAGTTTGTGGGGGAGAAGAGTGAGGAAAAAGTTTCTAGGGTTTGGAACTTATAAGGGAATAGTGAAATCATACAATTCAAGAATTCGGTTATTCGAGATTATGTATGGAGATTGGGGATTCGGAGGAACTTGAATTCTCTCACCTAGCTTCAATTTTAGAGGAGCAACCTGCTGCTGCTATTTCTGCTGCTGAGCTCACTGATAAGATTGGTCGAAAAGCGGCGGGAGTCGACGTTTATCGGTGATTCAAGTAATGATTCTGCTAATTTGGTTTGTGCTAGTAGTTTGGGTACCAGTACTATACAGACCTATGAGAGGATTTTATGGGTGTAAATGCAGAAAATTGTGAAGGTATTGGGGTTGATTTGAATTTGGATTGTGGGAGTAATGTGAATAATGGGTTAGATTTAAATGTTCCTTTTGATGATTCTGAGAATTTGGAGGTAGCTAATATGGGAAGTTTGAGGAGGGTTGGGCTTATTGATTTGAATGTGTATGTAAGCGAAGATGATGACGGGGAATCGAAGCTGGCAAGGGGGAATATAGATATTTCGAAGAAAGAACATTGCTTTGATTTGAATTTTGGTGTAGATGATGAAATGAAGAATTCAAATGCTGATGAAGATTCAGTAAAGGGGTTCAATGTGTACTAAAAATTTAGGAGTTATTGTACCTCCAAGTGATCTAGTTGGTGATTCCACTAGAAGAATTGTGAATTTCAAAGTTTTGGATCCTTCCAATAGAGAATATTAGATTAATTTAAGTCGAACCGTATTTTATACGGTTAAACCGTATATAATTTTTTTTTAGCCAAAAATTTATATTTTCTAGTCAATTTTATCCGAATTCTGAAATTGGGGACTACGTTGTATACAATTAGGCACTTTATGTAGTAAAGTGTAAGCTTAGATTTTTTGGAGGCCAAATTATGAATATGATGGTACTTGATGTAACGAAAGTGTATTTAGCCCCAAATTTAATCCATGAGGACAAGGATTGACATTAACTATAGCGAACGTCTTTTTTCCTAGCTAGTAAATAAATAGGAGATTTAATAAAATAAAATTTTATTTTATTTTAACGAATTGTATGATGTGGCATACATTATTTGTTGCAGTGTAAAATGTGCATGTGTGTGATATGCGATGTGTTATATATATGTTAGAAAATGTATATTTATTGCATAAATAATTTCGGAAGGCAAAGATAATTCGAGTAATGTATTTTGGTGGGTATTAAAGTGATTTATAATAAATAAATTATTTTAATATAACAAAACTATTTATTTAATAAATAGTTTCCATTTTGATGTAAATGATTTAGAATATTTTATCCGGATCTTTGAAATGCGTTTAGTATATTTAGAATGTAGTATTTGCTATGCAATTTGTAAGGAGAGTAATAAAATGGGTTATATTAATTTTTCGCAAGCCAAACAACCCTTATTTTTGTAAGTAGGAGCTTGATTAATTTAAGGGTATAAGTGATGACAAGTTCAGGTAAAGCAAGAGCTGGCTGTGTTTTATGATTATAGTTATTACGACTCAGCAACCCTATATTACTTGATAAGAAAGATCAATTCCTCTCTATAAATTCAAATCCCAGACAACTTATTCTCATTAGTTCATCTGTTAATTTTCATACTCCATATTTGAATAGAGCATGAAAGGCTAGTATGTGTAGTAGACAAGATTGAATGGTAGTAATTAAAGGAAGATATATCAGAGTAAAGGAGCTTCAAATTCAAAAGGTGAAATAGAAGATACTAATTGAAGGAGAGTTTAGCGAGAGATCTGTAAATAGAGGTATATATGCATATCTTATGTTATGGGTGTTTTCATTTAGAAAATTGATAATAGAATTGAATTGAACAAAGTTCTATAATGTTGAAATTACGATTTCTATAAAATTTGGTTGTATTGTATTTAAAGCTCTGTGGCATATTGGGTTTTAGATCATGTATATCAATGGTTTGATAAAATGCCTTAATGGGAAGTTTTCTTTAAAACCTTGGAAATCAAAAGGAATTACATGAATGTTTATGATGTTTTATGATATGTTTTGAATAAGGAGTTATTCAGGTTGTTTGATATCAGTTTTAGCAATTAAATTACATGGTAAGCCAGTTTGGTGTAAAAAATTTTGAAGCTCTACTGAACAGTGTCTGAGTTTGTTGCCGAAGTGGCGCGGTCACGCCACTTCTAAGGGCAAAACTTGCGCGGCCGCGCAGGTCACCAATCTTTGAAAAAGTGTTTTCTTTGTGTTCTATAATACTAATCCTATATTAATAGACCCTATGTGCTAATGTGTGTACTTGGTAGGTGATTATGATAATCTTGCATGAGATATGATGTCCTAAGCTTGAAATAATGAAAGTTTTTAAAAGAAAATGAAATATAACTTTGAGAAATAAGTAAAACGAATCTGACTTGGTCAAGGTTCTGCAAAACTATGATCAAGCAGGTCTTGTGAAGCTAAAGTCAATATCTGATTTGATCAAGGAAGTTCTTGGCTTGTCATTTATGTAAAACATGGGATTTTCCAACTTAATATTAATAGTTTGAAAGTTTAAAGCATTGGTACATAGGAATTAGAACTCGAAGCTTGTATGTACTCTATTTTCATATGTGCATGGCAGGACATGTTCCTATGGATAGACTTATGGCAAGTTGGAAAGGTTTGAGAAAATTTCATTTCTGGGCTGAACAGGGAAGGGCGTGGCCGCGCCACTTCCCAAGTCAAAGTGCAGCGTGACCGCGCTGCACTGCAGGACAAACTTAACCTTTTATTTGTAATATGAAGCTAAGAGCATGTATAAATGGATATGGGATGCTATAATACAGTACCAAAAAGATGTTGCAACCATTCAAAATTGTATTGATTATGCTAAACAAGAATTTCAAAGAATTGAAGAAGATTTCAAAATGAAAACATATAGTTTTCAAAACTAAAAGCTAGTTATACCTTTATAGGTTATATGAATGCAAGTATGGATTGATTTCCTACTATATGGCTTAACATGATTACTTGTCTATGTGACGAAGTATGTGTGCTTGAATAAGAAGTGTAATTTATGAATAATATGTAGTTATACATAATGAATAATGTAGGCTTTGTGATCAAAGGATAAGCTAAGCTATAAACTATAATTGGTAGCCTACAAAAGAGGAAAGTATAAGAACTCTACTCCTTATTGAGCAAATGTTTATCTTGTTTTCGTTTAAACAAGGATGTCAATGCTTTGTTCGGATTATGATGCTATGTTGAATGCTTGTTGAATTCAGTATGGATGAACAGGTTTAAAGATAGTCTAAGCCATTTTTTTCGGTTAGACACATATTAAGATATTTCAATTCTTTCACATTAAGCATTGAAATATTATTGTGATATGCATGGTTAAGTTATCCAACTATATTGATGTAGTTTAGATTCCAGTCTTAGAATGAACAAAACCCTGAAATGGGGATATTTTATATTACGCTCTGGGATCGAGAACAGAGAAGACAAATGTTGTGCGGAACAGATAGTATTGATCAATACAGGGCTAAAGGGCTGATCACCCATCGTGCCCGTAAGACAAGACGGTTCACAGATGAAATTTTGTTGGAACCTTTTTAAGAAAGAAAAAGAATGGTCATATGATACTCTTAGATTCTCAAATGTGATAATGATTGGTTCAAGAATTATTCTAAATTGATTTACAGTTAGTTTTTGTAAGAACCCGAATTTTCAGAAAATATTAAAATAAAAATTTAGTAAATAAAATTCTCAAGGCATGTGAAGGGTTCAAATAAGAATATATATATATATATATATATATATATATATATATATATATATATATATATATATGCGTTGTGAGGTATGTGGTATGGTGTTGCATGGGGTTATAAGAACTATGCAATAAGTGATTTCTGTGTTTAATAAATATATTATTATTATATATTTGTTGATTATTGAAGAGGCGAGTTATTTGAAGTAAAGAAGATGGATAGAAATTTATCTATCAATATTAAATAATTTATGTGAAATTATTTTATCATAGTAAGTTGGTGACATTAAATATCTTTGATAATCACAAATTCCTTGATTATATGTACGAGTAGGTATCAAGTCTAAGACAGTGCAACCGTTCCCTTTAATGGTGGATGTATAGGAGCTGGGCTAAACGATTCCGAAAAGCGGAGGTATATAAGAATTAGTAAACGATCTAAATCACTGTGAAAACAGTGTAGACGAGACGGAAACTAATTTGTTGGTTGTTAAATTTGTGAGAAACCACTCAGTGTAATATATTGAATACCATTAAAGACTCGATGTGTGCTAGGTTTGGACTTTTATATATGTACGTTGTTAACGAGAGAAGAAAATCAATATATCTTTAGATAAATATTGGTTAGAGATTTATTGACTAATATTGAGATATAGTTAAAGGTATAGATTAAAGAAAGAAGAGTTGAACTTGAAGTTTAATCTCTAAATTATTGAAGAATGTAGTCATTGGAGATTTATTTTTGTTAGTATAATGAGATAGCATGTAGGGAGCATGTTAAAGGATTTGCGAGTTAAGTTCTGTTTTTGTTGAAGCATAACATGTCTGCGTCCTAACTTAAGGTGGCGCGACCGCGCCACTCTCAAGCCTAAGATCTGTAGACAATTCATGATGAGTTTGTGTAATCTGATGAGTACTTATGTAATCTGAACTATAGAAATTGTATATTTGTGGCTAATATGTTATCATATGAGACATATTTGATATTTATAGTGTCCATGAAGGGATTGAGATAGTGACCACGAATTGAATGAGAGTTAGTTATGAAAATTAACTAAACAAGAATAAATATTAGTTAACTTAAATTAAGTGAAAAATTATATTATGAAATAATATAATTTAAGTATTAAAGCCTTGTGTGGCAGTGGCGTGATAGTAAATTGAGTGGAAGGGCTAATTCACTAAGTAAAATGGTGAATTAATATATGTGCTTTACATGAAGAAAACGAAATGATTATGTTAATTAATTTTAGTATTTTTATATATTACATAATATGGTAATATATGAAAGGGTTTAATATTTGAATAAGATGGAAGAAGTTGTCTTGGGACAATTGAATACGTATAGTGTATAATCTAAATAATTAATAGAGTAGATATTAATTATTTTAAGTGAAAAGGATTATACATATTACAAGTGTAGGGTAAGCTAAATAATTTAACATTAAGGTAAAGTGTGTCACACAAACTTTATATTAAATAAATAATAAAATAATGTGAAATTGGGGAAAAGCCAAATGTGGCCTAAACCCCTAATATTTTATTGTTGAGATTATGAGCTTGAGTTATATAACTCCAGTAAATGAGATAAATGAGCTTTGTGTGGCCTGAGTATTAAAGTTAAATCAGGATAAAGGTTTAACTGAAATTATTAAAAGAGAATTAATGGAAATATAATAGATGATTAATATTAATTAATCGTTGTGATATTAAAATGTGATAGGAAATAATGGGTTTAGAGTACCCAACTGAATTTTAGTTAGCCCAATTAAAATATTATGTGGACTAATGCACATGGATTATATGACGTAAGTACATAAATAATCCCTAACTTTACATAGTGTAGTAGCATTAACACATTAAAATTATATTTTTGGGATTTAAAGGAACCAAACTAAGCTTTATTGCTGGGATTTAAACCATGTCCCAAAATCAATGTCCAAGTTTCCTTTACGTGACCAGCAGAGCAATGAACAGTGGCTATGCATAGGTGCTGATTGGCTATGAAGATGGCTGGGAAATGGTGGTTGAATAACTCTTTGTTAACCATTGTTTCTTTCTTATGCACCATGGATTCCAACATCAGTATAAACCCAATACCCAGTCCCTCATTTCTCTATATAAAGCAACTCCATTTTTCATTTTTACGTTGCTGAGTTTTCTCTGAGAAACCTTGAGAAATTGAGTCTGAGAATTTGTGGTTCAAAGAGGAGTCTAGCAATCTCAGAAGGGTGAAATTAAGCAAACTAAGCATTCAAGAGGTATGATTCTAATATATATGTTCTTGATTTTCTAAGTTTGAAATTCCTAAGAAATGACAAGAAAAACTTGCTTTTGAGTTACAAAATTGATGGCTAAGAATTGTTATAATTCATGAATTGTTGCTAGATACTGATAAATAGTCAAATGCAAAAACAACAGAAGTTAAACGGACCAATTTGGTTTAGAAACGAATTCGTAGTGAATGAATTCGCTAAACTTTTCAAAACATAAAAATTTAGTATGAACATGAGTTTTGGATTAATATTTGGGTTATTTAATGGTTTTGAAGTGTTATAATTATTCTTTAGATGAGTAGCTAAGAGTTTAACGAGTTCAACGAATCGAAAACCAACTGATTCGGACTTAAAATGAAGAAGTTATGGCAGCAACTGTAAACTGGGCGATGCCAAGCGCGGGCGCGCCGCCCAGAAGCGCGGGCGCATAGCTAGGCACTGCCTAATGGCGCGGTTGTGCTGTCATGGGGGAGATAATGGGTGCGGACGCGCCCAATGTGTGTTAAGTGTGACTTCTTTGACATATTTTGGTAAAACGGCCATAACTTTTTCATACGGACTCCGATTAAGGTGATTCAAGATAATTTGGAACGAGGACGAATAGACCTACAACTTTTGTTCTTTAAGTGTTTCAATTTGAGGTCACTATAAGGGGTCAAAATATTCATTTTTAGGACTGATGCGTAATAGGAGGCAATCGGAGGGCGTCGGGCATGCACGTATACAAGTGTAGTACTCCGGACGATAAAATATGTTCTTCTAAGTGATAAAACATGAATATGCATGATAATAGACATGTCATATAACTAAGATTACTTTACTCATAATGGAATGCTTTAACAATGATTTCTTAAAGAAAACTTGAAGTTTGAAAATGAAACTTGACGAACTTTGTGTCTTTTAAGTTCCGACTTTATGAACATGTGAATGTGGCCTAGTTATGTGCGCGGATGGGTAAGGAATGTAATTTCAAGATATATTGCACATAAAAGGTTGTCAAGCTCGATTTAGTATGGGTTTTAAAGAGAAATTTAAAAGTTTTAGAAACTAATTCTGATGAGCATTGTTTTACTTGCATTATGACCTTATAAGCAAGCATGATAGAGTTGTTTATGCCTTTAAGCATGAATGATATGTGCACTCAATTAGTTAAGCATGACTTACGTTATTTAAACATGTTTTAAAAGTAAATGAAATATGTTATGTCTATGTAAATGAGATAGATACATGTGAACATTCGTATTAGAGGCTTGTTAGTACCACTATAAGGTTTAAAAGCTTATAAGCATTGAACCTTTGTTAAAAGAAGTTATTAAGCCTTGTTGATGTAAATAATTCAACATAGAGCTATGTAATTCAAAACTAAATGATTTGAAATGTGAACTTGAAGAAATATCAGAACCTACTTGATGTATGTTTATAGTAAGTATCAGAATGCATATTAGGGTAGGACTAAATTGATCGAGCAATGAAAAGCTCAAGTCTGGTTTTGGCAGGGAGTAGCGCGGTCGTGCCACTCCCAAGCTTAAATGCAGCGCGGCTGCGCCGTCCTGCAGAGAGACCAAGTGCAGTTTGTTAGCTGCATGGTCTTAAGTTATGGTTATATATTGTCCTTAAGGACTACAAGACATGAAAACAAGATTCTTTAGATAAATATGATAGTAGAATGAGCTAGTCTCATGGTTATCCTAAGTTCAAGTAAAAATGAAACCAAGTTAGGAAACAATATTTGTTCTTATATTAAGAGCTTATGAAATGTATGACTGATGAGTATAAATTCATGATTATATAACTGTGTAGGAATACACGCAGTGCATATAAACTTTAATTAGCAGTTAAGTCGTAGTTGATAAACTACGAATTAGGCAAGTCTTTCAGTTCCTATTTGATATACGAATTCTATAACTGTTAAATGTGCTATATTATGCTATGAGAATGTTGATGTATATATATGAAATGCATATGAGATATGTATGAAATTTGAAAGTTGATCTTTGATGATATGCTTGTGAAGTAAACCTATATGCTTGTTATATGAGAAATAACATGCGTAGTAAATATTAATGGATTATGAATGCATGAACTGAGTATGCTATTATATGCTATGTGCTGCATGAAAATTGTTAGAATTGCTAGGCTGTCGAGCTCACCCTTGCAAATAACCACTTTTGCAGGTTAAGGATTCACAGTAAAGATTACGTGCTACTTGATTGATAGAGTTCAATAGTAATCGAAGGAGATTGATTTATTATTTAAATAGATGCTCTTGAACCATGTTTAGGTTCTAGTAGATATGCATGATAGTAGTTTACGATGTGTAATACATGTTAAGTTGTAAAGTTATACTATGCGGTACATAGAGGAATTCGAATTGAGATGTAAAAAATTATACAGTAATTGAATAGAATGAATCATATCATAATTTGATTCAGGAATTTGTAATTGATTCAAGTTAAGAAATCAATAAAAGATTTATTTTTAAAGGAAATTGAAAATGTTTAAATTATTCAGCATATTTATATAACATCGAATATGATGCAAGACAGGAATGGTAAATGACCAAGATTTGAAATTTATAAAAGTTTGGGGTCATTATACAGATCCTGGAAATGAAAAGAATTTATTTTCTAAATTGTAATAAGCAAAGTTATATTCATTAAGTTATGAATAAAAGATATAAATAGTTTGACGATAGTAGTATTGTGGCGGATCGGATCCGAGGTTCGAAGGAACCCAGATTTGGGGGCGTCACAGTTTCACTGTAAGAGCATGCTTCGAAGAAAACATTTATTTATTGTCAAGTTATTTGTTAATGAAAATACTTGCTAAGCAATTGAATGCTCATTCTTGCTTTATTATAAATGTTTTCAGCTAACCGGGATTGTATAGAAGGATCTGGTAAAGATAAAGGAAAGGAAAAGCTGTGGATTAACTGGTATATGATGTAATAGATAGTTTTATAATATTAACTATCATGTAATAAACACTTAAAGGTCGTCGTACCTGGGATAATAAGGCTCTAATGTAATAATTTTATTTAAGTTTGGTATCTTATTATGTTGAATGCTTGATATCGTGGAGCACTGAATATGGGTTTCAAGTACCCGAATTTGGGGGCGTCACAGGTTGGTATCAGAGCTTTAAGGTAGAAGCCTTAGGATGGGAACCTTGGGTTATAACTTTAAGCTAGCAAGACAGATAGAAAATAAATAACTCATTTAGACTTTAAGGAAAATATGGACTGTGGAAGTTAATTATAAACTATTAATAAAAGTAATTTAAAAATAATTGTTATTTGTTATCTGTATATTTAACTTGTATTATGTATTAATTGAGTTTATTGTTTACGTGTAGATGACTGAAGTTCAAAATAACATAATCGATGTCGAGGAGCCAATCGCTTCACAACCAGAAGTACCAGCACCAGTACCATCGATACAGATGATAGATTTAGATCCTAATATGGATGGATTAAAGGAAGAAGACCATGAAGAAGAGGTATTTGTGAATGGATTGGATGAGGCTCTTGAAGCCAATACCATCCATGATGCATAACAGTAGCATCAAGAAATAGTAGAGGCAATGACTCAAATGGGAGCTATGATTCATTATCTAATGGATCAAAACACAGATTTAACTGCCAGATTACAGGTTGCGGAAAACCGGACCCAATACCTTGAAGGTCAGGTCCAAGGGTTACAGGAAGAACGTCATGAAATGGAAACTATTAGGACAACATATTTACAAAGGCAAGAGGCTTCAGATGGGTATATTCGTCACTTGGAAGGCAGGTTGGGGGATTGCAAGAGGCGAATGGAAGTAATGAATCATCTTTATACTACTTCAATGGAAAGGGTTCAGACTACTGTCTGGGCTTATCCTCAGGAATTAGGGCAGTCCCAATACTCCATCTCGCATATTAGAGTCGTGGCAATCATAGAGGAGGAACGAGTCCATTCTACCACCATGGAACGAGTTACGGATATCTGAGTATCTATTATGTGATATGTGGGAATTATTATGTGTACATAAAATGATGTAAATATTGTAAATGTGCTAGTATATGTAGTATGTAAATATACCCCACTTTTGATAGTATTATGGGGATATCTTTTGGAATCCTAACCTGATAGTGGTTAAGGATGGAAATATGTAAACCTTTTGATAACAAGGTAGATATGACATGTAAATAGTAACTAAAATGCTATAGTATGATGATAGCCAGAGGTGCTATAAAGAAAGAATAATCAAGGCTTGTGAATGTAAAAGCATATTTTTTGTTTGTTATGAATGTTATTGCTTTACATTATATGAGAATACTTGAAGCAATGAAAGAGTTTAATAATAATTTTTTTTATTAAACAGATAAAATGCCACCAAGGTTTAGAGGAAGAAGATTACCTACAGCACAAAGAAATATTAATGAAGAGACTAATAACGAGAATAATAATAGAAATGAAGGGGCTAATAATGAGACTGAGAATAGAAATGAAGGTCAAGAGAATCCTATGCAATGATTTGTAGATTTGTTGATGGAAGCATTCCAGAATAGAAACCCCCAACCTAATATGAATGTACCACCACCAGTTGTTCATATGGCTAGCTTTAAAGACTTCAAAAGTGTAAGACCCCCAAAATTCAGATGGACTACCGAGCCCATAGAGGCTCAGTCCTGGATTAAAGAAATAGAGAAAGCCTTTGAAATAACAAGGGTGGGTGAAGGGAAGAAAACTTCATTTGTTGCATATATGCTCAAAGGGCAAGTAAAAAAGACCTGAGATGGTATAGGTGTGATTAGATGGGCGAATCCTGGAATGCAAAACAGAATGGAAGTTCTATTTCTTGAACTCAAACAGGGTGATATGACTGTATCAGAATATGCAGCAAAGTTTAATGAGTTAGCACGATTTTCTCCACACCAAGTAGATACCGAGGAACGAAAAGTGAGACGGTTTGAGTTAGGCTTGAAGCCTTAGATCTATAACAAGTTGTCAGTGTTACAAATCAGAAATTTTGCCACCCTCCTTGAGAAGGCGATAATAGCTAAGGGTGGTAGCGAAGCAGGGGGTATATATAATAAGGATAAGAAGAATAAAGGCAAGTTAGAAAGGTCAGTCAAAACAGAGGGTACCAGCAGTTGGAATAAGAAAAGAAAATGGAATAATTTTGGGAACACAAGTAATGTTCAAAGTGGACAGCAAAAGAAGAAATTTGAAGCATGCAAGAAATGTGGAAAGAATCATTCGGGCATCTGTCTTAAAGGAAAGATGGTTTGTTACAATTGTGGACAAGAGGGACACATCTCTCCTAACTGTCCAAATCCAAAGAAAAGTTCTAGGTGTTTTGTGTGTGGATCGATGGATCACTTTGTCAAAAATTATCCTAAGAAAAGAATTGAGGGAGGAAGCAGCGACAAAGGAAATTGCAGCAGTAAGGCACTTACAATTGGCACAGTTACACCAAATAAGTCAACTGCCAGAACTTTCAGTATGACGGCAAAGGATACAATGGCATCAAAAGACGTGGTTTCAGGTATTGTCCCGATCAACAACATGAATGCTTATGTATTATTTGATTCTGGGGCAGCCTATTCTTTTGTATCACGTGAATTTGCTAAGCGCTTAGAGAAGCCTTTATCGAATTTAGAAATACCCATAAACATAGAAGTGGCTAATAAGGAAGTGATTCATGTAGAGCATGCCTATATGGATTGTTGCGTTAAGATAGGAAAATGTGAGTTAACAGTAGATTTAATTCCAATACAATTCGGGGAATTTGACATTTTTTGAGAATGGATTGGTTGTTCAAACATAGGGAAACAATAGATTTCCAAAGGAAGTTCGTGAGTTTTAAGCCTGCAAAGCAATCGAAGGTCGTGTTCTACTGCAGTAAATTGCCAAAGCAAACGTATTGCTTAACAATGATGCAAGCAAGAAGGTTATTACAGAAAGGTTGTGTGGGTTATCTCGCATATGTGGTGGACACTCGGCAAAGAGGAGCAAAGATAGATGAAATTATGGTAGTAAATGAATTTGTAGATGTTTTCCCTGATGAGTTATCAGGTCTTCCGTCAGACAGAGAAAATGAATTTTTTATTGATCTGGTACCTAGTACAACACCAATTTCAAAAGTACCGTACAGAATGGCCCCTGTAGAAATGAAGGAATTGATGATACAATTGCAGGAATTACTAGATAAGAAGTACATACGACCAAGTACGTCTCCTTGGGGAGCACCTGTGTTGTTTGTAAAGAAGAAAGATGGATCGTTGAGACTCTATATTGATTACAAAGAATTGAACAAAGTGACAATCAAGAATAAATATCCTTCGCTCAGGATCGATGATCTTTTTGATCAACTGAAAGGGGCAAGATTTTTTTCAAAGATAGATCTGAGAACTGGATATCACCAGTTCAAATTAAAGGATGAAGATGTTCCAAAGACAACATTCAAGACTCTTTATGGTCACTAAGAGTTTTTGGTAATGTCTTTTGGGTTAACGAATGCACCAGCTGCATTCATGGACATGATGAACAGAATATTCAAACCATACTAGGATAAGTTTGTGGTGGTATTCATAGATGATATTCTACTCTATTCTAAGACACAGAATGATCATGTAAACCATTTGAGAATAGTGTTGGAAATACTAAGAAAAGAAAGGTTATACGTAAAATTCAGTAAATGTGAATTTTGGCTGGAAAGAGTTCAGTTTTTGGGTCACTTGATTGACAAAGATGGAATATCTGTGGATCCAGCAAAAGTTGAAGTAGTAATGAATTGGTAACAGCCGAAGATGCCTACTGAAGTGCATAGTTTTCTTCGGTTAGCGGGCTTCTATCGGAGATTCATTCAGGATTTTTCAAAGATAGCTACCACGTTAACTAACCTGACAAGGAAGACAGTAAAATTTGTATGGACTGAGAAATGTGAAGAGAGTTTTCAGGAACTCAAGAAAAGATTGAGTAATGCTCTAGTAGTATCCTTACCCGATGAAACAGGAAATTTTGTGGTATATAGTGACGCATCTCATAAAGGCTTGGAGTGTGTCCTTATGCAACATGGGAAGGTTATTGCATACACATCACGAAAGCTAAAAGATTATAAGAAGGGATATCCTACTCACGATTTGGAATTGGGAGCTGTAGTATTTGCTTTGAAAATCTGGAGGTATTATTTGTACGGCGAAAAATGTGAAATATATACATATCATAAAAGTTTGAAATATATTTTCATATAGAAGGAATTAAACATGAGACAAAGAAGATGGCTGGACTTGATTAAGGATTATGACTGTGAAATCATTTATCACCCATGCAAAGCTAATGTGATGGCCGACACCTTAATTAAGTAGGAAAGGTCACAAGAAATTAATGTTACTGACAGCTCAAGAGGAGTTGGTGACAACAATGGAGAGGATGGAGTTAGAAATTAAATTTTCACAAGAATCAAAGGAAAAACTGTATTCAATAGAGACTTATTCAACTCTATTGGATAGAATCAAGGAAGAACAACTTAAAGATTAGGAATGTGAGAAATTAAGAGAGAAAATCTCAGAAAGGAAAGAAGGAAAGTTTAGGATAGATAATGATGGAATAATTAGATTTGAATGAAGAATTTGGGTTTCGACAGAACTAGAACTGAAAGAAGAAATTCTGCAAGAAGCTCATCGTTCGAGGTACACAATTCATCCTGGCAGTACCAAAATATACCAAGACCTCCAACAACACTTCTACTAGCCAAATATGAAAAGAGAAGTTGCGGAATATGTTAGGAGATGTTTGACTTGTCAATGAATTAAAGCTGAACATCAGAAACCTAGTGGTCTACTACAACCATTAGAAATTCCTGAATGGAAATGGGAGCATATAACAATGGACTTTGTGATAGTACTTCCAAGAACACAAAAGGGATTTGACGCGATTTGGGTTATAGTTGATCGATTAAAAAAGTCGGCACACTTTTTGCCAATCAAGATCAGATATAATCTAGATCAGTTAGCTAATCTCTACATCAAGGAGATTATTACAAGACATGGAGTACCGGTGTCAATTGTGTCAGACAGAGATCCAAGATTTACATCAAATTTTTGGAAAAGTATACAAAAACACTTGGGAACACAGTTGAGATTGAGTACAACTTACCATCCACAAACAGATAGACAGAGTGAGAGAAAAATAAAGACTCTAGGGGATATGCTACGAGCCTGTGTTATGGATTTCAATGGAAGTTGGGATGATCATTTACCTTTGGCAGAATTTCAATATAATAACAGTTACCACACTAGTATAGGCATGACGTCTTACGAAATATTGTATAGAAGAAAATGCAGAACACCATGGTGTTGGGATGAGATAGGAGAACGTCATTTGTTAGGACCTGAGTTGGTACATACAGCAGATGACATAAATTGTGAAATTAATACGGATACAACTAGTAACGGCTCAGGATCGCAAGAAGAAGTATGCGGATCAGCATAGAAAGAAGAAAGATTTTGAAGTCGGGTCGCATGTGTTTCTGAAAGTATCTCCTTGGAAACGAAAGATACGTTTCGAAAAGAAAGGAAAATTAAGTCCTCATTTTATAGGACCATTTGAGATTTTGAGAAAAGTGGGAGAGGTAACCTATGTGTGATAGAATATGAACCTTGTAAGACCCCAATTTTTTATAAATAAAGATTTAATTTTCTCTAAATATTATTTTGAATAATAAGGTGTTGATTTGATATAATGCTATAGTTATGGGTGATGTGTGCAAATTTTGCAAAGTAAGCAAGTTGTCATAAAATAGTTGTTTGGTAGGGAAATATTCTTTTTATCGAGGGAATATTCGTACGACGGCGTAATTGGTGGACCACATAACGGAATAACTGTCGGATATAAAAAGTGACAGAAATAACCTTTTTATAAAAATAACGGTAAAAATTTTACCGTTAACTGTTGAAATACCCAGTGATAAAAGTAAAGTAATACGCGTTGCACAGTAGCACATGATATTGCAAAGTATCTTTGATTATTGATTCTTACGTAAGAAGTCACCCAGTATTCAATAATTACCACAATAGTTACTGCATAATATCACATATCATTGATTCAATAATTATTAAAGTAATATCTGCACAATATTTTATATTATTTGAATAATATTTTTAGTTAGCATTATTGGTAATGTCTATAAAGTCCTACCGAGGAAAAAGGTTAGGTTATATAATTGTGCGTCAATAAGGATAAATTCTTATCGGAAAGCCCCTCTTTCTTGAGAATGATCTGGTTGTCAATATTGTGAGCTTATAATATTAATTGTGAATAATTATTATGTGGTGGATATTGGTTCAATTTTGATATAAATGAAGGAATTTAGCATGAAACATTTGTTGAAAGTTTGACATATTTTTCTATGGAATCACAATTATCTTCTCCGATAAAATATTTATTCTAATATATTATTGTAATATTACATTATAATAGAGTAATGTGATAATATAATAGTAAATTTTTTATAATTTAAATGGTAATATTATTATAATATTATATAATTTTTAGCATGTGAAGTGAAGGTTAGCATTTTGAATTCTTTTTTTTTTCAAACTTCACGTGCATTTATTTTCCAAGTGGGTGAGTGGAGTGTTTCTCCTGCAATTCATCTTCCAAAATATGGACCCTCAACCAATAAGAAATGAAGGTTAGGCAAAGAAAGAAAGAAAAAAAGAAAGTTAGGCAGAGAAAGAGAAAAGTTTGTCAAAGTTAGACAATTTGTTTATTTTTCCTCCGAAGTTGCTCTGTAAGGGGGGGGGTAACTTTCCATCCTAAACACACCAAAAATTATAAATGTTCCTACTGCAATATTGTGAGTATTTCTTTTGAGTATAAGAATACTTTGAGTGTAGTTTATAGTGTAAGATTTTCACAAGATAATATCCGATATTTCAGTTAAATCTAGCTTTCTATTAAGGTAATGAATGTTATTTTCTTTCAATACTTGTAAGGGGTATCATTTTCTTTCATATTTCATATTATGTAAGTGATATTATTTTATTTCATATTCCTAAATTTAAACTTACTATGGTTATTATTTCTATAATTCCTGAAATGATTAAAAATTCCTTAAGGTTTGCGCTTCATCTAATATCATTTCACTGTAATATTGGTCTGAACTTTTTTATTAAATTTTAATCTTTTCATGTCGTGGTACTATTCATATGGTACTATTAATGAGTACTATTCACAACAAAATTTAATTTTCTTTTAATTCTGTCCAAATTATTTTTGCTACATAAATATCTTTCTTGAATTTTACATAATAATTAGTTATCATGTTGACAATTTAGACATTCTTGAACTATGGATAAATTGAATTATAAATCTCTAATATTTATCCTTGATCTCACTTGATTGATTCTTTATATCATTGTCATCATCCTCTTGCTTATATTGTGTTGAAAGTCATCTTTGGCCCGTAGTGCAAAGATGGATTGTTGATTGGTATGATTATGACCAGGAATTGTGCATTGGTATAATCATGACCTTTAATGTTACAGATAAAGGTTTATGGTGAAAGTCCTCTTTGGCACGTAGTGTATAGATGGACAGATGTTTGGTATGATCATGACCACTGGTGATGCAATTATCTTTGGCCCGTAGTGCATAGATAATTCGTTGATTGGAAATAATTATTTATTTATTGGTGTTACAGGGATAAAAATATTGATGATGGACTTTTAAATCATAGAAGATAATAGACATCATGCTCTAATGGATTGTTGTATCCGTTGTAGTTGTTGATCTAAAACTTGTTGTCTATTGTATTCTATCAGATTTTTCGCTGTTGAGGACTAAGGATAATTTATTCTAGATTATCTTAGTCATAGTATTCTTTACTGGGCTAGTTGAGCTCACATTTTTTCTTTTGGTTCCATTGTTCTTCTCAGGAGGTAAGAATGTAGCTGGGACTAGTCGGGGAGTGGAGTAATGATCCAAGATGGTTATTATAGTAGTCCTCACTATTTTTTAAAATAGTGTGACAATAATTATAATGAGGACTTTATTTAAGTTTGGATATTGTCTATGAGATAATATTTGTATTGAAACTCACAGCTTATGTTTTGTCGTATTTTACACGATAATTAATAGTTGTATAAATGAAGTTTGTATTTGAATTCTGTACCATATATTTGGCGACTCAGAATGGGTTGTGTGGACCTATTTTGGGGGTGTCACAAATAGAGAGACTCTAATGTCTTCCACAAATTAGCAGTTTTAGTTTTCGCTAACACCTCCTGCACACAAATCATTCGAAAGGCACAACTGAATTACCGAAAGTGCCTTATCATCCGTAGTTTCCCATTCCGACTCAGACATTTCGCTAGATTTCTTCATCTCCCAATCTGTATCAGACATATTTATAGGCTTCATTGGCTTCCTTATAATGGTTTTCTTCAAGCTTTGTTGAGTACGAACAACCTTCATCCGAACCTGCTGCCAAAGACTTAAACTAATATTCCCATTGAATTTGTCAATATCATATTTCGTTGATGAAGTCGAACTCAACACCATAGTACGGATCGATAATAACTAGGCTCTTGATTCCAGTTTGTTATGACAAACACAATAAATCAGCGCAGAAAGATAAAGACAATAACACAAGGTTTTACGTGAAAACTTATATTCGAAAAAATCCACGGAGAAGGCAGAAGAAATTCACTAAATAAATATATGAAGAATACAAGATAAAGAGAGAATTATGAGAATTATTAGAATACTCTTGAATGTCTCTACTCCAAAAACTCAGCACCTATATTTATAGGCTATAGGAAAATTTCATAACCAAATAAGATTAGAAATACTAAAATGAGTATAGCTAGAAAAGATAACTTTCCTAAACTAAAATGGACTTTAGATAATACCTAAATCCAAAATTCAATAAGGATTCATGTCATACCCAACACAACAGATGTTAGGAACAACTGATAAAATATGATGCAAATTATATTTTATGTTATTAAGGCTAGTGGTAGTAGTGGGGTTATGTTTTTGTCTTACGTAGTGGCTTAGTGGCTCAGTGGTTTGATAGTAGCAGTAGTGGGTCTCTTCATTTTATTAATAGTGAGTATGTGGGCATGTTCCATCAGTTTATAAATAGTAGTTGTAAGTAGCTTTAGTGGCATTATTATGATTTTAATTGAAAAGTGAAGGAGTTATTCTTTTGGCATTCCTCATTCAATTTACTGCTCTCTTTTTTGCCTTGTTGCATTACTTACTGCTATTAGAAATATAGGAGATTTCCAACAGTTTTTGGTATCAAAGTCTCGTTCGATTGACGTTGGGCGTTGGAGTTTTCTGGATTGGTGTTGTAGCATCATCAGTGGGTCTTATTGTTTTGCACACAAGGTGTTCAGGTAAAGCTTTTCGTAACTATGGCAAATGGTAATGTTCTAAATCTTTCTCAATCCTTGATTCCTTCATTTACTGGAGAAAATTATGAGTTTTGGAGCATCAAAATGAAAACTTTTTTTATTGCACAATAACTTTGGGAGTTGGTTGAGAATGGTTTTGAGGAGAATGCAACGGATGTTAGAGAACTTCGCAAAAAGGATGCGAAGGCTCTACTTGTTTTGCAACAGTATGTAACAGACCCTATATTTCCTCGAATTGCTGGTGCCACTAAGTCGAAGGAAGCATGGACTATTTTGAAGTAAGAGTTCCATGGGGACAAGAAGATAACAACAGTTAAATTGCAAACTTTTCGAAGAGAGTTTGAGACACTCTTCATGAAAGGTAATGAGTCTGTTCAAGATTTCTTATCTAGAGTTTCTGGTATAGTTAATCAAATGAGAGCTTTTGGAGAGACTATCATAGATCAGAAAATTGTGGAGAAGATATTAAGGAGTCTACCAAATAAATTTGATCATGTTGTTACAACCATTGAGAAGTCTAAGGACTTGTCTACATTTTGTCTTAATGAACTAATGGGTTCTCTTTTAGCACATGAAGAGAGAATTAACAGGTCAAAGGAGAAGAATCTTGAGCATACCTTTCAAACCAAGGTGGAGGTCTTTAGTAAAGGAAAATTTGGCGAAGGCTCTTCTAAACAAATGCAATTTGGTAGAGGCCGAGGTAGAGGTGGCTACCGTGGTCGTGGAAGAGGTCGAGGAAGGTCTGATATGGGGCATTTTAACAGACAGGATAACAAAGGAATGCAGTGTTATAATTGCAACGACTATGGTCATATAGCACGAAATTTCCCGGAGAAGATTGAGAAAGCCAAACAACAAGCCAATTTTGTCGAGGAAAAGGAAGAGGAAGGTAGCCTTTTTCTTACTTATTTAAATCCTAACATAAGTAAGAATGATGTTTGGTTTCTAGACAGTGGGTGTAGCAACCATATGACCGGAGAAAGGGGACTATTTCAAACGATGGATGAATCAGTTCAATTAAAGGTTGGGCTTGGTGATGGCAAGCAAGTACAAATTGAAGGAAAGGGGACAATTGCAATTAAGACCAAGTCAGGTATTAAAAAGCTAATTCATGATGTTTACTATATTCCTAGTTTGGCACATAACCTGCTTAGTGTGGGTCAGTTAATTCAAAAGGGATATTTAGTTCATTTTCATGATGGAATGTGTGAAATTAAAAATAGAAAATCTAAAAATTCTATTTTTAAAGTCCACATGACTAAAAACAAAATGTTTCCTCTTGAGTTATCATGTTTGGATGATTGTGCAATGGTTGCTAATGTTCGCGACGAGTCTAGGCTTTGGCATTTAAGGTATAGGCATTTGCATTATAATGGGCTGAAATTGTTGGGTCAGAAAAATATGGTGTCAGGATTGCCATCTATTGTGTATGTTGATAATGTTTGTGAAGGTTGTGTTTACGGAAAGCAACACAAGTTGTCCTTTCCAGTTGGTAAAGCTTGGAGAGCAAAGATGCCTTTGGAATTGGTTCACGCAGATATTTGTGGACCGACAAAAACTTTATCTTTAAATAATAGTAAATATTTTCTATTATTTACTGATGATTTTTCCCGTATGAGTTGGGTGTATTTTCTTACTCAGAAATCTGAGGTGTTTGAAAACTTTAAGGAGTTCAAAACCTTTGTAGAGAAACAAAGTGGCTACGCAATCAAAACTCTCAGAACTGATAGAGGGGGAGAGTTCTTATCCGATGAATTTACTCTCTTTTGCAAAGAGAATGGTATCCGGAGGAAACTAACAGTACGAAAGACTCCAGAACAGAATGGAGTTGCTGAGCGGAAGAATCAGATGGTTGTAGAAATGGCACGGAGTATGCTAAATGAGAAGGAGCTTTCGAATAGTTTTTGGGTCGAGGTAGTAGCTACCGCAATCCATCTTCTCAACATATCTCCAACAAAAGCAGTAAGAAATCAAACACCTTATGAACCATGGTGGGCACTTAAGCCCAATGTAAGTAATTTAAAAGTGTTTGGTTCCATTGCATATGCCTTAATTGATTCTATTGATCGTACTAAGTTGGATAAGAAAAGCAAAAAGTGCATTTTTGTTGGGTATAGTGCTGAAACTTAAGGTTATCGTTTGTATAATCCTCTTACTAAGAAGCTAATCATTCGACGAGATGTTATTTTCGATGAGAATAGTGTTTGGCAGCAAGTTGGTGACAAAGATCAGAATATAGCCTTTGTAGATGATGGGACATGATTAACTCAGCTACAAGAGGATGTTAATTCACCTCATATGTCTCCTATGCACAGTCCAACTAGAAGCCCATCTAGCAGCAGTGAATCATTGCAAAACAGTCCAACTAGAAGCCCTTCTAGCAGCAGTGAATCATCGCAAAACAGTGAAACTCTGCCAACAAAGATGCGGTCTTTGAGTGATATATATGCTTCTACTTATGCTCTTTTTGTTGCAGAACCTTTAAGATACATTGAATCTTGCAGGAAAGAAGAGTGGGAGAATTCAATGAAGGAGGAGATGTCTGCCATTGAAAGAAACAACACATGGGAGCTTGTAGATTTGCCGCCGGAGAAAAAAGCAATTGGCGTGAAATAGATCTACAAAGTAAAGTACCAACCCGATGGAAATGTGCAGAAGCATAAGACGAGGCTGGTCGCTAAAGGGTATGTACAAAAGCATGAAGTTAATTATTTTGAAACTTTTTCACCCGTAGCTAGATTTGAGACTGTTAGACTAATTTTGGCATTAGCGGCTCAAAAAAATTGGAATGTTTTTCAATTTGATGTAAAGTCTGCATTTCTAAATGGGTTTTTGGATGAGGATGTGTATGTTGAACAACCATAGGGATTTGTTATCAATGGTCAACAAGAGAAAGTTTACAAGTTGAAAAAGGCGCTTTATGGTCTCAAACAAGCATCGAGAGCTTGGTACAACAGACTTGACTCCTATTTCCTTCAAAATGATTTTCGTCGAAGTGAAAGTGAACCCGCCTTATATGTGAAGGTAAAAGGTAATGATGTGCTTATTGTTTGTGTTTATGTGGATGACATGATATATATGGGCTCCTCTAATGCTCTTGTTAGAGAATTTAAAGAAAGCATGATGAGTGAGTTTGATATGACAGATTTGGGGTTGTTACATTATTTTCTTGGTCTTCAAATTCAGCAAACTAATAAGGGTATTTTTGTTTCACAAGAAAAGTATGCTTTAGACTTACTTAAGAAGTTTAATATGCTGAATTGTAAAGTTGTGTCTACTCCCATGAACACCTGTGAAAAATTGACTGTGAATGATGGAACACCGAAGGCTAATGAAAAGTGGTTTAGAAGTTTTGTTGGTGGGCTGATGTATATGACTCATACTCGCCCAGATATTATGTTTTCGGTCAGTTTGGTGTCAAGGTTCATACACTGTCCGTCAATGCATCATCTTGGAGTAGCCAAATGAATTCTTCGCTACATCCGAGCAACTATAGCAACTATGGAATCTGGTATGGTCCAACCTCCACGATGCAATTAATTGGTTTTACTGACAGTGATTGGGCAGGTTTTCTAGATGATAGAAAAAGCACAAGTGGCTATGTATTCAACCTTGGTTCAGGGGTTGTTTCATGGAGTTCAAAGAAGCAAGCTACCACTACATTATCTTCATCAGAAGCGGAGTACATTGCATATATCAACTGTTTGTCAAGGTATTTGGATGAGGAGAATTCTTGCAGATTTGCAGCAAGTTTAGCATGGTTCCACAGAAATTTATTGTGACAATAAGGCCACAATTGCAATGACGAAGAATCTTGTCTTCCATGGAAGAACCAAACACATCGAACTTCGTCATCATTTTATCAGAGATGTAATAGCAGGAGGAGAAATGGAATTGAAGTATTGTCCTACAACTGAGCAAGTGGCTGATGGTTTTACTAAAGCTCTTCCTTACTCTAAGCTTGTGATGTTCAGGTCTCTTCTTGGTGTATCCAGTTTTTGCATCAAGGGGAGTGATAAAATATGATGCAAATTATATTTTATGTTATTAAGGCTAGTGGTAGTTGTGGGGTTACATTTTTGTCTTATGTAGTGGCTTAGTGGTTTGATAGTAGCAGTAGTGGGTCTCTCCACTTTATTAATAGTGGAGTATGTGGGCATGTTCTGTTAGTTTATAAATAGTAGTTGTAAGTAGCTTTAGTGGCATTATTATGATTTTAATTGAAAAGTGAAGGAGTTATTAATTCTTTTGGCATTCCTTATTCATTTTGCTGCTCTCTTTTTTGCCTTGTTGCATTACTTACTGCTATTAGAAATATAGCAGATTTCCAACAACAACACTATATTGAAGTATTTATAAATTACTTTCTTTTATACAAATAAAATAGTGATACATATTATATTAAAACCAAGTGTTTACCTGCATCCAATAAAAAATTGCATGTACTGTGAGTACATATATGAAACTTTCTTTAAGTTGCTTTATATTAATAAAATAATTTGTCAGTTGAAGTAATTTACATACAATTGTATTACCAGGAAGCTCTAACAAAATGCTGACAATAGGTGAAATGATAAGCTTCGCTCCCGGACTCGATCAGAATATTTACCGCATACATTGAATATATGTTTATTGTATTATCAGAGCAGCAAAGGTGACTTACCTGTCAAATTATTAGGACCAAGATAAAGATTTTTGACCAAGATAAAGATTGTCAAAGGTAAGATTTTCGCAAGATAATATCCGATATTCTAGTCAAATCTAGTTTTCTACTAAGGTAAAGAATGTTATTTTCTTTCAATACTCGTAAGGGGTATCATTTTCTTTCATATTTCATATTATGTAAGTGATATTATTTCACTTCATATTCCTAAATTTAAACTTACTATGATAAGTATTGCTTCTATAATTCCTGAAATGGTTAGAAATTCCTTAAAATTTGCATTTCATCTAATATCATTTCACTGAAATATTATTCTGAACTTTCTTATTAAATTTTAATCTTTTCATGTCGGTGTACTATTCATTGGTACTATTCATAAGTATTATTCATACGGTACTATTCATGAGTACTATTCACAACATAATTTAATTTTCTTTTATGCCCAAATTATTTTTGATACATTAATATTTTTTTTGAATTTTACACAATAATTAGTTATCATGTTGACAATTTAGACATTCTTGAACTTTGGATAAATTAAATTATAAATCTCTAATATTTATCATTGATCTCACTTGATTGATTTTTCATATCATTATCATCTTCCTCATGCTTATATTGTGTTGAAAGTCATCTTTGGCCCGTAGTGCAAAGATGGGTTGTTGATTGGTATGATTATGACCAGGAATTGTGTATTGGTATAATCATGACCTTTAATATTACAGATAAAGGTTTATGGTGAAAGTCCTCTTTGGCTCATAGTACATAGATGGACATGTGTTTGGCATGATCATGACCACTGGTGATGCGAACGATTATCTTTGGCCCGTAGTGCATAGATAATTCGTTGATTGAAAATAATTATTGATTGGTGTTACAGAGATAAAATATTGATAATGGACTTTTAAATCATAAAAGATAATAGACATCATGCTCTACTTGACACTTCTAATGGATTGTTGTTTCCGCTGCAATTGTTGATCTAAAATTTGTTGTCTATTGTATTCTATCAGATTTTTTGCTGTTGAGGACTAAGGATAATTTGTTCTACATTATCTTAGTCATAGTATTCTTTACTGGGCTAGTTGAGCTCACCCTTTTCTTTTTGGTTTCATTGTTCTTCTCAGGAGGCGAGAATGTAGCTGAGACTAGTCGGAGAGTGGAGTAATGGTCCAAGATGGTTATTATAATAATCCTCACTATTTTATAAAATAGTGTGACAATAATTATAATGAGGACTTTATTTGAGTTTGGATATTGTTTACGAGACAATTTGTATTGAAACTCACAACTTATGTTTTGTCGTATTTTACACGACAATTGATAGTTGTATAAATGAAGTTTGTATTTGAATTCTGTACCATATATTTGGCGACTCAAAATGGGTTGTGTGGACTTATTTTGGGGGCGTCACAAATAGAGAGACTCTAATTTCTTCCACAAATCAGCAGTTTTAGTTTTCGCTAACACCTCCTGCAACACATCATTCGAAAGACACAACTGAATTACCGAAAGTGCCTTACCATCCATAGTTTCCCATTCCGACTCAGATATCTCGCTAGCTTTCTTCATCTCCCAATCCGTATCAAACGTATTTACAGGCTTCATTGGCTTCCCTACAATGGTTTTCTTCAAGTTTTACTGAGTAAGAACAACCTTCATCCGAACCTGTTGCCAAAGACTTAAACTAATATTCCCATTGAATTTGTCAATATCAAATTTCGTTGATGAAGTCGAACTCAACGCCATAGTACGAATTGATAATAACTAGGCTCTTGATACCAGTTTGTTATGACAAACTATGACAAACACAATAATTCAGCACAGAAAGATCAAGACAATAACACAAGGTTTTACGTGGAAACTCAAATCCGAAAAAACCCACGGAGAAGGCAGAAGAAATTCACTGAATAAATATATGAAGAATACAAGATAAAGAGAGAATTATGAGAATTATTAGAATACTCTTGAATGTCTCGACTCCAAAAACTCATCACATATATTTATAGGCCATAGGAAAATTTCATAACCAAATAGGATTAGAAATACTAAAATTAGTATAACTAAAAAAGATAACTTTGCTAAACCAAAGTGGATTTTGGGTAATACCTAAATCTAAAATTCAATAAGGATCCATGTCATACTCAACACAACAGATGTTAGGAACAACACTATATTGAAGTATTTATAAATTACTTTCTTTTATACAAATAAAATAGTGATACATATTCTGTAAAAACCAAGTGTTTACCTGCATCCAATAAAAAATTGCATGTACTGTGAGTACATAGCTGAAACTTTCTTCAAGTTGATTTATATTAGTAAAATAATTTGTCAGTTGAAGTAATTTACATACAATTGTATTACCAGGAAGCTCTAACAAAATGCTGACAATAGATGAAATGAAAAGCTTCGCTCCAGGACTCGATCAGAATATTTACCGCATACATTGAATATATGTTTATTGTATTATCAGAGCAGCAAAGGTGACTTACCTGTCAAATTATTACGACCAAGATAAAGATTTTTGAGCATTGTGAGGTTCCCAATCTCCCGAGGAATGCTTCCAGTGAATTTATTGACCGAGAGTATTAATTTTTGAAGACTCCGAAATTTCCCCAAGTTGGATGGAATTTTTCCAGTTAGCTGATTGAAAGAAAGACGTAGCTCCTCTAGAAGAGGGAGATCATAATCAGCACCCGTGGGAATACTTCCAGACAGTTTGTTGTTTTGGAAATCAATCATTTGTAAAGATGAAATGTTAAAAATAGAAGGCGGAATAGGTCCTGTTAGAGAGCCATTTGGAAAGCTCAATAACTCCAAATTCACAAGGTTACCTATCTCCAAAGGAATAGAACCTGAAATGTCATCAAAAAGATAGAATTAAGTTTAAAAAAGATGCAATAGAGAGAGTTTTTCCACCTTCAGTTGTGATTTTAAGGGTATCTGTACTTTTAGTATAAACTAGTTTCTCTACTATCCAGTTTAACGAAGCTGTTTCGATTCACTTAATGAGTCTGTACAAGAAGTTTCTTGAGATTTAGAATGATTGAAGACCACCTAAAAGTCTTACAATGCAGCAATGTCCCACAAATATTAATAATTCTAGGTAGCACTTACATCTATGATCTATCCAGAAAAAGGGGTCTATGAAGCGAATTCATTTTATTTATCTGAGAAATAAATAACAGCAAATTTTGTTTTGTTTTGTTTTTTCGTTGTTCTAGAGGGGATCATGACGGGATTTGTAAATGCAGCTCTGAGAAGTTTTGCTAGTGTGGTACTTACAAGGATGCTACTGAAATCTTGACTCTGAACATACAGGTCTTCCCTTGTGCAAAACCCTCTTCTTTTTTTCCCTGTCTAAACAAGTCCTTGGTAGACTTTCAAGTTGCGAGTTATCCCTACAGCTTACCCTAGAGCTTGTCATCCCGCCTGATCATTGCGGAAGGTCTCTTATTCTTCTGTGTCTAATTCATAAGGAAGGGTTTATGTTGGGCATTATATATAGGAAGTTGGAATCCTCTAGCCGAAGCCTTGAAAAAGAGGGGTATCGACGCCCATTGGTAGGTTCTCTTCACGTGCCTTCTTTTTATAAATCGATAGATATAGTTATAATTAAAGCTTTATGATTTGATCTTGCAAGTATATATGGCATGTGTGCATTCATTTAAACTGTAGGTTTTTATAACTTTGTAGAACAACAAATCCAAATTCTATATATAGTATCAGGAGCAAACTATTAAACTGTAAATCATACCTTCAAATTTGTTTATACCAAGATATAGCCATTTCAGCAGAGTCAAGTTACCAATTTCTCTCGGAATGCTACCACTAAATCCATTATAAGAAAACGATATATACTCAAGCTTCTGGCACTTGTATATAGTAGTCGGAATTTGCCCGTGAAACTGATTAGAAGAGAGATAGAGCCCTTCCAGTTTAGGAAGATGATCACACATATCTGCTGGGAGAATGCCAGATATACCATTGCTTGTTATATCAACCGATCTCAAAGAAGACATGTTGAATATAACATAGGGTATGGAACCCGTAAGCTGATTGTATTTCAAGTCCAAGAAATAAAGATTGGAAAGATTCCCAATCTCTTTTGGGATATGCCCATTTAGATTATTGTACGACAAGCTCAAAATATCCAGCTTTGAAATGTTGCACATGGAAATTGGAATGATACCTGAGAAGCTATTATTTTTCAAGGCTATCGCTCGAAGGTGTGGCAAGGCCTCGAACCACAATGGTACTTCTCCAGTTAAGTTGTTAAATTCTAAATGAATTTCTTCTAGTCGACGCAAACGAGCCAATTCTTTGGGTATAGAACCATGGAAATTATTGGAAGAAAGATCAAATGAAGTAAGAAACGTGAGGTTTCCAATATCTGGTGGAATTGTGCCATTGAGACCCATGTTGGAGAGATTTAAGGCTGCGACTCTTTGGTGTTTAACACTGCAGGAGACACCAATCCAGCTGCAAATGGCAGCGGCGGTGGCGGCAGTGGTCGTGGTGGACCAATTTTTGGCTAAGATTTTATAAGGGTCATTAGTAATATGGGCTTTGAGAGCAAGAAGAGACAATTGATCAGTAGTTAAGTTAGTTGAACAAGCCATGAAAGAGCTTAGCAGAAACACTAATACTGCATAAGGAATCATATTGGAATTTTGAGTCATACTTGAGAGACTGGGATGGACTTTAAAGTCTAATGTTTTGTTATAGGTATATAAAAAGCTAGGTAGTAATTGACAGCTATCCAATGGGAGTATATGGCTATATAGGTACATAGTTTTAATGCTTGTGGGTCATAATTAATGTTTAGTTGTTGAGTATATTATCTTTTTTAATATGTCCTCACCAATCAACCACTCAAAAAGGTATTTCACATAAAGATTATACTCCTTCAAAATACCACTTTTTTTTAGACTTTTATCACAAATGATTCTTTTAAATGACTATTTTGCAAGGCTATCAGTCGAAGTCGTGGTAAGGCCTCGAACCACGATGGTATCTCTCCGGGAAGTTGTTAACTTGCAAATAAATTCTTTCTAGTCGACGCAAACGAGCCAATTCTTCAGGTATAAAACCATGAAAATTATTGGAAGTAAATCAAGTGAAGCAAGAAAAGTGAGGTTTCCGATATCTGGTGGAATTGTGCCATTTAGACCCATGTTGGAGAGATTCAAGGCTGTGACTCTTTGGTGTTTAACACCACAGGAGACACCAATCCAGCTGCAAATGGCGGCGGTGGTGGTGGTTGTGGTGGTGGACCAATTTTTAGCTAAGATTTTATAAGGGTCTATAGTAATATGGGCTTTGAGAGCAAGAAGAGAGAATTGATCAGTAGTTAAGTTAGTTACAGTTTTAGCTGAACAAGCCATGAAAGAGCCGAGTAGAAATACTAATACAGCATAGGGAAGCATTTTTGGAATTTTGAATTGGAATCATACTTAAGAAACTGGGATGGACTTATTAAAGTTCAATGTTTTTTAGTAGTCATATAAAAAGGTACTCCTTCCGTTCTTAAAAGATTATCGTTTTAGAAGAAAAAATTTGTTCAAAAATATTTGTCGTTTACAACTTTTTAGGAGAATAAATTATTTATTTTCCTATATTACACTACCTTCTCTCATTGTCCCAAGAAATTCTCTTCCTTGTATTAATAGTTTTCAACTTCCCATAAAGGTGTAGTGATGGAATTTCAAATAAATTTTAATTGTTAAATGATAGTATTAAATGACTTTTTTAATTCATATGCAAAAACCTTAAACGATAATCTTTTAGGAACGGAAATAGTAGTCAGCTATCCGGTGGGAGTATGGGGCCATATAGTACATAGTTTTAAAGCTTGTGGGTCATTAATATTGATGTTTGGTTGGGGAGTATTTATCTTTATTAATATTTCCTCACCAAACCACTCAAAAAAGGACTTTTGTTGAAAATTTAGCTGAAAAAGACTACTTTTATCCATTTGTTCTTTCACATGTAAACTCCTTCAAAATACTAATTTTTGTTTGGACTATAACTCACAAATGATTATTTTGCAGTAATAAACTGTGAAGAATACAATTTATCTATACAAACGAAGGTACCATGTCCTCATACTCTTTCCTATCTTCAAAATAAGTTCTATATTATCTATATAACTTTCTATCCACGGCCTTTGCTCCATATATTTTAGCTACTGAAAGTTTAAGACTATTACAATGTCAGTAGGGCTATAAATGAGTTAAGCTAAGCCTGTAATAACCATGAATTTTAAGTCACGCGGTAATTAAATATATTAATTAAATATTAATGATATTGAAAACTTTGTGACATATAGTGAATGAATATGTTATTATTTATGTGGAAAATGTTTATAGTTAAATATATATATATATATATATATATATATATATATATATATATATATATATATATATATATATTCTAAATATATATGCATGTATGAGTTATATAAAGAGAATTAAACGAAAAAGTTGCATAACCTAATTATACATTAGGTATGAAAATTAAATAACCTAAGGGTTATGGTATTGAAGAATAATAGTATTTAAAATTATACTAACTTAAGAGATTACTTTTATTATCTCAATTTAATATTTAATTTAAACCTAATTAAAGTAAGTCTAATTGGGTTATAAAAATTAAATGTACATAAATAATTATTTAAATTCCAAAATGAGTGGAATGAAAACCCTAATTAAATAATTAAGGTAAGATAAAATTTGTCTATTGGATCATGTTATTTTTACATAGCCCAAATAATTTAATTAGAGAGCCCAAACAAGAAATCAAATGGCCCAATTTATATGGACCTTCTAGATGATTAATTAGCAAAGAAATCAATAAATAAAATTGGCCAAGATGGAGTATGGATCCGTCAATCAAAGGAGCAAGGGAAGCACGTGATTCATTTCATTTAACTTTCAATTTTGTTGGTCAATGGGTTGTTTACCAACCCACCTAAATTGTTCCCTATTTTTTTTAGCTTAATAAATTATTGTCCACCAAGGTAAGCAAGGTATTGGAAGATTAATGGATATATACAAGTTATATCTATATATACTAATTGCCTATAAATACTCCCAAATATTTTTATAAAAAACTTTTCATTTATTCTTACAAGTTATTTAGCCAAAAAGCAAAAAGAAAAGCAAAAGAATGAAATAGAGAGAAAACGTGGGAAGCTTTGAAGGAGGGGAGAAAAAAATTTCCTTGATGCCACCAAGAGTAATTACATACTTTGGACAAACAAGAAAAGTAGCATTAAGATCAAGGTAGGTTACAAGCTTTAATTTCATGTATTTTGTTGGTTTTACAAAAATAAAGACCCTATGCTCATGAACTTTCAAAACTCTTGATTTACTTCTTTTTAGTGCATCATGTTTGAATCTTACATTTTTTGGTGTTTAAAAGTTGATCAAAAAGGAAAGAAAAGAAATTATGTACAAATGTTTAAGAAACATCCTAATCTTGCATGCTTAGTGTATTTTATGTTAGATACATAGAGTTCAAGCTTTAAATGGCTAGAAGCATGCTAGAATGATAGATATAGAGTTTAATGGATTTAACTTGTGTATTGGTATGTGTTTGTGTAGAAAAGTTTGGTAAAATGCATGAAAGTGAGTTTTACCGAAATACTTAATCGAAAGGTGTGATTGAAGATTTTTCATTTTGAAACTTACTAATAGTTTTTATGATTTTCTTTCTTGCTATGTTAGATATGTAAGTTAAGAACAAAATCCTTTTTGAAGCATGCAAAAATGTTTTAAAATGAGCAAGATATGAATTTTTTTCTAAAAACACCTAATTGTTGAAGGACTGTGCAAAACAGTCCGGTTTCTGGCCATTTTCAATAACCAAAACATGTCCAAATTTGATGTTTGATAAATGAACATTGTAGTTCATGAAGATACGAATCCAACGAGGCCGACTGGACCTAAATCGGAGTTGTAGATTTCATTTTATTCAAGTTTTAGTAAAGGACCCCAAATCTGGAAAATCAGAAGAAAAAATATATATATTAACTGCAGGTTCAGTTTCCAGCGAACCGGATGAACTTTCCGGCGACCGGTTCACCCAGTTTCCGGCCGGTTCTAGTGGAGGGTTTGGGACCAAAAATTTTCTAAAATTGTGAAGAATATTAAAATATTTAATTCCGAATTTTTCTGGACAGTTATGTAATTATTAAGTAATTAATGGTTTAAACTCATTTAAATCATTTAAAACTTACTAATTAATAATTATTAATGTCACTAAATGATTATTAAACTAATTACATATAATTTAAATGTAATTAACTATTTAATTATTATTTAAGTGATAATTAAGTAGAGTTAGTGATAATAAACTAACTATTAATTATTTAATTAAGATTAAATAATAAATAGAGTTAAACCATTGATTAATTATTATTTAATTAATATTAAATAATGATTAAAGAACATTTAAGTAAGATTATGTATTAATAATGTAATTACTTACTTACATTGATATAAAATTTATAAAATAATTATTTTTATTTTTATTTGATTACTATCAAATAATAAATAAGAACAAGTGATAATTAATTATTCTTAGATTAAAAGAAAGAATAATTAAAGACTTATGAAGTGAATTAATTATTTATTATTCAAGGATAAATAAATAATTAATTATTATTTATTAAATAATAAATAATGACAAATGTTAATTAATTATTCATTTATTAATAGTAATGAATAATTAAATATTAATGAAGTAAATAAATTAATAATGATTAATTAATTATTATTTAATTAATATTAAATAATAATTAAAGACAAATAATATTAATAATTTATTATTTAATTAACATTAAATAATATGTAGATGTAATTAGCTATTATTTATTATTAAATAATAACTAAAGGTAATTAATTAATTACTATTTAACTAATATTAAATGGTAATTAAATAAAGATAGAGTTAATAAATGAAGAGAATTTAAATAACTCATTAATTAAACAATTATAATAAATTGTTTAAAGATCTACTAAGTGTTTATTACTTAAGAAAAACTTTATAAATTAATTAAATCATTAATCTAAGATTTATTAAATATCTTATAGGACTAATGATAGTATATTATATTATGTGTACCTTGTGATTGAATTATTTATTGATAGCATAAGTAAGTGTATAGACATACAATTATACGCAGTACGAATTAATAGACCAACATTGTCAAAGCTAGGTCGTTCAAAGAGTTTTAATTAAAGCTAGTTAGCTGTAGCTCATCGACCAGGCAAGTTCTCTAACTCAAACTTGAGTTATTATTTTCAAAGCATGTTAGTGGATAATTATTGTTGATTACTCCACATCCTTAACGATTATTGTGAATCGCATTTTGCACAATCAAATTCATGTTCAATTATTATTGAATTGTGAATTAATTAAAGTTCTTTCATTCTTGAACTGTTTATGAGATAGATCTATGCTAGTTGTATCAGCTAGATCGGATATATTTAAATTTGTTAAATCAAATATGTTTTAAAAGTTGTTTTTAACCAATTGATTTGGTAAGAACTCGAGACTGAGAAAAAGAATAATTTTATTAAAGCATTATATTGTAAAATAATTGTTGCTCGACTATTAAGTGTTTATGCATAATACACTGGGTATGAAAGGCTGATCCCCTTGATTACCAAAACTTATTAAAAGGACCAGTTTAACTACTGACAACCTTAGTATATGTTCATGATTATTTCAAACCACTCAGCATCTATTATTCAATTATTCAAATATCCAATAATTGAAACTTAATTCATGTTCTTTCACAATCGATTCTATTGTTGAACATTGAATGCTAAATTCCTTTCTAAATCATGATATACATTTTTTGTATTTAAACTTGCTAAGCAAACTAGTTGCTTACTCTTGCTATATCATGACATTTATTTCAGCTATGCCCGAAGGATCGAATAAGAAAGACAAAGGCAAGGGAAAGATCCAAGACTAGTTTAATATGAATGTTAATTATTATACTATCTGATGGAATTATTTATGTAAACCTTTTGTAATATTAAAGGTGTGTTTAAGTTAAGATAAAGAAGACATTTGGATAATGTTATGAAACTTTATTATAATGAATAATGTATGTTTATTATCCCGCAATAGTTTATAGAATGCTTATGTTAATGATAGATCGTGAGCACTGAATCTGAGGTTTGAGAACCTGGATTTGGGGGCGTCACAAAGCCGAGAGTTGATTTACCGAGTTCGAACTCGATAAATGAGTTCGAGTCAAGCCAAGCCTTTAGACGAGCTTTAATACGTTGTTTGAATTCGACTCATTTATAAACGAATAGAGCTCAAGCCAGACTCGAGTAGAACTGAACTAAACCAAATTTAAATAATTATTATGAAATTAATTGTTTTATATTCTTCTATATATAATATGTAAACATAGTTATTTTAATTAATTAAATATTAAATTAGTCGAGCTTAAGTGAGCTCAAGTTAAACTTTGACGAGTCGAGTTTAAATAAGCCGAGCTCGAGTCGAATTGTTCGAGCTTGACTCGATTAGTTAAACGAACATAATTTCTTATTTGTGTCTAGTTTTGTTTGCAAACAACTCAATTATTTTACAAATCTCTGTGTATGGACATATGGTCCTTGTATGTGTGTCCATTTTCAACTTAATTATAAAACAATTTACAAGTTGTGTCCATTTATCGCCGATCTATCAAGTTTGAAGTTTTAGTAATAATTTGACTGTATGGATGTGCTTATAACTTTGAGGCAATAAATGGCTAGCCGACTAGACACAGGGGCGTGGACTGTAAATATATATAAATTTAAGGACACTTCGCTCGTGTTTAATTGACATATATTCGACCGAGTATTTTCGGCAAATATATCTTTTTCCAGACTATGAAGTAATGAAATTCAATAATTTATAGGAATTGATATTTTCAAAAGTAAAATTTATTATTTACATCAATTTTCAATTTTTATATATAAAAGTAGGACAGTCGATCATTTGAATTGAAAAAAGTTAACTTTTAATTAATTGAGAGTTAGACTCGGTCAATTGAAAAACTCAGAAATCGAGTCTGTCTTCAATCGACTAAATCGTCAGTTTCTTTTCAGATTTTTCCAATTCTTCCTCTTCATCTTCTTAACTACCTTCTCTTTCCCCCTCCCCTCCTCTTCAACAACATGTAATCAGAGCATCAGGACATGAAATCGATCGTCGTTCAATTGGGTCGCCAATAATGGAGAGATCGACGTTGAATTGCCCTTCCTGCTCATCTGGAAAATCTCGGCAACTAACAAAGAGAAAAGAGAACTATCGTTAACTGAGAAAGAAAAGGCGAAAGGAGAAGGGTTTTCAACTAAGATAATCGATTTCAGGTAAAATAATTTATCAAAAAAATTTCTCTCAGGATTCATGAATTTTTCTCTTTTCTAGACAATGTATAATATAATCTCCCCTTTTGTTGCTCTATGTTTTGATTATACAATCGGTCACAATGATGAATACAATGTCTTTCCGGTCACCAAGTACGAACAATTCAACTAAATATGGATAGTTTCATGCATGGAACATAACACTAAAGTTGTGTAATCTATATTTTTCTTAAGGTAATATTGTTATTATACATTCAAAGATTAATTTGACTTTGCTTTTTGTTTCAATGTTGAGCAGATTTTATGTATTCATTAAACAAAAAAATTTCCTTGTTTTATATTGATTGTTAGAAATTAAATTGATAGTGTTGGAGAGAATGGATATTAACGAATTCAAGATGGGGCAGCCACCGATAAATTTGAATTTGGGTAAAATCTTAAATTCCTTACTATAGTCCAATCTAAATATTAAAAGGTACATTTTGATTATGTTATCGTATGCAACTTGCAATAATGCACGTTAAGTATTTGGTTAAATACTAACAAGAAGGGGTCGAACACCTGAATGATTCTCTACTCTTGGAATTTTTTTATGAGACACCAATCCATTTCACTCATTTCACCCTCAAAGGCAGATGAAGAGAATCCATTGTTGTCCTCAATTTTATTTGTCAAAGCCATATGAACTTTTTGAAGTAGTTATATTTGCTTGAAATTGTGACAATTTATAATTTGTTAACCAATGGTTGTACTATGATTTCATAATTCATTGACATTTCTTGAAAGTTATCATATATAGATTATCTGTATGTCTTATAGAGTCCGATTATGGTGAAAAGAGCATGAGGATGAATTAATATGATGACCTCATCGAGTGTAGAAATGCCTACAAGTGTTTTGTGTAGAAATGCCTACTCTCTATATATTAGAACCACCGGGTATTCCTTCTCAGGTACTAACTCGAATGGAGCGATCAGTTCCTCGCTCAGTACATGAACATCTTTAAATTCGTTGCTTCTTGACATTTACAATCAAATATATCATCTTGATTTGCACTTGACAAACAAACCATATTTCATATAGCTAGCAAATATATAACAATTTATTTTATGTTATCTTTATTTTTCCTTCGACTTCTTCTGATGAATTCTCTTAATTCATCTCCTACAAACTCGTTTTGAGTTTATCTTCTTACTATCTTCTCTACTGTTGTAATTCCTCTAAGGTTATAGCCTAAGGTGTTCGCTCACCTAAGATTTCTAACCTACAGTTTTGATACCAACATGTGACACCCCCAAATCCGAGTACCTTTAAACTCTAAATATGGTGCTCCACGGTACTTCTCATCTAACATAATAATAATGACATAAATGCAACTACTAATTATTACAATATGTCTCATCAGTCTGAATCTCAGGTTCTCAAACCTTTTAAGTCTTCAACACATGATAAAGTATTATATAATTATTACAATAATTCTAAAAATTACAAATAGTTACAGCAATCTTCGATTCGTCCATCTTTTTTTTTTCCTTTGTCCTTACTGTACTGGACCCTTTAATCTACTCTGGCTTTGCTGGAAATTCTTATTTAACGCAAGGATGAGCTACAAAGCCCAGCAAGTAAAAACAGTTGAATAAACAACAAAATCAAGATTCATGTTACTATTTTTACAACTGAATAATAGTTGTGAAAGCATTCTGAATAAATAAGAATAAAAATAATAAATTTCTTTTTTCTAACATTTTTGAAACAACGTATTGAGCGGTCAAAAGACCTTGAACATTTTTGTTTTCTCAAAGGTTCAACAGTAATTCAATTATGAACCATCTGACTTGCAGGCACATTGGGTGATCAGCCTAGTATACCCTATGTTGTACAACACTCTAGCTAAATGACTATATGTGTTTATGTGACCACCTCAGGAATCTGTCGGGATTCTTTTGACAAAAAAATACCCCAATATTAGGGTTTTTCATCTCAGACTAGAGTATGAACCCAAAAACAATTTGGGTGGACAGCTCTACCTAATCCAAATAACGTTTCAGAGAATGGTATTCAAATCAATAAAATGTTTTAACATGTGTCTAGACGATACAATTGGTATTGATATAACTCTTAAACAGTTCATGAATATAAGAACTTTAAAACTTGAACAATTTATGTTAAAAGCAAAACTTGAACAATTTATGCATTATAACAAAACATTAAACAATTTATGCATTATAACATAGCAGGATACTTATACAACTAACACAGAGTTTGTATAAGTCTAGAGGTTGCATAATTGATAGATATTGTGTAACCTGAAGTATATATAATGATTATTCATAAGAATATATACTCAAAAACACTACAAGAAAATGGTCTATTAGCGACCAAAAGTTTCTGCTACCACCATATTCGGTCGCTAATGATAGCATTAGCAACCGCTATTAGCGACGGGTATCCAAACTAGTCGCTATTTGATATTAGCGATTGCCATGTTGTCGCTACATGGTCGGTAATTTGAATTTGCCGCCTTTAATTTTAGCGCATATTTTTCGCCTTTAATCTGCGACCGCCTTCAGTCGCTTATTACGGTCGTAGATCATTTTGACTTTCTCAGTAATCTGACTGTCAAGTCAGTTAAAATTAACGACCGCATGCGGTCGCTGATTGTTTTAAAATAGATCAGCTCATGTTCGTCTACGTCCAGAAGCTATAGAAACAAAGGAAAAGAAGAAGGAGAAGTCGCTCGCCCGCCACTGTGACGAACGAGAATTTTGTAATTTAATTTTAATATTTATTGAATTAAATAAATATTTTTCGATGATTTAATTATTGAATTAAATAATTAATTGATGCAATTGTGATAGATTAATTTAATTATATGTGTTACATTTATTAAATTAATGTAGAGAATTTTTATTATCAAAGTATGTAATTATGTGAGCTTATTGTATTAAAAGAAATATTTAATAAGTATATTGGTATTTTAACTAATTTAATTATTAATTAGAGATTTAATAAATTAATATTATTTATTAATGAGATGTTTAATTATGTGACTATGTGAATCTATGAGAAATTATTATATTTTATTTATAATAAGTTAAATAAGATATGAGTTTATTTTATGAAGAAGTGTGACATTAATTAAACTATATGATAAAGCTTAATTAAATTAAATGATTTTTTTGAAACCTATTCTAGCTAGCCAAACAAGGCTCTAAGGGGAGTTGGTGCAGTTAACCCATGATTGGGCCAACTGACCACTCTGCGCTCAGTTATCTGATTATTATATCCTACGTCTTTTAATTCTTTCGTTTTCCTAAGACTAAGATACATAGCAGAGAGAGTTTCAGAGAGAGAGATTGTGAGGTGTTGAGAGAAAATTGTTTGATTTAAGAAGAGTTGAGAAGAACCTCATTCCCTACTAATCTATACTCATTCTCAGGGTAATCTCCTCCTTCCCAATTTCTAAATTACGTCTTTTAGTTTTCATAAAATGGGTTGCATAGTTTTGGTTTAAACCTCTGTAATTGGGTTAGGAGTAATGATTATGAGTTATATATATGTTATGTTATATCAAATTGTGTTTAATTACATATATGTTGTAAACCATAACATCAAATTCATGAAAACATGTCGTATTATTGACGACTTGTTATTTCAAAATATATAGAGTTTGGGTTTTGGCCTTATGGCCTTATACGTGAAATTTTATGTAGTGATCGTATATTATCCCTAAATTTTACACTCCTACATTATTATGCATGTTGATACGAAGAGACCAAGCCTTAAACGAACGGATTCGGTGTTATAATGAATTCATAGTGTTAAATTTATGATTTTGTTCATTAACTTCAAGAACATCAAGAACAGTCCAATTTTACATGATTTAATTCTGTTATTGGGTGTTTAGATGGGTTAAAATCACTCTACAGATGTTGGGTAATGATTATATGTGAATATTAACATGTGGGTATGCTAAATTAGTGAAATTAATGATTATTTAGTGTCCTATTCGCTGAACTCTGTGTTCTTCGCGAACTGGGAATCGAATTCTGGAGTCTCGCGCTGTGGCGCCAACTCCAGAACTGAAGACCTGCGCCGCAGCGCCACCGCGCCAGGTCTCAGACCGTAGCGCCGTCGCGCCGCAGCGCGAAGGTCATGCATAACAGTGCCCCCGCAGCGCCACTCTCTAGAAAGTTCAAGAATGAGATTTTTTAAAATGTTTAAGCCTAATAATGTGTTAGTGAATTAATGTAATGAACATGTAAACATGTTAGAAGTATAATGTGATGATAAAATAGTTGTTTAACATGTAAATAACATAATTACATGTGAATTAAATTATTGAATACATAATTAGCTTGATAATTCATGAAGTACAAATTATGTGACAAAGTGGTAAATTGATTAAGTATAGTCAATAATCAAAGTAGACAAAAAGAATGGGTTTATGTTGATTAGTTAAGTTATACTTAACTGGTATTGTAAATGTGAATGGTATGTAGGATTTAAATCAAATAACGTGCTTAGTTAAAGTGTAATCTACGCACGAGGCAAGTTTCCTAAACTTAAACTCTTAAATTTGAGCAAGTTCCCTAACCTTATTTGTCATTATTGTTCAAGCTTATTATTTACGTTGAATAAGCTATCGTTACTATTATTCAAGTTCAAATAATTTATTAAAGATTGATTATCTTTTTAAAGTATGATTTAGTTATACAATAATTGTTCTATTGTATACTTCTTGAGATTATTATTCAAATTGAATATCATTATTGTTGAACCTTATTAGACTAGTGAAACCTTAATGATTCAACTAGTCCATAGTTGATGAGCGTTCTAAATTTTAGAACCCTTGAAGAATTATCCAAACCAAACTTCCTTTGGTGCGGACTCGAATGTCAAACTGAGATGAACAACCCTGTATAGGGGATTATTTACGCTTAGCGTTAAGATATTGTGCACAGTATGGTACTAAGGGCTGATCCCCCTAAGTACGAGAAGAAGGTCCATAGTCTTATGACTGTTAAAGGTTTCAAGTATAACCCTTGTAAACCTAGGACATAGTTCAAGGTCTTATGACCCTCAGAATTTTTTGATTCTTGTTATTTACTCTTGATTCAAAAGTTGAGCTTTTATTCAGATGTCTTTGATGTATTCGCATGTTATTATACTGTTGTTTTATTATTATACTTGTGGGCATTTGTGCTCACTCTTGCTTAATAATTACATTGCAGTTAAGAACGAAAGAGCTGACGAACCTTCCACTAGTAAAGGCAAGGGCAAAGTTAGCAAATGATGGAGACTTGTTATTTGATATGACTTGTTATTTTATATGATGTATTTGTTTAAGACTTAAGTTAAAGATGTTGTTTAAGACTTATTGTTAGAATTCCGCACATATGTTTTAAGGTTAGTTTAACCTGGGATTGTATTTATTATTCGGATGATGTAATCCTTTTAAGGAGAAGATTTTAATTCTATCTATTGTATGGTTTGCATTTTTATGGGTAGATAGATAGATGATATTTGTGCAGTGAACACCAAATCCCGTGGAATCGAAGTACCCAGATTTGGGGGTGTCACAGGTTGGTATCAAAGCTGTAGGTTATGAATCTTAGGTGGGGGAACAACCTTAGGTAGTAACCTTATAGAAAGAAGATAGTAAAGGAAAACTCTTATCGAGTTTTAAGAAATGAATTTTTGGTAATTCATTGAAGATAATAAAATACATTATGTGTCTATGTGTTAATTTATGTGCTCGTTAGTACGACTTAGTAACTAAAACTTAAAATTTTATTGTCAGGATGACGAATGTTGGAGAAGCTAGTCAAGCTGGGGAGGAAGAACCCCGATTACCTATAGTACATACAGAGGAGGAGCCCCGAGACATACATGTTATTAGGGAACAGTTAGTTCAGAGGGAGTCATCTCCATTGATCACCGTTGTTGGTCAGGAGCATGAGCCCGAGACTGATCCTGAGGAGGATCCTGAGGAGGAGTTTAATGAGGAAGAGGAAGAAGAGGAGTTACCACGGTACACCGTTGATGCAGAGATGTATGACACGTTATACGACCGTAACGTGGAATTACAAGACGAGGTTCAGGAATTGACTGAGCGAGCGACTGTTCAGCAGTCTACTTTAGAGGAGAAGGAGAGGGAGATTTCGACTCTTCACACACGATTGGGAAATGTAGAATGAGATTTGGTCCATGAGAAGGGTCAAACCGAAGATAAGACCGAGGAGATAGAGAAGCTGAAAAAGGAACTGAGAGAAACCTCTGGAAGACTGAAAATAGTAGAGGAAGGATGGGTAAGAGAATCACGTCGAGCTGATCGTGCAGAAGATGATAGTCGCGCAAAGAAGGCAAAGTTTGAAGAGACATACTCCACACTTAATCATGCAATGGATGAGGCTCAGAAACGAGTTTTGAGATACTCCATCCAGTTCGAAGGACTTCTGTCGTATATGCTGGATCGCAGGATGATGTCTCGTATCTTGGATGAGGAGCGTGGCAAGGCTATTCAACACCTTGATAGACAGGATTAGAATCCGTTTAATTATGTGAAAGACTTAATTAGTTTTTATATGTAAATTCCGATGTGTTTATGAACGAAGGAATATGTTAATATTTTAAATCATATGGATTCTTTATTTCAGGATAGTTGATGTAAATAGCAGTTATGCTATAGTTTGATGTTAAAACTTTGAGTTGAATTAAATATATTAAGTTGTTTGAGATGATGTGTTAAATTGTTGAGTAATGCCTTAACTATTTAGAGAAATAAATAAAGTCCTAATAAGCATTTATTTTATCAAAAATATGCCGCCAAGAAGAAGACAACAACGTCAACCGGCTCAGGAAGAGTCAACCAATAATAACAATAATGCCAACGCTAATCCTGTTCAGTAGTTGGTGAACTTATTGACGGGAGCAATGAACAATCAACCTCAAGCTCCACCAAACACAACGTTTAAAGACTTCAAGGCGGTGGGACCGCCAGAGTTCAAAGGTTCCAGGAACCCAATCGAGACTCAAACGTGGGTCATGAAAATGGAGAAAGTATTCGATGTTGCTAGGGTTAGAGAAGACCAGAAGACCTCTTTCGCAACGTTTATGCTGAAGTCTAAGGCTAGCTATTGGTGGCAAGCAAACAAAGTGCGAGGAGGTGAAGGTGTAATTATGTGGGAGAGATTTAAAGAAATATTTTTCGAAATGTACTTCCCAACTAGTTCGCAGAATCAGATGGAAATTCAATTTCTGGAACTGAAGCAAGGAAACATGAGCGTACCTGAATACGCAGCTAAATTTGATGAGTTGGCAAGGTTTGCCCCGTACTAAGTACACACTGACGAAAGAAAGGCCAGAAGATTTGAACAAGGACTAAAGCCTTGGGTTTACAGTAAGGTGTCAATGTTTCAGATAAACACATTTGTCGGAGTACTGGAAAAGGCCATCCTCGCTGAAGGTGGGAGCGATGCGGTGACCAAGTACAATCAAGAGCAGAAGAAAAAGAAGAAGAGTGAAGGTGAAGGAAATAACAAGACTGGTGGGAGTAACATTGGGGGTACTCATAATCAGAAGAGGAAGTGGACGGATAATTCGTCAGCTAAAAGTCAACAAGGTGGGCAGAAGAAGAAAATTGAAGCGTGCTCAAACTGTGGAAAAGCTCATCTGGGAGTTTGCATGAAAGGGAAGCGAGTGTGCTACAATTGTGGTCAGGAAGGCCACATAGCACTAAACTGTCGAAACCCAAAGAAGGGTGCTTGTTTTAACTATGGTTCTAAGGATCATCTATCAAGAGATTGCCCCAAGAAGGGATCAGGAGGAGCAGTGCAAGGAGCTAACCGTGGAAATAGCAGTGGAAATACCTTAACCATTACCGGACCACCTGCAACAAACCGACCGACCGCTAGAACTTTCAATATGACAGTGCAGGACGCAATCCAGTCTCGTAAGGTGGTGTCAGGTATCATTCCGATCAATGAAATTAATGCTTATATTTTATTTGATTCGGGTGCTACTTGTTCCTTTATATCTGAAGACTTTGCTAATAGTTTAGATTTGCTTATGGATGACTTGGAATATCCCATGAATATAGAAATTACGAATAGAGAGATAATTCATGTTAAGTACGTGTTTAAGAACTGTAGGGTGGACATTAACGGTAATATCATGAACGTAGATCTTATCCCTATTCGACTTGGGGAATTTGACGTTATTTTGAGTATGGATTGGCTATCCAATTGTGGGGCGGTAATTGACTGCCAGAAGAAGCGTATTAACCTTATGACTCCGTCAAAGGTTGTATTTTATGGTAGCAAGTCGCCTAGACAAGCGAGTTGTCTGACGATGATGCAGGCCAAGAGGTTGTTAAGACAAGGCTGTGTAGGATACTTAGCTTACATAGTCGACAGTCGAAAAGAGAATCCGAAGGTAGAACAAATACCGATTGTAAGGGACTTCGTCGACGTATTTCCAGATGATTTGCCAGGACTTCCACCAGATAGAGAGGTAGATTTCGTGATCGATTTGGCGCCCGAAATTGCTCCAATATCGAAAGCATCATACCGAATGGCACCAGCAGAGATGAAAGAACTGATGGTTCAACTACAAGAATTGCTGGACAAAAAGTACATTCAACCGAACGTATCGCCGTGGGGAGCGCCGGTGTTGTTTATGAAAAAGAAGGACGGATCGATGCGGCTCTGCATTGACTACAGAGAACTGAACAAGGTCACGATTAAGAATAGATATCTATTACCAAGAATCGACGATCTGTTTGATCAATTAAAGGGAGCAAGATACTTTTCCAAGATAGACTTGAGGAGTGGTTATCACCAACTGAAGGTGAGGCCAGAGGATGTACCGAAGACAGCGTTCAGAACGCGATACGGTCACTATGAATTTTTAGTAATGTCGTTTGGTCTAACGAATGCTCCTGCAGCATTTATGGGACTAATGAATGGTGTGTTCAAGCCATTTTTGGACAAATTCGTGGTGGTATTTATAGACGACATTCTGGTATATTCCAAAACCAAAGAAGAACACGAAGAACATTTGAGGTTAACGTTGGAAGTATTGAGAAGGGAGAAGTTGTACGCTAAATTTTCGAAATGCGAATTCTGGATCGAGCGAGTACAATTTCTTGGTCACGTGATCGATAAAAACGGAATTTCGATAGATCCATTCAAAGTAGAAGTCGTGATTAACTGGGAACAGCCGAGATCGCCGTCAGAAGTAAGAAGTTTTCTTGGATTGGCGGGATATTATAGAAGATTCATTCAAGATTTTTTCAAGATCGCAACTCCGTTAACGAATTTAACTCGAAAAGCTGTGAAATTTGTTTGGACGGAGAAGTGTGAGGAGAGCTTTCAAGAATTAGAGAAGAGGTTGAGTACGGCACCTGTGTTATCTCTTCCGGATGATACAGGCAATTTTATTATTTTTAGTGATGCGTCGCATAAAGGACTTGGCTGTGTGCTAATGCAAAGTGGTAAAGTCATCGCGTATGCATCACGACAGTTGAAGGATTACGAGAAGGGATACCCGACTCATGATTTGGAGTTAGCTGCAGTGGTTTTTGCTTTAAAAATTTGGAGGCATTATCTCTACGGGGAGAAGTGTGAGATATATACGGACCACAAGAGTCTAAAATATATTTTCACACAGAAGGATTTGAATATGCGTCAAAGAAGATGGTTAGAATTAATTAAGGATTACGCCTGTGAGATTTTATACCATCCGGGTAAAGCGAATGTAGTTGCCGACGCCTTAAGTAGAAAGGGTCGTGAGAAATTGATGATGTTGACTGCTCAGGAGGAGCTAATCACAGAAATGGAGAAACTGGAATCGGAAGTGAAGTATCCAATGGAGATTGATGAGAAGTTATTTCAGATGCAATCTGGTACAACTCTACTAGATAAAGTGAAGGAGGCTCAGCTTCAGGATGATGAATGCAAAAAGGTGGCAAAGAAGATATCCGAAGGGACCGAACCAAGATTTAAGATGGATAAGGAAGGAATACTGAGATTTGAGAGTAGAATTTGGGTACCGCCAGTACAAGAGATTAAGAAGGATATTTTAAGCGAGGCTCGTAGTTCACGATATTCGATTCACCCTGGTAGTACCAAAATGTACCAAGATCTTCGACAACATTTCTGGTAGCCGAATTTGAAGCGTGATGTTGCAGAATGTGTTGCCAAGTGTCTGACCTGTCAGAAAGTGAAAGCGGAACATCAGAGACCGAGTGGATTGCTACAACCGTTAGAAATTCCAGAGTAGAAATGGGAACATATTACAATGGATTTCGTGGTTGGCCTTCCGACGACTCAGAAAGGCTACGACGCAGTATGGGTTATCGTTGACCGACTGACAAAATCTGCACACTTCCTTCCGATCAAAATAAGATTCAACTTAGATCAGTTGGCCAGGCTATACGTAAAAGAGATTGTTTTGAGGCACGGAGTTCCGGTATCAATTGTTTCAGATAGGGATCCGCGCTTCACATCAAATTTCTGAAAACGTCTTCAGGAATGCATGGGTACGCAATTGCGAATGAGTACAGCTTACCACCCTCAAATAGACGGACAGAGTGAGAGAACGATTCAGACATTAGAAGATATGCTAAGATCTTGTGTGGTGGACTTTAAAGGAAATTGGGATGATCACCTACCATTAGTAGAGTTCGGCTACAACAACAGTTACCACGCTAGTATTGGCATGCCACCTTATGAAGCTTTATACGGCAAAAAAGTGCACAACTCCACTGTATTGGGATGAAGTTGGTGAGAGACAATTGCTAGGGCCAGAACTCGTACAGCAGACGGCAAAAATAGTCAAAGTGATCCGAGCACGACTGGTAGCGGCTCAAGATCGACAGAAGAAATACGCTGATCCACATCGTAAAAATATCGAGTTTGAATCAGGTAGTTATGTTTTCTTGAAGGTCTCTCCCTGGAAAGGAAAGATCAGGTTCGGAAAGAAAAGAAAATTGAGCCCAAGATTCATTGGACTCTTTGAAGTACTAAGAAGAATCGGAGAAGTCGCGTACGAGGTAGCCTTACCTCCAGCACTCGAGAATGTCTACAACGTTTTCTATGTTTCTGTGTTACGACCCTACAAACCCGATTACAAGCATGTAATTGAATATGAACCCCTACAATTTGAGAAAGACTTATCTTACGAAGAAATCCCTGTCCAAATTGTTGATCGAAAAGAACAAGTTCTGAGAAATAAAGTAATACCTTCTGTTAAGGTAATTTGGAGGAACCACAACGCTGAAGAAGCTACGTGGGAACTCGAAGAGAATATGTTAAATAATTATCCTCATTTATTTACTTAATTGTGTGTATGCGATTCTGGGGACAGAATCTTTGTAGGGGTGGAAGAATGTAACATGTCGAATTTATTGAGTAGTGATTCTGGGGACAGAATCCTTTTAAGGGGGGAAAGATGTGACGAACGAGAATTTTATAATTTAATTTTAATATTTATTGAATTAAATAAATATTTTTCGATGATTTAATTATTGAATTAAATAATTAATTGATGCAATTGTGATAGATTAATTTAATTATATGTGTTACATTTATTAAATTAATGTAGAGAATTTTTATTATCAAAGTATGTAATTATGTGAGTTTATTGTATTAAAAGAAATATTTAATAAGTATATTGGTATTTTAACTAATTTAATTATTAATTAGAGATTTAATAAATTGACATTATTTATTAATGAGATGTTTAATTATGTGACTATGTGAATCTATGAGAAATTATTATATTTTATTTATAATAAGTTAAATAAGATATGAGTTTATTTTATGAAGAAGTGTGACATTAATTAAACTATATGATAAAGTTTTATTAAATTAAATGATTTTTTGAAACCTATTCTAGCTAGCCAAACAAGGCTCTAAGGGGAGTTGGTGCAGTTAACCCATGATTGGGCCAACTGACCACTCTGCGCTCAGTTATCTAATTATTATATACTACGTCTTTTAATTCTTTCGTTTTCCTAAGACTAAGATACATAGCAGAGAGAGTTTCAGAGAGAGAGATTGTGAGGTGTTGAGAGAAAATTGTTTGATTTAAGAAGAGTTGAGAAGAACCTCATTCCCTGTGACGCCCCCAAAATTAGGTATACATCACCCATCTTGGGTTGCCAGATACATGGTACTGAATACAAATACAACTTAATAATACAACTGTCGTGTACAATACGACCAAACATAATCTGTGAGTTTGAATACAAATATTGTCTTCTAGAGAGTATTCATACTCAAAAGGAGTCCTCATTACAATTATTATCACACTATTACATAGAATAGTGAGGACTACTAATACTATCATCTGGTCCTTCACTCCGTTCCCCGACTCATCCCAGCTATATTCTCATGTCCTGAAGAGAACAGTGAAAGAAAGGGTGAGCTCAACTAGCCCAGTAAAAAATATTATGACTAAGATAATGCAGAATAAATTATCATTAGCCTTCAACAGTGTTAAACTGATAAAATATAATGAACATCAAGTTTAACTGCAGCGGAACAAGCAATCCATTAAAAGAGTCAAGTAGAAAATAAAATCTACTATCTTCTATGATTTAAAAGATTTTTCAACACTGTTATCGCTGGGACTCAGCTTAATAAAATAATCTACATCATCGAATCACCCCTGCACTACGGCCAAGGATATTCGTGTATTCATTAATGGTCATGATCATGCCAACAAATGTCCATCAATGCACTACGGGCCAATAAGGACTTTTACCACATCATTTGTAACATTACGGTCATGATTATACCGAATAATCCATGGTCATAATCATACCAAGTTCATCTATGCACTACAGGCCACATATGACTTTCAACATTTTATAAACATGAGGATGATGACAATGATATAAGAATTCAATAAAACAAGTTCAAGAATTAATTTATCCAAGAATTAACAACGTCCAAATTGTCAACATGATACTGCTTTGTAGACTAAAATTCAAGAATGCTTAGAAGAATATTTTCATGAAAAGATATTGGATGAACCGCAATTATCAAGGATATTTCGCTAATTTCATGGAGTATAGAAGTTAAAACTTAACCAACTGAGTATAATAACGAATGGAATAACAAAAGAAATCACCATGCATGCGATAGACCGCACAGACAGGTTATTCTAATAGAATAATAAATAATGGAACCAGGTCCGGCGTAAACGCACAGACAGGATATTTCGACAGAATAATAAACAATGGAACCAGGTCCGGCGTAAACGCACAGACAGGATATTCCGACAGAATAATAATAAATAATGGAACCAGGTCCGGTGTAAAACACACAGACAGGATGTTCCAACAGAATAATAACAAGACAGAATTAGGTCCGGTGTAAATGTAACGACCTCAAAATCTATACAATTTAAATCCCGACTTAGGTCGTTAACCATACATTCAACCTCTAAATAATACATCATTATTCGATGTTAAACTTAATAAAATTACGAAATATTTAAAACTTTTATACATTTCCTTCTTTCTTGCCCTGAATCGCAACCATTATATTACATCTCTTTGATTCAATCTTATATCATGAATCGTTACAACAAAATGACTATACAAAGTCTTACATCATAACTAAATATCCATATACAGTGGATAGCTCAACTTACATTTCAACAACATGTTACGTTCAAAATATGAAATACATTTCTCATAAAACATAAGTAATCTTCGTGAATATAGATCTCTATAACTCACATAACACGTATCTTTACCTTAAAATCTTGACCTGCAAAAGTGGTTATTTGCAAGAGTGAGCTCGACAGCCCAGCAAAGTCTAACAGTTTTCATGCATCACATAGCACATAATAACATGCTCGACATACATCTCATTAAAGTAACATGGCATACATGCTTTTAATTCACATAACAAATATAAAGATTGAGTTCCTTACTCAATCATCATTACTTAGCCAAAACAATGCAGTCATATATTGACTTTAACATTTCATGATTTTAACATGCATAACATATCATGCAATTTAAAACAGTTCATCAAGTCCACGTAGAAAATAGGAACCGAAAGACTTGCCTTGATCGTTGTTTACCAATAATAGCTTAACAGCTTATAGTTATCTGCACTTCACGTGCCCTACACAATTATATAATCATACACATCAACTATTAGTCACATAACAACACATAGCAATTATAATGTAAACTCTACTCCACATCTCATAATCTTTCCTATTAATAAATACACAATGGTCAATTAGATTGTGTTAACTTTTCGACTTATGACTCACTATATTTCTTCTTAGTCAAACTCGAAGTTCAAGTGCTTAAGTCTTGCTAGGACTACTTATTGGTTTTATATTAAACCCATTTCATATCCTATAATATTCACTTTAATTGAATTGAAACACTTTTTAAGTTCATTAACACTTGGCACGACGTTTCGACGTTCATTCGTCACACGCCCGATTTGCCTCTCTTGTGTATGCTTACTATGCTTCTATAACTTATCTAATACATTATTTATTAATGTTAAGCATCATTATATTTACTAAGATTCATGTTTTATAACTTAGGACATCATCTTTTACGGTCTGGAGCACTACACATGCATATGTGCATGCCCGACACCCTCCGATTGCCTCTAAAAACACAACAGTCCTAAAGATGATCATTTTTACCCATCCTAATGACCTCAAATTGAAAAACTTAAAGAACAAAAGTTGTAGGTCTACTCGTCCTCGTTCAGGATCATCTTGAATCACCTCAATCGGAGTTCGTATGAGGAAGTTATGGCCATTTTACTATAGGAGGTCAAAACTGTCCAAGTCAGACTTCTGTCCCCGCGCTGGGGCGCGAGGACTAAGCCAACTAGTGGCGCTGGGGCGCAAGATTGGCGCTGGGGCGCGAATTTCAGCGTTGGGGCGCCAACTTCTGGCGCTGGGGAGCGAATTTTGGCGCCGGGGAGTGATTTTTGGCGTTGGGGCTCAAATTTTGGCGCTGGGGCGCCGAAACTTGCAGAACCCAACCACGAAGAACAGAACAAAGCTACTGTCTTTATTTTTAACAGCAATTAACCCCAATTAACATGTATAACTTATATAAATTATACATATACACACTACCCAACATGCATATACTAGTTTAAATTACTAAACAATAATTACAGAAAACTAAATTCCTTGAAAATCATATTTTAAAACAAAACTCCATGTTTGATATTTGTTAAACACAATGAACATTATAATCTCTAATAACCACAAATTTGATTACTTTTAAACTACAATTCTCTGTAGTTCATATCCAATTAACATAATCACACTTCAATTTCATAACTTCACAATTAACATATACTAATTTTGATATTTCTACAAACCACTTTCACACGTGAATGTTTACTGTAAAAACTAATTTCTCTTTCTCTATGAACGTAATTTAGCATACCACACATATATACATATATACATGTTAGTTATTACCAGAACACATGATTTCATAATCATTTAGTAAAACATAGTTTACAGACAACCTTTGTCAAACTTATATACAATGAAGTTGAGTTTCATGAAACACAGAGGCTAAATAATTATACTATAAAACATATTTGTTAAGAGTATAAACATACCTTTTTATTCAGACAATCTTTGCTTAATCACTGATAATAGTTCGAAGAATACATAATTTTCTCTTGTTTCTCTCTCTAAGTCCTCTGACAATTTCTCTCAAAACTCTTTGGTCTCTCACTTTTCTTTTCTTTTTCCTTTCTTAGTCTTAAGCCAAAACACACTGTACGTAAAACTAAACTGATAACACTTATGCGTAAACTAAAAACTGATATGGCCTTAATAATCACCATAACTATTATCAGTTACCAAAATAATAAGTGTATATCCATTATAAATATATTTTATTATATATTATTTATAAAAATTCAAAATTTAAAAACCAAAAGCCATAGGGTTTTGTTTGGCAAAATAATTTAAAACTAAAGACTTAATATATTTAAGCCTTGTTTGGCAAAATAAATTAAAACTACTTTAATTTATTTTAATAACCACTTATAATATAATTATTTGTCACACTTCTAATTAATTAAGTTTTCATACTTAATTTAATTAATTCTAATAACAATTCATTGCATAATATAATTATTTATTTAATTATTATAAATTCTCTAACTTAATTATTAAATTAAATTAGATTACTATTTCAAAATAATTACTTTCCTTAACTCATTAATAATTTATTAAACAAATAAATAATCAAATCACATCAAATCAAATACTTATTCAACAATAAACACATCCATTAAATATTTATATAATTCAATAAATATTTAAATATTATAATAAAAATCTGGATTGTTACAGTAAAACACACAGACAGAATGTTCCAACAGAATAATAACAAGACGGAACCAGGTCCAGTGTAAAACACACAGACAGGATGTTCCAACAGAATAATAACAAGACGGAACCAGGTCCGGTGTAAAACACACAGACAGGATGTTCCAACAGAATAACAGAAGAATGTCACCAAGTATAGGGTAGACCGCGTATACAGGTTATTTCAACAGAATAATAAGAAATGGAATAACAACAGTTCTCTTCATGAATAAGAAAGAATAACACCCCTTACCGTTTTAAAGAAGAACTGAAATAAGGAAGTAGTTAAGTAGCAGAATACTTTTCTTTTCTCTCTCTATAGTTTCTCTCTCTAGAGTTCAGTGAATTCGTAAGAAATAATGAAGGAATGAGCTGCTATTTATAGAAAAATGGAATGCATAGTAACTAATCTATGAACGGTCCAGATTGATTACTTTAATCTGACGGTCCATATTTAAAGAAAATTTTTTTAAATAAAATATAATATATTCTATTTATAGAATAACATTAATAAAGTATTCTGTTTTATATAAAAAGATGTTTCTGTTTTATTACGTTAATAATACGAATAAAACAAAACTTCATTATCGCTAAATAATTCATATTATTAACTGACAATAATTGAATCAAACTGAGTGACTTCTCACATAAGCATTAATAATCAATACCGTGTGTTACTATGCAACCACACGTATTACTGTACTTTTACTACCGAGTAGTTCAACAGTAACAATGGTAAAACTTTCGCCGTTATTTTTAATAAAATATTTTTGTCGTTTTCTCAATCCGACAATAATTCCGTTGTGGGTTCCACCAATGATTGTGCCGTTGTACGAATATTCCCTGTTAAAACGAATATTCCCCGACCAATCGAATATTATATAACAACTTGCGTACTTTGTAAAATTTATAAATATTACCCACAACTATAATATTATATCAAATTAACTCCATAATATTCAAAAATGATATTTATAGAAAATTCGTCTTTATTTATAAAAGTTGGGGTCTTACAACCTCCCCTTCTTATGAAATTTCGCCCTCAAAATTAGGGTACATACCTGGTATGTCGAAGAGGTAAGGATACCTTGATTTCATTTCAGATTCTAACTCCTAAGTTATTTCCTCAACATCGTGGTTTCTCCACAAAACTTTGACTTGAGGTATAACCTTGGAGCATAGAATATGTTCCTTCTTATCCAAGATTTGAACAGGTACTTCTTCATACTTCAAATCGTCTGCTATTTCGTCCGTTTCTAACTCAATAATGTGGTTCGGGTCTTCCACATATTTGTGTAACATGGATATGTGAAAAACGTTATGAACACGAGACATACTTGGCGGTAAAGCGAGTCTATAAGCCACAGTTCCTACTCGATCGAGGATTAAAAATGGACCGATGAATCGAGGATTGAGCTTTCCTCTTTTTCCAAATCTCGTAACTCCTTTCCATGGAGCAACACGTAAGAACACATGATCTCCTATATCAAATTCCACGTCCTTTCGACGAAGATCAACATAACTCTTTTGTCGATCTTGTGAGGTTTTTATACGTTGTCGGATCGTTTGAATCTTTTCTGTAGTCATACGTACCAACTCCGGTCCCAACAACGTTGCTTCACCCACCTCATCCCAGCATACTGGAGAACGACATTTTCTTCCATACAATGCTTCGAATGGAGCCATGCCAATACTTGCTTGATAACTGTTGTTGTAGAAAAACTCTACCAATGGTAAGAACTTGTCCCAACTTCCCTTGAAGTCAAAGACACAGAGTCTTAATAAATCTTCTAGAGTTTGAATAGTCCTCTCTGATTGTCCGTTCGTCTGAGGATGATATGCCGAACTAAATCGTAAATCTGTGCCCATAGCTTTTTGTAAACTAACCCAAAATCGTGAAGTGAATCTTGGGTCTCGATCAGAAACTATGGATACTGGCATACCATGCAGCCTTACAATCTCGTTTATATACATACGAGCAAGACGTTCAAGTGTATAAGTTTCTCGTATCGGTAAGAAATGAGCAGACTTGGTCAATCTATCAACAATGACCCAAATCGCATCTATACCTTGAGAAACCTTAGGAAGACCGGTAACGAAATCCATGGTAATGTGCTCCCACTTCCATTCTGGAATTTTAAGTGGTTGCAATGGACCTTTTGGTACTTGATGCTCCGCTTTGACTCGTTGACAAGTTAGACACCTTGAGATAAACAGCGCTATCTCTCTCTTCATATTGCTCCACCAAAATGTATAACGAAGATCATGATACATTTTGGTACTTCCAGGATTGATTGCAAACGGTGTGTTGTGCGCCTCCATCATAATTTCATACTTTAAATTAGGGTTGTTAGGAACACAAAGTCTGGAGTTGACTCGAAGTATTCCTTCTTCATCGATTCTTGCTTCCGGCATAGCACCTTCTTGCACTTTCTTCCTCATACGCATCAGCTCCATGTCTGTAGCTTGAGTAGCTTTAACTTTATCGATTAAAGTTGGTTCTACTCATATATTCGCCATCATCACATGGGTCCCTGGAGTCTTTAACTCTATCTCCATCCTTTACAAGTCACACAAAATGGACCTTTGTGTTGACAATATTGCACTCGTACTTGCATATGATCTTTTACTCAATGCGTCAGCTACCACGTTCGCTTTTTCAGGACGGTATTGAATTGTATGATCATAATCTTTCAACAGTTCAAGCCAACGTCGTTGTCGCATGTTGAGTTCCTTTTGAGTGAAGAAATATTTGAGACTTTTATGATCCGTAAAGATCTCCACCTTCTCCCCATACAAGTAATGCCTCCAAATTTTAAGTACAAAGACAACAGCTGCCAACTCTAGATCATGAGTAGGATAATTCATCTCATATTCCTTGAGTTGTCTTGATGCATAGGCTATGACTTTTTCATGTTGCATGAGAACGCATCCCAACCCTTTGCTCGAAGCATCACTGTAGATGACAAATCCCTCCGAGCCAGATGGTATTGTTAGAACAGGTGCTGAAATGAGCCTCCTCTTGTGTTCTTGAAAACTCTTCTCACATTCTTCGCTCCAACCAAACTTTGTATCTTTCCGAGTCAGCTGAGTTAATGGAGTAGCGATTCGAAAAAATCCTTCCACGAATCTCCGATAATAACCAGCTAAACCTAGAAAGCTACGTACTTCGGTCACTGATTTAGGTTGCTCCCAGCTTTGAATAGCTTCAATCTTTGCCGGGTCAACCGATATTCCATGACTTGATACTACGTGCCCAAGGAATGCTACCTCCTCCAGCCAGAACTCGCATTTCTTCAACTTGGCATAAAGCTTGTATTCACGAAGCTTTTGGAGTACCAGCCTCAAGTGTTGCTCATGATCTTCACGGCTTTTGGAATAAATAAGGATGTCATCAATAAAGACAACCACAAAGTGATCCAAATATTCTTTGAATACCCGGTTCATCATAACCATGAAGGCAGTAGGAGCGTTAGTCAATCCAAAGGACATGACTAGGAATTTATAATGCCTGTACCGAGTTCTAAAAGCCGTCTTTGGAATATCCTCAGTTCTAACCTTCAGCTGATCATATCCAGAACGAAGATCGATCTTTGAAAAGAATTGTGCTCCTTGCAACTAGTCAAACAGGTCATCAATACGTGGCAATAGGTTCCTGTTTTTGATGGTGACATGATTCAACTCCCGATAATCAATATAAAGTCGCATACTTCCATCTTTCTTCTTCACGAATAGCACAGGAGCACCCCAAGGAGAAGTACTAGGACGAATAAAGCCAATGTCTAACAATTCCTGCAGTTGGATCTTTAACTCCTGAAGTTCAATAGGAGCCATTCGATATGGGGCTTTGGAAATGGGTTTTGTAACGGTTTCAAGGTCGATACAAAATTCAATTTCACGCTCTGGGGGTAGGCCAGGAAGTTCTTCAGGGAATACGTCAGGGAATTTATTAACAATAGAAATATCATTCAAAACTGACGTATTTTTGTTTAGATCCGTGACATGAGCTAAGAAAGCTTGACATCCGTTTTTCAATAAACGAATAGCTTTATGACTTGAGATGACAGCGATTGATTTTAATGGTTTGGTTGCTTGAATTCGCATAATAGGTCGATTAGGAATATGAAAGCTAACAACCTTACGAAAATAATCAATTTTTGCATGATGAGTAGTTAACCAATCAATCCCTAGAATCACGTCAAATGCAAGTATATTTTTAATGAAATAAGATCGACAGGTAATGTGTGGGTACCAACTTGAACCAAACAAGACTTATAAACCGTGGATGTAATGAAGGTTTCCCCCAATGGAGTTTCAACAGATAAGTCAAAGTCTAATTTCTCCAGAGTCAAATTTAATTGATGAGCGTAAGTAGGAGAAATAAAAGAATGGATAGAACAGGTATCAAATAAAGTATAGACTTCATTAGAGTTTATGATAAGCTTACCCGTGATGACCTCATTCGGGTTCCTTGCTTTCTGGGAGGTCACAACAAATGCTCTCCCTTGCACTACCGGTTTTGACTTTTCTGGGACGACCTTTGGTGTCTCCGTCTTGGCTGAACTTGTTTTTGGTAAACGACAAAATCGAGCTAAATGACTTTCTCTTCTATAATTATAACATGCTTTAGATGGCATCACGCAGTTTGGACTGATGTGCCCCTCCCCTCCGCATTTGAAACATATGATAGGTGGTCGTTCTCCTTCCTTAACAACGGGTGCTGGTGCTGACGTCTTTCCATCATTGTTGAATCTCCTCTTCTTGAAATGACTATTCTTATTATTTTGGCCCTGATTACCACCGAAGTGGTTACCATTTCTGGCCTATTGATTCCCTCCACGCTTGTTGTCACCGCTTCGATGACTGCTCTCACTGGTATTATCATTTTGTTGACTGCTCTCTTTTGGTTGCGTTGACTCGTTATCGCGCTCCACTAACTGAGCCCTGTTCACAACATCTGAATACAAACACAGTTTATGAGAAATAAGATGTTGACGTATCTCAGGTTTCAAACCTCGCAAAAACTTTCGCGTCATTCGCTCTTCATTATCCACCAAGTGGGACGCAAACCGGGACAACTCAGCAAATTTAGCCTCATACTGCGACACGGTCATATTATTCTGCTCCAATTTGATGAACTCCACCTCCTTCATGTGACGAACACTTTCGGGAAAAGTATTTGTCATTGAACAGATCTTGGAACTTCTCCCAAGACATCTTCAGTGCGGCAGGTTGAGTACGCTTAATCGATTCCCACCAGTAATTTGCCTCTCCTCGCAACATAAAGGCGGCAAAGGGAACCTTTTGCTCCTCGGAGCATCCCAAGATATCAAATATCTTGGTGATCTGCTTTATCCATGTTTCCGCTATAAGTGGTTTTTGCTCTCCCTTAAACTCCGGTGGTCCCACCTCCTTGAACTATTTAGCGGTGACCGTCCGAGAGTTTTCAGTGTTTCCACCTACATTTTGAACAGGAGCCGCTCTCGCCTGCTATTGCATGAACTGCATAAAGCTTCTGAACATTTCATCATTCATCATTTGGTCAGTATTGTTGTTTGCATGAGGATTATCGCCTTCCTGATGCACATTATCCCGATTATTGATATCTGGTGAATCCACAGTCGCCTGTGCTCCATTGCTATTCTCAACATTCTCGGATGCCATTTTTAGATACTGCCACAAAATAAAAGTTAATTGATATATCATATATTATCCTTATATTATGACCGACCAATTAAATACCATGCAAATAAACTTAGGTAGGTCATACTAGCGAAGGAATTCCCCGTCTCTCTCCTCCTAGTTTTATTCTCACATCTTAGCCAAGGATCATATCCCTAAGCTCTGATACCAACTGTGACGCCCCCAAAATTAGGTATACATTGTGACAACCCCAAAACAGGTCCATTCCATCCAACCTATTCTGAGTCGCCAAATACATGGTATAGAAAATAACTACAACTTTATTACAACAATTGTCGTGCAAAATACAACAACACATATGCTGTGAGTTTGGATACAAATATATATCAAATGTGACTCATGTCCCAATCGTGGACAGCACCTCACAATGATACCTTACATAAAGGTATACTCAAAAACTGTTTTAGAAATTAGAGTATTTGGGAAGTGCTCAAGGAAACCTTCGTACATAGGAGGTCATGCGTCTAGGTTATGATAGATATCATATGGCCACAGAATTATCCTTGGTTGACCCAATAGACCCCAAAGAAAAATGAGAAGATTGCTATCATATTATTTCTAATGGTAAGTCTTCTCTTGACATATCATTATCTCCACTGTCCCTAATTGAGAATTATACTTCAAACAAACACCAAGATTATATAGGTAGTGCTCGTAGATATACTCAGCAAGTGGATGATCACAACCCTGTCTTATGATGACACAAGGTTGTATGTCATTAGACATCTTGTATGATAGTGAAAAAATACCCTTCCAACGTTGAGTTCGCTTCACCCTATTTGATTTACCAAATATAACTACTAAATGACGATCACCGTTCTATTCCCCTGTTACCCCCGCTCGACCTACCAACACTCTTATTACCAGAAAAGAATTGTGAAACAGAAGGGTGAGCACAACTAGCCCAGTAAAAAAAATCATGACCAAAGATAATTAAATTATTAATAGCCTTCATCAGTAATAAATCAGAGATTTAAAACATATGGTAGATGATAAAAAAAATTTCAACCATAGTTGCAGTGGAACGAGCAATCCATTAGAAGAGTAAAATAGACCATAAAGTCCATTATCTTCTTCATGTTAAAAATCCACCAGCAATGTTTTATCCCTGTAACATTAATCAACAGTTCTGGTCCACAGTCATATGAATAACTCATAATCATAATTGTGATTTTAAATTCCTCTTCGTACCCAGGACGAAGATAATTTTTATCGCTTGTCTTTACCTGAAACATCAAAGATCATGGTTATACCAAATCACAGTTCCTGTTTCTAATCATACTAACAAATTCATCTTTGCACTATGGGCCAAAGATATTCATCAACAGTTCATCTTTGCACTACAGGCCAAAGATATTCAACCACGGATCATCTTTGCACTACAGGCCAAATATATTCATCAACAATTCATATTTGCACTACAGACCAAATATATTAATATCTCAAAGAAATATATAATCATTTCAGAATTTATATAAACAATAATTATAACCATGTTAATCAATTCATCTTTACACTTAAGCTAAAGATATTCAATTGTAAATTCAATGGTCATGATCATACCAGTTAACAATTCAACTTTGCACTACTGGCCAAAGAGAACCCATAGTCATGATCATATCAGAAATCTACCCATCTTTACACTCAAGTCAAAGAGAAATATCATCATTAGGGTTATAAAAATGTTATATATGATAATAAAATCAATATAATCAACATATAGATTTAATCTCAAGAGTAATATTCATAAACCAACTATAATTTGGTTAGAAAAAGAAACCAATTTTGTCGTGAATAGTAACTCGTGAATAGTAACTCATGAATAGTAACTCGTGAATAGTAACTCGACACAAAAAGGTAGAAATTCCACAATAAAATACATACCAATATTTCGGTATAATGATATTGAAAGAATAATATTTCTTAAGCTTATAAACAATTTATTTTAATTGTTTACACTTTACTAAATAATGCATTTAATCATCCTAAAATGCCAAACTCATAAGATTTTATCACCAATAACCAAAAATCCTCATAAAAAATCTGCATATACCTCATATAGGATTCTCAAGTCATAAAATTCTACTTTCCAATTTTCTTACTTCATAAAACATATTTAATTCATTTACTTATAACTAGACCATTTTCATGAAAAATACCAAATCAGTTCCAAAAATATTTATTTTCTGGGATTTAGCATAATATAGTCCCATAGTGAACATATATTTCTCAGAATTTTTAAAAGTCATTTACTATTTTTCATATGGCCAAAACAGCCGAATATTTAGACATTTATCAAAAATTGTACTTTTGCCCAAAAATTTTAAAATTTACAGAGTATACTTCTATCATATACATGTACTCCCAATAAAAATTTCATCAATTTCAGAGTTAATCACAAGGAATTATAAGCGGTTACTTTTAAAATAGTCTTTTTTCATAAAATTCATAACTCTTAATCTATACATCCAAAAATCATCATTTTTGGACACAATCATCAAAATATCATTTCAATTTTTTTCAGAATTTTTGAAGATCAGAAAAATTACGAAACTGAAAATCATAACAACCCTTAAAATCCATTATTATCCCTTACTATACCTTACCTCAAAAAATAGTATTTCTGGCCGGAATGTAAAGTCGAAGGAACCTTGCACTGAATAGAAACTCTCAAAGTATCTAAAAACTCACAAAATATGCTTCATAATATAGAGAGAGAAAGAGAGAAAACTTATGTTTCTGGTGTGATTTTCAATTCTAACTTAGCCCTCTATTTATAGGAAAATGTTAGCATGCCGAAGCAGACTTAAACTGCAACCTGATGGCTTTACCTGCTACTATTCAAGCCTACCACATTTGAATAAAAATCTCAGCACATTTTTTCACCAACCAAGAGTGGTGCCCACCAATTCTAGAATTTTCCATCAAAATGATAAACTCCGAAAATTTAACAATTTCTGAACCAGTCATCTCGTAAAATTCATAATAAATCATACGTTCATTTTTAACGGTTCAAAATTTGTGGACACATACTCAACTTATATATGTATAATATATCCAAATATTACCACGATCCAACGGCCGGATTAAAAATTATAACCGTCGTAAAATATCGCAAAAACCCTAATTTGATTTTCAATACCTCTGTTCCGACAAAAATACAGATAAAACACCTCAACATTAACTCCTTCATTTTTAACCACAAAAATATATCCCTCATTTATATCCACATAAAATAAATATTTGCTTATCATATGAATCAATAATTAATTATTCACAAATAATATTACAGAATCACATTTATGACAACCAGGCCGTTCCCAGGAAAGAGGGGGCTTTCCAATAAGGATTTATCCTTATTGGCGCACAATTAGGTGACCAAACCTCTCCTTAGACAGAATTTTCTAGACATTGCCAATAATATTATCTAATAATATTATTCAAATAATATGAATTATTGATCTGATAATGGAAAATACTATGCAGTGACAATTATTGAACAACAGTAATATAAAATTTCAACGTAGCAATTATTGAATCAATAAAATAAAATATTGAACAGTAATTACTGTAACAATTATTGAGTAGTACCTTCTTACGTAAGAATTAATAATTTCAAAAATACTGTGCAATACCGTATGCTACTGTGCAATAACGCGTATTACTGTATTTTAACCACCGGGTATTTCAACAGTGTTAACGGTAACAACTACGCCGTTAATTATAAAAACTCAATTTTTTGTCGTTATCTTCATCTGACCGTTTTTCGTTTAGGGCCCACAAATAGCTGCACCGTCGTACGAATATTCCCCGACAGAAAGAATATTCCACGACCAACGAATATTCCCCGACAACAATGATTATTTTATAACCACTTGTTTATTTTGAAAAAATTTCACATTTCACCCATAACTTTAACTTTTTTATCAATTTAACCATTTACTGAATTGTAATTATAAGAAAAGTTGAATACTTTTATTTCATAAAATTCGGGGTCTTACAATCTCCCCTCCTTATGAAATTTCGTCCCCGAAATTTACGTACCTGGTATTTTGAAAAGTTGAAAATACATTGCTTTCATTTCAGATTCCATCTTCCCTGTCATCATGATTTCTCCACGCTCATCTCCTGTATTTCTGATATCATTCTAGAATACAACTTCAAAACAAAGGTTAATTGACATATCACAATTTGTCAACTTAAGTAAGAAAATTCAGCTTAGATAGGACACACACTAGAGAAGGATATTATTCGTCTCTATTTTCCTAGTTCTAATCTCGGATCTCCGTCAGAGATCATATCCCTAAGCTCTGATACCAACTGTGACAACCCCAAAACAGGTCCATTCCATCCAACCTATTCTGAGTCGCCAAATACATGGTACAGAAAATAACTACAACTTTATTATAACAATTGTCGTGCAAAATTCAACAACACATATGCTGTGAGTTTGGATACAAATATATACCAAATGTGACTCATGTCCCAATCGTGGACAGCACCTCACAATGATACCTTACATAAAGGTATAGTCAAAAACTGTTTTAGAAATTAGAATATTTAGGAAGTGCTCAAGGAAACCTTCGTACATGGGAGGCCATGCGTCTAGGTTATGATAGATATCATATGGCCACAGAATTATCCTTGGTTGACCCAATAGACCCCAAAGAAAAATGAGAAGATTGCTATCATATTCTTTCCAATGGTAAGTCTTCTCTTGACATATCATTATCTCCACAGTCCCTAATTGAGAATTATACTTCAAACAAATACCAAGATTATATAGGTAGTGCTCATAGATATACTCAGCAAGTGGATGAGCACAACCTTGTCTTATGATGACACGAGGTTGTACGTCATTAGACATCTTGTATGATAGTGAAAAAATACCCTTCCAACGTTGGGTTCGCTTCACCCTATTTGATTCACCAAATATAACTACTAAATGACGACCACCGTTCTATTCCCCTGTTACCCCCGCTCGACCCACCTACACTCTTATTACCTGAAAGGAATTGTGAAACATAAGGGTGAGCACAACTAGCCCAGCAAAGAATATCATGACTAAAGATAATTAAATTATCAATAGCCTTCATTAGTAATAAATCAGAGATTTAAAACATATGGTAGATGATAAAAATTTTCAACCATAGTTACAGCGGAACGAGCAATCCATTAGAAGAGTAAAATAGACCATAAAGTCCATTATCTTCTTCATGTTAAAAATCCACCAGTAATGTTTTATCCCTGTAACATTAATCAACAGTTCTGGTCCACATTCATATGAATAACTCATAATCATAATTGTGATTTTAAATTCCTCTTCGTACCCAAGACGAAGATAATTTTTATCGCTTGTCTTTACCTGAAACATCAAAGATCATGGTTATACCAAATCACAGTTCCTGTTTCTAATCATACTAACAAATTCATCTTTGCACTATGGGCCAAAGATATTCATCAACAGTTCATCTTTGCACTACATGCCAAAGATATTCAACCACGGATCATCTTTGCACTACAGGCCAAATATATTCATCAACAATTCATATTTGCACTACAGGCCAAATATATTAATATCTCAAAGAAATATATAATCATTTCAGAATTTATATAAACAATAATTATAACCATGTTAATCAATTCATCTTTACACTTAAGCTAAAGATATTCAATTGTAAATTCAATGGTCATGATCATACCAGTTAACAATTCAACTTTGCACTACTGGCCAAAGAGAACCTATAGTCATGATCATACCAGAAATCTACCCATCTTTACACTCAAGTCAAAGAGAAATATCATCATTAGGGTTATAAAAATGTTATATATGATAATAAAATCAATATAATCAACATATAGATTTAATCTCAAGAGTAATATTCATAAACCAACTATAATTTGGTTAGAAAAAGAAACCAATTTTGTCGTGAATAGTAACTCGTGAATAGTAACTCATGAATAGTAACTCGTGAATAGTAACTCGACACAAAAAGGTAGAAATTCCACAATAAAATACATACCAATATTTCGGTATAATGATATTGAAAGAATAATATTTCTTAAGCTTATAAACAATTTATTTTAATTGTTTACACTTTACTAAATAATGCATTTAATCATCCTAAAATGCCAAACTCATAAGATTTTATCACCAATAACCAAAAATCCTCATAAAAAATTTGCATATACCTCATATAGGATTCTCAAGTCATAAAATCCTACTTTCCAATTTTCTTACTTCATAAAACATATTTAATTCATTTACTTATAACTAGACCATTTTCATGAAAAATACCAAATCAGTTCCAAAAATATTTATTTTCTGGGATTTAGCATAATATAGTCCCATAGTGAACATATATTTCTCAGAATTTTTAAAAGCCATTTACTATTTTTCATATGGCCAAAACAGCCGAATATTTAGACATTTATCAAAAATTATACTTTTGTCCAAAAATTCTAAAATTTACAGAGTATACTTCTATCATATACATGTACTCCCAATAAAAATTTCATCAATTTCAGAGTTAACCACAAGGAATTATAAGCGGTTACTTTTAAAATAGTCTTTTTTCATAAAATTCATAACTCTTAATCTATACATCCAAAAATCATCATTTTTGGACACAATCATCAAAATATCATTTCAAATTTTTTCAGAATTTTTGAAGATCAGAAAAATTACGAAACTGAAAATCATAACAACCCTTAAAATCCATTATTATCCCTTACTATACCTTACCTCAAAAAATAGTATTTCTGACCGGAATGTAAAGTCGAAGGAACCTTGCACTGAATAGAAACTCTCAAAGTATCTAAAAACTCACAAAATATGCTTCATAATATAGAGAGAGAAAGAGAGAAAACTTATGTTTCGGGTGTGATTTTCAATTCTAACTTAGCCCTCTATTTATAGGAAAATGTTAGCACGCTGAAGCAGACTTAACCTGCAACCTGATGGCTTTACCTGCTACTATTCAAGCCTACCATATTTGAATAAAAATCTCAGCACATTTTTTCACCAACCAAGAGTGGGGCCCACCAATTCTAGAATTTTCCATCAAAATGAAAAACTCCGAAAATTCAACAATTTCTGAACCAGTCATATCGTAAAATTCATAATAAATCATACGTTCATTTTTAACGGTTCAAAATTTGTGGACATATACTCAACTTATATATGTATAACATATCCAAATATTACCACGATCCAACAGTCGGATTAAAAATTATAACCCTCAACATTAACTCCTTCATTTTTAACCACAAAAATATATCTCTCATTTATATCCACATAAAATAAATATTTCATTATCATATGAATCAATAATTAATTATTCACAAATAATATTACAGAATCACATTTATGACAACCAGGCCGTTCCTAGGAAAGAGGGGGCTTTCAAATAAGGATTTATCCTTATTGGCGCGTAATTAGGTGACCAAACCTCTCCTTAGACAGAATTTTCTAGACATTGCCAATAATGTTATCTAATAATATTATTCAAATAATATGAATTATTGATCTGATAATGGGAAATACTATGCAGTGATAATTATTGAACAACAATAATATAAAATTTCAACGTAGCAATTATTGAATCAATAAAATAAAATATTAAACAGTAATTACTGTAACAATTATTGAGTAGTGCCTTCTTACGTAAGAATTAATAATTTCAAAAATATTGTGTAATACCGTGTGCTACTGTGCAATAATGCGTATTACTGTATTTTAACCACCGGGTATTTCAACAGTGTTAACGGTAACAACTACGCCGTTAATTATAAAAACTCATTTTTTTGTCGTTATCTTCATCCGATCATTTTCCGTTATAGGGCCCACAAATAGCTGCGCCGTTGTACGAATATTCCCCGACAGAAAGAATATTCCACGACCAACGAATATTCCCCGACAACAATGATTATTTTATAACCACTTGTTTATTTTGAAAAATTTTCACATTTCACCCATAACTTTAACTTTTTTATCAATTTAACCATTTACTGAATTGTAATTATAAAAAAAGTTGAATACTTTTATTTCATAAAATTCGGGGTCTTACATACATCACCCATGTTGGGTCGCCAGATACATGGTACTGAATACAAATACAACTTAATAATACAACTGTCGTGTACAATACGACCAAACATAATATGTGAGTTTGAATACAAATATTATCTTCTAGAGAGTATTCATACTCAAAAGGAGTCATCATTACAATTATTATCACACTATTACATAGAATAATGAGGACTACTAATACTATCATCTGATCCATCACTCCGTTCTTCGACTCGTCCCAGCTATATTCTCATGTCCTGAAGAGAACAGTGAAAGAAAGGGTGAGCTCAACTAGCCCAGTAAAAAATATTATGACTAAGATAATGCAGAATAAATTATCATTAGCCTTCAACAGTGTTAAACTGATAAAATATAATGAACATCAAGTTTAACTGCAGCGGAACAAGCAATCCATTAAAAAAGTCAAGTAGAAAATAAAATCTACTATCTTCTATGATTTAAAAGGTTTTTCAACACTGTTATCGCTGGGACTCAGCTTAATAAAATAATTCACATCATCGAATCACCCCTGCACTACGGCCAATGATATTCATGTATTCATTAATGGTCATGATCATGCCAACAACTGTCCATCAATACACTACGGGCCAATGAGGACTTTTACCACATCATTTGTAACATTACGGTCATGATTATACCGAATAATCCCTAGTCATAATCATACCAAGTCCATCTATGCACTACAGGCCACAGATGACTTTCAACATTTTATAAACATGAGGATGATGACAATGATATAAGAATTCAATAAAACAAGTTCAAGAATTAATTTATCCAAGAATTAACAACGTCCAAATTGTCAACATGATACTGCTTTGTAGAGTAAAATTTAAGAATGCTTAGAAAAATATTTTCATGAAAAGATACTGGATGAACCGCAATTATCAAGGATATTTTGCTAATTTCATGGAGTATAGAAGTTAAAACTTAACCAACTAAGTATAATAACGAATGGAATAACAAAAGAAATCACCATGCATGCGATAGACCGCACAGACAGGTTATTCTAACAGAATAATAAATAATGGAACCAGGTCCGGCGTAAACGCACAGACAGGATATTCCGACAGAATAATAAACAATGGAACCAGGTCCGGCGTAAACGCACAGACATGATATTCCGACAGAATAATAATAAATAATGAAACCAGGTCCGGTGTAAAACACACAGACAGGATGTTCCAACAGAATAATAACAAGACGGAACCAGGTCCGGTGTAAAACACACAGACAGAATGTTCCAACAGAATAATAACAAGACGGAACCAGGTCCAGTGTAAAACACACAGATAGGATGTTCCAACAGAATAATAACAAGACGGAACCAGGTCCGGTGTAAAACACACAGACAGGATGTTCTAACAGAATAACAGAAGAATGTCACCAAGTATAGGGTAGACCGCGTATACAGGTTATTTCAACAGAATAATAAGAAATGGAATAACAACAGTTCTCTTCATGAATAAAAAAGAATAACACCCCTTACCATTTTAAAGAAGAACTGAAATAAGGAATTAGTAAAGTAGCAGAATATTTTTCTTTTCTCTCTCTATAGTTTCTCTCTATAGTTTCTCTCTCTAGAGTTCAGTGAATTCGTAAGAAATAATGAAGGAATGAGCTGCTATTTATAGAAAAATGGAATGCATAGTAACTATTCCATGAACGGTCCAGATTGATTACTTTAATCTGACGGTCCATATTTAAAGAAAAATCTTTTAAATAAAATATAATATATTCTATTTATAGAATAACTTTAATAAATTATTCTGTTTTATATAAAAAGATGTTTCTGTTTTATTACGTTAATAATACGAATAAAACAAAACTTCATTATCGCTAAATAATTCATATTATTAACTGACAATAATTGAATCAAACTGAGTGACTTCTCACATAAGTATTAATAATCAATACCGTGTGTTACTATGCAACCACACGTATTACTGTACTTTTACTACCGAGTAGTTCAACAGTAACAATGGTAAAACTTCCGCCATTATTTTTAATAAAATATTTTTGTCGTTTTCTCAATCCGACAATAATTCCGTTGTGGGGTCCACCAATGATTGTGCCGTTGTACGAATATTCCCTGTTAAAACGAATATTCCCTGACCAATCGAATATTATATAACAACTTGCGTACTTTGTAAAATTTATAAATATTACCCACAACTATAACATTATATCAAATTAACTCTATAATATTCAAAAATGATATTTATAGAAAATTCGTCTTTATTTATAAAAGTTAGGGTCTTACATTCCCTACTAATCTATACTCATTCTCAGGGTAATCTCCTCCTTCCCAATTTCTAAATTACGTCTTTTAGTTTTCATAAAATGGGTTGCATAGTTTTGGTTTAAACCTATGTAATTGGGTTAGGAGTAATGATTATGAGTTATATATATGTTATGTTTTATCAAATTGTGTTTAGTTACATATATGTTGTAAACCATAATATCAAATTCATGAAAACATGTCGTATTATTGATGACTTGTTATTTCAAAATATACAGAGTTTGGGTTTTGGCCTTATGGCCTTATACGTGAAATTTTATGTAGTGATCGTATATTATCCCTAAATTTTACACTTCTACATTATTATGCATGTTGATACGAAGAGACCAAGCCTTAAGCGAACGGATTCGGTGTTATAATGAATTCATAGTGTTAAATTTATGATTTTGTTCATTAACTTCAAGAACATCAAGAACAGTCCAATTTTACATGATTTAATTCTGTTATTGGGTGTTTAGATGGGTTAAAATCACTCTACAGATGTTGGGTAATGATTATATGTGAATATTAACATGTGGGTATGCTAAATTAGTAAAATTAATGATTATTTAGTGTCCTTTTCGCTGAACTCTGTGTTCTTCGCGAACTGGGAATCGAATTCTGGAGTCTCGCGCCGCGGCGCCAACTCCAGAACTGAAGACCTACGCCGCAGCACCACCGCGCCAGGTCTCAGACCGCAGCGCCGTCGCGCCGCAGCGCGAAGGTCATGCATAACAGTGCCGCCGCAGCGCCACTCTCTAGAAAGTTCAAGAATGAGATTTTTTTTAAATGTTTAAGCCTAATAATGTGTTAGTGAATTAATGTAATAAACATGTAAACATGTTAGAAGTATAATGTGATGATAAAATAGTTGTTTAACATGTAAATAACATAATTACATGTGAATTGAATTATTGAATACATAATTAGCTTGATAATTCATGAAGTACAAATTATGTGACAAAGTGATAAATTGATTAAGTATAGTCAATAATCAAAGTAGACAAAGAGAATGGGTTTATGTTGATTAGTTAAGTTATAATTAACTGGTATTGTAAATGTGAATGGTATGTAGGATTTAAATCAAAGAACGTGCTTAGTTAAAGTGTAATATACGCACGAGGCAAGTTTCATAAACTTAAACTCTTAAATTTGAGCAAGTTCCCTAACCCTATTTGTCATTATTGTTCAAGCTTATTATTTACCTTGAATAAGCTATCGTTACTATTATTCAAGTTCAAATGATTTATTAAAGATTGATTATCTTTTCAAAGTATGATTTAGTTATACAATAATTGTTCTATTGTATACTTCTTGAGATTATTATTCAAATTGAATATCATTATTGTTGAACCTTATTAGACTAGTGAAACCTTAATGATTCAACTAGTCCATAGTTGATGAGCGTTCTAAATTTTAGAACCCTTGAAGAATTATCCAAACCAAACTTCCTTTGGGGCGGACTCGAATGTCAAACTGAGATGAACAACCCTGTATAGGGGATTATTTACGCTTAGCGTTAAGATATTGTGCACAGTATGGTACTAAGGGCTGATCCCCCTAAGTGCGAGAAGAAGGTCCATAGTCTTATGACTGTTAAAGGTTTCAAGTATAACCCTTGTTAACCTAGGACATAGTTCAAGGTCTTATGACCCTCAGAATTTTTTGATTCTTGTTATTCACTCTTGATTCAAAAGTTGAGCTTTTATTCAGATGTCTTTGATGTATTTGCATGTTATTATACTGTTGTTTCATTATTATAATTATGGGCATTTGTGCTCACTCTTGCTTAATAATAACATTGCAGTTAAGAACGAAAGAGCTGACGAACCTTCCACTAATAAGGGCAAGGGCAAAGTTAGCAAATGATGGAGACTTGTTATTTGATATGACTTGTTATTTTATATGATGTATTTGTTTAAGACTTAAGTTAAAGATGTTGTTTAAGACTTATTGTTAGAATTCTGCACAGATATTTTAAGGTTAGTTTAACCTGAGATTGTATTTATTATTCGGATGATGTAATCCTTTTAAGGAGAAGATTTTAATTCTATCTATTGTATGGTTTGCATTTTTATGGGTAGATAGATAGATGATATTTGTGCAGTGAACACAAAATCCCGTGGAATCGAAGTACACGGATTTGGGGATGTCACAGCCACCACCGACCGCCATTTGTCGTCGTTGCCACCGCCAGCCGCCCCACGTAGGTATGTATCAATATATCTCTTTCATTTATATATAATGTTCAATTTGTGTTTGATTTTGAATTATATATATTGCATACTTACGTGTTTAAATGAGTTTGATTTAATTATTTAGTTTGAATTTGTGTTAAATTTATGAAATGGCAGCTAGCATGTTTATTATATAATAATAGTGCTATATTTAGTTTCAATTTGGCTTTATTTTGTCCAATTTCAGGGCATGGATGTTCATAATTTGATATTGAGGCTTATGTTAGTATATTTAATGAGATAATTGCTTCAATTTGAGTTTTTTTTATCCTAGTGTATACATTTATGGTATAATTTGTAAGTTGTGTATTGTGGTTAGACATAAATTATAATAAAAATAATATAATATCCATTATTATATAGTATTACTAAAATACATAAATTAAATATTAAACTAAATTAAAGTAAATATAATAACATATAAATAATATAATATAATATAATATAACAAAAAATAATACAAAGTAAAAGCAAAGAAAATAAAAAATAAATTTCTTTAGTTTACTTAATTTTCCCCTACTAAAATCAACTAATTAAGTAGCATTTATTTTGTTTTCACTACTAAATTTATATCAACTAAGTAGTATTTACTTAGTTTCTCAATACTAATTAAAATAAATTAAGTAGCATTAATTTACTTAGTTTTACACTATTAAATAAAAATAATATAATATAATAACATTAATTTATATTACTTTGTATAATATAAGATAATATAAAATAAAATAAAATAATATATCATAATATATCATAACATAACATAACATGACATGACATGACATGACATGACATGACATAAAATGAAATAAATTCATTAACTTAATACATTCCTTAAATTTATTAATTTAAATAATATAATATCATGTAATATAATACAAAATAAATTAATAAATAAATAAATAAAATAAATTTCTTAAAAAAATAGAATGACAATGATTTAATTAAAATAAATAAAATAGAGAACATTGTAAGACCCCAACTTTTTATAAATGAAATTGAATTTCCTCTATTTATTATTTTAAAATATATAGTAAGAGGTTGATTTGATTAATGTAGTTAGTTATGGGTAAAATGCGCAAATATTTTTAAATAAGCAAGTGGTTATAAAATATTCATTTTTATCGGAGAATATTCGTTTGGTCGTGGAATATTCTTGCTGTCGGGGAATCTTCGTACGACGGCGCAGCCTTGTGTGGGCTTCATAACGGAAAACGATTGGATGAAAAAAACGACAAGTATAGTGATTTATAAATAACGGCGTAGTTGTTACCGTTAATACTGTTGAAATACCCGATGGTTAAAATACAGTAATACGCGTTGTTACACAGTAGCACACGGTATTGCACCAATTATTGATTCTTACGTAAGAAGGCACTACTCAATAATTGTTACAGTAATTACTGTTCAGTATTTTATTTTATTGATTCAATAATTGCTACGTTGATATTTTATATTACTATTATTTTAATAATTATCACTACACAGTATTTTCTATTATCGGAGAAATAATTCATATTATCTGAATAATATTATTAGATAACATTATTGACAATGTCTAGAAAGTTCTGTCTAAGGAGAGCTTTGGTCACTTAATTGCGCACCAGTAAGGAGAAATTCTTATTGGAAAGCCCTTCTTTCCTAGGAACTGTCTGGTTGTCAATATTGTGATTCTGTAATATTATTTGTGAATAATTAATTATTGATTTATATAATGAGAAAAATATTCATTTTATGTGGATATAGATGGAGAAAATTTTTAAAGTGACAATTGTTAAAAATCGATATTTTATCTTTTCTGATAAAATAATATTTTATTATATTATTATAATATAATAATGATGATATTTTTACAATGAATGTGGTATATATGAGTAAATGAGGAGTAGGAGTAATTTTGTTGCAATAAATACTAAAAACATGTTAAACATGTTGGTGGACCCATTTCTTGACTGAAAGTTGATTATAGCCTGTAAAATCGTTCGTTTATAGATTTCAGTCAATTTCTGTTTGAAATTTGGAAAAACTTTCTTCTGTAAAGTTGTAGAAAATTGAATTTCCTATAAAAAAATCGCGAGATTCGAATTTTCTGATAAAAAGGCTATTTATTGTGAATTATTGAAGTTCCGGAGTTCCGAAATAATTAATTTTTGGAAGTTTAAAATTTTTTAAATAACAAAAAGGTTTTTTTCATTATGGTGTGTTCCACATATGTGTTGAATGGGCTGATTTCAGATTTTCTACGGTTGACTTGAAAATTTTATATATATATATATATATATATATATATATATATATATATATATATATATATATATATTAAATTTTTTACTTTGGTGTTCTAAGCATTTTCCTATAAATAGGGTGCTTAGGTTAGAATTAAAAATCACACCAGAAACTAAAGATTTCTCTCTCTTTCTCTCTCGATATATTGAGCGTATTCTTGTGAATATTTTAATACTTTGAGTGTTGTTATACGCTGCAAGTTTCCTTCAGCACTATACCTTGTATTCCAGTCAAAAGTACTATTCTTTCGAGGTAAGGGATGTTATATCTTCTTAAATGATATTATTTTCTTCAATATCATTATGTCGAAATATTGATCTAAACTTTTTATCAAATTTAAAACTTTTTATGTCGGGGTTACTATTCACGTATACGGCACTATTCACGTATACGACACTATTCACGAATACGATACTATTCACCGAAAAATGAAATTTTCTTTTTTTTTTGTCCAAAATATCTATTATGGATACTAGCTTTGATTGTATCCATGTTTTGATCATTCTTTAATTTTACTCCACTATGATTATTTATGAGGTATTTTTGGACATGGAATAGCTAAAATACGAATACTTAATATTTATTCTTTTGTTTCACTGGATTCGTTTTTTTTTAAATATTTTTCATCATCCTCAGTCCTAAATGATGATATAATTGAATATCTTTGGCCTGTAGTGCAAAGATTAATAATTTCTGATGAATATCTTTGGCCCGTAGTGCAAAGATGAACAGGTGTTTAGATGAACATGACCAACTGGTGAATATTTTTGGCCTATAGTGCAAAGATGAATATTTGATTCCAGATATATATTGGTTTATGCTACAAGGATAAAATATTGATGATGGACTTTTAAATTCATATATAATAGTAGATTTCATTCTCTACGTAACTCTTCTATGAATTATTGTTTCCGCTGCGAATATTGAATTAAAACTTGTTGTCTATTGTATTCTATTAGATTTTTTCATGTTGAAGACTAACGATAATTTGTTTTATATTATCTTAGTCATAATGTTCTTTACTGGGCTAGTTGAGCTCACCCTTTTCCTTGTTGTTCCATTTTTCTTCTCAGGAGGCGAGAATGTAGCGAGTACTAGTCGGGGTGTGGAATGATGGTTCTAGAAGTGGTTCTAGTAGTCCTCGCTATTCTGTAAAATAGTGTATTAATAATTATCATGAGGACTTATTTGAGTGTGGATATTGTCTAGATGACAATATTTGAATTTAAACTCACAGTTTTTATGTTGTATTAATAAAGTTGTAGTTGTTTCTGTACCATGTTATTGACGACCTAAAATGGGTGATGTATACCTATTTTGGGGGCGTCACAGAATACTCGGTGGTTAAAACACAGTAACACGCGGTGTTGCACAGTAACACACGGTATTGCATCAATTATTGATTCTTACGTAAGAAGGCACTACTCAACAATTGTTACAGTAATTACTGTTCAATATTTTATTTTATTGATTCAATAATTTCTACGTTGATATTTTATATTATTGTGGTTTCAATAATTGTCACTACACAGTATTTCTTATTATCGAATCAATAATTCATATTATTTTAATATTATTATTAGATAACATTATTGGCAATATCTAGAAAGTTCTGTCTATGAGAGGTTATTTAATTGCGCGCCAGTAAGGAGAAATCCTTACTGGAAGGCCCCCTCTTTCCTGGGAAGTATTGTGATTCTGTAATATTATTTGAGAATAATTAATTATTAATTTATATAATAAGGAAAATATTTATTTTATGTGGATATAAATAGAGAAATTTTTAGAAAAGTGACAATTGTTAAAAATTGATATTTTATCTTTTCTGATATAATAATTTATTTAAATATATTATTATATTTTAATAATATAATAATGATGATATTTTTACGATGAATGTGTGATATATGAATAAATGAGGAGGAAGAGTATTTTTTTGCAATAAATGATAAAAACATGTTAAACATGTTAGTGGGCTCCGTTTTTGACTGAAATTTGATTATAGCCTGTAAAATCATCCGTATGTGAATTTCAGTCAATTTTTGTTTGGAATTTGGAAAAACTTAAACTTACAAAGTTGTAGAGAATTGAATTTTCTATGGAATGGACATAAGATTTGAATTTTTCTGATAAAAGGGTTATTTATTATGAATTATTAAAGTTTCGGAATAATTGATTTTTGAAGTTTTAAATATTTTTTTTTAATAAAAACATTTTTTGCAATTGGGTCGGCCCCACAGGTGTTGTAAACGTGCTGAAATCAGTTTGTCTAAGGTTGGCGTGAAATTTTTTTAATTATATTAATATTTTATTAAATTTTCTACTTTGGTGTTCTAAGCATTTTTCTATAAATAGGGTGCTTAGGTTAGAATTGAAAATCACACTAGAAACTGAAGTTTTCTCTATCTATATTATCGATCGTATTTTTATGAGTATTTAGATATCTTGAGTGTTGCTATACGGTGCAAATTTTTTTCAGCGTTATATCTGATATTCTATCCAGAAATACTATTCTTTTGAGGTAAGGGATGTTATTTTTTTATAAATGATATTATTTCTTCTAATATCATTATGTCGAAATATTGATATGAATATTATTATGAAATTTCTACCTTTTTTGTGTCGGGGTTACTATTCACGTATACGACACTATTCACGTATACGGCACTATTCACGAATACGACACTATTCACCGAAAAATAAAATTTTCGCTTCTTTGTCCCAGATGTCTATTTTGTTACTATCTTTGATTGTATCAATGTTTTGATCGTTATTCTTGAATTTTACTCCACTATGATTTATTATGGGGTGTTTTTGAACATGGATAAACCGAAATACGAATCCCAAATATTTGTTCTTTTTGAACATGGATAATCCTATGTATTAGAAATTTAGCTAGCCATGGAATTAAAAATAAAAAACAAATAATATTAGTACTACAATTCGCATGAAATAAGAACAATAATTAAAAAGAGAATTTCTATTATATAAATAAAAGAAAGATACAAATACTCCCTGACAGTAGTTTCACATGTGATTGGAATAAGAGAAAAACAAACTCTAAATATCTTACTCCCTTCTACCCAAGTGAAGAACTAAGAAAAAGAAAATAACAAGTGGTGACATTCTCTCTAAAATAAGAGGCCTATTTATAGGAAAAATAACTTAGAACCCTAATTTAGGTTCATTGAACTTGGACAGTTTTGTTCCCAATCAACTTCTCAAAAAGATCTTCTAGATATACTTTTCCTTCTCTTGTTGGATTTGACTTGCACACCAAGATTGTTGGATTGTTGGATTCTTCTTGGATATTCCTTACATGAATAAGAGCATTAAATATCGCTTGATCACCAAGATTGTGACTTTATTGCAACAAATATTAAATCCTACAAAATAAAATAAAACATATTAATTTAATAAACTAATATAATTTAAATGACAAAATTAGGGATAATAAAATGAATGAATTACGTGTCTATCAAATATCTTTGGCCCGTAGTGCAAAGATGAACAGGTGTTGAAATGAACATGACCAACTGGTGATACAGATGAATATCTTTGGCCAGTAGTGCAAAGATGAATATTTGATTAAATATTTTTCATGGATAAAATATTGATGATAGACTTTTAAATTCATAGATGATAGTAGATTTCATTATCTACTTAACTCTTCTAATGAATTGTTGTTTCTGCTGCAGTTGTTGATCTAAAACTTGTTGTCTATTGTATTCTATCAGATTTTTCCTGTTGAGGACTAACGATAATTTGTTCTATATTATCTTAGTCATAATATTCTTTACTAGGCTAGTTGAGCTCACCATTTTTCTTTTTGTTCCATTTTTCTTCTCAAGAGGTGAAAATATAGCGGGAACTAGTCGGGGTGTGGAGTGATGTGTCCAGACAGTTATTTTAGTAGTCCACACTATTTTGTAAAATAATGTATCAATAATTTTAATGAGGACTTATTTGAGTTTGAATACTGTCTAGAAGACAATATTTGTATTTAAACTCACAGTATATGTGTTGTCGTATATTGCACGACAATAATAATAATGATGTTGTAGTTGTTTTCTGTATCATGTATTTAGCTACTCAGAATATGTTGGGTGGATTGGACCTATTTTGGGGGGTCACAGTTGGTATCAGAGCTTAGGGATATGGTCTCTGGCGGAGATCAGGGAATAGAACTAGGAGGGGAGAGATGAGTAAATCCTTTGCTAGTGTATTCTACCTAAGCTTATTTATTATTTAATTGGTTGGTCAGAATATATGAGTATTATGTAGTATGTCAATTTCTTTAATTAACCCTTGTTTTGTGGCAGTATTTGAGAATGACAGCTGAAAATGTTAACAATGGAGTGAATGAGACCGTTGATACACCTCTGATCACCAACCAGGATAATGTGATGTCAGGCAAAGAAGAAATTAGAGATATCCATGTGGTGAGTGAAGAATTAATAGTTGCACCCGAATTAGTCTTAGAGGTAGCAGCTGAGTGTGAGGAAGAAGAGGAACCTAAGGAGGATTTATTAGGAGAATTTTATGATCGAAATGTAGAATTGCAAAATCGTATTCATGAGTTAGAAGAGCAGGCTAAAGAACGGCAGATGGTTGTGGAGCAAAGGGATGCAACAATTCAAAATTGTGTTACCCGATGTGCGATGCTTAAACAAAAGCACTCGTTGGCAGAGTATAAGATATTAGAGCTGGAATCTGAGAATGCTATGATTAAAGTTCTGATGAAAGAAGAAACAACTGAACGAATGAGAATGGAGGATGCATGGGTAAAAGCCGACGTCCGATCCAATAAGGCCAAAATGGATGAAATAGATTTCGCTTTTTGGACAGCAATTGGGAGAATCCAACATCGAGTTCGGAATTACCCTGTGCAGAGCGGTCAACCCTAATTCGATATGGATCGGAGAGTAATGATTCAAATCATGGATCAGGAATGCAACGAAGCAATTGAGGGTGGAATGTACTCTATAACAAAGTTAATTCCAGTTGGAACGATGATACCAAAGGCTATCCCAGACAAGTCAAAGTCAGCGGTTCAAGTGAGAGCGTTTGTCGTGACTTCCCAAAATACGAGGAACCCAAACGAAGTTATCACGGGTTAGTTAATCATAAATTCTTGCGAAGTCTATACCTTATTAGATACCGGTTCTACTCATTCTTTTATTTCTCCTGCTTGTGCTCAACGTTTGAACTTGACTTCTGAGAAATTAGACTTTGACTTATCTGTTGAAACTCCGTTAAGAGAAACTTTCGTTACATCCACTATTTATAAATTTTACTTGATTCAAGTTGGAACCATCACATTACCTGCCAATCTTATTTCTTTGAAAATACTTGCATTTGATGTGATTTTAGGGATTGATTGGTTAACCACTCATTATGCTAAAATTGATTATTTTCGTATGGTTGTTAGTTTTCATATTCCTAACCAACCTATTGTACGAATTCAAGCAACCAAACCATTAAAGTCAATCACTGTCATATCAAGCCATAAAACCATTCATTTATTAAAAAATGGAAGTCAAGATTTTTTAGCCCATTTCATGGATTTAAACAAAAATACGTCAGATTTGAAGGATATTTCTGTTGTTAGTGAATTTCCTGAAGTATTTTCTGAAGAACTTCTCGGCCTACCCCTAGAGCGTGATATTGAATTTTTGTATTGATCTTGAAGCCGATACAAAATCTATTTCTAAATCTCATATCGAATAGCTCATATTGAACTTCAGGAGTTAAAAACCCAACTACAGGTGTTGGTACCCGAGCCTCTATCTGGTGAAATCTTTTGTGGAATGCACCGAAGTCAGACTCTCCGTAAGGGACGCTATATTCGTGTGATGGTAAACTGATAGGTGCCATTGTGACGTGCTATCCAAGATTGGGATATGAGTCATAGTTGAGAGCAACCTAAGTCAGTAATCGAAATACGTAGCTTTCTAGGCTTAGTTGAATATTATCAGAGATTAGTGAAATGATTTTCTCGAATCGCTACTCCATTAACTAAGCTGACTCGAAAAGATATAAAATTCGAATGGAGCAAGGAATGCGAAAAGAGCTTCCAAGGACTCAACACGCGGCAACGATGTTGGCTCGAGCTGTTGAAAGATTATGACCATACCATTCAATACCATCCTAGAAAAACGAACGTGGTAGCTGACGCGTTGAGTAGAAGATCGTATGCGTTTACGAGTGCGATATTGTTAACACAAAGACCCATTTCGTACGACTTCCAAAAGATGGAGATAGAGTTAAAGACTCCAAGAATCTACGTGAAGATAACGAATATACGATTAGAATCGACTTTAATCAATAAAGTTAAAGTTGCTCAAGCTACAGACCCGGAGCTGATGCGTATGAAGAAGAAAGTACAAGAAGATGTTATCCCATAAGTAAGAATCGATGAAAAAGGAATACTTCGAGTCAACTCCAGACTTTGTGTTCCTAACGACTCTGATTTGAAGTACAAGATCACGATGGAGGCACACAACACACCGTTTGTAATTCACCTTGGAAGTACCAAAATGTATCGTGATCTTCGACATACATTTTGGTGGAGCAATATGAAGAGAGAGATCGCAAAGTTTATCTCGAGGTGTTTAACTTGTCAACGTGTAAAGGCGGAACATCAAGTGCCAAAGGGTCCATTGTAACCACTTGAGATTTCAAAATGGAAGTGGGAAAAAATTACTATAGATTTCGTTATGAGTTTTCCCAAGGTTTCCCAAGGCATAAATGCGATTTGGGTTATTGTGGATAGATTAACCAAGTCTGCTCATTTCTTACCTATACAGGAGACTTATTCCGTTGAACGTCTTGCTCGTATGTACGTGAATGAGATTGTGAGATTGCATGGCATGTCAGTATGCATAGTTTCGGATCGTGACCCAAGATTTACTTCACGATTTTGGGTTAGCTTGTAGAAAGCTATGGGCACGAATTTACGATTCAGTTCGGTATACCATCCTCAAACGGACGGGCAATCAGAAAGGACTATTCAAACTCTTGAAGATCTATTAAGACTCTGTGCCCTAGATTTCAAAGGAAGTGGAGATAAGTACTTGTCATTGGTGGAATTCTCCTACAACAACAGTTATCAAGCAAGTATAGGAATGGCTCCATTCGAGGCATTGTATGGAAGAAAATGTCGTTCTCTAGTATGCTGGGACGAGGTGGGTGAAGCAACGTTGTTGGGACCAGAATTGGTACGCATAACTACAGAAAAGATCCAAACGATTCGACAACGTATACAAACGACACAAGATCGACAAAAGATTTATGCGGATCTTCATAGAAAGGTCATGGATTTTAATATTGGGGATCATGTATTGTTACGTGTTGCTCCATGGAAGGGAGTTACAAGATTTGAGAAGGGAGAAAAGTTTAATCCACGATTTATTGGTCCATTTCAGATTCTTGACCGAGTAGGAAATGTGGCCTATAGACTCGCGTTACCTCCAAGCATGTTTCGTGTTCATAATATTTTTCACATATCTATGCTTCGTAAATATGTGAAAGACCCGAACCACATTATTGAGTTAGAACCAGACGAGATAGCGGAAGACTTAACATACGAGGAGGTACCTGTCAAGATATTGGATAGGAAGGAGCATGTCCTACGCACAAAGATTATACCACAAGTCAAAGTTTTGTGGAGGAATCATGCTATTGAGGAAGTGACTTGGGAGTTGGAAACGAAAATAAAAGCGAGGTATCCTCACCTTTTCAAAATACCAGGTACGTACGTCAATTTCGAGGACGAAATTTCATAAAGAGGGGAGGTTGTAAGACCCCAACTTTTTATAAATAAAATTAAATTTCCTCTATTTATTATTTTGAAATAGTAAGGGGTTGATTTGATTAATGTGGTTAGTTATGGGTAAAATGCGCAAATATTTTAAATAAGCAAGTGATTATAAAATATTCATTGTTGTCGGGGAATATTCGTTTGGTCGTGGAATATTCTTGTTGCCAGGGAATATTCGTACGACGGCGGAGCCTTTTGTGGGCCCCATAACGGAAAGCGATTGAATGAAGAAAACGACAAGTATGAGTTTTTATAAATAACGCCATAGTTGTTATCGTTAACACTGTTGGAATATCCGGTGGTTAAAATACAGTAATACGCGGTGTTGCACAGTAACACACGGTATTGCACCAATTATTGATTCTTACGTAAGAAGGCACTACTCAATAATTGTTACAGTAATTACTGTTTAATATTTTATTTTATTGATTCAATAATTGTTACGTTGATATTTTATGTTATTGTGGCTTCAATAATTGTCACTACACAGTATTTCCTATTATCAGATCAATAATTCATATTATTTTAATAATATTATTATATAACATTATTGACAATGTCTAGAAAGTTCTCTCTAGGAGAGGTTATTTAATTGCGCGCCAGTAAGGAGAAATCCTTACCGGAAGGCCCCCTCTTTTCTGGGAACAGCCTGGTTGTCAGTATTGTGATTCTGTAATATTATTTGTGAATAATTAATTATTGATTTGTGAGACCCCAGATTTTATGAATAAATATTTAATTTTCTCGAAATAATTTTTTATATTATGGTGTGGATTTGATATAATAGTTGTGGGTAGTATTTATAAATTTTGTAAAGTATGCAAGTTGTTATATAATATTCTTTTTTTCGGAGAATATCCGTACGACGGTACAATCATTGGTGGACCCCGCAACGGAATTATTGTCGGATTGAGAAAATGACAAAAATATTTTTATGAAAATAACGACGAAAGTTGTACCGTTAAGTGTTGAAACACTCGGTGTTAAAAGTACAGTAATACGCGTGGTTACATAGTAGCACACGGTATTAATTATTGATGCTTACGTGATAAGTCACTCAGTTTTGTTTTATTGGTATTATTAATATAATAAAATAGAAAAGCTTTTTATATAAAAAATAATACTTTTATAAAGTTATTCTATAAATAGAATATATTATATTCTATTATGCATAGTATTTTGCATAGTAAATTCTTTTTATATAAAACAAAATACTTTCATAAAGTTATTCTATAAATAGAATATATTATATTTTATTATTCATAGTGTTACAGTGCCTGTATAGTGTTTTGCATAGTAAAATTTTTTTATATAAAACATAATACTTTTATAAAGTTATTCGTTTTATTAGATTATAAATAGAATATATTATATTTTATTTAAAAGATTTTGCTTTAAATTTGGACCGTCCGTTTAAAAGTAAATCAATATGGACCGTTTTACTATGCAGTCCATTCTTCTATAAATAGAAGCTCATTCATTCATTATTTCTTACGAATTCACTGAAACTCTAGAGAGAAACTATAGAGAGAGTTCTTCTTCTATAATCTTGAGTGTATTTCTTTAGAGTTTTAAGAAGCTTTGAGCGTAGTGCAAGTTTTCTTTAAAAATATCCTCGCCCTACCAGTCGGATTACTTTTCTTTTACGGTAAGGGATATTATTTGTTGTACTCGTAAGGGGTATTCTTTCTTTCTTCTTCATGAAGAGAACTTCTGTTATTCCATTCTTTATTATTCTGTTGGAATAACCTGTATACCCGGGCTACCCTATACTTGGTGAAATTCTTCTGTTATTTCATTTTTATTATTTTGTTGGAACATCCTGTCTGTGCGGTTTACGCTAGACCTGGTTCCGTCTTTATTATTCTGTCGGAATATCATGTCCGTGCGTTTACGCCGGACCTGGTTCCATTATTTATTATTCTGTCGGAATATCCTGTCTGTGAGTTTACGCCGGACCTGGTTCTATTATTTATTATTCTGTTGGGAATAATCTGTATGTGCAGTCTATCGCACGCATGGTGAATCCTTCTATTATTCCATTCTTTATTATTCTGTTAGAATAACCTGTCTATGTGGATTACCACATGCATGGTGAATGATCCTTTGTATTCATTCCTTATTAAATTGTGGAAATGATCTGTATACGTGGATTACCGTATGGCGGACGAAAATCTATTTGCAGTTTCATATATTCTCTTATACACAGTTGGTTAAAGCTTTGACTTCTATACTCCATGAAATTAGTGGAATATCCTTGATATTTACGCTTCATCCAGTATCTTTTCCTAAAAATATTCTTCTGAGCATTCTTGAATTTTACTCTACAAAGAAGTATCTTGTTGACAATTTGGACGTTATTAGTTCCTGGATAAATTAATTCTTGAACTTGTTTTATTGAATTATTATGTCATTGTCATCATCCTCATGTTTATATTATGTTGAAAGTCATATGTGGCCTGTAGTGCATAGATGGACTTAGTATGATTATGACCAGGGATTATTCGGTATAATCATAATCGTAATGTTACAAATGATGTAGAAAAAGTCCTCATTGGTCCGTAATACATTGATGGACAGTTTTTGGTATGATTATGGCTATGGATTCTCTTCGGCCAAGGGTGCAAAGATGAATTGTTTTATGGCATAATTAGGACCGTTGATAAAAACACGATTATCTTTGGCCCGTAGTGCATGGATAATTCGTGGTCGTGATACTAAAGAATATCATTGGCCTGTAGTGCAGGGATGATTTGATGATGTGGATTATTTATTGAGCTGAGTCTCAGCGACAAAAGTGATGAAAAACCTTTTAAATCATAGAAGATAGTAGATTTTATTCTCTACTTGACTCTTTTAATGGATTGCTTGTTCCGCTGCAGTTAAACTTGATATTTATTATATTTTATCAGTTTAACACTGTTGAAGGCTAACGATAAATTATTCTGCATTATCTTAGTCATAATATTTCTTATTGGGCTAGTTGAGCTCACCCTTTTGCTTTCATTGTTCTCTTCAGGAAATGAGAACGTAGCAAGGACTAGTCGGGAAACAGAGTGATGGTCCTAGATGATGCACTAGTAGTCCTCACTATTCTGTGAAATAGTGTAATAATAAATGTAATAAGGACCCCATTGAGTTTGTATATTGTCTAGATGATAATATTTTTATTAAAACTCATATCATATGTTTAGTCGTATTTTACACGACTGTTGTATAATTAAGTTTGTATTTGAATTCTGTACCATGTATTTGGCGACTCAAGATGGGTGATGTATACCAATTTTGGGGGCATCACATGATTTATATAATAAGAAAAATATTTATTTTATGTGGATATAAATGGAGGAATTTTTAAAAAAGTGACAATTGTTGAAAATTGATATTTTATCTTTTCTGATAAAATAATTTATTTAAATATATTATTATATTTTAATAATATAATAATGATGATATTTTTACGATGAATGTGTGATATATGAATAAATGAGGATGAATAGTATTTTTGTTGCACTAAATGATAAAAACATGTAAAACATGTTAGTGGACTCCGTTTTTTACTGAAATTTGATTATAGCCTGTAAAATCATCCGTATGTGAATTTCAGTCAATTTTTATTTGGAATTTAGAAAAACTTAAATTTACAAAGTTGTAGAGAATTGAATTTCCTATGCAATGGATATAAGATTTGAATTTTTCTGATAAAAGAGCTATTTATTATGAATTATTGAAGTTCCGGAATAATTGATTTTTAAAGTTTTAAATATTTTTTTTAATAAAAACGTGTTTTGCAATTGGGTGGGCCCCACAGTTGTTGTAAACATGCTGAAATCAGTTTGTCTAAGGTGGGCGTGAAATTTTTTTAATTATATTAATATTTTATTAAATTTTCTACTTTGGTATTCTAAGTATTTTCTTATAAATAGGGTGCTTAGGTTAGAATTGAAAATCACACCAGAAACTGAAGTTTTCTCTCTCTATATTATCGAGCGTATTTTTGTGAGTATTTAGATATTTTGAGTGTTGGTATACGGTGCAAGTTTCCTTCAACGTTATATCTGATATTTCAGCCAGAAATACTATTCTTTTGAGGTAAGGGATGTAATTTTTTTATAAATGATATTATTTCTTCTAATATCATTATGCCAAAATATTGATATGAATATTATTGTGGAATTTCTACCTTTTTGTGTCGGAGTTACTATTCACGTATACGACACTATTCACGAATACGACACTATTCACCGAAAAATAAAATTTTCTCTTCTTTGTCCCAGATGTCTATTTTTTTACTATCTTTGATTGTATCCATGTTTTGATCGTTATTCTTGAATTTTACTCTACTATGATATATTATATGGTATTTTTGAACATGGATAAACCGAAGTACGAATCCCAAATATTTGTTCTTTTGTCTCACTGAATTCGTTTTCTTTAAAATATTTTTCATCATCCTCAGTCCTAAATGATGATATTACTGAATATCTTTGGCATGTAGTGAAAAGATGAATGATTTCCTGATAAATATCTTTGGCCCGTAGTGCAAAGATGAATAGGTGTTGAGATGAACATGACCAACTGGTGATACAGATGAATATCTTTGGCCAGTAGTTCAAAGATGAATATTTGATGATTGATGTTACAGGGATAAAATATTGATGATAGACTTTTAAATTCATAGATGATAGTAGATTTCATTCTCTACTTAACTCTTCTAATGAATTATTATTTCTGCTGCAGTTGTTGATCTAAAACTTGTTGCCTATTGTATTCTATCAGATTTTTTCCTGCTGAGGACTAACGATAATTTGTTCTATATTATCTCAGTCATAATATTCTTTACTGTGCTAGTTGAGCTCACCCTTTTCCTTTTTGTTCCATTTTTCTTCTCAGGAGGCGAGAATATAGCAGGAACTAGTCGGGGTGTGGAGTGATGTGTCCAGACAGTTATTTTAGTAGTCCTCACTATTTTGTAAAATAGTGTATCAATAATTGTAATGAGGACTTATTTGAGTTTGAATACTGTCTAGAAGACAATATTTGTATTTAAACTCACAGTATATGAGTTGTCGTATTTTGTACGAAAATTATAATAATGATGTTGTAGTTATTTTCTGTACCATGTCGTTGGCGACTCAGAATAGGTTGGGTGGATTGGACCTATTTTGGGGGCGTCACAAACATATTTTATCAATAACTCAACTGCAACATCCTTAAGACCGACTTTTTTCGAATGCATGCATGTTTTGTAACCAAATATCAGCATTTTCTTGGTAAATAATTTATATCACAATCTCTATCATGAAATTATACTATGGATCTGCAATTAACCATCCTTGTCTTGAATTTGAATCTACAAAGCAGTATCCTCGAAATATATATAATAAATTGGAGAAAGATGAAAGTGTGCACTAGCTTACTGAAAGATAACTTGTTACAATTAGATGGAAATTAACTTCATGTTATAATGTAAAACAAATACCTTAATCATCGCCCTAGAGGAATGACTACTAGGAGAAGAGTCAAGGACTTCCTTGTACACATGATTCGACATAGTAGTTGCATGAAGCTAATACTCCAATTAATTGGTTCCTCGGCATAAATAAAAAAGTATGGGTTGTAGTTCCTGTTTGTGTCCCACACTCGAATTGAGTAATTGAATTACTGCAGACATTCATCACTGTTCCATCATAACAGATGACAACATCCCGAACGAAGGTCATTAAGTTAATGAATAAAGTTCCAAGTTCATGGATTGAACCCATACCAGTCGATGATTCACTCTTAAAAGAGAAGTGGTCGTTCCAGGTTCATAGATTGGACCCATATCAGTCGATGATTCACTCTTAAAAGAGAAGCGGTCGCTCGTTCATCTAAAGGGTATGTATGTCTGTGTTGGGATAAAGAAGGTTACATGTAAAATAATGAGTTTAAAACCTAAAAATTGCAATTTTAAAAAAATGACTATTTTCGACGAAATAAGGTATTTTCGACGGATATTCTGTTGGTTTCAGTGGTTAAATAGTTTTTAAAAATTATATTTTTTGTCAGAAATAGCTTATTTCCGAGGGAACTTCCGTCGATTTTAGTGGTTAAATAATTTTTAATAAAAGATATTTTTCGTCAGAAATAGCTTATGTCCGAAGGATTGGTCCGTCGGAAATAACCTCAGCCTATATTCTACGACTTTATTTCGTCGTAATCTTTCCGTCGATAATATCTTATTTTCAATAAAATTCAGTTGGATATAATTCAGTCGAAAATATGTGTTTTTTGACGGACCTTATCTCCGACGTGTATATATACAACCGAATTTCTGACGGAATATACCCTCGGAAATAGGCTAGCTTCGACAGAATAGGCTTACTTTCGACGAAATATTCCATTGAATTTAAGTCTTTTTCTTGTAGTGTTTGCAACGTCACAACTTGACCCTCCGTTATCGAAATTAGTCCGTTCTCGCGTCATTTTCTTCCTTGTTACATCTATTAAAAATCCCCCTGAGTGAAAAAAAATTTCCAAGTTCATTCTCAGGCCAAAACAGTGGCGCAAAGTTCCTACACAAAATAGTTTTTCCAGTTTTTGGCAGTTTTGACTAGCCTCCTTCCAAAGGTCATATCTCCCACCTCCAGACTCGCAATGAGGTCATTCTTACGTCCACGGACTCGTTACTTAATGTACTAAATAACCCCTAAAATGAAAAAATTTCTAACAAGCCAATTAGAACAGAAAACTGCTCAAGGGTCAGGGGTTACACTAATTCCGTTTTTAACTTTTTAACTAGCTTTACTTAAAAATTTGTCATGGCTTCGTTACAAAAGCTATTTCTTCTATTCCAATTGGGTGATGTTCATGAATTATAAGAGTATAACATGACACCCTAGAACTTAATTTTTACATTTCATAAGCTACCTTAAAAGGCCATCAAAATAAACCCCTTTTAATAGTCCATTATTAGTCCGTTCTGGTATTCCTTTACGCGTAGGTTTGTATTTCCATTTTTGATTCCACTTTTCATTCAATTTAACAAATACTTTAAAATGTTTAAACCTCATACATCCTTATTACTTCAAGATCCTTCATGATCTTCCAATAAACAACAACCACCAACAATTACTAATTCAATGAGATAAAGGGTTAGGGTTCATGGTCTTACCTTTCTTGCTCTTCTTACTTAGGACGATAGATGATCAAAGCTATACTTTTATTCTTTTCCCTCTTCCTATCTGTGCACTCCCTCTTTCTTTCTTTCCTCTCTTACTTTCTATCTCTTCCTTACTTAGCTTGTAAGACCCCAACTTTTATGAATAAAGATTTATTTTTCTCTAAATATTTTTTTTGAGTATTAAGGTGTGAATTTGATATAATGTTATAGTTGTGGGTAATATTTATAAATTTTGCAAAGTATGCAAGTTGTTATAAAATATTCGTTTGGTCGGGGAATATTCGTTTTACCAGGGAATATTCGTACGATGGCACAATCATTGGTGGACCCCACAACGAAATTACTGTTGGAGTGAAAAAACGACAGAAATAACTTTTTATAAAAATAACGGCGAAAATTTTATCGTTAACTGTTGAAATACTCGGTGGTAAAAGTACAGTAATACGCGTGGTTGTATAGTAGCACACGGTATTAATTATTGATGCTTACGTGTGAAGTCACCCAGTTTTATTCAATTATTGCCACATTAATTGTTGCATAGTATCTCACGTTATTGATTCAATTATTGTCACAATATTTTATATTATTAAATCAATAATTGAGATGATAAAATTATTCACATTATTATTTGCATTATTGACGATATCTAAAAAGTTCTGTCGAGGAAAGGGGTTTGGTCACCTAATTGTGCGTCAAGTGATTTGAGATAAATAGAGGAGATTTTGATGAAGTATTTGTTGTAAATTTTGCTTATTATATGGACCCCCACTTACCCATTTTTTAAAATTATCGGTAGAAAGATATCTCAGTTTTATATATATATATATATATATATATATATATATATATATATATATATATATATATATATATATATATATATATAAGTTTTGTTTTTTTATGAAAAATAGAATATATTATATTTTATTATGCATAGTGTTTGCATAGTACAACATAGTAAAATTAAAAAAATTCGTCGAAAATCCGTGAACTTCGCCCGTGATTCTTCCCCTACTGTGAATTCAAATAGTATCATTCCATTCTCCTATAAATATGATGCTCAATTTAGAAATAAAAATCACACCAGAATCAGAGAATTCTTCTTCTATAATATTAAGTGTATTTCTTTAGAGTTTAAGGAAGCTTTGAGTGTAGAAAATAGTATAAGTTTTCTTCAAGAATATCTCTGCTATACCAGTCAGAATTGCTCTTTTTTTGAGGTAAGGGGTATTATTTATTTCATATTCGCTTACGATATTATTTTTCGTATTCGTAAGAAATTTTATTTTCGTTCAATATACATAAGGAATATTATTTTCGTTCAATATTTGTAAAGGAATATTATCTTCGTTCAATATTCGTAGGAATATTATTTTTCGTTCAACAGTTGTAAGGGATATTATTTTTGTTCAGTATTCGTAAGAACTAATATTTTCTTTCATACTCTGTAGTATGTGAGTAATATTATTTCGTTTCAGATTCCGAATTCTACACTCATTTTGCTAAGTATTGCTTCTATACTCCTTAAAATTAGTAGAATATCCTTGAAATTTACGCTTCATCTAATATCGTTTCACAAGGATATTTTTTTGAACATTCTTATTAAATTTTGATCTTTTCATGCTGGAGTATTATTCATGAGTACTATTCATATGTACGTCACTATTCATACGTACGACACTATTTATACATACGGTACTATTCATACGTACGACACTATTCACAAAGTACTATTCACGGGATACTATTCACGAAGCACTATTCACGGGATACTATTCACTCGGGTACTATTCACCCGAGGTACTATTCATGACAAAAATTGATTTCTTTTCTGTCCAACTTATTTTTGATACGTGAATATTATTCTTAAATTTTACTCCACAAAGCAGTATCATGTTGACAATTTGGACATTTTTAAACTCTGGATAAATTTAAAGTCTTTAATATTTATCATTGATCTCGTTTGATTGAATTCTTATATCATTGTCATCATCCTCATGCTTATATTGTGATGAAAGTCATCTTTGGCACGTAGTGCATAGATGGACTGTTGATTGATATGATTATGACCAGGGATTATTCGGTATAATCATGACCTGTGATGTTAAAAATGATGTGGTAAAAGTCCTCATTGACCCATATTGCATTGATGGACAGTTATTGGTATGATCATGACCATGGGTTCTCTTCGGCCAAGGGTGCAAAGATGAATTATTGATTGGCATGATCATAACCATTGGTGATAACACGAATATCCTTGGCCCGTAGTGCATTGATAATTCGTGGATGTGATATTAATGAATATCCTTGGCCCGTAGTGCATGGATAATTCAGTGATGTGGAATATTTATTGAGCTGAGTCTCAGCAATAAAATTGATGATAAACTTATAAATCATAGAAAATAGTAGACATTATACTCTACTTGACTCTTCTAATGGATTGTTATTCCGCTGCAGTTGATTTAAAACTTGTTGTCTATTGTATTCTATCAGTTGTTATACTGTTGAAGGCTAAGGATAATTTATTCTGCATTATCTTAGTCATAATAATCTTTACTGGGCTAGTTGAGCTCACCCTTTTCTTTCATTGTTCTCATCAGGAAGTGAAAATATAGCTGAGACTAGTCAGGGAATGGAGTGACGATCCGAGATGATTGCTATAGTATTCCTCACTATTCTATAAGAATAGTGTGATAATAATTGTAATGAAGACTTATTTTGAGTTTGGATATTTTCTAGGAAACAATATTTGCATTAAAACTCACAACTTATGTTTTATCGTATTCTACACGACACTTAACAGTTGAGTAAATTAAGTTTGTATTTGAATTTTGTACCATCTACTTGACTCTTCTAATGGATTGTTATTCCGCTGCAGTTGATTTAAAACTTGTTGTCTATTGTATTCTATCCGTTGTTATACTGTTGAAGGCTAAGGATAATTTATTCTGCATTATCTTAGTCATAATATTCTTTACTGGGCTAGTTGAGCTCACCCTTTTCTTTCATTGTTCTCATCAGGAAGTGAAAATATAGTTGGGACTAGTCAGGGAATGGAGTGACGGTCCGAGATGATTGTTATAGTATTCCTCACTATTCTATAAGAATAGTGTGATAATAATTGTAATGAAGACTTATTTTGAGTTTGGATATTTTCTAGGAGACAATATTTGTATTAAAACTCACAACTTATGTTTAACAGTTGAGTAAATTAAGTTTGTATTTGAATTCTGTACCATGTATTTGGCAACCCAAGATGGGTTGTGTATACCTATTTTGGGGGCGTCACATAGCTCATAAAATGAAATTAATGAAGGAACAATTAATTAACCAAGTGTTGGATAATTTAACTTAATTAAATCCCCCACCAACTAACTCAACCATGCTACCAAGGGCTATCCACCCAGGATCAACTAACTTAAGCTAGACAAAAATAATGGCCTAAGGCTTTGTTTGGTTGTAATAAAATGAAGGAAAGGAACCAATATTAAATGGTTTGCTTCTTTTAGACCTAAACTTACCAAAAATAGAAAGTTTTCATCCACCCTATCTCCTCTCATCTCTCCAGCCTCCCACTTCCTCTCTTCCTTGCCTTTTCCAAATTCAATTCACCACATGCTTGATTTTTATTTGCAAGACACATGGCCATCAAGTTATTTAGAAAGTGACACATGCCTCCCTTTTAGGTTATGACTCACCTCTCTAGCATTTTCATCCTTCCTTATCCCATGTGCTATTAATCTAGCAAATAACACATGCCCTCTTAAGTCTTTGGCTCCAAGCTTTACAAGAATTGGCTTCAGTCTTCAAGCCATGGCTTCAAGGCTTAAGCCTTCCTAACCTAGCCAAGCCATCTTAAACCTTAGCCAAGCTATTTTAATTCCAAGCCAAGCCATTTTAAATTCCTAGGCTTCACTTGGCTTGATTATTATTATTATTATTATTATTATTATTATTATTATTATTATTATTATTATTATTATTATTATTATTATTATTATTATTATTATTATTTATTATTAATTATTTTTATTATTATTATTATTTTCTAATTTCTTTCTAGTTAATTTTCATAATTCAATTAGTTATCAAAAAGTCCATTTTACCCCTTTTGTATAATTGATTAGGGTTTACTTCCCGAACTAAGTCGGTTACCCAATTTCTTTCTATTTAGATTTCCTAACTTTTTCGGTTACGTTTTCATAACACACTCAGTTAGCCGAAAAATCGATTTTCGATTTTCAAAAATCCGATTCCGCTACTGTTCCCCCTTTTTCGAATAAACGTTATGTCGCCATTCGAAAATTTGAAAAAACGAAGCTGCGTTTTTAGTGTGAATAGTGATTTTACGTCTTTTCTGATAAAAATATTTTTATTGAAAATTTTGTCTCCCTTTTCCAAATAAACGTTATGCTGTAATTCAAAAAATAAAAATAAACGAAAAATGCGTTTTTTGCGTTTTATGAATAGTGATTTTTGCGTTTTTCTCAAAAAAAATTATTTTTTCCCAAAAATTCTAAACACTCGTATTTAGTCACGTAACACATAAACTAGGTCATTAATCGACCTTAAAACTCATAATACATAATTTATTCCATCAAAATATTTATTTATTTAATAAATATTAAAAATCTTATTACAAATATATTCTACGATCTCGATCGTTACAGAGAGTATGAGTCCATGTGCAGTTCCGGTGATATTAGTGCCTAAGAAGGATGAAAAATGGCGGATGTGCATTGATTGTCGAGCGGTAAATAACATTACGGTAAAATATCGACATCGCATCCCTCGTTTAGATGATATATTAGATGAATTGCATGGATCTTGTATACTTTCAAAAATTGATTTAAAAAGTGGTTATCACCAAATTAGAATACAGGAAGGTGATGAAATGAAAATAGCTTTTAAAACTAAATATGGTTTGTATGAGTGGTTTGTATTACCTTTCGGTTTAACTAGTGCACCTTGCACTTTCATGCATTTAATGAATCATGTTTTACTTCCATTCATTGTTAATTCGTTGTTGTTTACTTTGATGATATTCTTATATATAGCAGAAACTTGGGTGAGCATGCATTGCATTTAAAATATGTTTTAGATGTACTTAGAAAGAAAAAGTTGTTTGCTAATAAGGAAAAGTGCACGTTTTGTTCGGATAGAATTGTTCACAGGGAGACCAAGTGGATGAGGAAAATATATGTGCAATCCGGGAATGGCTGAGTCCAACAAATGGTAGTCAAGTGCAAAGTTTTCATGGACTCACAAGTTTTTACCGACGCTTTGTAAGGAACTTCAGTGAAATTACAACACCATTAACTGAGGTTATAATAATCAAGAAAAGTATGGGTTTTAAGTGGGGTGATGAACAGGAAAAGGCATTTAAATTGATTAAAGATAAATTGACTAATACTCCTTTACTTATTTTGCCTAACTTTGGTAAAACTTTTGAAATTGAGTGTGATGCTTCAGGGTTAGGAATTGGAGCTATTTTGATGCAATAAGAAAAATTAGTGGCATATTTCAGTGCAAAATTGAGCGGGCAGCCTTGAACTATCCTACCAACGATAAGGAGATGTACGCATTGGTTAGAGCATTAGAGACGTGGCAACATTACCTGTGGCCCGAGGAGTTTATGATCCATACCGATCATAATCATTACAATATTTGAAGGGTCAACACAAGTTGAACAAGAGGCATGGGCGATGGATAGAATTTATCGAGACATTTCCATATGTCATTCAGTATAAGCAAGGTATAGAGAATGTCATTGCAGATGCTTTGTCTCGTATGTATGTGCTGTTAAATGCTCTTGATACAAAATTACTTGGTTTGAACAAATCAAATAATTGTATATTAATGACCTTGATTTTGGTGAAGAGTTTAAAACAAGTAAAAAGAATGTTGTAGGTAAATAATTTAAAATTGATGGATTTTTATTTCGTGAGAATAAAATGTGTATACCTGCATGTTCTTTACGTGAGTTATTGGTTAGAGAATCACATGGGGTGGTTTGATGGGACACTTTGGTATTAATAAAACTTTGGTTGTTTTGAAAGAACATTTTTATTGGGCTCATATGAAACGAGATGTGGCAAGAATATGTGATAAATGCATTATTTGCTGTCAGTCTAAATCTCGCATTCAACCCCATGGACTGTATACACCATTACCTATACCTAATGAACCTTGGATTGATTTGTCTATGGACTTTGTGTTGGGTTTACCTAGGTCTAAGCATGGTAATGATTCTATATTTGTGATTGTGGATAGATTTTCAAATATGGAACATTTTATTTCATGTCACAAAACTGATGGTGTATCCCATATAACTGATTTATTCTTTAAAGAAATTGTACGTTTACATGGTATGCCTAGAACGATTGTTTCTGATCGAGATGTTAAGTTCTTAAGCTATTTTTGGAAGACTTTGTGATGTAAATTGGGAACTAAACTGTTATTTTTTACTACTTGTCATCCACAAACTGATGGTCAAACTGAAGTAGTAAATAGAACTTTGTCTGCTTTGTTAAGGGTTATCATTAAAAAAATATCAGTCATTGGGAAGAATATTTACCGCATGTTGAGTTTGTTTATAATTGTTCAGTTCATTCTGGTACTAAATATTCACCATTTAAAATTGTTTGTGGTTTTAATCCTTTAACTCCATTTGTTTTTGTCACCATTACCTGTTTCTGAATTTACTAATATGAATGGAAAGAAAAAAGTCTGAATTTGTTAAGCAGATACATGAGAAGGCGAGACTCAACATTAAAAGAAGTACGAAACAATATGCTAAGCAGGCCAACAAGGGTCGACGTCAAGTTATATTTGAAGCGAGAGATTGGGTATGGTTACATATGCGGAAAGAGCGTTTTCCCGCTCAAAGATGATCGAAGTTGCTACCCTGAGTAGATGATCCATTTCAAGTTCTAGAGCTCATTAATGACAATGCCTACAAACTGGATCTATCGAGTGAGTATAATGTTAGTGTAACATTCAATGTTTCTGATCTGAGTCCGTTTGATGTAGGTGATTATTTGAGGGTAAATCCTTCCCAAGAGGAGAGGAATGATGAGGACATGCCTAGCTTGGTTTCAAATGAAGGTCATGGATCAGATCCGGTGCAAGTTCCAGTTGGACCAATGACGCTGGCTAGGGCTAAGCGATTCAAGGAGGGATTACTTGTTCTTATTCAAGTAACTTGGAATGAGAAAGGATCGAGTTCGAGAGGTCTAAGTTCGTGACTATGATAGGAGTGATTGACCAAAGAAATGATCTCAATGCAAGCGATGTTTCAAGCTAGGAAAAAAAATTCAGAAGTTCGAAAATTCGGTGAATTCACCTAACTTCAATTTGGCCCAGCCTAGATTTTTGTGTCAAACGAGGCCCCGGCCTCATTTTCAGGTACAAAACGAGGTCCCAACCTAGACTAACGAGGCCCCGACCTCATTTTCAGCTACAAAATGAGGCCCCAGCCTAGACTTCTCTGTCCAACCAGGCCCCGGCCTCATTTTCAGTTACAAACGAGGCCCCAGCCTCATAACACAGATTCAACATATTTATGTGGGATTTAAGGGATTTTAGCTATATTTTGTAAATTCTAATGTAACTAAGATATTTGTAAGATATTATTTGATTTCCTTATTGTTTAGTAGCTAGGATTTCTATTTCCATTCAAATTGCTTATTCCTTATAGGATTAAGGTTTCATGTTACTAGTATAAATATAATACATGGTTTATGTAATTAGGAGAACACTTTAGATTATTAATAAATTTCTTGTGAGATTATTATTCTCTACTTTTGATTTTTTGAAAAATTCCTAAGTTATTTTCTTAGTTTTCTTTAAAGATTCAATTTGACTTATCATACAACAATTTATAGTTGTGTGTGGCGTTCTCTACCACGTCAATCGTCGATTGTAACGAAGTTCATAATTCGTTATAAACACAGGGTTAAGGTGTCTTTGGTGTTCCATTCAACGCAAAATTCATTACTTGATCGATTGTACCAAAGTTCTCGTCTCTTTATAGGAGTTGGGTTGAGGTGTCGAGAAAGTTCCATTGTTACAACTTTGCTAGAAACGATCCGAGTGACGACCACCTCACGCAAGCATGTCGTGGAGTCTTTCATTAAGTTTGGTTTTTTTATGGTCCTTTTTTATCAACTCTATTCTCATAACAGGCAATATAAGAGATTTCTTTAACTATAACAACTTTCAAATAGATGGACACACAGTGTATGATTTAGATGGATTAACCATAGATAAGGTATATATAAAAAAGCTCCCACAAACACATTTTTTGTGAAAAAATTGTCAATTCATCTTATAAGATTAAATCATATGAAAAATATCAATTCACAGTTAATATTTGAACACTAAGTGCAAAGTAGATTATTTTTTTATAACAGGCAATACAGACCAACATGATGTATATATTAGACTACCATGATGCACTGGTGCCATACCTGAGGAGTGTAAACACAATGGCAACAAAGACATACGCCACAAGGACACTCCTCTTCTTGAAAAATAACGGAACATTAAAGCCCGTTGCAATTGAATTAAGTTTGCCACATTCAGAAGGTGATGAATATGAAGCTATTAGTACAGTGTACACACCAGCAGAGCGCGGTGCTGAAGGTACCAGTTGGATAAAGCTTATGTTTTAGTAAATGACTCTGGCTATCATCAACTAATTTGTCACTAGTATAAATCTGTCAAAAAAAGCTTCATTTATATTAATTTGTTAAGGGTAACTTAATGAGTTTGATTTTTTTGGTTATAGGTTGCATACTCATGCAGCAATTGAGCCATTTATAATTGCGATAAATAGGCAACTAAGCATCCTTCATCCAATTTATAAGCTTTTGCATCCTCATTTCCGCGATACAATGAATATAAATGCGCTTGCTAGGCAGACCCTTATAAACGCTGGTGGACTGCTTGAGAAAATACTTTTTCCAGAAAAGTATGCCTTGGAAATGTCGGCTAACATATATAAGGAATGAGTTTTTACTAAGCAAGCACTCCCAGCTAATCTCATCAAGAGGTAAATTTATTACAGTACAGTTCATAAAAGTTCCTGATAATATTATTAAGGCCTTTTTGGTGCCACTTTACTCTAATTTGTGAACAAAAAGCTCTTTGTGTGGAACAGCTGCTGTTTTGGAATATGGAGTTGTGGTTCATGACCAAACTTACACACCTTTACTAGATCGGAGTTTGAGTATGCAAAATGATCATATATGTTGTCTTTGATGCTCAACATCCGTGTAGGTATATGTAAATAGTTAATTTTTTTCCCCAACATATGAATGCTTCATCTCTTGATGTCTTAAGATGTGTTATGTTTTCTGATTGAAGATCTAATGTGGCTGTAAAAAGAGAGCTTCATACCCCTGCATCTGATCGTTCCTGCATTAATTCATCTGGAGTTTGACATTACCCAAACTGAACTTGCGTACATAGCTTTTCAAAAGTACTTAGTATGATATGTTAGTTGCTCAGTTCTTACTATATTCTTTGGTAATTGGCTTTTGGCTGAATAGTAAAGACAAATGAAGGAGTTTCTCACGAGTTGATGTAATTATTGATCATTGTGTTTATTGATTTCCCCTCAAATATGAAATTGGTGACCATGTTGGAGTGTATTGTGAAAATCTGATTGAAACTGTTGAGGAGGCTGAAAAGCTATTGGGTATATCTCCAGCTACTTATTCTTCCATTCATACTGATAAAGAGGATGGAACACCACTTAGTGGAGGCTCCCTGCCACCTCCCTTTCCACCATGCACTTTAAGAACGACACTGACGAGATATATGCAGACCCAAGAAGGTAGTCTTACTTTTTTTCTTTCATTAATTCATTGAATGTCTTTTAGCTTTTATTTATGTAGGATTTTTGAGATTTTATGTATTCATACGAAAATTTAGGATGCAATTTATTTTTAATTAACAATCTGAATCTAAATCAAATTAAGGATCAAATCAAAGGACATCTGTGTTTAAAAAATTTGACAAACATTCTCATCGCATATTGAATAAATTAGTCAATCTATTATTTAAAGTACTAGTCCGTGCATTGCACGGTTTATTAACTAGTAATATCTAATGTGAGTGCGACCCATTTATAATTCATGTGAGGGAAACTTGTGGAACTATCAATTTTATTTGTGGAAATATTAATTTTTTAATTTATTAAAGAATGAGCCTAATAATAGATAATATGCTTCCAAATGGAATATAATGTAATTGCCTTGATGAAGCAGATAAATAATCCAAAAAGTCTACAAGTGCCTGCATCTTATTGTTGTTGATGTCACTATCTACCTTAAGGCATTAGTTCAGTATTTGCCAGAAATGTGATTTTGATTTTGTTGAGTCTAACAACCACCTCTTCCATATAGTTGACTCTCCTTGTAGGTGATTTTCTTGTACAATCCATGGCCAAATCAAAGAGGGATGAAACACGTTGCTCCTTTGCAGATATATGTACTAATCAAATTGATGTCAAAACTTGACTTACCTACAGAACCATGTCCGGCTGCTTTCATCCTTAATTAGCTCATTTTGCCAGAAAATATTTCCGGCTGGCCTCTTCCTTGCGAATGTTTCCATCAACATAATACCATAACTGTAAACGTCGCCTCTTATAGAGACAATTCCTTGTGTTTCATACTCTATGCATGAGTTGAAGATACACGTTTAATTTTTTATTTAAAAAAAAATAAAAATAAAAATGGAGTCTGGTAAAAGAAGACTAAATCCCCAAACTGTACCATAGAGTTCAGGTCTAAATTTCATTTTCACCCCAAACTTTATTTTTTATTAAAAGCACCCTAAACTTAAAAATTGTGTTTAAATATATTCTATACGAATCTAGGCACCTATCAAGTCTTAAAAAATAAAATTTATTTTTAGGTTAAATATATTATTTGTATAACTTTCTACATCTGTGTTTTGTGTAAGGGTGTAAACGAACCGAGTCGATCCGAGTATTGAGTTGCTCAGATTTGATTCAGAAAATTTATCGAGTATAAACTAAGGTTTGATTGAGGCTCATTTAGTTACCGAGTCGAACACGATTCCGAATCGAGCCCGAGCAGTTTGAACTTTTCGAACGAATATGATTAGAGTATTAATAGAAAATTATAATTTGAAAAGGTTCGAGTAATTTATCGAACTTTAAAATTTGCTCATATTTGATTCATTTATATTTCAAGTCGAGTTCGAATCGAACTTTTAGTCGAGCGAATATAAATCGAGCCCGAACTATTTGCTCATTTTCTTATTTGTGTGCCATAGTTTTAGCTATTGAATTTTCGAGAAATTTGAAAGCAATAAATGGCTTGTCGACTAGACTCTATCAATTGTAAATAAATACAAACTTGAGGACTGTTCACCCATGTGCCTACTCGTCATATCATTTCCTTCTTTTCTTTTCTTTTTTACTTAGCAAACCAAGTTGGCTTAGAAAGCGATTCAAGAAAGAAATAGGCCATAAAATTATAACTATAGAGAAGCCATGTTTCCGAGTTTATAGGTTTGACTTGGGTATAATCGGTCAAAAAATTATTTTAAACCATTCCGTTAGAAATTCTAGCGGACGTCGTATGGTCAGTTTTAAATCACAGCCATGCTTTTTGTAATGGAAAGTAGAGATGTTATATAAACCCGGGTTGTGGGTTAAATTGAGAGAATTGAATTTTGATAAACATATTATACACATTAGAGAGATTTCTCTGTGATTTTTGGTAAATCTCTTATTCCTTTATTTGTGAATACATTTGTTTACCAGTCCGCAAGATAATCGCTATCTCGCCCGGCGTCAATTGGTATCAAAGCTCAAAGCATCGTTCTGGGAATACACTCATCAGTTTTAATTGCTGGTGGTCGTGATCGTGATCGTGGTCGTAGAGGGCAAATTCCGGCTGAGGAAGTCCCACACCAGGATCGTAACATTCAAGACGTGATGATTGAGGATTTACAGAGATAGATTGCAGAGTTAACCAGGCGTCTTAAGGCACTGAATCGAGGTCGACATGGACAGGTTCTGATGGAAGAAGTCCCGCACCTTGATCATTATCATGGACAGTTTCCGGCTGAGGAAGTCCCACACCTTCAACACGATGAAGAATCCTATGATTCTGAATCGAGTTATGACGAAGAAGGGTATTATTCTCGTGGACAGTATCCGACCGAGGAAGTCCCGGAGTATTTCCCACACCTTGATCATGACGAGGAAGGGTATTATTCTCATGAACAGTATCCGACCGAGGAAGTCCCGGAATATTTCTCGCACCTTGATCGTGATGAGGAATTTTATAATTTTAATTCCGGTTTTGATGAATAACAATTGGTTGAGGAAGAAGTAGATGAGTATGAAGAACAGTTGGTTGAGGAAAAAGTAGCCGAATAAGTAGATGAGTATGGAGAACCTATATATGACGAATATGCAGATGAAGAAGAAATTTATAATAAATATGAAGATGAAGGAGAACCTGAGTATGACGATTATGATGATGGCAAGGAAGAGGAGAATAGATAGTATGAAGATAGCCAGAAGACCCTGATCGTTCGCAAAAGTCTACTAAATCATAAAGGTGATTCCGAAGAGGATTGGTTGAGAACCAATATCTTTCAAACAACTTGCACCATAGCAACTAAAGTCTGCAAGATAATTATTGACAGCGGCAGTTATGAGAACATAGTGTCCGAAGAGGCTGTCAAGAAATTGCAGTTGAAAACGGATCGGCATCCTAAACCATATAAGTTGTCGTGGTTAAAAAAAGGCAATGAAGTAAGAGTGGATAAAAAGTGTTTAGTGTCTTTTTCCATCGGCAATAAATATTTTGATAAAGCTTTGTGTGATGTGGTGGCAATGGACGCATGTCATCTGTTGTTGGGCTAACCTTGGCAATATGACCGAAGAGTCATTCATGATGGTCGGAAGAATACGTATTCCTTTCGTTTTAAAAGAAATAAGGTTGTACTAGCGCCTCGGCGAGAAGAGGCCAGTTTGGCTCGAGCAGTTGGGAGTCCGAACCTGTTATCCATGACTAGATTCCTAACGGAGGCCGACTATCGTGAAGGTGTGGTGTATGTCCTACTTCCTTGTGGGATCGGTTCGACAGCTGAAAGCACTAAAGTATCAGCTGATGTACAGGAATTGTCCGAAGAGCTTCCATAAGGACTATCGACGATGACAGACATTCAACAGTAGATATATCTTGTCCTAGGATCGAATCAAAAAGAAAATATTTTAGTTGCCGAAGCATATTCTCGTACAGTTTCCATTCTATTTGTGTCCAACTCGAGGACGAGTTCTTTCCAACACGGAGAGCTTGATGCAGGAGGGTTTTTGTTCGAAAATCCTGGAAGGTCGAGTAGTATGATAACGATGCTAAAGGACCAAAAGTTAAGAGATCGGTGCCAAGGTATCGTTTGACTTCAGGGTCATGCGTTCGGTTCGTGACTTCGGGGTCAGGCGTTCGGTTTGTGACTTCGAGGTCAAGCGTTTGATCTATGTCTACGGGGTCGGGGTTCGGCTTCGGATGGTATCATGACTTCGGCTTCGGATGACGTCATGACTTCGGATGAGGAGAACTTCTTCCGAAGAGACATCATAACTTCAGAAGTCGATAGACTTTATTATTATTATTATTATTATTATTTAGTTCTTTATATTTTATTAGGTAGTTTGTTAGAATCTTTTTCACATCCCTAGGAGGATTTTATTTCTATTTTTTATTTCCATATTTCTAGGAAGATTTTAGACTGACTTGGGGATAAAAGTTTACTAAGTTATATAAACCCGGCTTGTGGGTTGAATTGAGAGAATTGAATTTTGATAAACATATTATACACGTTAGAGAGATTTCTCTATGTTTTTTGGTAAATCTATTATTTTTTTGTTTGTGAATTCATTTGTTTATCAATCCGCAAGATTATCGCTATCTTGTCTGGCTTCAATTTGAAACATTGATTGATTTCTTTTTTCTAGGTTATGTGATGCATTTCTGTTTGACTTTGCTATACCTAAATATGTATTAAATGCATTGAACAACAGGCATGGATAATATATGCACCCAACAGCCTCCATAACTCTTTATTTTCTGTGTCCGTGACAATAATATATGAACAAGGCGTGTTTGTCCTCAATCCACGTTGTTGGGTCCCAAGACCCAATAAGCACAATTAACTTAGTTAAAACTTTATTTAGTGATAGATAGTGAAAGCTGAAAAAAATATATGGAAATTTTTTTTTTTAAGTATATTGAAAAAGGAAAATCAATTTTGTCACAAACTTGGTTTGGTTTCACCAATTTTTGGTTTAAAACATAATAACTGTAAAATTAGTTAAAAAATTATAGTGAATTCATTACTAACTAATTATCGCAACTAAATTAAAACTTATTAGAGCTTGAGTTTCATATTTCTATTCGGATTAGAATTTCAAGTAAATTTTGTCAATATAGACATTAATAATATAGAATTCTATTAAACTTCAATAAAATTAAAATAATTATTTTTCACAAAAATATAACTAAATAAAAATGCACTCTATTCGAATGCTTAGCTTAACAATTGATCGAAGTAATCTATAACATTATAATTCAGTATTTATTATTTAAAGAAGGATAATTGACAAAGCTGGCCTGACGAGATGTGTTGATTAATATGGGTCGAAACTAGTTAAACTAGTTTCAACCCATATTTTTAATTCATAATACGAGTCCAAAACCAAACCAATCCATAACATAAAAACTAATTAACCACTCAATAAGACCCAAGTAGTTTTGGTTAACTAAATGATTCTCTATCTAAATCGCCTCTAATAAGAGCTTATTACATCTTATTGTTGTTGATGTCACTGCCTACCTTGAGGCGTTGGTTCAATATTTGCCAGAAATGTGATTTTGATTTTGTTGAGTCTAACAACCACCTCTTCCATATTGACTCTCCTTGTAGGTGATTTTCTTGTACAATCCATGGCCAAATCAAAGAGGGATGAAACACATTGCTTCTTTGCAGATATATGTTCATCCTCTAAATTTATCAAATTGGTGTCCAAAACTAGATTTACTGAACTATGTGTGGCTGCTTTCACCCAATCCCTTAAGCTCCTTTCGCCCGAAAATAATTCATCAGTTGGCCTCTTCCTTATGAATGTTTCGATCAACATAATACCATAACTATAAACATCGCCTTTTATAGAGACAATTCCTTGTGTTCCATACTCTGTGCATAAGATGAAGATTCATATGAGTTTAGTTAGTAAAATAAAGACTTAACTAGCAAATAGAGCATTGAATTCTTGTTAAGCTATTAAAAATACAAATTGCTTTTTTGCACCATAACCATTGAACTTTCAAATAGTTATCAAAAATGCTCAAAATTTGACCAATTCATACCTACGGGTCAGCAGACATGTCATCTCATATGATTAAACTAGTTGTATCCCGTGCCTCCGGCAGTACATGGACGGTGGGATTTATCCCAAACTTTGGACGGCCCAGATGATTTATTAAAGTGAGCGGGAAATTCAAAATCAGTTGTATTTTGTTAGATAGATTTTGAGCATTTACCAGTATTTGAAAGTAGAATGGAATTGGTAAAAATAATATAATTTGTATGTTTTTTTTTGATAGCTTGACAAGAGTTCAATCAGTCATTAATTCTTAAAAGAAAAGGAGTACTCAAAAGAAAATGAAATCTGTAAAACAAAATGCAAAGGGAATAAGAAACTTTAACTCAAATAAAAATTGTGAATGACATGGAATATCACCTGGGGCCATATATCCAATTGTTGCTAAGGTCTTAGTTTGCGCCATGAACTCTTCTTCACCTAAGAGTTTCCCAATACCAAAATCACAAACATATGCAATCATATCTTCATCAAGCAGAACATTGCTAGGCTTCAAATCACAGTGAAGAATAGGTCTTGTATGACCATGATGCAGATATTCCAAGGCCGATGCCACATCTATCATTATGTTTATCCGCTGCAGGACATCCAAACAATAGTTATGAGAGTACAACCACTTCTCCAGGCTCCCATTAGGCATGTATTCGAACACCAAAGCTTTGATATCCAAGTTTGTGCAACTGCTGATGATCTTAGTAAGATTTCGATGACGAATATTACGCATTACTTCACATTCAATATCAAAACTCTTGAATGCTCCTTCAGACTGTAAATTGAAAACCTTTACTGCAACTGTCATCCCATTTTGAAGTGTTCCTTTATAAACTGAACCGAAACTGCCTAAACCAATTAGGTTGCTTTCATTAAACCCTTCTGTCGCTTGTAAAAGCTCATGGTATGGAATCCTTTTCCAAGAATGAGGTAATGAATCTATTCGAATCAATAATTTCTTGTTTTTCCTGCGCGATCTTGTCAACACAAATATTACTGCCAACGCAAGGATTGCAACTGCTATTGTGGGAACAATATATTTCAACAAACTTAACCATGATTGTTTGTGGGTTTTTGTTTTGCAAGGGGGGAGCTCTAGTCGAGGGGAACCACAAAGAGCATCATTTTTCATAAATGACTGAGCCGTGAAGTTTGCAAAACATCCTCCGGTGGGAATTTCTCCTCGAAGTCGATTGAAAGAAACATTAAATGATTTGAGATATCTGAGTACCTCCAAGGACTTGGGAATCACTCCCCACAAATTGTTATTTGATAGATCCAAAAACCCCAAATTTATCAAGTTGCCTAATGTTTGAGGAATTATTCCTTGCAGCTTATTATGTGCCAAAGTAAAAAAACTTAGCTCTTGTAATTCTCCAATGATGCTTGGAATTTTACCTGAAAACTGATTCCATGATAAGTCGAGTTCTATCAGGACCTTCAAATTTCCAATATCTGAGGGTACAGAACCACTTAGCAAATTCGACGACAGGTTTAGACCCCATACATCTTCAAGCCTCCACAACGTCGATGGTATGGTGGAATTCAATTTGTTTGAATCCAAATACAGCCTTCGCAAAGATTTAAGGTCTCCCAAGCAAGCTGGTATGGGTCCATAGAGCTTGTTATCACTTAAATATATATCTCCAATTCTTTTTATTACACAAAGCTCATTTGGGATGGATCCTTCCAGCTTATTGTGTTCAAGATACAAAACCTCTAGGTATCTCAATCTTCCAAGTGTTGATGGAATAAATCCTGTCAACTCATTGCTATCTAAACTTATAGCTGCCAGGCTGCTCAAATTCCCAATTTCAATAGGGATTTCGCCCTTCAATTTGCAGTCAAATGCTTGAAACAATCTAAGGGAAGTAGAGAGGTTTCCAATTGAAGCTGGAAGGACGCCATTCAGATGATTATACGACACACTTAACATCTCCAAATATCTGCAATTTGCCAAAGAAGTGAAAATTTTCAGCTCTGGCGTAGAAGAGTCCCCTGTCAAGTTATTTTCTGCCAGCACGAGGCGGCGCAGGAGTCTTAAATCACCGATAGTATATGGTATTGAGCCAGTGAATTTGTTTGTGGTTAAATCGAGGACTTCGAGTTGAGAAGCATTGGAGATAGAGCTTGGGATTGATCCAGTGAGCTTATTAGTGCCTAGCAAAAGCTGTTTAAGATTTGGAAGCCAAAGGCCAGTGCTTGAAGGTAGATTGCCTGATAAGTGATTCTGGCCCAAGTCAATCATCTTAGCTTTTGACATATTGAAGATGTGTGATGGAATAAGGCCAGTGAGGTTGTTGCCGTGGAGATTCAGTATCTCAAGATTAAGGTTGCTAATCTCTTCAGGGATTGTACCTGCCACAATGTCAACACTAATGCTTAATGTATTGATATTTAAGATACGGCATTTTCTTTTTCTTTTTCTTTTCTTTTCTTTTTTTCTTTTTTTTGAAGTCTCACATTTTGGGAAGTATTAGTATTAGAATACCAAAGAACCAACCAAACCTCACAGCTCACTATAAGGAGGAACAAACAAACTCACAAACAAGCCTCATATAAAAGAGAAAACACACTTCTCATAAATGAAGAAATAAACTAACAATTAATCATAGATATTCTTGTTAACCTATCGAATCGCGTATTGGTATTTGCATAACAAAACATAATATGGTTTTTTTACATACCAATATTTTGGAATTAGTGTGATGCAAATTTTCTTTATTATTTTACATATAATTCACAATTTAATATCAATATTTTAACTTAATATTGGATGCTAAAACATTATATTTGTATTAAATTAATTATAAAACAATCATTCAACTAAAAATCTTGTTTTAAACTGAAGTTATTACGTTTAAATTCTAAAATAATTTCTGTGTAGCAGAACTTTGACTTCATTTATCAGCATTTTCGGAATCTGAACTTTGACTCCATTTATCGCCACTTTTATTATACTGAACATCTCATAAATGCCTATTATTTGAAGATCCTTTCCAGATATATTATCTTTAACGTTTTTATTCGTGAAATAGGATTATGAAATTCTGAAATCTGAAATAAGAGAGAAAGAATAGGAACATGAGAGAGAAAAAGTTGTGCAGGGAAAAAAATTAAGGAAGAATCCTTCACTAGACAGTCTAGCGAAGGGTTCTTTATTTTTTATAATCCCATCAGTTTGCGATTTAAATAAATGGTGTGGTGAGTTCGGGGCTTAAAAACTGTGTTTGTGGACTCCAAAATCTCCAAAAGTCTCAAACCAAACATGCACTAAGAATGTTCAAATACATAAGATTTCAGAACTTAAAAACCACAAAGATGGCGACAATAAATGAGAAAAATGTGTTGGTCTACAAACTCAACCAAAAATCTATCAAATACATGGCAAACATATTTATAAGGACAATGATTTATATGTATGATGACTGTAGATTATATATAGCAGCAGTACTCTATTTATAACGAGTAGCAAAGGTGAGTTACCTGCTGTGAAATGGTTACCATCAAGGTAAAGATGTGTGAGCATTGTGAGGTTCCCAATCTCCTTAGGAATGCTTCCTGTGAGGTTATTTTCTGCTAATAGCAGAATTTGGAGACCTCCAAGTTTACCCAAACTGGAAGGAATTCGCCCGCTGAGACGATTATAATCGAGATACAGCCCATTAAGAAATGGGAGATTATAATGAATATCGCCAACGGGAAGACTTCCAGACAGACTATTGTTTTTGAAATCGATCATTCTCAAAGACGAAATGTTAAAGATGGCAGATGGAATAGGCCCTGTTAGATGGAAACCATTCTGAAAGCTCAACATCTCCAAATTTATAAGGTTTCCTATTTCCAAAGGAATTGAACCTGGAAAATCATAAACAACATTAAGAGCCGAGTAATTACCAATTTTAAACTGAAATGTCTACAGTCACGACGTTTCCTAATTCAGAATTTATATACTCCATCCGAGAGTTTAAGATGAGGGATAGATAAAAGTTTCTTCTAAAGTTTAAGAAAAATAGAAAGAGAGAAAGATAGTTCAAATAAAAATGTGTTTTTATTTGAGTTTCATCACATAGTTATTGTGGTGAAGTAATATGAGTTTGTACTCAAATTAAAATATCTTTCTATTCTCTCAGATTATTATAGTGGATTTTTCGGAGATTATCCCGTGGTTTTTACCTCTTAGTTTTAGAGGGTTTTCCACGTAAAAATATTGGTGTCTCGTGGTTGGATATTTTCTACTCATTATTTTGTGCAGTGGTTATTATTTTGGTAGAACTGCGAATTTAATTTGTTTGGCATATACTGATATTTAATATCCATTTAATTTATCAAAGACAACAGTATTTGTGAGGTGACTTTTCCCAACAAGTGGTATCTGAGCTAAAGTTATTTGTTCAGTTATTTTTGATAAATTTTATAGAGGAATCAGTCAGAGCTCCAGAAGGAAAAATGACCATGCAGATGGTCAAGGAAAGTCTTCATAATGAGGAGACAAAGAGAAAGGAGCAAGGTGTGAATTTTGAGACTCATGTTCTTGTTGCACAGAACATGGGTAGAAGCAATTTTAAGGGATCTCACAAAGGAGATAAAAGTCGCAGTAAAAGCAAAAATAACATAAGCAAGTCAAAAATCAGACAAGGTGAAACATATATATGCTTCCATTGTAATAAGGAATGTCATTACAAAAGAAATTGCAGAATCTGGTTAGACAAGCAGAAAAATGGTGAGTAGGGGAAGGTTGAGGAAAAGAACAGTGCAGGCACAATCACCGAAGATGTTGTGACTCTTTCATTTGGGGAAGAAGAATGCTTACGTGTTGAGGATCAGAAAGTTTATTGGGTGGTTGATACTGGTGCCTCGTATCATGCTCACCCAAGAGAGAATTTTTCACAACTTACAAAGTTGGAGACTTTGGGTACGTGAGAATGAGAAATATTAATCAGTCCAAGATTACTGGAATTGGTGATGTTTGCATTCAGGCAGGTGTTGATTGCACTGTTACCTTGAGGGATGTTAGACACATTCCTAATTTACGTCTCAACTTAATTTCTGGCATGTTCTTGGACAGAGAAGGCTATGAAAATCACTTTGGCAGTGGAAAGTGGAAGCTTACCAATGGCTCTATGGTGATTACAAGAGGTGTTGCATGTTGTTCATTGTACAATATTCATGTGAAGGTGTGTTTTAGTGAGTTGAATGCAGTTGAGGATGACTATTTGGCAAATTTATAGCATAAGAGGCTTAGTCACATGAGTGAGAAAGGGTTGCAGTTATTAGCAAAAAAGTCACTCATTCCTTTTGCTAAAGGTAATGTTTTAAGACCTTGTGATTATTGCTTGTTTGGGAAACAACATAGAGTTTCGTTTAGTAGTTCTGCTAAAAAAAATCAGAGTTACTAGAGAGAGTATATTCTGATGTATGTGGACCCATTGAGGTTGAGTCTTTGGGTGGAAATAGGTATTTTTGTTACCTTTATTGATGATGTTTTGCGGAAGGTGTGGGTATTTTTGTTGAAAATAAAAGATCAGGTATTCCAGCATTTTCAGAGCTTTTATGCTATGGTTGAAAGGAAGACTAGTAAATAATTGAAGTGTCTTCATAGCGACAACGGAGGGGAATACACTTCAAGGGAGTTTAATGAATATTGTACTAAACATGACATTCGACATGAGCAGATTGTTCCTGGTACCCAACAACATAATGGTGTGGGTGAGAGAATAAACCGCACTATTATTGAGAGAGTGTGATGCATGTTGAGAATGGCTAAACTGCCCAAGTCATTATGGAGTGAAGTTGTTCGTACTACTTCTTACCTGATTAATAGATCTATAACAGCACCGTTGGAGATTGTTAGTCCAATGTCCTCACCAATATAGCCTTCCATTTTTTTCTTTCGTCCGACCCTTTGATTTTGGCTTTCACTTTTTCCTTCTCTCTCCTCTTGATTTTTCTGCCTTCCTCATTTACTTCCCCTCATCTCTGTTTTTGGCTATAAAAGGCCAACAAATGAAAGGGAAAGACACACCAAAATTCATATACTCCATCCGAGAGTTTAAGAGGAGGGAGAGAGAAAAGTTTCTTCTAAAGCTTAAGAAAAATGGAGAGAGATAAAGATATTTCAAACAAAAAGGGATTTTTATTTTGGTTCCATCACATAGTTATTATGATGAAGTAATAGAAGTTTGTACTCAAATTAAAATATCTTTGTATTCTCTCAGATTATTATAGTAGATTTTTCGGAGATTGTCACGTAGTTTTTACCTCTTAGTTTTAAAGGGTTTTCTACGTAAAAATCTTGGTGTCTCGTGGTTAGATATTTTCTACTCATTATTTCTTGCAGTAGTTATTATTTTGGTGAAACTGTGAATTTAATATGTTTTACATATACTGATATTTATTATCCATTTAATTTATCAAAGACAACAATATTTGGGAAATAACTTTTCGGAACACAAAATTCTCTAAAAGTATCGAAAACAAACTCTTCATCTAAATGCAAAAAGTAGACATACCTTCAAATTTGTTGCCACCAAGAAATAGCTTTCTGAGCATAGTCAAGTTACCAATTTCTCTAGCTATACTCCCATTGAATTCGTTATAAGAAGCTGACAATAGCCGTAGCTGTTGACACTTGTATAATGAAGACGGAATTTCTCCGTGAAAATAATTGAAAGCAATATTAATTACTTCCAATTTAGAATGATGATCACACATATCTACAGGAAGACTATCAAAAAGGCCATTAAATTTTACATCAATTGTTCTCAATGAAGACATGTTGAAAATAACCCAAGGAATGGAACCTATAAGCTGATTAGAATTCATATCTAAGATTTGGAGTTTAGAAAGATTCCCAATCTCTTTAGGAATATTCCCAGTTAAGAGATTACCGCCTAAAATGATTGTTTCGGCCTTTGAAATGTTGCAGATTGAAGCTGGAATTATACCATAGAAGCTATTATTATTCAAGATTATGTGTTGAAGCTTGGGTAAGCTCTCGAACCATGATGGTATTTGTCTGCTGAAGTTGTTATAGCCTAGATTGATTTCTTGTAGACGACGCAAATGAGCTAAATCTGTTGGGAGAAAACCATGGAGATCATTGTAACTTAGGTCAAGTGAAGCGAGGAAAGTGAGGTTCCCAAGGTGAGGAGAAATGGTGCCAGTTAGGCCGGTGTTAGAGAGATTCAAGGCGGTGACTCTTTGGTGGTCAGCGCCGCAGGTGACGCCAATCCAGCTGCAAATGCTGGTGGTGGACCAATTTGCTAAGACGTTAAAAGGGTCATTAGTGATATGGGATTTGAAGGAAAGAAGAGCAGAGTAATCGGTAGTTAAGTTAGTTGCAATCTGAGCTGAGCATGTCACGAAAGGAAATGCCAGAAAAAGTAACATAGCAAATGGAAGCATATCCGAAAGTGGGGACTTGGAATTCATTGACTTACTGATGAATGAAATTTTGAAGTCTGATAGCTTAGGACAGGCATATACTGTAAGTAGAAAAAGATTTGTGTTGGGATTAAAAATGTCGGCTTTTAATTTGTTGCGAATAGACACATAAATTAATTGCCGGCAATAATGCAATCCAATATCAATAATAGGAAGCATTTAAACTATTGGGACATTCAAATACACTTGCTAGTCTAACTAACCAACTACTTTTGAGTAATGAGCAATCAAATTCAAATACACTTGCTAGTCTAACTAAATACTACTTTAATTTGGCTAAGACCATATATGATGGCATTGGTTACTAATTAATAACAAGGGGAGGACACAACTCACGGCAATGGCCCATGGGGAGCAAATGGCCACCCTTGATTTTTAATTGTTTTTTATAGGGTTAATATTGTAAATGAGTGTCCACCCTAAAAAAAATTGTCTTGGGTCAAGGTACAGCCTGATAATTAGAATTTTTAATATCTTCTTTTTACTTCAAATTTCAATTTTTATTTGCAGAATCTGTTTGATTTCTCCCATATTTTAGAGTTAACAATTAAATAGCATTAAATTTTTCTCTAATTTTTTTATTACTGATCCATGAATGGTTAATTACTTAGTTTTGATTCTTATTTATTTTTATGCATTCATGCTAATTATATATATATATATATATATATATATATATATATATATATATATATATAGTGAAATTTTTGGCATATGTATTATTAGATGTTGAATTTAAATCAATAAAGGCATAAATTGAGAATATATAATTTTGATTAAAAATTATAGGATGTTTCAGAAATGCTATCTATCGTAAAAAATAATATTATTATCACATAAAAAAATTTATATATACACACATACATACTGTGGACCCCATATATCAGGCGGAGACTTACAATATGTATATGTGTGTATATGAGCATTGTATGACTTTTTTTATGTGATAGTTGCATTGTTGATGATAAAATACACTACGTATTTAATTATCGTACCAGTATAGAATTTATTGTGAGGAACACAAGGCATTAATAATTATCTGACAAACTATTATGAAAGTAAATCAGAAAGACAACATTATACTACCTCCGTTCCTAAAAAATTATCGTTTAAGGTTTTGGCACATGGATTAAGAAAGTATCATTTAGCAAGTAAAATTTGTTTGAAATTTCATCACTACCCATTTATGAAAAGTTGAAAACTATTAATACAAGGGAGAGAATTTTTTTGGACAATAAGAGAAGGTAGGGGTAATATAGGAAAGTAAATAATTTATTCTCCTCGAAAGTTATAAACTACAAACTTTTTAAAATAAATTTTTTTTTCTAAAACGACAATATTTTAGGAACGTGGGAGTAACTTCTAAGGGAGAGAGAGTTGTACAAATTACATCTGTTTATGCAAGCAAAGAGAGAAATTCTATTCATAATAAGATCATTACAGAGGTCATCAACATTTATTACACTAGTCAAAACAAAAAAGGCATTAAAATCATCTAATACTCCCTCTATTCAATATTATAATATTATTATTAATTTTAAAAATTAATATAAAATATTTTCAAATTCAAAATTAATATTATTGATTAAATATTATAAAACAAATACTTTTATATTTCAAATTTTGAACTCTTTGACTGAGTGCATATTAATTGCTACCCAATCCCCAGCAACTACCCTATTTATTACGTAATAATTTCATTAGGCAGTACATACAAATAAAATAATCCATGTGAAAATGAACAAGTTCAAATCGGCTTATTTTCGAAGCTGCAACTAGTGGACCGTCAAAGTCCTTTTCTTATGCACTTATTAAATATGTCGAGGATTTCATTTTTCAAACTATGAAAAAGTGTCAAAATGATGCAATGGAAAATAACAATGTAAAAAATAGAATTTTTATAAATTTTATTATTTATGAAGTTTAAGTTTATTTGATATATTTTTATTTTTTATTTAAGAAATTCAGTAGATTTAAATTTAGTATTATTTTAATAGCTTCCAACTAGTCATTAATTAAGTTTTATTATCTTTTTCAAAGTAGATTAGGAGAGTTATTTATTATCCTTTCAGAGTAGATGTTAGGTTTATTCAACCACGAAACCAATAGTAGAAGATAAAATGAAGAGCATGAAAATGAAGGAAAAAATAACTTCTGTATTTTTAGTTCTGTAATTTCAGTGTTTATTACATTATTGCCTATCATGTATTTGCATCAAGCTTTTCAAACCCGGACCGGACCGCCGGTCGAACCGGAAAAAACTGGACCCGGTTCACTCAACGGTCCGGTTTGGACCAATAAACCATTTCTGCTCAACGGTACATTAGTTACACTAACATACACCAAGGCAATATAGTCAAGTGCATACATCCTTGTTAGCTGTCATTGTCAATGCACCAAGTACTTTGCTTCTCATCACCAGTGCAGCTGCACTGCGTGCAACTGTAAATGCTTGTTGTAGTGTAGCTGCGTTTGCATCTGTGTTTGATTTAATATGCGTATTTCTCCCCCCCCCCCCCCCCACCCCACCCCACCCCACCCAAGTTGAAGGCATGCATGGATTATGTAAGTCCAACTTGGAAGCTAAATACCAATAACTTGTACGACCTAAAACTTTAGTCAACAAATCAGCAATTTAATCTTTAGAAGAAACTTTAAGAGGCTAAATGATACCTGCTTGCACCCTTTCCCTGACAAAATGACAATCAATATCTATATGTTTGGTGCGAGCATGATAAACAGGATTTGCTACAATGTCTATTGATGTCTTATTGTCATAGAATATAGGAGTAGGACCATGAATTGGGACCAATAAATCTTGTAACAAGCTATGCAACCATAAAACCTTGCAAGTAGTAGTAGCAAGGGCACGATATTCAGCTTCAGCTGAACTTCGAGAAGTAACAGATTTCTTTTTAGATTGCCAAGAAATAAGAGAAGGACCTAACATAAGACAATACCCAGTAACAGATCTTCTACTAATAGGACAACCTCCCCAATCACTATCACAAAAACCCTTCAAAACTAAATCATTATATGTAAAAAAGAAAAGTCCTTGTCCAACTGTACGTAATTAAGGTACCGTAGGACTCTATGAATAACTTCAAGAAATTTTTGTCGAGGTGATTGCATGAATTGACTAAGTAATTGGACGGAAAAGCTGATATCTGGTCTAGTAAAAGACTCCATGTTCAAATAAAACTCTATGTTCAATACAGCTTTAGATTGCGATGGAAACTACTGTTCCCTTTGCACCTCTGCAACCTTTCTCACCACGAGACATTTGCACATCTTCAACCTTAAAAGCTTTTTTTGAACAAACCCTATCCACTACTGGATCAATCAAGCTAAACAATGCTTGAACTCAAAATTTAATATAAGAAATTACAAATGATTTCCTAATTTCCAGCAAAAAGGAATTTATAACAATACAAATAATAGCCGGAAATAAAAACAATGAAAGCTCTCAATAAATATTCATCTCTGAATAGCAGTGTGTATAAGCTTTGTGTCCTCACTCTTTTTGACGTGGATGAAGAACATATATAATCAGTGAGCGAACGGCTATAAAAGATTGTTAGCAATAAAGTCCCAAGATATCAATAATTAATAATGACCAACGAATATAAGATCAACTATCAAGGATATGGTTTCCAAGTTAAACCAAAAGATTTATTTTATACAAACTCTAGTCAATTTGTATATATAAAACCAATTTCCTTATAGGACTCCTTTTTCATTTATGATTGCACAAAATCCTTTTAATTCAGAACATGATATATTGGTGATATCTTTCCAGGAATAACGACTTGAATTTTAAAAAATGTGGGCCAAAAAAGTTTCTATGAAGTCCTAAATGACTTAGATACAATAGAATTATAATTTCAGTCCTGGACCAACAAAGAAATTTCTTTCTAAACAGAATCTCTTAAGCTGTTGATACAAAATCAAATAAATTAACAATTAAACAGCCCAAACAAATTAAATAAAGTCCAAATAAAAACCATTACACTAAATATAAAATCCAATAATATTGTCATCATTAAAATCACAAAAGATTAAAAACCAACATTCTCCCCCTTTTTTATGATGACAATATATAATGCTATTTAATTTATATGATCCCCCTAAATTAATGGCTCCCCAAAAATTTATGCATATAAGATCACATAACCTGTTATGATAGATAACAATATACAAACTGGTAAATCATAACCATAACCGATAATGAAGCCAAAAATGTAACTATTATCAAACTGAAAACAATATGATATCCAAACAAATTATAACTAAAATACCAACAAATATCATAATATTTCCAAACAAACATTGCTGAACATATCTCTTCCCCTTTGTCATTATCAAAAAGTGATAAATGAAACTATGCATATTAATCATTAAGCACAAGTGGATTATAGCATAATCATATATATATATATATATATATATATATATATATATATATATATATATATATATCCCCCTTTGTCATTAACAAAAAAATAATTCATATCAATTTAGCTGAATGTAGTTATCTCACCGCATTTGTTAACATTAAAAGAAATAAGTGCAAGGATAAAGAATGACACTAGAGCAAGCTTATAACAAAATCACATATAGCAAGTAAATAATATGATCATACGTTTGTGATTTGTTACCTATATATGTATTTTTATTATCAGAGTAAGCTTGATAGTTGTGCTCCTTAGTGTAGCTTTGGATTTTAGATTTTCATAATCAAATCTCTTCAATAACACTTCTTTTGGTCAACTCAATTGTGACGCCCCCAAAATAGGTATACATAACCTATTATGAGTCGTCAAATACATGGTACAGAAACAAATACAACTTCAGTAATACAATTGTCGTGCAAAATACGACAATACGTATACTGTGAGTTTGAATACAAATATTGTCTAATAGACAGTATACAAACTCAAAAGGTGTCCTCATTACAATTATTGATACACTATTTTACAAAATAGTGAGGACTACTAAAACAACTATCTTGAATCATCACTCCATACCCCGGCTAGTTCCTGCTAAATTCTCTCCTCTTGAGAAGAACAATGGAACAAAAAGGAAAAGGGTGAGCTCAACTAGCCCAGTAAAGGGTGAGCTCAACTAGCCCAGTAAAGAATATTATGACTAAGATAATATACAACAAATTATTATTAGTCTTCAACAGGGAAAAATCTGATAAAATATAATAAACAACAAGTTTTAGATCAACAACTGCAGCGAAAGCAGTAATCCATTAGAAGAGTCAAATAGAGAATGAATTCTACTATCTTCTAAGATTTAAAAGTCCATCATCAATATTTTATCCCTGTAACATCAATCAATATACATCTTGAATTAAATATTCATCTTTGCACTACAGGCCAAAGATTTTTATTTGTATCACCAGTTGGTCGTGTTCATCTCAACACCTATTCATCTTTGCACAACAGGCCAAAGATATTCATCAGTTAATCATTCATCTTTGCACTACAGGCCAAAGATATTCAGTAATATCATCATTTAGGACTGGGGATGATGAAAAATATCTTTAAAAAAACGAATTCAGTAAGATAAAAGAACAAATATTAGAGATTCGTATTACAGTTTATCCAAGTTCAATAATACTCCATAATAATCAATTGTGGAGTAAAATTCAAAAATAAAGATTAAAACATGGATACAATCAAAAATAGTAAACATAATAGACATCTTGGACAAAAAGGAAAAATTTTTATTTTTCGGTGAATAGTACCGTATTCATGAATAGTACCATATACGTGAATAGTGTCGTATACGTGAATAGTAACCCCGACACAAAGGTAGAAATTCTACAATAAAATCCATACCAATATTTCGGTATAATGATATTGAAATAATAACATCATTATGAAGAAAATAACATCGTTTACCTCAAAATAACAGTACTTCTGATCGGAATATCGGATGTAAAGCCGAAAGAAACTTGCATTGAATAGCAACTCTCAAAGTATCTAAATACTCACAAAAATATGATCGATAATATAGAAAGAAAGAAAACTTGTTTCTGGTGTGATTTTCAATTCTAACCTAAGCACCTATTTATAGAAAAATGCTAGAACGCCAAAGGAGACTAAATAATAAAATAATATTATTTTTTTTCTCATCTTCCACGCACACTTTGTTGAAAAATCTAGCATGCCATTTCTGAAAAAAAAAATAGCAACCCACATATTTTCACAAAAAATAAAAGTGGGTCCCACCCAATTTTTAATAAAAACATTTTAATCTCCGAAACTTCAATAATTCATAATAAATAGCTCTTTTATCAGAAAAATTCAAATCTCAAGTCCTTTCCATAGGAAATTTAATTCTCTACAACTTTGTAAGTTTAAATTTTTCCAAATTCTAAACGAAAAATGCCCGAAATCCACATACGGACGATTTTTAATACCTCCATTCTGACAAAATACTGATAAAATACCACAGCATTAATTCTTTCATTTATAACCATATAAAATAAATAAATCCATCATAAAATAAATATTTTCTTATCATATAAATCAATAATTAATTATTCACAAATAATATTACAGAATCACAATTATGGCAACTAGGTCATTCCCAGGAAAGATGGGGCTTTCCGATAAGGATTTCTCCTTACTGGCGCACAATTAGGAGACCAAACCTCTCCTTGACAGAACTTTCTAGACATTGCCAATAATGCTATGTAATAATATTATTCAAATAATATGAATTATTGATCTGATAATGGGAAATACTGTGCAGTGATAATTATTAAAAGAACAATAATATAAAATATCAACGCAGCAATTATTGAATCAATAAAATAAAATATTGAACAATAATTACTGTAACAATTATTGAGTAGTGTCTTCTTACGTAAGAATTAATAATTTAAAAATACTGTGCAAAATCGTGTGCTACTGTGCAACCACGCGTATTACTTTATTTTAACCACCGGGTATTCCAATAGTGTTAACGGTAAACAACTACGCCGTTATTTGTAAAAACTCAAATTTGTCATTTTCTTTATCCGACCGTTTTCTGTTATGGGGCCCACAAATGGCTGTGCCGTCGTACGAATATTCCCTGACAGAAAGAATATTCCACGACCAAATGAATATTCCCCGACAACAATGAATATTTTATAACCACTTACTTATTTTGCAAAATTTTCACATTTCACCCATAACCAAAGTATTATATCAAATTAACACCTTATTATTCAAAATAATAATTAGAGGAAATTCAATTTTATTTATGAATAAGTTGGGGTCTTACAGCTGCTACTATCAATAATGACTTTGCGGACCTTTTTCGCCACTGTATAAGTAGTGTGGAAGATATTGGTCCTCAACTAATCTTCTTCGGATTCGTCTTTCGGAGTTAGCAGACTTTAATGAACGACTAGGGTCTCATGTCCGTCTCCATACAATACATCTTCGTCCTCGTACTCATCATATATAGGCTCTCCGAACTCCTCTGCTTCATCGATCATGCCTTCTTCAATAAAAAGTATGAGCCCTTGTGTAGTATGAGCCCTATTATAGTACCAGCTCTATTAGTTCTGAAGAAGGACGGCTCATGGAGGATGTGCATCGATAGTAGAGCAATCAATAAAATCACAGTGAAGTATCGTTTCCCGATACCTCGTCTGGATGATATGTTAGATCAGCTGTCCGGTGCAACATTCTTTTCAAAAATTAACCTGAAGAGTGGATACCATCAAGTTCGGGTGAGACATGGAGATGAATGGAAGACAGCCTTTAAAACACAACAAGGCTTATATGAATGGCTGGTTACACCCTTCGGACTTTCCAACGCGCCCAACACCTTCATGAGATTTATGCATCAAGTGCTACGACCTTACATGGGCAAATTTGTGGTTGTTTACTTTGATGATATTCTTATCTATAGCAAGACATCAGAATTACATTATGAGCACCTCTGAACTATATTTGAAACATTAAGGAAGGAACGGTTGTTCATAAATCAGAAGAAGAGTTCTTATTTCACAACTTCAGTAACCTTCCTCGGTTTTAATTGTTATTTCCATCGAAGGTGTTCACGCTGATCCAACCAAGATCAAAGCAATCTCAGAATGGCCAACACCGAAGATCATACATGACGTCAGAAGCTTTCATGGATTAACATCTTTTTATAGACGATTCATCCGAGATTTCAGCACGTTAGTCGCGCCTATCACTGAATGCCTTAAAGGGAAATCATTTCAATGGTCCCAGGAAGCCGAAGATAGCTTTCAGTATATCAAAAAGAAGATGACCGAAGCACCCGTACTAGCACTTCCTGACTTCGAGAAGGTCTTCGAAGTAAACTGTGATGCATTAGGAGTTGGTATTGGTGGTGTTCTTAGTCAAGAAGGTCGGCCAGTGGCTTTCTTCAGTAAAAAATTATCAGGGTCAAGAAAAAATTATTCTACTTATGATCTGGAATTCTATGCCCTAGTCCAGACACTGAAGCATTGGCGTCATTATTTAATACAGAAGGAATTCATTCTTTTTACTGATCATGAAACTTTAAAGTTTATTAATAGTCAGCATAAGCTCAGCCGAAGACATGTTAAGTGGGTAGCGAACTTGCAAGAGTTCACTTTCACTCTTCGACATCAAGCAGGAGGTTTGAATCGAGTTGCTGATGACCTAAGCCAAAGAACACTACTCTGTTAGAGTTTATGCCCTAGAGGCAATTATTTGATATAATTGTTTAACATTTTGATATTATATTCGATTGAATGAATGAATGATTTTATTATGATTTTATTTACTGCGTTATATAAATGTTAACATAATAAAATTCCTTAGAATAGTAATACAAATTATATAGTTTCATGCTAGTATGTGACTTGTACATGAGATTATATAATTATAATTAGTATCATTATTCTTAAAAGTCCCTAGTCGAGTATAATTGTTGATGGGACAACAATGATGCATTGAGACTAGTATGTGGATTGACTGATGACCAAATCTCATTGGTCATAAATATATGAGATATTAAGTCAATGCATAGGTATATGTTAGAGAACGATGTACTGGGCAGACCCACCATAAGAATTCTATGTGGAGCATTATGCGAAGTGTCATTAGCGATTCTCATAGTGACAATGATAATGGTCCTCCGACCTGAAATCACTATATTACTACACGAGAATTTATGTAATTTGATATCATCAAAGGTCACCTTTAATAGGGTGGACTATAAAGGTGATTATTGGGTACATCATGAATCGTGTGGGGAATATGAGTGATCTAGATGGAATTTAACCCTTCTATATATTAGGGGTGATATCCATAGGCCTCTTGATTGAGTAGGACTATGAAATGCATGGCCATGCTCAAATAGTGATTTGTTTCATATAGTCTACTCATTGATCAAGAAAAACTCATATTAAATTATGAAGACTATGACACATTCCATGACTCGAGTTTAATCTAGGATATTAAGGTTAAAAGGATTAAATTACATTGAAACATTGGTCACGGAAAGGTTGTATCGAATCATCAATTTTATTATTACTTGGGTAGCAATGATGCATTACTAGATACTGCTCACTGTTTATAAATTTATAATATAATTTTAAAATTATTGCCAACGTAATAATAGCATATAACACACATAGAACGTAATTAAAAAGGGAATTAATTTAAATTATAAAGATTTAAATATGTCAATATGATTGATAGTAATTAAATTACGAATTTAAATTATTAGGATAATTTATATATAGATATATTAATTAAGTAAGACTTAATTAAGATATATATATATATATATATATATATATATATATATATATATATTTGGATTTTAAAAGGGTTTTTGATTAATCTCTTTTAACCACTATATATATGATATGTAGCAGTCATTTTAGGGTTAACGAATCATAACCTAAAAACCCTAGCCGCTCTTAGAGAGAGACTAGAGAGAAATTTTGAAAATTCATTTTCTTTGGTGGCTAGTACCGCAGCACCCTTTTATTGCAGAATCGTGAGACCATTCGCGGACGTTCGTGTGGATACCGTAGAGACATAGTTCATTCGGATTGCGTTTGAGATTCGATCGCATCAATTCCAGCTTCATAATCGGTATAATCTCTTACACACTGAAGTAATTTCTATTTCGCATGGATCCTGTTTGGGTTTCGAATTTTGTTTTGTTCAATTTATTTTCCGTTGTGCATTGCTTTGATGTGCCGAAAACCTGCATACTCCTTAGTACTATGCAAAACAAAATTGTAGGGTTTGAAGTTTTCACTGAGATGTATGAAGGAGGCCCTTCCTTCGGTAAGAAAGTTCAAGACATACGGAAAGCTCGACGATCTAATTTTATCTTACATAAAGGGTATTTGTTTCGAGGGCTCCAGCTGTGTATTCCTGATTGTTCGCTTCGGCAATAGAAAATGAGTGAACTTCACAAAGAAGGACACTTCGGACAAGATAAAATATTGGCCTTAGTAACAGCTGACTATTACTGGTCAAAGATCTCGAGCAATGTGAAGCACTATGTAAGAGGGTGTTCTATTTTTCAGAAGTCGAAAGGAGTTCTTACCAATGAAGGATTATACACTCCTTTACCTGTTCCTGAAAGGCCTTGGTGTGATGTTAGCATGGATTTTGTCTTAGACCTACCCCGAACTCAAAGAGCTTCAAATTCTATCATGATTGTTGTTGATCGATTCTCCAAAATGACTCATTTTATAGCTTGTCGAAAGACCATGGATGCTGCTTGGATCACCCATCTCTACTTTCGGGAGATTGTACGCTTACATGGCGTACCACAGTCTGTCACGTGTGACCGAGATACTAAATTTATGAGTAATTTTTGGAAGAGTCTGTGGGAAAAGCTCGGAACGCAATTGAACTTTAGCAGTGCGCTTACCATCCTCAGACCGATGGTCAAATAGAAGTGGTAAATAGAAGCTTAGGCAATATTCTGAGATGCTTGGCCGAAAATAAACCGAAGCAATGGGATCTGGCACTTTCTCAAGCATAATTTGCTTACAACCGTTAAAAAAATCGGACAACTAATATGAGTCCATTTGAGATAGTTTGTGGTCAGAACCCTTATGGAGTCTTGGACATAGTTCATGTTCCTCAGATTGGTCGAATAAATCCCAAAGCAGAAGAAATGGCAGATCATCTTCAGGTTATCCATGATCAAGTACACAAATCTATCTTGGACAAAAATGCTAAATTCAAGGATCGTTTTGACAGTCATCGGCGTAGAGTTGTCTTTAAAGTTGGAGATCTTGTTTGGGCTGTACTTACTCGTGATCGTTTCCCTGTTGGCGATTACAATAAACTTAATGATCGAAAAATTGGGCCTTGCGAAATTCTGCAACGAATCAACGATAACGCCTATCGGTTATGCATTCCGAATCATCTGAGGACTTCAAACGTTTTTAACGGTAAACATCTAAACCCCTATTTAATTTCAAGCAGTCTGCTGAATAAACTGAGAACTCGAGGACAAGTTCTTCTCAACCTGGGGTGACTGATGCAGGATGGGTCTAGAGCCTTGGAGTATCATGAACGGGAAGATCGTCACAAATGAAGAAGCCGTTAATCCTTTTCAGTTTCGGCTCAAGGTTCGACTTCGGATATGACTTCAGATGGCGTCATGATTTCGAATGAGGTGAACTCCTTCTGAAAAGATGTCATGACTTCGAAAGTCGATCGACTTTATTATTATTACTATTATTATTATTATTGTTTAGTTATTTTTTTTTAAATTACAAGTTGTTTTCTATAAAAATAGAAAGTTTGTTAGAATCCTTTTTCGCATCCCTAGGAAGTTTATTAGAATCTTTTTATATCCCTAGGAGGATTTTATTTCTATTTTTATTTTCTTTTTATTTCCATATCTCTAGGAATATTCTAGAGTGACTTGGGAATAAAGTTTGCTAAGCTATATAAACTCGGCTTGTGGGTTGAATTTGGGGACTTGAATTTTGATAAATACATTATACACATTAGAGAGATTTCTCTGTGTTTTCTGGTGAATCTCTTATTCCTTTATTTATGAATTCAATTGTTTACCAGCCCGCAGGATATTCGATATCCCTCACGGCGTCAAGCAATTTGGGTTTCACGATTCAGATTGTTATTTCCTGCAGAATCCTCATCTTTGGACATATCATGGTTAAATTCATCAAATATTATATGAACAGATTCCTCAACCTTTTATCAATATTATCATTTGTATTAAATATGGAACATTTAGCATAATAAAAACTTTAGAATAAATAATGATATGAATCCTTGTAATACAAAATCCATAGAGTTTTCATAATAATATATCTAATTAAAATTCTGTTAAAAAAATGAGGTATTTACAGATTCTGCCAAATAATTTATAGGTAACTTACTCTCTCAAAGTAAAGTACTATCCATCTCCTTTTTGAACTTGAGGCATCTACAAAACAAACAAATAGTCTCTACCTTTTTGGTACCCAAATCTTCTTGGGTCCTTTTGGGTTAATAGCACATAAATCACATTTCTTTACACATATTTGCTTTATTCTAATTTTATTACAATTAGAATCAAAATGATATTTAAAATCACAATTTTTACAAGCAACAAATGGTGAACAATAAAGTGGCTTAAACCTTGGTTTGCTATTAATCATTCTAATATTATCATTAGTTTTATTTTTCACATTTTTAATGGGATTATACTCAATTCCTTATTTATCAAGTCTGGACCGTTGTGCCCCTAACAAAACATTTAGGTTCTTTTCACCTTGCATAAATTTAGCAAGATCATTTTTTAATATGCTATTACTGCATTTGTTACATTATCATCATATTGCACATTCATCATTTTTACATCATTAAAAGCATCTATGCATGCATCTCTCATTTTCAAATTTTCTTTTAAAACTTCATTTTCATTTTTAAGATATTCACTTTCTTTTCTGTCTTTAATAAGCGACTTAACTTCATTCATTAGCTCATTTACACAATTCTTAAAATATGCAGTTTTTTTTTTGAGCTGTTGATTTTCATTTTGTAAGCATGATAATCAGATATAGATATTTCAAAAGCTTCTTGAAAATTCGTTACCTCAAGTTGATCATCGTCTTCTAGTCCCATGAAACAAAGTTGGCCATATTCATCTTCTTGTTCTGTTTTGGACTTACTCATTAGAGTTGAGCTACCTATTTGATTCTTCCTTTGTTTCTTTCTTTGAAGTAGTCTCTCAAGTTTTCTTGAGAGCATTTCAATTTTTTCATCAAAATCTTCGTGATTACTTTCATTGTTGCTCTCGGCTTAATTTGGATTTGATTTTGAATTATATATATTGCATACTTATGTGTTTATATGAGTTTGATTTGATTATTTAGTTTGAATTTGTGTTAGACTTATCAAATTACAGCTAGCATTTGATTATATAATAACTGTAAGATCCCAACTTTTTATGAATAAAGATTTAATTTTCTCTAAATGTTATTTTGAATAATAAGGTATGTATTTGATATAATGTTATAGTTGTGAATAATATTTACAAATTTTGCAAAGTAGGCAAGTTGTCATAAAATATTCGTTTGATCGGAAAATATTCGTTTTATCAGGAAATATTCGTACGACGGCACAATCATTGGTGGACCCCACAACGGAATTACTGTCGGATATAGAAAGCGACAGAAATAACATTTTTATAAAAATAACGGCAAAACTTTTACCATTAACTGTTGAAATACCCGGTGATAAAATTATAATAATACGCGTGGTTGCACAGTAGCACACGGTATTGTACAGTATCTTTGATTATTGATGTTTACTTAAGAAGTCACTCAGTTTTATTCAATTATTGCAACAATTGTTGATGCATAGTATCTTATATTATTGATTCAATTATTATCACAGTATCATCTGTACAATATTTTATATTATTAAATTAATAATTGACACGACACAATTATTCATATTATTATTTGCATTATTGATAATGTCTAGAAAGTTATGTCGAGGAAAGGGGTTAGGTCATTTTGTTAGTTCTCGGAGGCACAATAGTTATCTAGAAGGGGGGGTTGAATAGATATTAAAAAAAATCTTTTCGTATTAAACTTGTTGGTTGATACTGATTGAAACTTAGCGGAATTAGTATTTGTTTATAATCTCCCTTAAGATATAGTCAAGTTATGAAAGTGAGGCAGTTATAGCAATTATGGCAGATATAGCAGTTATAGCAAGAATGTAGATACACAATCGTTTTAATTGGTTCAGAGCACTTAAAGCTCCTAGTCCACTCTTCTAGTCCTCGAGTAGAAAATCCACTAAGGATGCCTTTTACAACTTCTGAATCACACAGATTCCTTCTAGACCAGTAGTCTAGGAACTTCTTAGTTTACTCTTGAACTCTTCAAGTCCAGCAGACTTTGCTCTTTACAGTTCACTTAGAACTCTTCAAGTCCTTCTGACTTGGAACTCTTTCTTCAGTGTATTGGTAGTTGTTGTAGTTCTTGAATGGTGTTACTCAGTTTCTGTTTAAGCACTTGTTCGAAAGAACTGAGTAGCTGAGCAAGCTTTTCTTTTTCTCTGATCGTAGAGTTGAGCGTTGAGAATTCTTGTACGTTTTTGTTCAATGCTTGCTTAGATCTCTCATCAGCATATGATTTACATTTATGTGATCTTGAAAACTATCTGTTGGATCCACCCGTTGAAGCATTAAATGCGTTTGACATTTTTGTACTTTGATGAAGACTTTTTTGCACATCTTCTTAATTGCATTCTGGCCCACTGACACAGCAGACTACCTTCTCACTTAATACCTGAAAAGGTGTTTTCCTCTATCCAATAGTACTTTCCTTAGCTTCTTCAATATGCTTCTTTGTTGCGTACTAAGGATATCTTTTATACCCTTGGGACTGGTGAGAACTCCATCGTTTAGAACCCATTCCACATTTGCTGAAGTTTGTCTATAAATAAAATGTGGGGCTCGATGCTTCTGACACAGGGCAGATGATACTCTACGATTCGGATCGTGGTGTCTTGTTGCTTTGGTGCTTCAACTGAGAGCACTACAATTTCTCTTAAGAGCCTGCACACTACGATCTTCACTTGCTTGTCTTTCAGACTCTACGTTTCCGAGAGCACACTACGATCTCTGAGTTGGCTCGGCAACCACTCTACGATTTCCGAATAGGCCCTTCAAGGCAGGCACACTACGATTCTCGAAGCTTTACGTTTCTGCCTTGACTTCTGTAATCTTGATTAGCTTGATACACTACGATCTCTTTGAAGCCTTTCTATTACATCTCAAGATCAACCTAATAGTTTTGATCTCTCTATCTATACATTCATTTACAGAATGATACACATTAAGAGCTTAAATCAACCTAACAAATTTGATCTATCACTAAGTCCTTGCACATAGTTTCTTTAAAGGACTTTTACAAATAATCATGAGCGTTTACATTTAAACATCAAATCAAAATATGCACTCTCCCAACACATTTAATTATGCGCCAATAAGGAGAAGTCCTTATCGGAAAGACCCCTCTTTCTTGGGAATGATCTGGTTGTTAATATTGTGAGTTATAATATTAATGATGAATAATTGTTGAAAGATTAAAAATGTGTTTATTGAAGACAAGTGATTTATGATAAATAGAGGGGTTTTTCATAAAGTATTTGTTGTAAGGTTGGCTTATTACATGGACCCCCACTTACTCATTTTTCAAAATCGTCGGTAGAAAGTTATCTCAGTTTTGTTTTATTATTATTATAATAGTAATAAAACAGAAAACTTTTTATATAAAACATAATACTTTTTATATTATATATAAAGTTATTCGTTTTATTAGATTTTAAATAGAATATATTATATTTTATATAAAGTTTTCGTTTTATTAGAATATTTTATTGCACAGTAATGAATAGTAAAATAAAAAAATTCCGCCAGTGCGCGCCCGTGAATTCCTTTACTGTGCGTCCGTGATTATTTTTCTAAATAGTATCATGCCTTTCTCCTATAAATAAAATGCTTAGTTTAGAAATGAAAATCACACCAGATCAATCAAAGAATTCTTCTTCTATAATATTAAGCGTATTTCTTTGAGTGTAGTAAATAGTGCAAGTTTTTTTCAAGAATATCTCCACTATACCAGTCAAAATTACTCTCCTACTAAGGTAAAGGGTATTATTTATTTCATATTCATAAGAGATATTATTTTTTGTATTCGTAAGGAATATTATTTTCGTTCAATATTCGGAAGGAATATTATTTTCGTTCAATATTCGCAAGGAATATTATTTTTGTTCAATATTCGTAAGGGATACTATCTTCGTTTAATATTCGTAAGGAATATTACTTTCGTTCAATATTCGCAAGGGATATTATTTTCGTTCAATATTCGTAAGAAATAATATTTTCTTCCATACTCTATAGTATGTAAGTAATATTATTTCATTTCATATTCCTAATTCTACACTTATTTTGATAAGTATTGCCTCTATACTCCTTGAAATTAGTAGAATATCCTTAAAATTTGCGTTTCATCTAGTATCGTTTCACTGAAATATTTTTATGAACATTCTTATAAAATTTTAATCTTTTCATGTCGGGTTACTATTCATACATACGGTACTATTTATACATACGACACTATTCACATGATACTATTCATGAAGTACTATTCACTCGGGGTACAATTCACGACAAAAATTGGTTTCTTTTCTGTCCAAATTATTTTTGATACATGAATATTATTCTTGAATTTTACTCCACAATTAATTATCATGTTGACAATTTGGACATTCTTTAACTCTGAATAAATTAAATTATAAATCTTTAATATTTATCCTTGATCTCACTTGATTGAATTCTTATATCATTGTCATCATCCTCATGCTTATATTGTGGTGAAATTCATCTTTGGCCCGTAGTGCATAGATGAACTGTTGATTGGTATGATTATGACCAAGAATTATGTATCGGTATAATAATGACATGTAATGCTACAGACAAATGATGTGGGAAAAGTCATCTTTGGCCCGTAGTGCATAGATGGACAGTTGTCTGGCATGATCATGACCACTGGAGATAAGAACGAATATCATTGGCCCGTAGTGCATGGATAATTCGTGGATGTGATACTTACGAATATCCTTGGCCTATAGTGCATGGATAATTCGATGATGTGGATTATTTATTGAGCTGTGTTACAGAGATAAAATATTGATGATTAACTTTTAAATCATAGAAGATAGTAGATATCATGCTCTACTTGACTCTTCTAATGGATTGCTTGTTCTACTGTAGTTAAACTTGTTGTCTATTGTATTCTATCAGTTTTTACACTGTTGAAGGCTAAGGATAATTTATTCTGCATTATTTTAGTCATAATATTCTTTACTGGGCTAGTTGAGCTCACACTTTTCTTTCATTGTTCTCTTCAGGAAATTAGAATATAGATGCGACTAGTCGAGGAATTGAGTGATGGTCCAAGATGGTGAATATAGTAGTCCTCACTATTCTATGAAATAGTGTGATAATAATTATGAGGACTTCATTTGACTTTAGATATTGTCTACGAGACAATATTCGTGTTAAAACTCTCAGTTTACGTTTGTCATATTGTGTAAATAAAGTTTGTATTTGAATTTTATACCATATATTTGGTGACTCAGAATGAGTTGCGTATACCTATTTTGGGGGCGTCGTAATATATTCACCTATTTGTGGAAATATAAGAATATATTCACCTACTTGTGAATATTTTCTTACTTAATTAATCAAGATCACAACCAACTATGAAAGATTAATAACATTAGATTCATATTGTGAAATGGGAAATACTCATTTGTTTCTTTCTCATCTAAAAAACAATACCCAAGATTGGGTGAAAATTCACCTACTTGTAAATTTATAATTTCCCTCACTAAAATATAAGTGACATTTATGTGATCTATTAAAACATTGAGAAATCTAACAAAAACCAATTTTAAATCATTGATATACTAAGTTTAAAACTGTAGGTAGTATCTGATCTCGTGCATTGCATATCAAACATAAGGCTCCCACTAGCGCATGTGTACATCAGATTTGCAATAGCAATATCAGAATTAACTTCCAGTGTACCACCACTATTAAAGAATTATTAAATTCTTCAATCTCAAGGTTATCAAACTTAGTTCAGTATAACCCCTCAATACAATTAAACTGGTTTAGTTGAAATCCTCACTATGTTTTCACATGATAATAAGATAACATTTATTTTACAAGTCTTTTAACATAAAGACAAAAAAAGATATTTCTTAAACTCGTTTACGTTAAAAATATCATGTAAAATGATCAACATATCATTAATATACACAAAAACTATCACATTATAGTTTATACAATTATATTGTTAGTGTAAATATATAAATAATTCTATATCCGATAGAATCTCAAAGTTAATATGCACATATTATCACCTAATATGTATCCACTTTAATATTTATAACTTAGTTTCAATCTCACTATTGAACTAAATCACAATAAATATTTTGGATCATATTTAGGCTAATAAAATAGGTATTTTATTTACCAAATTATTATATTGATTTCCTTCACCAAATCAATATTGTTCTTTCTAGGTTCAATTTATAACTTTGTAAAACCTTAGATAATTAATTATGTGAAATAAGTTCACCCTTCAATATTATTTAAAAGTTTGTGTTTCAAAGACATTTATTTCATAGGATCACACAATCAAATTGAATCTCACAACAAGAAATTCAGAATCCTTACTAATCTTACATAAATAAAACTATGCTCCAAATAGTTCAAAAATCAATAGATAAAAATCTTAAAGAATCACCCCCACACTTTTAAAAAATTGAAATCTCATTGAATAATTTCACTTCACAATACTATGCTCACCACTTAAAATAAATTTTAGATTAATTGACATTTTATGTGACAATGTTCCTATAAATATTACTCCTACATGAGAATATTAAGAGCATTAACAACAGTTTCCATAATCAACTCTATATCCCGAATTTTAAAGAATACATCAACAAATCATTATCCAACAGTTTCATTATCCTTATTTGACTCTCTATTTTAATCCCTATATAGGATTTTACTCCTCATTGTGAGGGAGTCAAAAAACCGTTCTCTATATATACAAAATGACATTTCACACCCTCATTTAAGTGGACAACTCATCCATCATACACATCTTGACATTTTTTTACTACTTCATTTTTAAATTATAAACTTAATATTGACTTGTATTTTAAAAATTAATTTCAAACGTATTAAAATTTAAAAATAATATAAATTTATTTAATTATTGTCAATATAATTATAAAAATTATAAAAGTAATAATAATTATAAAATTTATTATTTTTAAAATTTAAATGAATCATATTAAATTTAAATTTAAAAATATAACAAATTAACTTTTTAAAAGTTAATATTAATATTGTGTACATTTGCAACTACAATCCATTCAATACTCACTTCATAAATTACTTAAAATTTAAAATAAAATAAAAATTATTTTACACTGAAATATAATTGATAAATTATACTTTCTCTTTTATAAATTATAAGATTATTATTAATTTGATATTTTGACTATTGGAAATTTTAACTTTTAACTTTTAAATTTCATTATTTAAGGAATCAATATAAGGAACCTGTTGGGTACATAGTAAAAAAATTGAATCTCTATTTTGCAAATGACCCAATAACACTGCAAAGTAGGGATAAAGATAAGAAAACTGTTGTAAATGCTCTAAGGAACACTTCTCAAAACAAAAATAAGTTCTTGTATATTTTATGTATTAGTTATTCATATATAGATTGCTTCAACATAAGAATCTTTTAGAATGCCCCCACATAAGAAAACAAGTTCTTATTTTCTGAATTACATAAAATCTCAAATCCAAAAATTATTTAACATGAGAACTTAAAATTATACATGTACATTTTTCAAGTATACCAACATGTAACACTTGACTCTATGTAAATAGTATAAAATTCATTATATAAATTATGGCATAACTCATCATATTGCACAAATTTATTTGCATATAAAATATAAAAATTTATATTTACTTTCTAAGAAATTAATTTATCACACAAAATTAATTTACACTACAAAAAAATAGGTCATTGCCGACGGACAGTGTCGTCGCCAATGACCCCAGTGCCGTCGGCAATGAAGTCATTGGCGACGAAACTATCCGTCGCCCTTCCCGTCGCCGTATGGGTCGTCGCCCCTGGCTCCCGTGGCTCGCCGTCGACAAGAAGATCATTCCCGACGGGGTCATTGTCGACGGCCGGCCGTCGGCAATGAGGTATTGGCGACGGCAGTGATGACGAATAGCCCGTCAATAATTTTTTCTATAGAAAATTAAAAAACAGTCATTGCCGACGGCATTGCCGACGGCATTGCCGACGGCATTGCCGTCGCCAATGATCCTCCATGCCCGTCGTCAATGACGTTTTTAGGAAAAAAAAAATTTGAAAAAATGCAAAATAATCCTGTTCATTACATATATATAATTATACCTGTTATAAACTAAAGAAAAATTATAAAGAATTCTTCATGAACGCATATCAATAACAATAATAACTTTTGCTATATCAACCATCAATGTAATCATAAACAATCAAAATATAGTTAGATACATATACCATCAACCTAACTAGATTCTAAACTCTAGTCTGTACAACTCAAAAGCTGTATAAATATACATATATGAAAGTCAAAATATGAACATAATGGGTACTACAACCCAAGATCAGGAATCTCGGTATCACCATCGCCGCCGGTCCCACCGCTGGTCCCACCTCCAGTCTGACTGCCGGTCCCACCCTCAATATTCTCATCAGCATCAGCCCGACGATCATCACCATCTCCACCGCGGGCATCGCATGTGCCGCTGCCTCCACCCGCCGAAGTCTCATCAACAAGACCTTACAATATTAAAATATTAATAACGAATTCGAAAATAGAGCATATTTAAGTTAGTTTTGTTTGTGTTCTTATTCATGTTCAGTTTTGCAAACTGGGCGATAACTCGGCTTTCGTATGTCGGAATCGAGTCCCGTAAGTTTAACGCGTGTCAAATGTCTACGCGGTGCTATGTGTGTGTTTACGTGTCGTCCGAACGGACGATGAGGGTTTTGGGCTCTTTTTCGGCTTTTTGCCTAAGTGTTGGTGAGTTCTGCAAATTGGGAGATAACTTGGTCTCCGTACGTCAGAATCGAGTCTCGTAAGTTCTAACGCGTGTCAAATGCCTACGCGGTACTATGTGTGTGTTTGCGTGTCGTCCGGACGGACGATACTGGTTTTGGGCTCTTTTTTGGCTTTTTGCCTAAGTGTTGGCGAGTTTTGCAAACTGGGCGATAACTCGGCTTCCGTACGTCAGAATCGAGTCCCGTAAGTTTTAATGTGTGTCAAATACCTACGCGGTGCTATGTGTGTATTTGCGTGTCGTCCGGACGGACGATGCGGGTTTTGAGCTCTTTTTCGGCTTTTTGCCTAAGTATTGGTGAGTTCTGCAAACTGGGCGATAACTAGGTCTCCGTACGTTGGAATCGAGTCATGTAAGTTCTAACGCATGTCAAATACCTACGCGGTGCTATATGTGTGTGTGCGTGTCGTTCGGACGGACGATGCGGGTTTTGGGCTCTTTTTCGGCTTTTTGCCTAAGTGTTGGCGAGTTTTGCAAACTGGGCGATAACTCAGCTTTCGTACGTCGGAATCGAGTCCCGTAAGTTTTAACGCGTGTCAAATGCCTACGCGGTACTATGTGTGTGTTTGCGTGTCGTCTGGACGGATGATGCGGGTTTTGGGCTCTTTTTTGGCTTTTTGCCTAAGTGTTGGCGAGTTCTGCAAACTGGGCGATAACTCGACTTCCGTACGTCAGAATCGAGTCCCGTAAGTTCTAACGCATGTCAAATGCCTACGCGGTGCTATGTGTGTGTTTGTGTGACGTCTGGACGGACGATGCGGGTTTTGGGCTCTTTTTCGGCTTTTTGCCTAAGTGTTGATGAGTTCTGCAAACTGGGCAATAACTCGGTCTCCGTACGTCGAAATCGAGTCCCGTAAGTTCTAACGCATGTTAAATGCCTACACGGTACTATGTGTGTGTTTGCGTGTCGTCCGGACGGACGATGCGGGTTTTGGGCTCTTTTTCGGCTTTTTACCTAAGTATTGGCGAGTTCTACAAACTGGGCGATAACTCGGTTTCTGTACGTCGGAATCGAGTCCCGTAAGTTCTAATGCATGTCAAATGCCTACGCGGTGCTATGTGTGTGTTTGCGTGTTGTCCGAACGGACGATGCAGGTTTTGGAATCTTTTTCGGCTTTTTGCCTAAGTGTTGGCGAGTTCTGCAAACTGGGCGATAACTCGGGTTCCGTACATCGGAATCGAGTCCCGTAAGTTCTAACGCATGTTAAATGCCTACGCGGTGATATGTGTGTGTTTACATGTCGTCCGGACGGACGATGCGGGTTTTGGGCTCTTTTTTGGCTTTTTGCCTAAGTGTTGGCGAGTTCTGCAAACTGGGCGACGGCACACATTAGCGACGGCTTATGTGTGTGTTAATGTATATGCAAGCTTATGAGTTTCCTAACTTCATCTCCCACTCTAACGGGTCAGGCTTCTATCCCATTCCAGGATGTGTTGCCTCACTGATTCCAACAACTTGAACACATCTTTAAATTTTTTAGAAATTTCGGCAGCACCTCCCTATGGTCTTCAAGTACACGAAATAGACTAACACATCATAGTCTAAATATGCACCCGAAGAACATCAAGAGATATATATTGACTGAAAATTCAAAAAATATAAAGACGTGCTCAAGTCGTTAACACCGACCTAAGTGAGATCGAAACATACAAGAACAGTCCTAAAATGGGGACTATTTGAGATTCACTCCTACTAAGTGAATCTCAAACGGGTTTCTAAGCTTCCTAAACTATATAAAAATATGCACATATGAAATTGAACTCTTTCCTAGAACAAAAGGAATACTATTTTAATTAAGCAACAAAATTGAAACAAAGACATGGTAGTTTATATTGAGAAAGCATTATATTCGTTTCAAATAGATGTATCTCAATAACATAGATGTATCTCAACCAAAAGTACACATGTTATACTTTCCAAAGTGGACTGATTTCCTTCGACATAAAAGCTCATCAACACATAATTAAAATGACCATGTCTAACCATAAAACATCATATAACATATAGATCTACCATCATATGACTCAGAAATATAAACTCATCATTTGATTTAAAACAAGGTGGCTAGCTCGTATCAATCCCATAAATAGAAAAAGAAAACAAGGTGGCTAGCTCGTATCAATCCCATACTCCCCAAAATAAATGGGAAAAAAGAGGTACACATTTAGGTTTCTTGCAAAATGATGTTTAAAGAATAAGCATCATTTGTGATGATTACTTCTCGTACTTATGACCCAATTGCTTACTTGTGCTAACTGTGACCTTAAAATGCTAGATAATACAAAGGAATACGTTAGCTTCTATTGGATGTCAAATCATGCATTGCTTTTTATCAACTAGAACATATAATGAACTAATGAAGGTATTCATCAAATAGTAAGTGTAAGGTCATATATGTTACTGCAAAGTAAATATGACAATAGATGCTAGTCCATGTATGATGCAAGGTAGAATCACTTTACTGATATTATTTTTCCACCTGTTTAATCTTTGATTTATTTAATAGCATCTAGTTTGTTATAGTTAAGTGTAATATGAACTAACAAACATATTACATGAAAATATTTCAAATAAACATATATATATATATATATGAAAATATTTCAAATAAACATATATATATATATATATATATATATATATATATATATGAACTGACATGCATACTACTCCATAAAAAAGAGAGGAGATAAAAGAAAAACTTACAAAAAAGAGAGAGATGCAGAGAGGTCAATGCTCGTTGCTTACTGCCCAAAACAATAAACACAGGTATTAGAAAAAAAAACCCAAATTAAACCCTAACATAACTAAATTGGAACTTATATACAAATGAAACCTTTAGAAGAAAAAAAGTGTAACTTACTAATGGAAGCCAACAATAACAAATGTAGAACCAGAGCTGAGAGAGAACAAAAATTGGGGGAGATTGTAACAGTGTATCAGGTCAAAGAAAGGGGAGGAAGAAAGGGGGAAGCCAGAAGGTGGAGGACCGACGGCAGGGACCGTCGGCGACGAATGACGGCGAGGACCGACGGCAGTGGTGGCGAGAGAAACCGAGGGAAGGAACAGAACAAGAGGGAAAAAGAAAATAGAGAGGAAAAAGAAATTGAATCTGGCGTATTAAAAATCAGACCTCATTCTTGACGGCGTGTGCCGTTGTTCGAGTCCCGTCACCAATGAGGCATTCACGACGGCGATGTCGTCGCCATGTACATTTATAGCCTTCGCCAATGAGTTTTCCCTCCACCGCCAAATTTTTGCACCTTTTTTTCCCTGAAAAAGTGTTATTAGCGACGACACACATTAGCGACAGCTTGCCCGTCGGCATGAAGGTCATTCTCGATGGCACATGTACCGTCGCCACTAACCCCGTCGCCTATGACTGGTTTTTTTGTAGTGTTATGTAGAAAGCAAATAAAATTCACACACATGAATTAGTATATCCTCAAGTATTTTCTTGTCCCAACTTGGATAGAAAATATCATAAACAATATATCTTTTGACATTTACAATATATAATTCAAGACAATCTTCATAATAATATGAAATACTTGAACTTCACTATATTTATAAAAATTCAAAAAATAAAATGTTTATCTCAATTAGAATATATAAAATTCATATGATCACATTAAAATTTACTACTTCTTGGACAAGAAGTACACATAAAAATAAATCAATATATATCAATTATGATTATCCCAAAAACACTAAGAAAATCATTTCAAAGTGTTTTTTCAAATTCAAAATCATATTGTATACAAGATTTACTCAACCAAATCTACTACAAGATTTATTCAACCAAATCTACTTCTACAATATCTTGTCTAACTATTAGTTGTTATATAATTTATTATCCACAAACAAAGTAATTTATCTCAAAATTCATGCATACAAATACCAAGTAATATTATACACTAAATATTACCTCTAACTTTATATGCATAATTTTGTTCAAGAACATAAATTTACCTAATTCTCAAAATAAATTAATTTACAACTAATTTGTTATACATAGAGACAAGTAAACTTCTCAAATTTTACTACAACTTTCTCATAATAAATTAATCTCAATTAGTGTATAAGAAAAATAATTGTCTCAAATTTCATACATACATATACACATCATAATATTTTATCTACTCAAAAAATATTATAAACAAAATACATATGCATAAAATTAAATTTATTCCATCATGAACAAATATTTAATTACTTTTTTTATCCCACAAAACTAATTAATTAATTTATTACAACAAAATGTAGGTAAAATAATACTCAAACATATAATATCATCTACACATGATATAATAAATACTCCCTCCGTCCCAAATTAACTGCTCAGTTTTGACTTTTTAAAGTCAAATTGACTATTTTTAGAATTAATAATTAAGCATATATAAATATATTTCTAAAATTATAAAAATTGGGGTTAGTAATAAATTGTATATACTTTCTTTTGGTTATAATCTCTTCGTCTATATTTTAGCAAAAATAGTAAAAAGATTAGTTTTAAAAATGGTCAATTTGACTTTAAACAGTCAAAATTGAGCAATTAATTTGGGACGGAGGGAGTAAAACATATACTTTCAAGTATATACACATACAAAATGATACACGGTTATCAATTATAAAAATAAAGGCAATCGTTAAAAAACACACCTTTTGGGATTAAATCCGAAGAACACCACAATCTCTTTGGAAAAAATTTTAGGCATCAACATTTGGTGTTTTCCATGATGACTCTTCGTCTTCTCCACATCAATTTACAAACTTGTAAATTGCAAATCTTTTTTACTTTTATTTTTCTCCCCAATTCATCTAACAGGAATTATCAATAAAAATAATTAGCTTAATTTATCTCAATATATTACTAATTATCATAAAAATTCCATTGATAAAATAGATATAAGAAAAACGGCACTTATCTTTAAAAACCGTGTTGTCTTCCAACTCACCAAAATCATGACTCCAACAACTAAGATAAAGACCTTAAGATTGTTAGAACCGTAATTTCGTAGAGTCAAAGTTGTTGTAGAAGACGTGACACTGGTGATCCATGTCCTTAAGGTATTTATCGCCTCCACCACGATCGATTTACTATGGGTTGCAGACGATATACCTCCAGGATATATGTCAAGCCTCAAAACTAAACAAATTTGTGATAGTAATTCACATTTGTTCCACATGAACACTTCTTTGTAGTAGTTATTTGTTTGTAAGAAGAATAGCTAAAAGAATGAGAGATTTTCATGGTGCAAAAATTATTATGTCTTAAAAGTATATATATAAGACTTCTCTCAATATACATATATATATCTACACATATAGATACACTCAATTTTTTACATTCTCTCTCTAAAATTTTTGGTCCTCTCTAAAACTTTTATAGCACAATCTCTCTCTAAAATTTTTATAACTCTCTCTAAAATTTACCTCTCTGTAAATTTGAAACATTAATTGGTTTCTTTTTTCTACAGGGTTATGTGATGCATTTCTGTTTGAATTTGCTATACCTAAATATGTATTAAATGACATTGAACAACAGGCATGGATAATATATGAACCCAACAGCCTCCATAACTCTTTATTTTCTGTGTCCGTGACAATAATAATATATGAACAAGGCGTGTTTGTCCTCAATCCACGTTGTTGGGTCCTAAGACCCAATAAACAAAATTAACTTTAGTTAAAACTTTATTTAGTGATAGATAAGATAGTGAAAGCTGAAAAAAAAATATTGAAAAATAAAATTTTAAGTATATTGAAAAAGGAAAATCAGTTTTGTCACAAACTTGGTTTGGTTTCACCAATTTTTGGTTTAGCTTTTCTATTAATATTAGCACAAGTACTATCTAAATTTATATCAATTAAATATGATCCAAATTTAAAAATATTTCTATCTCTAATAAGAATAGAAAAAAGAATGATCTTTTTTTTCCTATTCAAATTAGTATATATAAGTACTATACAAATTTATAATAATTAAACATATAGTATCAAAATTTGTAAAGTATTCAAAAGTATCTAAATTCGTGAATTTATTAAAACTTGAAATTATACCAAATCACACGATTAATTGTATTAATTAATAATACATGTGAATTTGTTTTAAAACATTATATATAATTGTAAAATTAGTTGAAAAATTATAGTGAATTCATTACTGACTAATTGTCGTAACTAAATTAAAACTTATTAGAGCTTTAGTTTTATATTTCTATTCGGATTAGAATTTCAAGTAAATTTTGTCAATATAAATATTAATATAGAATTCCATTAAACTTCAATAAAATTAAAATAATTATTTTTCACAAAAATATAACTAAATAAAAATGCAATCTATTCAAATGTTTAGCTTAACAATTGATCGAAGTAATCTATAACATTATAATTCAGTATTTATTATTTAAGGAAGGATAATTGACAAACCTGGCCTGACGAGATGTGTTGATTAATACGAGTCAAAACTAGTTAAACTAATTTCAACTCATATTTTTAATTCATAATACTAGTTCAAAACCAAACAAATCCATAACATAAAAACTAGTTAACCACTCAATAAGACTCGAGTAGTTTTGGTTAACTAAATGATTCTCAATCTAAATCGCCTCTAATAAGAGCTTATTCTTATTGTTGTTGATGTCACTGCCTACCTTGAGGCGTTGGTTCAATATTTGCCAGAAATGTGATTTTGATTTTGTTGAGTCTAACAACCACCTCTTCCATATTGACTCTCCTTGTAGGTGATTTTCTTGTACAATCCATGGCCAAATCAAAGAGGGATGAAACACATTGCTCCTTTGCAGATATATGTTCATCCTCTAAATTTATCAAATTGGTGTCCAAAACTTGATTTACTGAACCATGTGTGGCTACTTTCACCCAATCCCTTAAGCTCCTTTCGCCCGGAAATAATTCATCAGTTGGCCTCTTCCTTGTGAATGTTTCGATTAACATAATACCATAACTATAAACGTCGCCTTTTATAGAGACAATTCCTTGTGTTCCATACTCTGTGCATAAGATGAAGATTCATATAAGTTCAGTTCAGTTAGTAAAATAAAGACTTAACTAGCAAAAAGAGCATTGAATTCTTGTTAAGCTATTAAAAATACAAATTGCTTTTTTGCACCATAACCATTGAACTTTCAAATAGTTGTCAAAAATGCTCAAAATTTGACCAATTCACACCTACGCATCAGCAGACATGTCATCTCATATGATTAAACTAGCTGTGTTTCGTGCCTCCGGCACTACATGGACGGTGGGATTTATCCCAAACTTTGGATGGCTCAGATGATTTATTAGGGTGAGCGGAAAATTCAAAATCAGTCGTATTTTGTTAGAATGATTTTGGGCATTTACCAATATTTGAAAATAGAATGGAATTGGAAAAAAAAATTATAGTTTGCATGTTTTTTTTTTGATAGCTTGACAAGAGTTCAATCAGTCATTAATTCTTAAAAGAAAAAGAGTACTCAAAAGAAAATGAAATCTGTAAAAAAAATGCAAAGGAAATAAGAAACTTTAACTCCAATAAAAATTGTGAATGACATGGAATATCACCTGGGGCCATATATCCAATTGTTGCTAAGGTCTTAGTTTGCGCCATGAACTCTTCTTCACCTAAGAGTTTCCCAATACCAAAATCACAAACATATGCAATCATATCTTCATCAAGCAGAACATTGCTAGGCTTCAAATCACAGTGAAGAATAGGTCTTGTATGACCATGATGCAGATATTCCAAGGCCGATCCCACATCTATCATTATGTTTATCCGCTGCAGGACATCCAAACAATAGTTATGAGAGTACAACCACTTCTCCAGGCTCCCATTAGGCATGTATTCGAACACCAAGGCTTTGATATCCAAGTTTGTGCAACTGCTGATGATCTTAGTAAGATTTCGATGACGAATATTACGCATTACTTCACATTCAATATCAAAACTCTTGAATGCTCCTTCAGACTGTAAATTGAAAACCTTTACTGCAACTGTCATCCCATTTTGAAGTGTTCCTTTATAAACTGAACCGAAACTGCCTAAACCAATTAGGTTGCTTTCATTAAACCCTTCTGTAGCTTGTAAAAGCTCATGATATGGAATCCTTTTCCAAGAATGAGGTAATGAATCTACTCGAATCAATAATTTCTTGTTTTTCCTGCGCAATCTTGTCAACACAAATATTACTGCCAAGGCAAGGATTGCAACTGCTATTGAGGGAACAATGTATTTCAACAAACTTAACCATAATTGTTTGTGAGTTTTTGTTTTGCAAGGGGGGAGCTCTAGTCGAGGGGAACCACAAAAAGCATCATTTTTCATAAATGACTGAGCCGTGAAGTTTGCAAAACATCCTCCGGTGGGAATTTCTCCTCGAAGTCGATTGAAAGAAACATTAAATGATTTGAGATATCTGAGTACCTCCAAGGACTTGGGAATCACTCCCCACAAATTGTTATTTGATAGATCCAAAAACCCCAAATTTATCAAGTTGCCTAATGTTTGAGGAATTGTTCCTTGCAGCTTATTATGTGCCAAAGAAAAAAAACTTAGCTCTTGTAATTCTCCAATGGTGCTAGGAATTTTACCTGATAACTGATTCCATGACAAGTCGAGTTCTATCAGGACCGTCAAATTTCCAATATCTGAGGGTAGAGAACCACTTAGCAAATTCGATGACAGGTTTAGACCCCATACATCTTCAAGCCTCCACAACGTCGATGGTATGGTGGAATTCATTTTGTTCGAATCCAAATACATCCTTCGCAAATATTTAAGGTCTCCTAAGCAAGCTGGTATGGGTCCATAGAGCTTGTTATCACTTAAATATATATCTCCAATTCTTTTTAATGCACAAAGCTCATTTGGGATGGATCCTTCCAGCTTATTGTGTTCAAGATACAAAACCTCTAGGTATCTCAATCTTCCAAGTGTTGATGGAATAAATCCTATCAACTCATTGCTATCTAAACTTATAGCTGCCAGGCTGCTCAAATTCCCAATTTCAATAGGGATTTCGCCCTTTAATTTGCAGTCAAATGCTTGAAACAATCTAAGGGAAGTAGAGAGGTTTCCAATTGAAGCTGGAAGGACGCCATTCAGCTGATTAAACGACATACTTAACATCTCCAAATATCTGCAATTTGCCAAAGAAGTGAAAATTTTCAGCTCTGGGGTAGAAGAGTCCCCTGTCAAGTTATTTTCTGCCAGCACGAGGCGGCTCAGGAGTCTTAAATCACCGATAGTATATGGTATTGAGCCAGTGAATTTGTTTGTGGATAAATCGAGGACTTCGAGTTGAGAAGCATTGGAGATAGAGCTTGGGATTGATCCAGTGAGCTTATTAGTGCCTAGCACAAGCTGTTTAAGATTTGGAAGCCAAAGCCCAGTGCTTGATGGTAGATTGCCTGATAAGTGATTCTGGTGCAAGTCAATCGTCTTAGCTTTTGACATATTGAAGATGTGTGATGGAATAAGGCCAGTGAGGTTGTTGCCGTGGAGATTCAGTCTCTCAAGATTAAGGTTGCCAATCTCTTCAGGGATTGTACCTGCCACAATGTCAACACTAATGCTTAATGTATTGATATTTAAGATACGACATTTTCTTTTTCTTTTCTTTTTTTCTTTTTTTTTGAAGTCTCACATTTTGGGAAGTATTATTAGAAAACAAAACATAATATGGTTTTTTTACATACCAATATTTTGGAATATTGAAATTAGTGTAATGAAAATTTTCTTTATTATTTTACATATAATTCACAATTTTATATTAATATTTTAAGTTAATATTGGATGCTAAAACACTACATTTGTATTAAATTAATTGTAAAACAATCATTCAACTAAAAATCTTGTTTTAAACTGAAGTTATTACGTTTAAATTATAAAATAATTTCTATGTAGCAGAACTTTGACTTCATTTATCAGCATTTTCAGAATCTGAACTTTGACTTTATTTATCGCCATTTTTATTATACCGAAGATCTCATAAATGCTTATTATTTGAAGATCCTTTCCAGATATATTACCTTAACGTTTTTATTCGTAAAATAAGATTATGAAATTCTGAAATCTGAAATGAGTGAGAAAGAATAGGAACGTGAGAGAGAAAAAGTTGTGCAGGGAAAAAAAGGAAGAATCCTTCACTTTCACTAGACAGTCTAGCGAAGGGTTCTTTATTTTTTATAATCACATCAGTTTGAGATTTAAATAAATGGTGTGGTGAGTTCGGGGTTTAAAAGCTGCGTTTGTGGACTCCAAAACCCCCAAAATCTTCAAAATTCTCAAACCAAACATGCCCTAAGAATGTTCAAATACATAAGATTTCAGAACTTAAAAACCACAAAGATGCCGACAATATATAAATGAGAAAAATGTATTGGTCTACAAACTCAACCAAAAATATATCAAATACATGGCAAACATATTTATAAGGAGAATGATTTATATGCATGATGACTGTAGCAAAGGTGAGTTACCTGTGAAATGGTTACCACCAAAGTAAAGCTGTGTGAGCATTGTGAGGTTCCCAATCTCCTTAGGAATGCTTCCTGCGAGGTTATTTTCTGCTAATGCCAGAATTTGGAGACCTCCAAGTTTACCCAAACTGGAAGTTATTCGCCCGCTGAGACGATTATAATCGAGATACAGCCCATTAAGAAGTGGGAGATTATAATGAATATCGCCAACGGGAAGACTTCCAGACAGACTGTTGTTTGTGAAATCGATCATTCTCAAAGACGAAATGTTAAAGATGGCAGATGGAATAGGCCCTGTTAGATAGAAACCATTCAGAAAGCTCAACATCTCCAAATTTATAAGGTTTCCTATTTCCAAAGGAATTGAACCTGCAAAATCATAAACAACATTAAGAGCCGAGGAATTAATTACCAATTTTAAACTGAAATGTCTACAGTCACGACGTTTCCTAATTAAGAAACTCTTTTACTTCTAATTTCACTACTTTAGTTGTCCACTATTCATTTTAACAAAGCAGCTATCAAATTCAATTTTCTCTGTAATTGTTGTCCACTATCTAGTCATTAGATTGTTTTGATGTGTTTGTTGCTTTTAGAGCCGTAAATGAGTCGAACTGAGTCAGGCTTTAACTTGCCGAGTTTAAATTCATTTAAAAATAAAATGAATTTAAACGAGTACGAATTCGGCCTATTTAGTAAATGAGTCGAGCTCGATCGTGGACTTAAACGAGCCGAGCCTAGTTGAGCTTAAACTTGGCTTGTTTAACTTTTTTAATATAGAAATAAGAAAAAATAATTAATTAAATGTTAAACGAGTCAGACTTACTTGACTCTGGCCTAAACGAGTTGGGCTCGAGCCTCACAACACATTGTTCGAACTCGACTTGTTTAACTAAACAAGCAAAGAGCTTGTTAAGCTCGAGCCGCCGGGCTCACAGCACCCGGTCCGTTTACAACTCTAATTGCTTGCATGGGGAATGCCCCTAGTCTGTTTTATTCTATTTCAAGGTTATAGGGATCTGCTTTAGTGTTCAAAATGTAAAAGCTGAGAATTGTAGTCACAATAGAATAAATCTAGCTAACTGAAAGTTAAAGGCCATATGACTTCTAGATGTGTATATGCCATTGTGCATGTGTATGCAGGTGTTGCAGTCATTTAAGCATAATCAAGTCAATGTTCAAAATGTTAGTCAAATGTCCTCAACCTTGTAGCCTTTTATTTTTTTTCTTCCGTCCGGCCATTTGATTTTGGCCTTTACTTTTTCCTTCTCTCTCCTCAGTTTTTTTATTTTTGTGCCTTTCATCCATCAGAGAGTTTAAGAGGAGGGAAGAGAAAAGTTTCTTCTAAAGCTTAAAAAAAATAGAAAGAGAGAAAGATAGTTCAAACAAAAAGGTGTTTTTATTTGAGTTTCATCACATAGTTATTGTGGTGAATTAATTTGAGTTTGTACTCAAATTAAAATATCTTTGTATTCTCTCAGATTATTATAGTGGATTTTTCGGAGATTGTCCCGTGGTTTTTACCTCTTAGTTTTAGAGGTTTTCCACGTAAAAATATTGGTGTCTCTAGGATGGATATTTTCTACACATTATTTTCTGTAGTGACTATTATTTTGGTGGAACTGTGAATTTAATCTATTTGGCATATACTGATATTTATTATCCATTTAATTTATCAAAGACAACAGTATTTGTGAGGTGACTTTTCCCAACAAGTGGTATCAGAGTTAAGGTTATTTGCTCAGTTGTTTTTGATAAATTTTATAGAGGAATTAGTCGGAGCCATGATTAAATTGACCTCTTCAAATTTTTCGATCTGGAAGCCTAGAATGGAGGATATCCTTTATTGCAAGGATTTGTATAATCCGTTGCAGCTCGAGGGAAAGAAGCCCGCGGATAAATCTGAGGCTGATTGGAATAAAATGAATAGGAAGATTATTGGTCACATCCGACAGTGGATTAATCAAAGTGTGTTCCACCATGTTTCGAATGAGACGAATGCTCATACTCTATAGATAACACTAGAGTCTATGTAGGAGAAGAAGAATGCACAAAATAAAACTTTTGTCATTCGAAAAATTATGAATCTAAAGTACAAAGACGGGAGCAGTGTATCGGAGCATATGAGTGAGTTTCAAGGTTTGGTGAACCAGTTGTCCACCATGAAGTTAAATCTTGATGATGAGATTCAGGCTCTTTTGCTTCTCAGTTCGTTGCCAAGCAGTAGAGAAACTTTGGTGGTGTCTCTAAGCAATTCAGCTCCAGAAGGAAAAATGACCATACAGATGGTCAAGGAAAGTCTTCATAATGAGGAGACAATGAGAAAGGAGTCAGGCGTAAATTTTGAGACTCATGCTCTTGTTGTAGAGAACAAGGGTAGAAGCAATTTTAGGGGATCTCACAAAGGAGATAAAAGTCGCAGCAAAAGCAAAAATCACATAAGCAAGTCAAAGACCAAACAAGGTGAAACATATAGATGCTTCCATTGTAATAAGGAAGGTCATTACAAAAGAAATTGCAGAATCTGGTTAGACAAGCAAAAAAATGGTGAGCAGGGAAAGGTTAAGGAAAAGAACAATGCAGCCATAGTCACCGAAGATGTTGTGATTCTTTCATTTGGGGAAGAAGAATGCTTACATGTTGATGATCAGAAAGCTGATTGGGTGGTTGATATTGGTGCCTCGTATCATGCTACACCCAAGAAAGAATTTTTCACAACTTACAATGTTGGAGACTTTGGGTACGTGAGAATGAGAAATATATAATCAATTCAAGATTACTGAAATTGGTGATGTTTGCATTCAGACAGGTGTTGATTGCACTGTTACCTTAAGGGATGTTAGACATGTTCCTAATTTATGTCTCAACTTAATTTTTAGCATGGTCTTGGACAGAGAAGGCTATGAGAATCACCTTGGCAGCGGAAAATTGAAGCTTACCAAGGGCTCTATGGTGATTGCAAGAGGTGTTGCATGTTGTTCATTGTACAATATTCATGTGAAGGTGTGTTCTAGTGAGTTGAATTCAGTTGAGGATGACTCTTCGCCAAATTTATGGCATAAGAGGCTTGGTCACATGAGTGAGAAAGGGTTGCAGTTATTAGCATAAAAGTCACTCATTCCTTTTAGTAAAGGTACTGTTTTAAGACCTTGTGATTATTGTTTTGTTTGGAAAACAACATAGAGTTTCGTTTACTAGTTCTGCTAAAAGAAAATCAGAGTTACTAGAGAGTATATTTTGATGTATGTGGACCCACTGAGGTTGAGTCTTTGGGTGAAAATAGGTATTTTTGTTACCTTTATTGATGATGTTTGGCGAAAGGTGTGGGTATTTTTGTTGAAAACAAAAGAACAGGTATTTCAGCATTTTCAGAGCTTTTATGCTATGGTTGAAAGGATGACTGGTAAATTATTGAAGTGTCTTCGTAGCGACAATGGAGGGGAATACACTTCAAAGGAGTTTGCTGAATATTGTACTAAACATGTCATTCGACATGAGCAAACTGTTCCTGGTACCCAACAACATAATGGTGTGGGTGAGAGAATGAACCGCGCTATTATTGAGAGAGTGTGATGCATGTTGAGAATGGCTAAACTGCCCAAGTCATTCTGGAGTGAAGTTGTTCGTACTGCTTGTTACCTGATTAATAGATCTCCATCAGCACCGTTGGATTTTCATATTCCAGAAAAGATTTGAAGTGGTAATGATTTGTCTTATTCTTATTTAAGGGTATTTGGGTGCAAGGCTTTGCACATATCCCCAAGGAACAAAGATTGAAGCTTGATGGCAAATCTACTCCATGCGTGTTTGTTGGCTATGGAGATGCAGAGTTTGGATACCGGTTATGGGATCCGGTACAGAGAAAATTATTCAAAAGCAAAGATGGTGTTTCATAAGCACCAGAATTATAAGCATTTTGATAATGTACTTACACAGTCCAGAGATAATAGAGTTCCAGACCTTAGCGGAGATCTCTCTCCAGTACAGAATGCTACAGTTGGAGAAGGTCAAAATGAAGATATAACTAATAAAAATTTGCACGATGGTGATGGGTCAGATGCAGAGAGTGTTAATCAGGGGGAGCAACCTGATATTGAAGAACCTCAACTAAGAAGATCCACGAGAGAACGTGTGTCATCAGTCAGATATCCTTCATCTGAATTTCTTGTAGTTGTTGAGAAGGGGAAGCTAGAGGATTTTCAGGAAGTCAAGACTCATAAGGAGGAGAGCAATTGGCTGAGAGCTATGCAGGATGAGATGGATTCTTTGCACAAGAATCACACCTATGAGTTGAATACACTTTCGAAGGGCATGAAAGCATTAAAGAACAAATGGGTGTTTAAGCTTAAGAAGGATGGTGAAAAAATAGTGATGTACAAGGCTCGGTTAGTCGTTAAGGGTTTTGCTCAAACGTAAGGTATTGACTTCAATGAGATTTTTTCTCAAGTTGTGAAGATGGCTTCTATTCGAGTAGTGTCGGGATTAGCAGCTAGTATAGATCTTGAGCTGGAGCAGTTGGATGTGAAGACTGCTTTTCTTCATGGTGATTTGAAGGAAGAAATCTACATGGAGCAACCATAGGGATTTGAAGTTAAAGGGAAAGAGCACTTGATTTGCAAGTTAAAGAAAAGTTTGTATGGCCTGAAACAAGCCCTAAGGCAGTGGTACATAAAATTTGATTCATTTATGGTGGATCAAGGTTATAGCAGAACAGTTGCAGATCACTGTGTGTATGTCAAGAAGTTTTCGGATGGTAACTTCGTAATTCTATTACTATATATAGATGATATGTTGATAGTTGGGTAGGATGGCGATATGATTCGTAGGCTCAATAGTGAGTTGTTTAAGTTCTTTGATATGAATGACTTAGTCCACCTAAGCAGATTTTGGATATAAAGATTATTTGTGACAGAAAAGCCAAGAGACTGTGGTTGTCATAAGAGAAATATGTTTAACGGGTGCTTGCAAGGTTCAACATGGGTGATGCTAAACCAGTTAACACACCATTGGCTATTTATATTAAGCTAACAAAGCGCATGTGTCCTTCTACTAAGGAATGGAGAGATGATATGGCAGCAGTTCCTTACTCCTATGCTGTAGGGAGTCTTATGTACGTGATGGTTTGTACACGGTCAGATATTTCTCATGCAGTTGGTGTTGTAAGCAAATATTTGTCAAATCCTGGTAGAGAACATTGGGAAACAGTTAAGTGGATTATTAGATACTTGAAAGCTACTTCCAGTTTGTGTTTGGGGTTTGGTGGTTCGAGTCCAGTCTTGGAGAGTTTTAAGATGCTGACATGGCCGACTCTGAAGAGAAGAAGTCTACTTCGAGGTACTTGTTTACTTTTGCGGGGGGAGCTGTATCATGGCAGTCCAAGTTACAAAAGTATGTTGCTTTGTCTACAACTAAGACAGAATACATCGCCGCTACGGAAGCAGGCAATGAGATGTTGTGGTTAAAACGGTTTCTCCAAGAGTTATGTTTGAAACAAGATGAGTACGTGGTTTATTGTGATAGTCATAGTGCAATTGACTTGACCAAGAATGCCACGTATCACAATCGGACCAAACACATTGATGTTCGTTATCACTGGTTTCGAGAAGTGATGGAAAAGGAATTAATGAAAGTGAAGAAAGCTCATACCGAGGAGAACCCCTCAGACATGTTGACAAAAGTTGTCACTTGCGATAAGCTGGAATTTTGCAAGGAATTGGTCGGCATGGATTCCAAGGGACGGGGTCACAGAGAATACCTCTTTTAATGGGTTCGGAGGGGGACATTGTTAGTCAAATGTCCTCACCCATGTAGCCTTCCATTTTTTTCTTACGTCCGACCCTTTGATTTTGGCTTTCACTTTTTCCTTCTCTCTCCTCAGCCTTTTGATTTTTCTTCCTCATTTACTTCCCCTCATCTCCGTTTTTGGCTATAAAAGGTAACAAATGAAAGGGAAAGACACACCAAAATTCATATACTCCATCCGAGAGTTTAAGAGGAGGGAGAGAGAAAAGTTTCTTCTAAAGCTTAAGAAAAATATAGATGGAGAAAGATAGTTCAAATAAAAATGTGTTTTTATTTGGGTTCCATCACATAAGTATTGTGGTGAAGTAATTTGAGTTTGTACTCAAATTAAAATATCTTTGTATTCTCTTAGATTATTATAGTAGATTTTTCGAAGATTGTCCCGTAGTTTTTACCTCTTAGTTTTAAAGGGTTTTCTACGTAAAAATTTTGGTGTCTCGTGGTTGAATATTTTCTACTCATTATTTCTTGCAATGGTTATTATTTTGGTGGAACTGTGAATTTAATATGTTTGGCATATACTAATATTTATTATCTATTTAATTTATGAAAGACAATCGTATTTGGGAGATGACTTTTCCGAACACAAAATTCTCTAAAAGTATCGAAAACAAACTCTTCATCTAAATGCAAAAAGTAGACATACCTTCAAATTTGTTGGCACCAAGAAATAGCTTTCTGAGCATAGTCAAGTTACCAATTTCTCTAGCTATACTCCCATTGAATTCGTTATAAGAAGCTGACAATTGCCGTAGCTGTTGACACTTGTATAATGAAGACGGAATTTCTCCGTGAAAATAATTGAAAGCAATACTAATTACTTCCAATTTAGAATGATGATCACACATATCTACAGGAAGACTATCAAAAAGGCCATTAAATTTTACATCAATTGTTCTCAATGAAGACATGTTGAAAATAACCCAAGGAATGGAACCTATAAGCTGATTAGAATTCATATCTAAGATTTGGAGTTTAGAAAGATTCCCAATCTCTTTAGGAATATTCCCAGTTAAGAGATTACCGCCTAAAATGATTGTTTCGGCCTTTGAAATGTTGCAGATTGAAGCTGGAATTATACCATAGAAGCTATTATTATTCAAGATTATGTGTTGAAGCTTGGGTAAGCTCTCGAACCATGATGGTATTTGTCTGCTGAAGTTGTTATAGCCTAGATTGATTTCTTGTAGACGACGCAAATGAGCTAATTCTGTTGGGAGAAAACCATGGAGATCATTGTAACTTAGGTCAAGTGAAGCGAGGAAAGTGAGGTTCCCAAGGTGAGGAGAAATGGTGCCAGTTAGGCCGGTGTTAGAGAGATTCAAGGCGGTGACTCTTTGGTGGTCAGCGCCGCAGGTGACGCCAATCCAGCTGCAAATGCTGGTGGATTTGGTGGTGGTGGACCAATTTGCTAAGACGTTAAAAGGGTCATTAGTGATATGGGATTTGAAGGAATGAAGGGCAGAGTAATCGGTAGTTAAGTTAGTTGCAATCTGAGCTGAGCATGTCACGAAAGGAAATGCCAGAAAAAGCAACATAGCAAATGGAAGCATATCCGAACGTGGGGACTTGGAATTCATGGACTTACTGATGAATGAAATTTTGAAGTCTGATAGATTAGGACAAGCATGCATATATAATGGGAAAAGATTTGTACTGCGATTAAAAGTGTCAACTTATAAGAGTCAACTTATAATGGTACTTGCCGACAATAATGCAGTCCTATATCAATAATAGGAAGTATTTAAACTTGTGGGACATTTTACAAATCGTGTTGTTGTGGGTGGGATATTGCACATTTACTAGAGTATTTACTAGAGCAATCACATTCAAAATCCGAACGTGGAAAAAGCATCATAGCAAATGGAAGCATATCCGAACGTGGGGACTTGGAATTCATGGACTTACTGATGAATGAAATTTTGAAGTCTGATAGCTTAGGACAGGCATATATAATAGAAAAAGATTTGTGTTGCGATTAAAAATGTCTGCTTTTAATTTGTTGCGAACAGAAACATAAATTAATTGCCGGCAATAATGCAATTCAATATCAATAATAGGAAGCATTTAAACTTTTGGGACATTCAAATACACTTGCTAGTCTAACTGACCAACTACTTTTGAGTAATGAGCAATCGCATTCAAATACACTTGCTAGTCTAACTAAATACTTTAATTTGGCTAAGACCATATATAATGGCATTGGTTACTAATTAATAACAAGGGGAGGACGCAACTCACGGCCATGGCCCATGGGGAGCAAGTGGCCACCCTTGATAATTAGAATTTTTAATATCTTCCTTTTACTTCAAATTTCAATTTTTATTTGCAGAATCTGTTTGATTTCTCCCAAATTTTAGAGTTCACAGTTAAATATCATTAAATTTTTCTCTAATTTTTTATTAATTATCCATGAATGGTTAATTACTTAGTTTTGATTCTTATTTATTTTTATGCATTCATGCTAATTAGTACATCCGCACATACTCTTTAATTTTACTATATATATATATATATATATATATATATATATACAGTCTGCTTCTCCAGCGCACTAAGAACGAACCGGCTATGGCGACGGTTTTTTCCGTCTCTATAGCATAGAAAGCCGGTTTTTTATGCTATATAGCGACGGAAAAAACCGTCGCTATAGCTGGTTCGCTGGAGAGAGCCGGGCTATATATATATATATATATATATATATATATATATATATATATATATATATATACACACACATACGGTAAGGATCAAGAGCATTCTCCTTAAATAGCATTCCTCCTTAAATAGCATTCTTTTATTAAAACGACGTCGTTTTGGAGGGACGCGGTGGCATTTTTGTAAATACAATGCCACCGCGTATTTACAAAAATGTCACCGCGTCCCTCCAAAACGACGTCGTTTTAATAAAAGAATGCTATTTAAGGAGGAATGCTATTTAAAGAGAATGCTCTTGATCCTTACCGTATATATATATATATATATATATATATATATATATATATATATAAATTTTTGGCATATGTATCATTAGATGTTGAATTTAACTCAATATAGGCATAAAGTGTCATTTACCAAGTAAAATTGGTTTGAAATTCCATCACTACCCTTTATAGGAAATTAAAAACTATTAATACAAAGAAGAGAATTTATTGGGACAATGAGAGAAGGTAGGGGTAATATAGGAAATTAAATAATTTATTCTCCTCGAAAGTTGTAAACGACAAACTTTTTGGAACAAATTTTTTCTTCTAAAACGACAATCTTTTAGGAACGGAGGGATTATTAATTATATACATGTTAGTTTAACTAACTATTTTACATCCATTTGTGTCGCTCCTTATTTCTAGTAAAGTAGGTACATTAGTTACACTAAAATACACCAAGGAAATATAGTCAAGTCCATACATCCTTGTTAGCTGTCATTGTCAATGCACTAATTAGTACTATGTTTCTCATCACCAGTACAGCTGCACTGCGTGCAACTGTAAACGCTTGTTGTAGTGTAGGTGTTTTTGCATCTGTATTTGATTTAATATGCGTATTACTTCCCCCACAAATTGAAGGCATACATGGATTATGTAAGCCTAACTTGGAAGCTAAATACCAATGACTTATACGACCTAAAACTTTAGTCTACAAATTAGCAACTTAATCTTTAGAAGAAACCTTAAGAGGCTAAATGATATCTGCTTGCACCCTTTCCCTGACAAAATGACAATCAATATCTATATGTTTGGTGCGATCATGATAAACAAGATTTGCTACAATGTCTATCCTTATTGTCATAGAATATAGGAGTAGGACCATGAGTTGGGACCAATAAATCTTGTAACAAGCTATGCAACCATAAAACCTTGCAGGTAGTAGTACCAAAGGCACGATATTCAGCTTCAGCTGAACTTCGAGAAGTAACAGATTTCTTTCTAGATTGCCAAGAAATAAGAGAATGACCTAACATAAGACAATACCCAGTAACAGATCTTCTACTAATAGGACAACCTCCCCAATCACTGTCACAAAAGCCTTTAATTCAAAACTAAATCATTATCTGGAAAAAAGAAGTCCTTGTCCAGCTGTACACTTGAGGTACGTTAGGACTCTATGAACAACTTCAAGATATTTTTTGTCGAGGTGATTGCATGAATTGACCAAGTAATTGGACGGAATAGTTGATATCTGGTCTAGTAAAGGACTCCCTGTTCAAATAAAACTCCATGTTCAGTACAGTTTTACATTGTGATGGAAACCACTATCCTTTTTGCACCTCTGCAACGTACCTTTCTCACCACTGAGACCTTTGCACCTCTACAACCTTTAAGGCTTTCTTATACACTACTGGATCAATCAAGCTAAACAATGCTTGAACTCAAATTTTAATATAAGAAATTACAAATGATTTCTTAATTTCCAGCCACAAGGAATTTATAACAATATAAATAATAGCTGGAAATAAAAACAATGAAAGCTCTCAATAAATATTCATCTCTGAATAGCACCGTGTATAAGCTTCGTGTCCTCACTCTTTTTGACGTGGATGAAGAACATATATAATCAGTGAGCTAACGGCTATAAAAGATTGTTAGTAATAAAGTCCCAAGATATTAACAATTAATAATGACCAACGGATATAAGATCAGCTATTAAGGATATGGTTTCCAAGTCAAACCAAAACAATATAAATAAAGGAACAAAGGAGATATCTGAAAAGATTTATTTTATACAAACTCTAGTCAATTTGTATATATAAAACCAATTTCCTTATAGGACTCCTTTTTCAAATATGATTTCACAAAATCCTTTTAATTTAGAACATGATATATTGGTATATCTTTCCAGGAATAACGACTTGAATTTTAAAAAATGTGGGCCAAAAAAGTTTCTATGAAGTCCTAAATGACTTAAATACAATAGAATTATAATTTTAGTCCTGGGCCAACAAAGACATTTATTTATAAACAGAATCCCTTAAGCTTTTTATACAAAATCAAATAAATTAACAATTAAACAGCCTAAACTAATTAAATAAAGTCCAAATAAAAACCATTACACTAAATATAAAACCCAATAATATTGTCATCATTAAAATCACAAAAGATTAAAAACCAACATTCTTCCCTTTTTTTATGATGACAATATATAATGCTATATAATTTATATGCTCCCCCTAAATTTATGGCTCCCAAAAAATGTATGCATATAAGATCACATAACCTGTTATGATAGATAACAATATACAAACTGGTAAACCATAACCATAACAGATAATGAAGCCAAAAATTTAACTATTATCAAACTAAAAACAATATGATATCGAAACAAATTATAACTAAAATACCAACAAATATCATAATATTTCCAAACGAACATTGCTGAACATATCTCTCCTCCTTTGTCATTATCAAAAAGTGATAAATGAAACCATGCATATTAATAAAATCACATATACAAAAAGTTATCTCACCCCATTTGTTAACATTAAAAGAAATAAGTGCAAGGACAAAGAATGACATGGGAGCAAGCTTATAACAAAATCACATATAGGAAGAAAATAATATGATCATACATTAATTTGTTACCTATATCAATATTGTTATTATCATAGTAAGCTTGATAGTTGTGCTCCTTAGTGTAGCTTTGGATTTTGGATTTTCATAATCAAATCTCTTCAATAAAACTTCTTTTGGCCAACCCAATGTTGAGGTCTTTAAAGCTCAGGTTAGGAGGATGATTTTTAACAGTTCTAGATGATCTAGAAAGCCTTGCTGCAGTCATTTCCTCTTCAGGTTCAGGCTCTAGAATATCAAGTTATGCATCTAACTGTTTGTCTGATTTTTCTTCTAATATAGACGGATCGATCTGTCTGGATTTAGGTGTCCGTATATCTGAGTTTTCTACTAAAACGAACGGCTCAGGCTGTCTGATTTCATCTGTCTTTCCTTCTGATGCAGACGGCTTAGGTTGTCCCGATTGAGTAGTTTGGGTTTCATGATTCAGATTGTTATTTCCTGCAGAATCCTTATCTTTGGACATATCATGGTTAAATTAATCAAATATTATATGAACAGATTCCTCAACCATTTATCAATATTATCATTTGTATTAAATATGGAACATTTAGCATAATAAAAACTTTAGAATAAATGATGATATGAACCCTTGTAATACAAAATCCATAGAGTTTTCATAATAATATATTTAATTAAAACTCTATTAAAAAAATGAGATACTTACAGAATTCCGCAAAATAATTTATAGGTAACTTACTCTCTCAAAGTAAAGTACTATTTGTCTCCTTTTTGAACTTGAGACATCTACAAAACAAATAAATAGTCTCTACCTTTTTGGTATCCAAATCTTCTTGGGTCCTTTTGGGTTAGTAGCATATAAATCACATTTCTTTACACATATTTGCTTTATTCTAATTTTATTACAATTAGAATCAAAATGACCTTTAAAATCACAAGTTTTACAAGCAACAAATGGTGAACAATAAAGTGGCTTAAATCTTGATTTACTATTAATCATTCTAATATTATCATTAGTTCCATTTTTCACATTTTTAATAAGACTATACTCAATTCCTTGTTTATCAAGACTAGACCTGTGTGGCCCTAACATAACATTTAGGTTCTTTTCACCTTGCACAAATTTAGCAAGATCATTTTTAAATATGTTATTACTGCATTTGTTACATTATCATCATGTTGCACATTCATCATTTTTTCATCATTAAAAACATCTATGCATGCATCTCTCATTTTCAAATTTTCTTTTAAAACTTCATTTTCATTTTTAAGATATTCATTTTCTTTTCTATCTTTAATAAGCGACTTAACTTCATTCATTAGCTCATTTACACAATTCTTAAAATATGCAGTTTTCTTTTTGAGCTGTTGATTTTCATTTTGTTAAGCATGATAATCAAATATAGATATTTCAAAAGCTTCTTGAAAATTCATTACCTCAAGTTGATCATCGTCTTCTAGTCCCATGAAACAAAGTTGGCCAGATTCATCTTCTTGTTCTGTTTTGGACTTAGTCATTGGAGTTGAGCTATCTTTTTTATTTTTTCTTTGTTTTTTTCTTTGAAGTAGTCTCTTGAGTGAGAGAATTTCAATTTCTTCATCAAAATCTTTGTGATCACTTTCATTATTACTCTCGGCCTAAAGTGCCAATGTCTTCTTTATTGGTGCTTCATCTTCTTCATCATACCTTCTTAGCTGATTTTTAAATTCTTCAAGCTCTCCAAATAAAGTGAGAATTCCCATGGTACTAATTGTTGTTGAATCTTGAAGAGTTGTAACCTTTGGTGCGAATGGTTTAGGCATGATTCTCAACAACTTTCTATTGATATCCTTTTGTTAAATTTTTTTCCCTAGCATGCTGAGTGAGTTCATTAGCGTGAGAAACCTCGAGATTCATTGATTGGTAGCGCCCCCAAATTCGGGTCCCTTGAACCTCGGACCTGGTACGTCACGAGACATCATCTTCATACATATTCTATAAACTAATGCGGAATTATAAACATAAATTGTTTATTACACAATAGTTTTGTAATATTTCCCAAGGTCTACAACCTTTATCTTAATACATACCTTTAATAATTCACAAGTTTTACATCCTCAATTTACGTCAGTTATCATAATAGATAAATTTCTTATAAAAATAATTTTCATATTTTTCTTTGCCTTTGTCCTTCTTTGACCATTCGGGCTAAACTGAAATATATTCATGATATAGCAAGGGTGAACAACTACTTTGCTCAGCAAGTTTAAATACAATAAAGATATATCATGATTGAAATAAAGAATAAGCTTTCAAATTTTAAGTTTTCAACAATATAATGATTGTGAAAAAACATGAATCAAATTTGAATACGTGAATGATTGAATAATAACGTTGAGTGGTCAACAATGACCATGACTAAATACTTTGGTAATGAAGGTGATCATCCTTTCATACCTGATAAACATATTCAATGTGCACTAAGTGCGAATCAATAGTCATAGATGTGGAATAATTGTCAATAATTAAACCACTAACATTCTTGAAAATTATTAACTCGAGTTTGAGTTAGAAAACTTGCATGTACCGTTGATTACCGCTAAGCAATCTAATTTAATCTCTTATGAAAGATCATTAATAAGATTGATCCTCCAATTAGCATAATACATTTTATCTCACAATACTATTACTCAAATAATAAATTAGTTTAAACCACTTAAATTAAGATATAAATATTTTACATCTTGAAGCTTAAATCACTTAAATTCCATTTAAAAAATATCATTTACATTTACTCGCAAATTCGGAGTACAGCTAATGCATAGCTTTTATAGTAAAACTCAATTTACTATATTATTTCTTTAATTTAAATAATTTTTACATCAGTTTGTCCATTCATGAGTCAACACTGACTGTTGCCTCATATATAAATATTTTATCTCACTAGCACATTCGCTTTATTTTTTATTTTACGATTATTCACATTTTTACTTTATATATATATATATATATATATATATATATATATATATATATATTTTCTCATTAAAAACCTCATTTTAATTAAAATATCATTTTTATGATTAATACAATTTTTCAAAGGTTTTACATTTTTCGTTGCACCACAAAATAAATTTATAGGCAACTATAATTTTTATTTTACTTAAATATGTTATTTATATTTATTACATGTTTTTATTGCTTTATTTATGTCCGAAAGGAAGTTTCTCGGTATAAAATATCACTTATAGTCAAATTTCGCCCCGTAGGATTTTATTAGATTTATTATGACTTATTATTTTGACGGAACGCGATTCAAAACATTAAACGTCAAAGTCGTTCGACGCGCCGACGCTCGGTGTTCGCTCAAATTTTAGTTCTGACATGCATGTTCGCTCATTTTTAATTCTCAAATGATAAGTCATATAACAGCAAAATTTTGGCAGGTTATATACCTTATGGCGTAGTATTTTAGAAAAAAATTTAACTGCGAAAACGGATCACGGAACCCATCAAAACAGGGCATCAAAAAGCATTTCAGGCAGCTGCCCAGCAGCGTCGCACGCCTAGCGCGCACTGCGGCCCAGCAGCGTTGCCACTCCGCCGCTCGCATATCAAATCCGTTATTTTGCGAATTTCGTACACGCTGTTCGTTAATCGGATTGATTCCTTTTCTAGATATGTTTTTCATATCATATGAGGCTATTTTTAAAAAATATGAAACCTCCATTTCGGGTTCATTAAGCCGTCCAAATAATAAGCCAAAAGTGTACGTTCATTACAGTTTTCACCTTTTTCCCAGCTTTACCCTCTCCCGTTAAAACAGTCATAATTTTTTCGTTTCAAAACATTTTTGAGCGATTCTTGAGCCCACGCGAAGCTAACTTCCGGAACTACAACTGTTATTCTTTGACCTTTTCCAAATTCTAAACACAGAATTCCTAGAAAATTTGTGCAAGGTGACTACCCCGAGTTGGTTAGACAATTTTGACGCGACTACTTTGAATGGTCATTACTCTTTGCTCCGAAGTTGGAATTAGTCCGTTCTAGAGTCTATGGAAAGCTTATTCAGTGTAATATAACATACCAAAAGCCCAGAATTTTCTGGAACATCTAGCTAACCCCAAATTTTCTGTTTAGGGGCAGCAGTCATTAATTTTTCTAAGTTTTAAAAACTATTTTACTTTTCTTTCTTTTGGATCAAATTTTTATCACCTAAAATGATTAGATCCATACAAAATACACTATATAACATGTAAATTTAAAGTTTTTAAAGTTCAAAATCATAACTTGATAGTTCATCAAAATCAAACACAATAAAAGGAATAAACTAAATTAGGGTGCTATACATTTCTTATTGCTCTCTTCCTTCTTATTCTTCTCTCTCCTTTGCCTTCTTTAGTGGCTGATCTCTTTCTTCTTCTTTTTCTAAGTGGGCGGGTGTGTGAGAGAAAAATAAGATATAATGTTTTCTTTGCTAACTCTCATCTTCTCTCTCTAATCTTGCATATCTATCAATATCTAGCAAATCTCATATTTTTCAAAGGCTAAATTTTTAGGGTGGTGACTCACCTTTGAAATAAAATAACCCACATGCCAAATTCCTCATTGTATACCCGGTGCAGCCCCCCCCCCCTTTTTAGCCCCCTTTTTGCTTTAATTTTAAAGGTTCTTTACAGAAATATATAACAATTAGAAAGTAATTACACCATTAGTGCATCAACAAAATAATTACAAAAAGAGTGTAATTAAGACTCGTATTACAAAAAAAGTACAATTCACATTAATAAGGAAACCTAAAATCAAGGAGAAATAAATGTCATAATTAATAATTCAAATTCAAATATTTGGGATCTAACAACAAATTCAAATTCAAATCTAAAATAATAATTCAAATTCAAATCTTCATCTCTCTCACATACACTTTGAAATAATAGTTAACAAATAAGTAAATAAATAAATAAAATATTTGTACATGTAAATTGGGCTCTGTTTTAATTTTTACTTTTTTAGTTCTCTCTTCCCGCCGGCTTCTCTTCCGCTACTCTGCCGCTACACCGTCACGAATCTCCGTTGTCCAAAACGCCAATGAGAAGAAGAAAAATAATCGCCCTACAAAAAGTTTAAAAATAAATAGATGCAACTTTTATTGTTCTGAATTTTTTTATGACTATTTTGTTACTCATAAATACTAAAATGGTTACCTTTGTATGAATGGTTGGCTACTAACTGCATCACATTCAAACGAAATTGGTAACTTAATAAAACTGAATTGGTTACCTTGGTCTGAAGGTTTGGCTACCAACTGCACTATGAAAAAACTGCAGGTGTGTATGTGAATTGGTTACCTTGGTTTGAAGGTTTTGTTACCTTGATATGAAGGTTTACTTACCTTGATCTGAAAGCTTGGTTACCAACTGCACTAAGAAAAAATTAAAAGTGTGGAGGTTGATTGGTTACTTTGATATGACAGTCTGGTTACCTTTGTATGAATGTTTGGTTACCATCATTCAGTATTTGAAGGAACACATTGAACACGTCAGAATGAGCTTTCTCAATCTCATCAAACAAAATAACTGCATATAGCCACAAAGAGAGCAAATAGAGTAAAGAAGTAAACTTTTCAAGCAAACAAACAAACAAATTTACAATAACAATCCATAAAATGAAAATAAAAAACTTAACCCAACAAATTAACATAAAATTTGCCACAAAGCCCAAAACTTGATACAAAATTCTGCATATTTATATTCACTAATAGAGAAAAAGAGGAAAACTTACAGAATTGAATGACATCATCAACTCACAACAAACTCCAAACCATAAAAACCAGGGAAAATGACTTTTCAATCAGAAGAAAAATCCCCTTACAGAAAAGCAAATAATAAAGGGAGAGAAAAATAAAATCAATAAAAGGGGATGACTTGTGCAACGGAAAAGAGAAAACCCAGAAGACCAACTTCTTTGCTCTATTAGGGATATCAAAAGCTAGCCGATCAAAAGCTTGTTAGGGATATATTCTTTATATATATATATATATATATATATATAGAGAGAGAGAGAGAGAGAGAGTCCGGATCCAGTCCGGGATCCCGGACTCTATAAAATACGGACCTTTTCTTTTTCTTTTTTTTTTGCTTTTTTTTTGAAACAAATAAAAAAAATTATGGAATTGAAATTTTTTCATAATACAGTGTTTTGGGTGTGATTTGGGTACGTATAACAAAACATGGTGGTACTGTCTGTGCAGACTGTACCACCACTTTTTGGTATAGGTATTCAAAACACGTCCAAAACATTGTATTATGGAAAAATTTCAGTTCCATAAAATATTAAATATTTTTTTTTAGTTATTTAAAAAAAAGCAAAAAAAAAATAGGTCCGGATTTTAAGAAAATCCGGACTCCCGGACTTGATCGGCTGTATGTATATATATATATATATATATATATATATATATATATATATATATATAAAGAATACGTTGAATGAAGAAGAAGGGTGATAACTAACTAATGCAGTTGTTGTAGATGAAGAGAGAGAGAAGAAGCAATGGGGATAAGTAATCCTTAAATTAAGGAATCCTAATTGCATACTAATTTCCTAAATTAAGGAATCCTAATTACACTAATATTGTAAATAAATATAAAATTGTATTAATTGTGTAAATATTTTATGAGTACACTATTGTTATAATTATTTTCAAAAATATAATAGAATATGTAATTCATCCTAATTTTAATGGCCAAATTTGGGTAATTTAGCTTCTAGATAATCAATGTAAATTGGGCCAAAGGTTGGGCTCTCAAATAATTCATTTGGGCTTTCTAATTTAATAGTTTGGGCCATGTAAATTAACATGGTCCAACAAATCAATTTTATCTTACCCTAATTGTTTAATCCACTCATTTTGGAATTTAAATATACATAGATTTAATCATATAACCCAATATGGTTTTATTTTAATTTCTCTTTATATAATAATATATATATATATATATATATATATATATATATATATATATATATATATATATATATATATATTTAATCACATATATCCTTCACATGAGTTACAAAATATTTACTCCCTTTTTAAAAAAATTATTTGGGTCATCTTAGTAATTTGTGTCATGCTTACAAGTCTTGTAAATAGTTAAGTATCGAGGCTTGCTTACTATATTCATATGGGTTGCCATATTTGCTAATTTGACTTGTCATATTCTTAATTCCTTTTTGGACTTCCTTTAATCCGATTGATGGCTCATTTGACCAATTTAACTTCTAGAAATCAATTATTATCAAAATTAATGTCGATTTTTACTAAGACCAATATTTTCAACGCACATGAAAATATTATCATTAAAAATTTCATCTTTGAATTTTTCGAAGTTTGACATTTTCCCGAAAAAGTCAACTGTTGAATTTTTTGACCAAAAAGTCAACCCCGACACAAAATAATGTTTGTCTATCCTGACTAATTTCGACGTTCCGGACTCAAATCCACAATCAATTCGTCGAAATTCTCATCCAAACTCAAAGTTTGACTTTCCACCATAAAAGTCAATCACTAACTTTAACCAGAAAGTCCATTCCGACACATTTCATGTTTATAGACTTCTCTTACTAGATTCATCGCTCCAGACTTAAGGGAAAAATCCGCTCATCAAAATTCTACTCCAAACTCAAATCCACAATTAATTCGTCAAAATTCTCATCCAAACTCAAGGTTTGACTTTTCACCACAAAAGTCAACCGTTCCGGACTAATTTCGATGTTTCGGACTCAAATCCACATTCAATTCGTCAAAATTCTCATCCAAACTCAAGGTTTGACTTTCCACCATAAAAGTCAACCGCTAACTTTAACCAAAAAGTCCATTCCGACACATTTCATATTTATAGACTTCTCTTACTAGATTCATCGCTCTAGACTCAAGGGAAAAGTCCGCTCATCAAAATTCTACTCCGAATCAACTGTGAGTTTTAATTCCAATTCATGCATTATATTCAAATATTACTCCCTTCGTTAGTTTAAACTACTTAATTAGCTTACACCGAAGAATATTTTTTTTTTACATCTCATCACTTATATCAATTATTCCTTACATAATCACATGAATATATATAACTCATATACATTTATATCTTCAAATCCGGCACGTCTCATAATAAGAATTTTATTCTTATTTTAATAATCTTTAAAAATTCGGGTTATCACAGTTTCATCCTTTTCTAACTTGAATAGCTCATAGTCTTGTATTAGCATACTTAACTTCTCCTTTTTTACTTTGGAAGTACCTTCGTGGCTTGTCAAGAAACTATCCGACATTTCTGTTGTTGTGTTGCACGATGATACTTTATCAATTTTAGCTTGGTCCATTCCGCTTAACAAGGTGTTCATGGCTCTTGAGTTGTAGGAAAACATGTAGCTTTCATTTGCATCCATGTCCATGAGAGTCCTAAGTCTACCATCATCATGTCTAGGAATAACAGGTCCATTTTTAATTACCCACCATTGCCATGAGTCTCTCTTGAGATAAATCTTCATTCTAAATTTCTAAAAGTTGAAGTTCTCGCTTCCTATCAACAGAGGCGGTCGGCTTGTGGATTGACCTTCTTGAAAGTTAAGGTGTGTCATAGAATCTTTCCCTACGACCTGCTAAGATCAATATTAGTAGAGTCAAGCTTTGATACCAAATGTAATTTCGTGTATGTGCACACCTAGAGGGGGTGAATAGGTGTCTAAACAAAAACGTAACTAACAATGGCCATTAACTTTTAATTTTTGCAGTTACAGGCTTAAAGCAGACACCTTTATATATAATACAGGTAACACGAGGTGTCTGGATTAGTATACTATTACTACCAGCAGTAAAATGTTATGTCAATGAGTTTAGATGTAATGTAATAATTAAATGATCAAACCACAAGAATTAACAAACCACGGACACAGGGATTTTTACGTGGTTTTGCCCTTAACCTCTAATAGCTTAATCCACGTCCAATATCAACCGATATTGAAGACTCTTTTTATAAACATTAATACTCAATTAAATACTATAAAAAAATCCCTGTTCAAATAAAGATTTCAACTGCGATGGACACCTCTGCCCCTTTTGCAGTTCTGCAAAATTTCTCACCACTGAGACCTTTGCACCTCTGCAAAACTTGAAAGCTTTCTTTGAACAAACCCTATCCACTACTGGATCGATCAAGCTAAACAATGCTTGAACTCAAAATTTAATATAAGAAATTACAAATGATATCTTAATTTCCAGCCACAAGGAATTTATAACAATACAAATAATAGCTGGAAATAAAAACAATGAAAGTTCTCAATATATATTCATCTCTGAATAACAGCGTGTATAAGCTTCGTGTCCTCACTCTTTTTGTCGTGGATGAAGATCATATATAATCAGTGAGCTAACAGCTATAAAAGATTGTTAGCAATAAAGTCCCAAGATATCAACAATTAATAATGACCAACGAATATAAGATCAGCTATCAAGGATATGGTTTGCAAGTCAAACCAAAACAGCTCAAATAAAGAAACAAATGAGATATCTGAAAAGATTTGTTTTATACAAACTCTAGTCAGTTTGTATATATAAAACCAACTTTCTTATAGGACTCCTTTTTCAAGTATGATTGCACAAAATCCTTTTAATTCAGAACATGATATATTGGTGATATCTTTCCGGGAATAACGACTTGAATTTCAAAAAATGTGGACCAGAAAAGTTTCTATGAAGTCCTAAATGACTTGGATACAATAGAATTATAATTTCAGTCCTGGGCCAACAAAGAAATTTTTTTATAAACAGAATACCTTAAGCTGTTTATACAAAATCAAATAAATTAACAATTAAACAGCCCAAACAAATTAAATAAAGTCCAAATAAAAACCATTGCACTAAATATAAAATTCAATAATATTGTCATCATTAAAATCATAAAATATTAAAAACCAACTGTTGAGAAAGAGGTGCGTAGGTTATCTGTGTCATATCGTCGATACGCAGCAAGTGGAAGCAGAATTAGGCCAGATACATGTAAACTTCATGCCCAAGAACTTTTTGTTTGCTGGCTCAATTTGGATAACCTATTAGCCGCAGTACTTGAAAAAGTTATCAGGTTTGAACATTAGATATGGTGTAATTTGTCCAATAAGAATTAAGAATAATTTAAAATTATTCTAACAATCCCCACAAATTTTAAAATATTAGAGAGCATATATTGTCTTATTTTATAAGAGAACTTTTTAGCACTTGTGTATCATAAAAATGCTCGCAGACTTTAATTTTTACTTCCTTTCATACAATGATCTTTTAACTATTACTTTATTCAAAAAAAAAAAAATCGACTATTTCAAATTCTAACACCTTCACATCACTCATGGATAATCAAATAAAGATAAAGACCTTCAATAGGCTTTATTTTATTTGTTTTACAACTTTTGGAAGCTCAAAGAGAAACAAGTGAGAAGCCTACTATTCAGTATTCACCATGGCAAAGAGATTCAACTAATTAAATCTAGAACAATAAGGGAGCAAAAGAATCTTCATGCAGAAATATATATGAAATAAAATGAGCACTGAAATATACATGGTATGCTTGGCAATTGAGAAAAATGCATAGTATGGCTGATAGACTAATTATGAGAAGACTGATGAGGCCATGACAATATCTTTTGGAAGCTTTCCAAAGAGACCATCTTTGTTGTGGAACAAATCTTCTAAGTCTTGTTTTTGTTCTGTTTTAATTTTATATCATTTGGTTCAGTAAAAACAATTTATCTGAAATCTTTTATTCTTTATTAATTGAATCAATTATGGCAAATATTACGAAACAATTATTCAGCTAAAATGTTGGCACTAAACTTATTCAGTTAAAATGTTGCATATATAGGCAAATATGGTGAAACAATAAAAATTTTAAACAACATAAACCTAAATATTTTAGAAGCATTATACTAACAATTAAAGAGTTACAAATCTGTTCACCAGCGTCCCCAAACAAAATCTTCATTTACATTTATCTCCCAAATTACCAAATGTATAATGTCTTAATACATTTATCTTCTATTGGCAATTTGTAATATAGCAAGCAAACAAACCAAAAAGAATCGCAGAGTACATGTAGAGAAACCTTACTTGCTAAACATTTCAACACTACATCTCCTGTGCTGTCATCCCAAATATCTACATTATTACATAAAAGAACTACAGTTAGCTCCTCCGGAGAAAGAAAAGAAAATCACAATTACACACACACAACACTAAAGAATCAACACAGAGATTTACGTGGTTCTCTAAACTCGGGTACGTCCACGAGAGGAGAGAGGTGTTTTATTTATGATCTGAGCACATAAAGTTTTTACAATATAGAGTATATATAACCGTTACTTCTATCTCAACCATAATTCGCATTATAACATGAATACTCATAATACCCTTATAACATCGTACCATACCATGGGGGCACCCCCCCCAAAAAAAAAAAAACCTTCGGTCCAACCCGAACAGTTAAAACTGCGATGGGCCCGCTCTGTTCGGTCGCTTCGCTCGGTACTGGCATTTTTCAAGAACTTCTTAGTAGCTCTCATACACACCATATGAGCCACAAGTTCCAACATATCTATCCCTAAACCAACAGTAAACCAATTGAACAACTTCAAACACACAAAATCCGTAATTAGAAAATGGCGAGAACTACATATATACACAAACACACCAAAAAAACTCCCCCCCCCCCTCCCCCCCCCCCCCCCCCCCCCCCCTCAAAGTAACCTCAATTAAACAAGGTCATGCCTACTCAAGTAAAATTTTAAGATTGCTTAAACTTGATTAATCTTTTTATAGTAAATATAGTCAAAATCCCTGTCCCCTATCATTAGCTCTAAGCCAGGAGCACTTGGCATATCTAATAGATAGAAAATCCACAATTATAAGACTCAAGAGTTAACAGATGCCTATTATCAACTTTCTAATCAATAAGATAAAACAGATGGGCACCATGACCAACAAACGACAATATTAAACAGAATACTACTGATCAGCAGATAATTTCATTTTAAAATTCAAAAGTTAAAGATTTAAAAATAATTCCAAGTATTTGTGAATTCGAAGTTGTGGGAAATAAAATGTCCAATCCAATGTAACCTAATAAGAGTTTAATTCAATAAGAATATAAGAATTGTTCTTCTCCAAAAGGAACTGACATCATAGAAACCAACTGCAATTTGAACAGTAATCTAAATTTACGCAGCAGCACGAATTGTTAGGGTAGTCAAACTCGATTAACTTAGCCAAGTACACATTGATGGAACATAAAGTTGTTATCAGATTGTATGCATTACAGACGATGACAAGATGAGGTGCCGGATAAAAACAAATTAGCACCCCAAATCATATTAGATAAGCTATGTCTTGTAGGTGTAAAGTAACAAGGATCGAGACACTGAACCTGATATAGAAAGTTTCACTCTGATTTATTCATCAATTCACTTATGTTTATTTTTTTTATACAGGTACTTGTATATATTATCAGAGAACCACCAACGGAGGTGGAGCCTGAATACAAGCTGCATAAAAAAAGAGAACAACTCCCGAAAGGGGCAGATTTTAAAAATATGGAAGGCAGTAGTTTCATGAAGCTGCCTCGTGATTGTTGTGTTATTAAATCTATCTTGATTATATCCGTAGCAATCATTAGTTTCACATAATGTTATGGAAATCAAACTTTTATCCACTCAAAATTGTGCACCGTTAGCCTATTATTATATCTCATTTATGGGTATCCCTAATTAGATTGTCAAATGATATTTAGAAATCTAATATTAATAGCGGAACCAGAACATTTTTAGAGGGAGGTCAAAATACATCAATAAAAAAATTATTTATTGACGCTTGTAGTGCTTCTTTCAAATTTATTTTGCTCAATTATAGTATTTCACAACATCTTATTCCAACCATTGTAAACCTATGAGTTGTGAGTCTAATACTATGAGACTATTAATCAGACTTTGAATTTTTTAGTCAACTGGATTAGCTACTTTTATAGATAAATTATAAATTATAATATTATATATTCAAAACCTTATATTGTGGTTTTGGTCATCTTCTTTAAAGACAACTGAGAGTAGTCACTTAAAGCAAGAAAATGAATTAAGTTATTCTCAATTATAAAAAAAAATTGATATCAATGTATGATTAAGTTAGTAAGACAAATGAGTGTAATATTAATTAATTAATTATCAAACTTATTTAACATTATTTGATCTTCTAGTAATATTGGTAATTTATTATAGATAAAAAAACATTAAAAAACAAATAAATTAATACCATCTCATAACAAAGATCAAATTTAACGAATATTAACATACTTCAAATTCCAGGATTAGGGGGGTCATATGTCCCCCCTCGCCCCCTAGTTCCGCCCATGTCTAATATAGTATATATATTTATATATTATACGACTAATACTAGAAGTTTTTTTTTTTTGGGGGGGGGGATAAGTATATGACTAAAAATAAAAGTAAAACACTATATATAGTTAGTTCACTAGGTGCCTGAAAATATTAATGCGTCTGAAAGTAGGGTGTGGGCTAGAAAATCGTACCTTGTTAGGGTTAAGGTTTTGTGTTGGTTGAGAATGATAGAAATTCGCAAAGAGTACGGAATTGATTGATGAATTGAGGAGGGGATAAGAACGGGCCGGTGAGCAATTACTCCAATGACACGTGACAGAACTCTTAGGATCCGAGAGCCTTCTCAAGGATCCTGAGAGCCTTCTTCAGTGCTTCAGGTTGAGAGAGAATCTCCAAGACTTCAATTTTCCAAAAAGTCCCTTCTTCATTAATTGGAAATAGTATTTATATAATTTCTTGGAAAGTGGTCACATGTCAGGAACATGACCTCGGAAAAATTCCAGAAATACCCTTAGTCATCAGAACAATGCTCAGATCGTCATGTCCTTCTAACTACAAATCCAATCCCTCAATCAATTCCCAAAGTAAGTTTCCTCCATAATCCTTCTGCCTTGGGACTCATGGAGGCTCACTACAAGAAAGTGGTCCATCAGCGACCAAAAGTTTTTGCGGTCGCCATAATCGGTCGCTAATGATAGAATTAACGACTGTTATTAGCGACGGATATCCAAACTAGTCACTATTTGATATTGGCTACCGCAGTGCCATCGCTACATGGTCGCTAATTTGAATTTTTCGCCTTTAATTTTGGCGTATATTTGCCGCCTATAATCTGCGACCGCATGCAGTCGCTTATTATGGCCGCATATCGTTTTGACTTTCTCAGCAGTCTGACTGTCAAGTCAACGACCGCATGCTGTTGCACAAAGCGGTCGCTGGTGGTTTTAAAATACATTAGCTCCTAGATCGTCTACCAGAAGCTGGAGAAAGAAAGAAAAAGAAGAGAGAAAGAGAGAACCGCCGCTCGCCACCTGCTGTACGCCGTCGTCGCCGCCGTTGCCGCCGCCAGTAGCCCCGCATAGGTATAGTAGGTATTAAATTTATCTCTTTCATTTATATATAGTGTTCAATTTGGATTTGATTTTGAATTATATATATTGCATACTTATATGTTTTATTTGATTATTTAGTTTGAATTTGTGTTAGATTTATGAAATGGCAGCTAGCATGTTGATTATATAATAACAGTGTGATATTTAGTTTCACTTTGGCTTTAATTTGTGCAATTTCAGGGCATGCATATTCATAGTTTGATATTGAGGCTTTTGTTAGTGTATTGAATGAGAAAATTGTTTCAATTTGAGTTTTTTTTCTAGTGTACGTATAAATTTATTATATAATTTGTAAGTTGTTTATGGTGGTTAGACATAAATTATAATTAAAATAATATAATATCCATTATTATATAATATTACTAAAATACATAAATTAATTAAATATTAAATTAAATTAAATATAATAACATATAAATAAAATAATTAAAATAAAATAAATAATATAACAAAAAAAATACAAAGTAAAGTAAATAAAATAAAAAAATAAATTTTCTTAGTTCACTTAATTTTCCCCTACTAAAATAAACCAATTAAGTAGTATTTACTTAGTTTTTACTACTAAATTTTTATCAACTAAGTAGTATTTACTTAGTTAATATTACTTAGTCTCCCAATATTAATTAAAATAAATTAAGTAGCATTAATTTACTTAGTTTTACACTATTAAATAAAAATAGAATTATATAATAACACAAATCTATATTACTTTGTATAATATAAGATAATATAAAATAAAATAATATATCATAACATAACATAACATAACATGATATAACATAACATAAAATGAAATAAATTTATTAACTTAATTACATTCCTTAAATTTATTAATTTAAATAATATAATATAATATAATATAATACAAAATAAATTAATAAATAAATAAATAAAAATTATTAAAAAAAAGAATGACAATAATTTAATTAAAATAAATAAAAGAGATAGCATACTCTATCAATAACTCAACTGCAACATCCTTAAGACCGACTTTTTTCGAATATATGTTTTGTAACCAAATATCAGCATTTTCTTGGAAAATAATTTATATCAAAATCTCTATCATGAAAGTATACTATGGATTTTCGATTAACCATCATTGTCTTAAATTTGAATTCACAAAGCAGTATCCTCGAAATATATACAACAAATTGGAGAAAGATGAAAGTGTGCACTAGCTTATTGAAAGAAAACTTGTCACAATTAGATGGAAATTAACTTCATGTTATAATGTAAAACAAATACCTTAATCATCGCCCAAGAGTAATGACTATTGGGAGAAGAGTCAAAGACTTCCTTGTACGTAGGATTCGACATAGCAGTTGCATGCAGTTAATACTCCAATTAATTGGTTCCTCGACATAAACAAAAAAGTATGGGTCGTAGTTCCTGTTTGTGTCCCACTCGAATTGAGTAATTGAATTACTACAGACATTCATCACTGTTCAGTCATAACAGATGACAACTGTGACGCCCCCAAAATAGGTATACATCATGTATTCTAAGTCGCCAAATACATGGTACATAATACAAATACAACCTTAAATATACAACATGAGCTGTGAGTTTTAATACAAATATTGTCTTCTAGACAGTATTCAAACTCAAAATAAGTCCTCAATACATTTATTATTACACTATTTCATAGAATCGTGAGGATTATTAATGTTATCATCTGGACCGTCACTCCGTTCCCCGACTAGTCCCTGCTACGTTTTCATTTCCTGAAGAGAACAATGAAAGCAAAAGGGTGAGCTTAACTAGCCCAGTAAGAAATATTATGACTAAGATAATGCAGAATAAATTATCATTAGCCTTCAACAGTGTTAAACTGATAAAATATAACAAGCATCAAGTTTAACTGCAGCGGAACAAGCAATCCATTAGAAGAGTCAAGTAGAGAATAAAATCTACTATCTTCTATGATTTAAAAGGTTTTTCATTACTTTTATCGCTGAGACTCAGCTTAATAAATAATCCACATCATCCCTGCACTACGGCCAAGGATATTCATTAGTATCACGACCACAAATTATCCATGCACTACGGGCCAAGGATATTCGTGTATTCATCAATGGTCATGATCATGCCAACAACTGTCCATCAATGCACTACGGCCAATGAGGATTTTTACCACATCATTTGTAACATTACGGTCATGATTATACCGAATAATCCCTTGTCATAATCATACCAAGTCCATCTATGCACTACAGGCCACAGATGACTTTCAACATATTATAAACATGAAGATGATGACAATTCAATAAAACAAGTTCAAGAATAAAATTTAAAGATTTATAAGTTAATTTATCTTGAACTCAATAACATCCAAATTGTCAACATGATACTGCTTTGTGGAGTAAAATTCAAAAATGCTCAGAAGAATATGTCCATGAAAGATACTGGATGAAGGGAAAATATCAAGGATATTCCACTAATTTCATGGAGTATAGAAGTCAAAGATTTAACCAACTGAGTAAAAGAGAATATATGAAACTGCAAATGGATTTTCGTCCGCCATGCGGTAATCCACTTAAACAGATCATTTTCATAATTTAATAAAAAATGAATACAAAGGATCATTCACCATGCATGTGATAATCCACATAGACAGGTTATTCCAACAAAATAATAAAGAATGGAATAACAGAAGAAATCACCATGCATGCGATAGACCGCACAGACAGGTTATTCCAACAAAATAATAAAGAACGGAACCAGGTCATGCGTAATCCGCACAGACAGGATGTTCCAACAGAATAATAAAGAATAAAATAACAGAAGAATTTCACCATGTATGCGGTACTTCGCATAGACAGGTTATTCCAACATAGTGATAAAGAATGAAATAACAGAAGTTCTCTCCATGAAGACGAAAGAAATAATACCCCTTACGAGTACAATAAATAATATCCCTTACCTTAAAAAGAATATTCCGACTGGTAGGGCGAGGATATACTTGAAGAAAACTTGCACTAATTTCTATACTCAAAGCTTTTTTAAACTCTAAAGAAATACGCTCAAGATTATAGAAGGAGAATTATCTGAACTTCTGGTGTGATTTTCAATTCTAACTAAGCATCTTATTTATAGAAGAATGAAAAGGATACTATACTGCACTATGCAATAAAATATAATATATTTTATTTATAATCAAATAAAACAAAACTTTATAAAAAGTATTCTGTTTTATATAAAAAGTTTTTACTATGCAGGCACTATGCAACACTATGCATAATAAAATATAATATATTCTATTTATAGTCTAATAAAACATATAACTTTATAAAAGTATTCTGTTTTATATAAAAATCTTCTCTGTATTATTACATTAATAATACTAATAAAACAAAATTTATCATCATTATTATAATTCACAATATTAATCGACCAGGTCGTTCCCAAGAAAGGAGGGCTTTCCAATAAGGATTTCTCCCTATTGGCGCGCAATTAGGTGACCAAACCTCTCCTTGACAGAACTTCTAGACATCGTTAATATTGTAAATAATAATATTAATAACTTTGTCATCTCAATTATTGATTTAATAATATATAAAATATAGACAATAATTAAATCAAATAACGTGAGATACTATGCAGCGATTACTGTAGCAATAATTGAACAAAACTGAGTGACTTCTCACGTAAGCATCAATAATTAATATCGTGTGCTACTATGCAACCACACGTATTACTGTACTTTTAACACCAGGTGTTTCAACCGTTAACGGTAAAACTTTCGTCGTTATTTTTATAAAGTATTTTTGTCATTTTCTCAATCCGACAATAATTCCGTTGTAGGGTCCACCAATGATTGTGCCGTTGTATGAATATTCCCTGTTAAAACAAATATTCCCCGACCAATTGAATATTATATAACAACTTGCGTACTTTGCAAAATTTATAAATATTACCCATAACTATAACATTATATCAAATTCATTCCATAATATTCAAAAATGACATTTATAAAAAATTCATCTTTATTCATAAAAGTTGGGGTCTTACAACAACATCCCGAAGGAGGACCATTAAGTTGTTGAATAAAGTTCCAAGTTCAGCAAATCCTCTAGATGAACGAGTGACCACTTCTCTTTTAAGAGTAAAACATCGACTGATATGGGTCCAATCCATGAAATAGACAGCGCTTCTCACCACTCTGAATTCCTCATATGGGTAGTTCTCACAGAAGATGTACTTTTTCTAATATTTTTCTGAGAGGAATTGTTTCACTTTTTTAGATCGTTTAATCTTCACTTTATCGACGACGACCGTCTATCAAGATCGTATAATCTTCTTCTTGCACTTGGCAGACATTTGTAGTCTCCGAGTTCTGAGGATTTAGCTTAATTATGCAATGGCGAGAGTAGCACAACAATAGGATGATGTCGAGGTAATCTTTCATTATTTAGCTTTATGTTTAGTTTTGCATGTTTATTTTAGCACACTTTAGACATGACACTTAAGAAAATAATTAAGAATGAAGAAACCAAGTCCGTTTTAGTCGGACGGTTTTTGAATATGTCTATAATGTTAATGTTAGCATGTCTAATTGATGTTATGATATATTCCAATAGTATATGTAGGACATTTGGTGATCGTGTAACTGTAAATCCTACACATATTCAGTTTTATTCGGACGGTTTTGTTTATGTTTATACGTGCGTGGATGTTAATATATATATATATATATATATATATATATATATTTGCTAATCAATTGAGGGCAACCTCATCAAAACCTAGTTACCCAGCTTCTGAGTACCGTGCTAAATATGATCACCATCTGTTTCATATTGAGTTACCAATTTTAATTCAAAATCTAATAAAGAAAAAAGACATCTATTCAGATCTAATCACCCTGTTGAAAAGAAAAGAGATAAAATAGTTAATAGATGGAAAAGATTTATTAAAAATGAAGAAATTAACGTTACTTTTTATGATTTGTATAAACTCATTTAAATTACTAAATAAAATAGTTTATTTTATTAATAACATGAACTATTTACAAGTGCGGAAATTAAATGACTTACAAGTTTACTGAATTAAGAACATAAGATGAAGAGGGGTTAAAGGAAGGCTAAACAGCGGTAGAGGCTAAAGATTCATCAGAGAAGGAGCTCTGAGTCTTTTTAAGTCTGTCTTACCAAATGAATTCAGTTTCCTTTTATAGAACAAGGAAATGAACTGTATACAAGGTTACTAGCTATTACATTAACTGAAGTAAAAGTACAAGTAAAAAACATATTACACTTACTAAAGTAAAGTAAAAGAAAAAGAATCCGCTTTCGGTGGAAAAGCAGGCGTCTCTTTTGACTAATGCGGCCGTGGGGCCAGAAGTCTGATTGATAGCTGCTTTCGGTGGAAAAGCAGAAGATGTTGATGACTAGGCTGCTGGAGCAGGTGCTGGCTAACTGAGGCTGCCGAGGAAGGTGCTGAAGGCGTGATGATGGCTGACATCAACACATCCACTTTAATTGATTACTAAGGGGATCAGGGGAAGGGATCCTGAGCATCTTGAAGGTTGACAGTGCCATAGGGATCACAATCATCTTCGTCTTCAAGATTTTGACTGGAATTTTCTTCTCTGGACTGAAGAGAAGCTTTATCTGATTCATCATGTAACTGGTCAAGTCTCATATGAATGGCGTCTGCAAGAAGCCTTAACTGAGAGTTGGAGTAACTAGAAACATTAGTGACTTCAATAGGATCTGGAGGAACAACTGATTTTTCCTTTGATTTTTCAGTTGTTCTTGTGACTGTTTTACTGGAAGATTCACCGGTAATGGTTGTAGTAACTGGAGGAGTCAATAAAGGTTTAGCCGGAAATTCTTTTTGAACCTGGCCAACAATCCTATCGACACCAAATTTATCCCACCATTTAATGAGGAAACGGCGAGAGACATGAGAAATAGGAGAAATAACTATCTGAGCTGTCCGAATACCTATGGACGACGGAGACTGAAATACTGTGACTACTTGTGGAGCTAAAATGACATATTGCCATTTAAGAATCCAAGGGATTTTGTATTTACTACAGAATATAAGGAAAACTGGAATTTCTTCATATTTTGGATGATAATTACTATGACTACTGAAATGCTCAAGTTGTACTAAGAGAGGATCCGGAAGGATTTCAAAGCACAACCCATGTCTTGTCCACTTGAGGATGAACCATTTAGGAAATTGACTCTTGAATTTGTGGTCGAACTGTAAAAACCACGAATGACTATGATCTTCATTTTGGTGAAGAAAAATCTTATACCAAGCCTCAATATAATCATAATAGCAATAAGAGCTGGAATGATTAGAAAGGGACCTGAGATCAGAGGGATGGTTACCCCAATCGGAAAGATTGAGAACTTGTTTAATGTACAACGAGTGATAAAGGAGTTTGGATTTATCATCGTTGGCATAGATGGGTTTAATGAAGACTGACTCTGTTTTAAGAAGGATATCCTTATAATACACAAGGGATTTATAAGGAGCCAAAGGGAGAAAATGGCATCCAGTGGGAAAGAACTGGGCAGCCAATTTAACTGGGTCATCTTTGGGTTTCATTGGTAACTCAATATGAAACAGATGGTGATCATATTTAGCACGGTACTCAGAAGCTGGGTAACTAGGTTTCGATGAGGTTGCCCTCAATTGATTTGCAAAAATATCAAATGCTTCTGGTTGACTAGCAAGAACTGATGAGTACGGCTTGGGGACAGTTCCAAGCACCTGAAATTTGTTATGAGTGGTTTGATTAACTGGGTGGGGAACAACAGTTCCCTTTAACTGATTAATCGGACCGGTAGAACGGCCATGACCACGAGAAGACGAACCTCCTCGCACACTCATATTGCTGCAATAGTACCTGTGTTAATGAACTCACATGTGAGAAAATCAGGAACTGAGTTGTTACTTCCTTTAATATATTCAATATCAAAATTAAAAATACTTAAAATAGCTTACCATCTAGCGAATGAGTGCTTAGAGGCGACGTTTTCAACGTCTTTTTCAAGAATGAATTTGGCTGATTTGCAATCTATCCTAACTAGAAATTTCTGATTTAATAAATATCTCTGAAATTTTTTAATACATAAAACGAGTGCTAAAATCTCTTTTTTAATTGTACAGTATTTTAACTGTGTAGGATTCCATGCGCCTGAATGGAAACGAACAATTTGTTCATCAGAAGTAGGATTTAATTTTTGTTTGAGTATGCCACCGAATCCAATGTCAGAGCCATCGGTTTCAACTATTTTGAATGATGAATCATTAGATATGTCAAGGCAAGGCAAAACCTTAACATATTTTTTAACTTGTTGGACGACAGAAGTATGAATGTCAATCCATGGAGGGGGAATACTTTGTAAACGTTGAAATAGAGGTTTACAAATCTTCCTGAGATTCTTGTAAAACTTGCTAATATAATTAAGCGAGCCAAGAAATCTTTGTAGCTGAGTTTTATCGATAATCTTATCTGGGAACCGGTCGGCGAATTGAATAGCTCTGTCAATAGGTCGCGTGAGTCCATGATAGAGGATTAGACCGAGAAACCTGACTTTTGTCAGAAATAGACTACATTTGGAAGGTGAAAGAACAAGACCATTGGTTTTAACAGTTTTGAAGAACGAATTCAAATGTTTAGTATGCTCTTCAATAGTCTTGGACAATATAAGGATATCGTCGATGTAAACAATAATAAAATGACTGAAAGGGTTCAAAATATTGTTAAGAATATTCTGAAATTCAGTGGGTGCATTTTTTAGTCCAAATGACTGAACATTCCATTCGTAATGACCGAACGGAGTGGTGAATGCCGTTTTGTACCTATCATCAGGATGAATAGCAACTTGCCAGAATCCGGACTTAAGGTCAAATTTATTAAAGATAGTGGAGACACTTAACCTACCAAGGAGATCATCCTTATTAGGCAAAGGGTATCTAATCCATTCTAGGACTTTGTTTAATGGTTTATAATTAATGACTAGTCGAGGGACACCTCTTTCTTTCTCAGCTTCATTGTTAACATAGAAAGCTGGGCAAGACCATGGTGACTTACTATGTCTAATTAAACCTTTACTAAGAAGATCATCAATTTCACTTTTACATAACTCCATTTGTTCATGACTCATTTGAATAGGCCTAGCTTTGGTGGGAATTACATGTTCTTTAAATTCCTTAGCATAGGGTAATCTAACAGTGTGCTTCTTCCTATGCCAAAAAGCATTGGGAGAATCAGAACATAAATTTTTGATCTATCAGTAAAATCGATCTAAACAGAAGACTAATTTGTTAACCGTTTAAACAAAAATTCTTTCTTTTGACATTCCTCTTAAACTCAAACCGTTCTTGCCTTGAGTAAACACATACCTGTAGATCGAACGATACCCATAGCCTAAACTGATCCCACTCTGGAGTCTTACAACGGCGTAACGGGTCTTATGACGATCTTAGGTGGTTTACAGCAAGTTTGGCGAATTATCCAGGAGCAAAAGAAATAAAAGTTTGAAGAAACATTTAAAAACAAGATCTAACTGTTTTTAATCGAAACCACTGACAGAATCAAGAACTAACCGTGTGGCTCTGATACCATATAACAGCGGGATAAGTTTTTTAAAAGAAAAACTTAAACAGAAAAGAAAAGATTAAGAAGACGACCGGAGAATCGGTAAAGTAATCTCTTTCTTTTATTTATAAACATTTGAGGGAGGGATTACAGTATATATTGTGTTGCTTTTTAATTATATATATATATGGATCGATCAATGGATCTTGATGGATTTGTAGGAATGTTGGTTTATATATAGATACTGATGTGTGTTGGGATATAAATTAGGTACAAACAGATATAGTTTTTTTTAGGAAATCCACCAAACAGCCAAAAAAATTTAAAATTAGAAATCAGCGACCGTTTATGAACCCAGGCTGTTAGCGAACGCAGTGGTCGCGGACACGTGGACCACGTCACCGATGCGAGCTGGCTCAGGGTGACTTAGCTCAGTGACGGATTCGGTCGCTATATAGCGGTCGCGAACCTGTCTTTAAACTTTTATAAACATATTTGCTCTTCAACTGATATCTGTTTATTTGAGAAGTATCAATTTGTACTAAATCTTATATGCTTATTTTAGAAGCAAATTGTTGTAAAATCTTTTGTAAAAAGGAAAAAAGGTAGAGTTAGTTTATTTTATGTACCTGTGAGAAAGATAACCAATTCTTCGACCAACCAGAGTCGTAGAGAGGTCAACTGGGAGTTGGGTCTCTAGTGAACTTGTGAGCTTGAGAGGTCAATTGTTGTTTCAAAACCAGATAATAGAATAGAACTGAACTCAAAAGAAAGTACAATTAAACTTGAGAAGGGAGCTGGGAGGTGGCTGTCCAAGATAGATTAGTTAGGAACAGTTGAAAGTTTGTCTATAAAATTTTGTAAAGGCTTCTCCACCTGGTGAAGGAGTATTTATTACTGATAGTAATAGGATCTCAAATTCAAAATAAGAACTTGAGACTGGACGTAACAACATACCATGGGTGTATGTTGTGAACCAGATAAACCTATGTGCATTGTGTGATTGAATTTTTACTGTCTTGCATATTAATTTCTAACGCTGCAAATTAATTATCTAAAAATTCAAAAAGGCCTAAGATTATTATTGGACTTTCAGAATGATAGGGGTCAAATAGACTTCCAAGATGGAGAGGAACCGAGTTGTGAGGTGAATACAACAGGGGAGAATTTTGAGGCCAAGATAGATGGTTGTGTAGGGGCCAAAGTAGCAGCCAAGTAGAATTGATGATGGGGTTGGTTGTAGATAATGATGGAAGGCAAGTATAGGTCCAGTAGACTGAGAGAGCTAGAGAGAGAAGGAAAGCTCAGCCATATATGGCCAAGCCTTTCACCCGAACCCAACTATCCATAGCAAAGTGTTGAGATTTTTTTTGAAGTCAGAAGCAGTTAGAGTGAAAGGAGAGGTAGCAGTTAAGGCATCAACTCTTCCTCTTACCAACCGAATCAGATATCACTTTCAAAGCAACAAAAAGATAATGCTAAATTATCCCTTTCTTGCCTAAAGTTGGGATAGGAATGTTACATAGATTGTAACTGTTATGTTGATTTTGGTATATATAATGACTGTCATATGATTAATTGGATGTGGCTATTATTGTGGTTGATGTGCTTAGTTAGAATAAGGTTTGATAATGATCAAAAACCAAAAAGGCTGGAACCAAATGACTAATAATATATGTACTATGTGTATATATATGAACTGCACACTATATGTTTTATATATTAAATTATCAAGAAGGGGCTGTTTTGATGTCAAGACATATTAACTATGAATGTAAGTCTAAAATCATATCTATATGTTATCATAGTAAGAGTAATGCCTCAAGTATCATTCTATGATTAAATGTATCATGTTTAAAACAAAATTACATACCATGATAACTTAATACTCGAGCAAAACAAAGTAATTTGGACTGCTATTGAGAGCTTATATTATAACTAATTATGCATGCCTCTAATTAGGGGTGAGCATGGTGCGGTTTGAAGTCCAAACCGCACCCAAAATCGCACCCGAAACTACTTAGGTGCGGTTTGGAAAATTCAAAATCGCACACAAAATCGCTTGTGATTGGTGCAGTACGGTTTTAAAGTGTGCGGTGCGATTTTAATTGGTGCGGTTTCGATTCCAAAACCAATTGAAATAACAAAAAAGTCTAAGCCTTCAAAAAAATTTAACATAGAACTTACATCGAGCAATTAACTTAGTGACAGAGTCGGCAATGTGAATAATATCAAGCATAGAACTAAAGTTCATTCTGTCAAACATGTCAAATTCACCATCAAATCATAGAATAGTGAGACACGTAAAATAATTTTAGTTTATAATAAAAGAATGATGCTTTAAAACTAAAACATACGCTATATAAAACAACGGAGATCATATATTCGATAACAAGCAAGAAGGTTTATCTAGTTTTTTAAAAATTAAAAGTATATACTGGAGATAAAATGAAATTCTATCTTATATATTGCAGGGAAGACTTATAGAATATAATTAATCCTAACTATACCTAATTTAAAAAATAATCTATTAGACTATTACTATTATAGCATTGACCTTAACCAATGCATCAAGTGCTCAAACCAACGAATTTGGCCCCTCAGTTATAAGTCCCTCCAATAACGCATCAAACAAATTCGAAATTATAAAACCCAATTGCTTAATTTTTGACTCTATAACCTCTAACAATCTTCTTTCAATTGGTGAAAAAATGACAATGTAAGACTGGTGTTTTCTCTGAACGTGTTCAAGTGAAAAGTAACTTTAAAATTTACTAGAGATAATACATACATACGCACACATGGTGCGATTTCGGTTTTATGCGTGCGGTTTTAGCTAGTAACCAAACCGGAACCGTAAATTTGGTTATTCAACCCACCTAAAACCGCCACATACGCCAGAACTGTTGGTGCGGTTCATGTAGTTTTTGGTGCGGTTTCGGTTCTAATTTGGTTACTTGTTCAGCCCTACCTCTAATGTTGTTTTCATGATATATATATATACATAGTATCCAATGGGCTAAACTAAACATTGAAGGTTAAGGTAGTGTAACAAGTAGCTTTTGCAGGTGATTAAAGAACCAAAATAGGGCACTTTGGGCATGTTGAATCAGAACAGATCCAACTACTGTTTTGTAAACCATGGAGAGTCTTCGAGCAGAGGATGAAGATGACGAGCAATATTAGAGAAAGAAAATTGATATTTTCAAATGAAAAGTGTCGCTATAGATTTATAGCCACAGTAAAATTATCGCTATAGAATCTATAGCGATGATTTTCATGTGAAAATATCAGTTTTCAAAAAGAAAAACCTCTCTCCTTTTCAAAAAGAAAAACCTCTCTCCTTCTGAGAGATTTTACCCGTTTGTCTAGTTGAATTGTTTTTTAACGAGAGGAGCCTGACGTCAGGGAATCTCCAAAATATTTTAAGACTAAATAGGTCGAACGCGAAAACCTCAAGAACAATTATGCATCTTTGCCCCTTTTATTTTTTCTACAAGCTCATTTTAACCTTTTAAACTTGAGTTGGTCATAACAACCGAATTTGGAACGCCCAATTAACATTCCAAGCTCTCTTGCTGAACGAATTTGGATTTTAAAATATACTAATTTCTTAAACCCTCTCTCCATCTTTCCGTATCCTTTGCCCGCCAGAGCTAAACGAATTCTGAATCTATTGTATTACCAGTAATACAGTAATCTTCAGTTTTTCTCAGATGATGGAAACTCTTCAAAGCAGATTTCTTCCTTGTAATCATCCTATTTTTCCGGATAATGCTTTCCCAAATTTTCCCATACACAAAAACAAACTTTTACTGCCAAAATTTAAATATGAAGCTTCAACAGCTAGAAATCTGGCTCTCAAAGCCACAGCACATTCAACCCAGAAGAAGCCACAATTCCATTTAGTTTCAATTGCTGAAAATGCGAAAAACGATTGTTGTGATGAAGGTCTACAAAGCATAAATGAGTTTGATAAAGGCCTCTCTTTTTTCTTAGACCCCCGAAGCTGGTCTTACAATTGTAAGCAAATTCATGTTCCGATTGTGAAGTTGGGTGCTATTAGGTGGAATAGTTTGATTGGGAATAAGCTTGCAGTGATGTATTTGAGGGGTAATGGGTCATTGGATGATGCACGGCGATTGTTTGATGAAATTCCTGAAAGAAGTTTACGGTTGTATGCTGCGTTGATAGGATCCTATTGTCGGTCTGAGAAATGGGTTGAGCTGTTTTCGGTGTTGGGTTTGATGGTTCTTGATGGGATGCTGCCGGATAGATATCTCATACCCACAATTCTTAAAGCTTGTTCCGCGGTTGGGTTACAAAGGGGTGGTAAAATGATTCATGGATATGTTGTGAGGAATGAGTTGGAAACCGATAATTTTGTGGGGAATGCGCTTATTGACTTGTATGCAAATTGTCGGAATTTGAGGTATTCAAGAAGTGTTTTTGACATAATGCAGGAGAGGGATGTGGTTACATGGACTGCTCTTGTTTCAGCTTACATGGATGCCGGCCTTTTAAATGAGGCGGAAGATATTTTTCAATCTATGGAATTAAGTGGAGTCAAGCATGATTTAGTATCATGGAATGCACTTGTTTCAGGCTTTGCACGGAATGGGAAGATCGGTTTGTCTCTCCGTTGTTTGGAAGAGATGCAAGAGAAAGGGGTGATGCCGAAGGTTACTTCATGGAATGCAATTATTTCAGGATGCGTCCATAATGGATATTTTGAAGATGCTCTAGATGTGTTTTGTAAGATGTTGTGGTTTCCAGAGAAACCTAATGGCGTGACAATAGCAAGTGTCCTACCATCTTGTGCAGGCTTGAAAGATTTAAAACTAGGCAAAGTAATACATGGGTATACCCTTAAAAGTGAACTTTGTAGGAATATACATGTTGAGGGATCGTTAGTTGATATGTATTCCAAATGTGGGAGGACTGATTACGCGGAGAAAGTTTTTGTAAAGGTAGAGATGAAGAATAGTACCATGTGGAATGAGATGATTGCAGCTTATGTAAACAATGGGAAAATGGAGACTGCATTGGGGCTTCTTAAAACTATGCAAAATGATGGCATACAACCTGATGAAATCACCTATAACTCATTGCTCGCTGGGTATGCAAGAAATGGGTCCAAGAATGAGGCTTATGCCCTGCTATCAGAGATGATCCAGATGGACTTGCAGCCAAACATTGTTTCACTAAATGTTCTAATCACTGGTTTTCAACAAGCTGGGCTTACTCAAGAATCACTGAAGCTGTTTCGTATAATGCAATCACCTACTAGTGATTGCTTCTTTAATAAACTGCCTTGTGCGCCAACAAAACCAAATGCTATCACAACTACTGGTTCTCTTGCAGCCTGTGCCGATCTACTTCTATTGCGCCAAGGGAAGGAAATCCATGGATATATTGTGAAGACCAGTTTCGAGCCCAATATCTTTGTACAAAGTGCAATGGTTGACATGTATGCAAAGTGCCATAACATTGGTTTGGCAACCAAGGTATTCTGGAACATTAAGGATAGAAACACAGTAGCATGGAATACTTTAATTGCAGGCCACATAAAGAATTCACAGCCTGAAAAAGCTCTTGAGCTCTTTCATAAAATGCTATGTGAAGGTATTGAACCGAGCTCAATAACCTTTATGATACTTCTGCCAGCCTGTGGTGAAATGGCAGCTCTAAATGTGGGGAGAATGTTACATGGTTATATTCTGAAGATTCAGCTTACTGAACTCAAGAATGCTCTTGCAAGTGCTTTGGTGGACATGTATGAAAAATGTAGGACATGCTAGGCGCAGTGAAATTTTATTTTTGTATATTTATTTCTTTTATTTTGACATAAAATATTGCATGTAAAATTAAATTTATTAAGCGTTTGTAAATAATACTTTTAAATTGCATACGAAAATTTGAAGGTATTAAGTCTTTACCATCACTCTATAGTAATACATATATCGTCTTGAGTGATTTATAAATAAATCAATACACATCAATGAATTTCATAATCAAAATTAATAATAAATTAATAGAGAAGATGTATTTTTAATATTTTTACAAGTTCTTTTATATTAGAACGAAATAAGTTCCACATTTACGTGAGCCGAGATATTGTGGAAATGTAAAAAATACTTGTAAAAATATCATTTTTCTATTAATAAACCTAACACTATATGAGTAAAAAACACAAACCTCACATTAAAGAGGGGGGGGGGAATCTTACAATAAGAAAAACCCACATTAAGGGGTTGGGGAATTATTATATTGATCTCCAAGCACATCTTTTTTTCCTTTTCTTTATTATAAAAAATAATAATAATAGTCATCATCGTAACATTAATTTTGTTGAAGTATCTATTTATTGCTAGGAAAATAATAATATAATTCAAAACATCCAAGTAATCTTGTCAAACCAAATTTCAAATTTTAAAGTAAAATCTAATTGAAGATTATTCATAAAATTCATCATATATAAATAATAAATAATAAATATATGTGAGGGGTAATTGTCCCTCACGTACACCATGTGCCTTCACTCTTGAGTACAATAAATGGTGATGTACGAAACATACAATGTGGCCCATGGCATTTGTTTGGGCCCACAAAATATGCCACCAGAATTAGAAGTAAAATGTTTGGCTTAAAATTTCAGTACAGTTTGTGCATTCACCTAACGTTCGTCTTCTACTCCAGCAGCTGTTGCAGGTTGCTCAGTGGGTTCCATAGTGGCCGTAGAAGGTTTCCTTTTACCAGGGCCAGAAGAAACTTTAACCATTGCTGGTCTTAGTAATCGATCTCCAAGGAGGAACCCCCGACGAAACTCTTGAACTATAATCCCTTCCTTGAACTCTTGGGACTCCTCACGTGCTATAGCTTCATGCAGCTACATAAAAAATACCAAATTGAACATAAGAAAATGGTATCAGATGTATACTTCTGCATTCTCCCATATACAAGCCCTAATTACAAATAAAGAGGAGATACCTGTTTCCCATATTTGTGTTAGCTGGAATGAACGGAAGGGGAAAAGAATGAGGAGCTACTCTACATTCTATGCACACAGTACAGTAATGGGAAGAGAAATTTGACCTACTTGTTTAGTAATTTTTAACATGAATTTGGAAAGTGTAGATCACAATACAACTACAAACAGAGTACATATGTGAAAAGATAACAAAGACTGCAGCGACTCGTTTTCCCTCCCTCTTTCCTGCCCTTTTTGGGGGAAAAAGAATCTGAAAGAGCCAATGGAAAGGGCACCCATCTACTCTTATTTCTCTTTTCCTTTGGCTCTCCGCTTAATGTGGCAAAGAATACCCCTCCCCCCTCCACCAGACCCCACATTTCTACAAGGACCACCACAAACCACCACCTGATGTTTGTGCTAAATGACAAACTTTAAACAACCAGAACAAATCCTGGAGAAAGGAGAGTTGCCTTAGGTGGTTGGCAGACGTTTAAAACTGTTAGACAGACCCCTTGCAAACATGAATATTCATCTCCTACAGGGACAAACCAACTAAGTAAATTGGTACACCTCCAGCAGAATATTTAACTGTCTGCAAATAAACAGAAATGGTGGTGAAAGTTACTTGCAGAAAGCTGTTTCCCTCAGTCTTCAGGTTGTGTCACTCGAATCCAAAACCTCCTCCTAGATTAGATTGGCTCCGTAACTTTGAGAAAGACTTATAAGCAGGGTTTAGCATCTCCTCTAGCGCCATTAAATTACTGAGTTTGAAAAGCTAATAATCATAGTTGAAATAAAAAAGATTATACTTTTAGGTCAATTTGATGAGAATAAAATATGTTACATTTTTATCCCTTAATGCTTAAATCTTTTATATTTATTTTGTGCCTAAATACACTCATTATTCTTATATTTTTATTTAAGGTGCAATTAAAGGAGTTTGTGACTTTAGAAGTGCTTTGGAGACAAATTGAGCATTATTTAGACTTAAAGTAAAAGGAGAGGCGAAGTTGTAATTACACGAGCACAATGATTTAATATTTTATTACAATAAAGTCAATATCTTGGTGATCAAGCAATATTTAATGTTCCTATTCTTGGAAGGAAAAAACAAGAAGAATCCTACAAGGAGAAGGACGGAGGTGTAACAAACTTAGTGTGCAAGTCAAATCCAATTAAAGAAAGAAAAGTTCATCTAGAAAATCTCTTTGAAATAAGTTGATTGTCATTGGGAAGTTGAAACCTATATGGAAAAGAATTAATATCTCGTACCTATAAATAGAGAATTACCAAGAGATATTGGAAGACTTGTATACAAACTTCTCTCTCTATTATTCTTTGGTGTTTTTCATGACCATGTGTGGCTAAACTCTTGTTCTTAGTTTAAGGAGACGGAAACCTCAAATTATTGCACTATAAGATCTAATTGATTTTAATTGTTCAATTCATATTTTGAGTATTGATTATTCTTCTGTACTTAATTTCTATGCTTGATATGTTTAATCGCTAGGATGCATACTAGTTTATTATTCGTTGAAATCTTCTGCTAAATTAGATATCAAATCCGTAATTGTTTGGTCACTCTAATTTGTGAAACAACTAAGGTTAATAATTGACTGCAGATCACGTTAATCTTAGGAAGAATACTCAACTAAATTAAATACAACAGCTTATGCTTGTGTTGTTTAGCTTCATCGATTTTTATATTTCTTAAAGTTGCTTTTAGCGCTCGTCTAAAGTTGTTTAGTAGTTAGAGGTATTCTTATTTCTATCTAACTAAAATTAAAGAAAGACACGGAAGTAATTCTAACGGCGAATATTCAAAATACTAATTGTTTATGCAGTGTAAATTTCTGAATGTGGAAGTTGACTTAATCCAAGACTCGTTTTCCTGATTTATTTTGTTAGATTATTTTGCGTTATTTAATTATTAGTTTACTTTTACCAGTAATACTCAAAACTCCCCAATTTGATTCACAAAGCATAAAATTATACTAATCATTCTTTTTGGGATCGACTCTTGCTTGTAATACTACATAAATATTTTTCCTAGTAAGAATTTATTTTTGGTTGCCTGCGACAGCAGGCCACCATCATCCATAGCATTTTAGAGTTCAGCAAATTTGCCAACTCCAAAGTTCACTGGAAAGTACTGAAGGCTCCAAGGAGACCTTTCTTCATGTAGCTTGGGCGGCAATGCTGATGAGGAGCTTCAGAGGAATAAAAGATTTATGCTAAGTGTACTATATGCAAGTAACCAGGAGAGGGTAAAGCATTTTTGCTCCTTCACAGTAAAATGCCAAAGAGGCGTCAAGGAGTTTTTTTAGTCTCTTTTCAAGGCTTCGAACCATGCTGCATAGTTGAGTGCTCATTGGGGAGGGAGATGGGTTAGTGAAGATGTGGGAGGCACGCTTTTTGTTTGACATGGTGGCATCATGAGAGAGAAGAAAAGCCAACCCTCACAGGACAAACTTCCTTCTACAGTTCTACCTAATTCAAAAATTAATCATGTATCTAGTGGTCAAATAGATTTCTAGAACTTGTTCTTCTCTTGATTTATTGGGTGACTTACTAGGATGTGCAGATTCATGTAGCTAGCTGGGTGGGTATGCTTTCTGCGTACTAGCGCCCCCATATATCTGGGGTTTTCTAGACTAATAATAATAAATAATATACAGTTATACAAAAGAAGAAAAAAAAAAGTGAAGAATAAGGAGAAGCAAGTATCAGGAGTTTCGACTTACTGACGGATCAAATGGCTTCCCAACCGTAGCAACAAGAGTCACGCGCAAGCTCCTCATGATTTCCACAAATTGCTTGTATATACCCTGGTAACTTGCATCAATCTTTTTCTCTTGCTCTGTTTGTAGTTTGAGCTGTTGCTTGGCTCTCTCAAAATTATCCACCATGGGCAAGAGGCTCTGAATCACTTCTCCCTGGGCATCACTCCTTATTGTAAGTCTTTCCTTCTCCGATCTTTTCCTAAAATTATCAAAATCTGCTTGTAAGCGGATTAATTTTTCCTTCCCTGAATTTATCTCTGCTGACAAAGTTGAAGCTTTTATGACCAACTCATTTTTCTCATTTTCAACCTTGAATATCACAGACTCAACATTAGATGTAGTCTTCTCATCTCCAACCAAAATAGCCTCCTTGTAAACTTTGAGGAGAGACTTCAAAGTAGAACTTTCCTGATCTGCACCACTTTCGGATATTTCTACATCATTTGGGTGAGTCTCATCTTGACCATTAATCTACCAAAAATCAATTATAGACATGATTATAGATGATGAATATGAATTAGAAAGCAAAAAATGAAGAATTAATTTACACTTTGACAATAACTTTATTAGTTTTGTGGAGATCTTGTTGAGTGTAAATTTGGAACTTTCACTGGTAACTACTCTACTTAAAACTAATATGCAGTTATAAGAACAATCATGAAAAGGGAATAGGATCTTTCACAGAAAATTCAAGAAATTTCAAGGCCGTAAAGAAGTCCAAAAACATAGTAAGTTATTTGATATAAAATGACAACTCAAGGCTGCACAGTTATAAGCACACACTACTGAAAAGAGGACACGTCAGCCAATTGGCAAGTATGCTGAAATATTCTTTGCATATAACTCAGACTGAAACTTTAACTTACAATCTGCAGTCACAAAAAGGAAAATATTCGTCCGTCAGCTTAAAATGTAATCCCTCTGTCCCAAAGAAAAAATAATCAAAATAATACAAATACACTGAAAATATAGAATTTGTTAAAAGTATGTTTAGAAATGTATTTTGAACAACTTTTTAAAATGAGTACAAAAGAAGACAACTAAATAGGGACAGAAATAGTACAATATACTCTAAAAAGGCTTGTATAAATGCAGGAGAAGGCTCATTAATATATTATGATACAAAAAGCATAAGAACGGCGCTTGCTTGACCATCCTTAGAACTCATCAAGTATACTTGTAGGTACTACTGCAAATAAGAAACTGTAGTAAATCGATTGCAAATAACAAAATGTAGTACATTGAAAAACTTTATAACAAGTCCATGCCTACAATCTTTGATACTCCATTAAAGAGGCATGGTCTTGATTTGGCCAGAGATGAAATCTACTCAATGATTATGGAGCCCACACAAGCTTGAGTCAAATAATGAAAGATGAAATATCTTTTGCTTTTAGACTATTTAATTATTTACTTTTCAATTATGCAAGCATGAAGTTTTGTTGTCAAAATTTAAAGGTTCAACTTCAACATATCCTTCTTCTTGATTTCCTTTAATAAGTATTAGATTGTCAAACATACAGGACAAGTGTAACTGCCGCATTATTTCATATGCAGATTGACAAATTATTAACTAAACTGCTCCCATTTGCTCGCATCTCATTAAAGAAATGTGCAATTATCAGTTCCTGTGTGGCTTACAATTAAGAATTCATTTTGGAGCCACAATTAAGAATTCATTTACTCCAAAATTCCAAATAACTAAGGGCCAGTTGCAGATGGCAATGACAGAATGCAATTCCCTCGACTTACATTCCTTCATCACTTTTAACACATTTTTGTTCAATTTTTACCCTTTATCTTAAATATATATTTATTTAAATAAATAAATAAATTAAATTAAGCTCGTTACAAGTCAAAGGAGGTGTCAGTTTAAGGATGACGACTTTATTCCGCAAACCCTAATTTGCATCGACGCAACCTCTTTGACAACAAACTTCTTACTACCCATCTGTGCCTCACTATATTTGCCTTTCTTTTCATCGTTTCTCTCCTACAAGTCAGAGGAGGTGTGGATCTAAAGGATAGAAGTCATTACTCCACAAACACTCATCTGCAACCTCTTTAACAACAATCTTCTCCACTACCATCTATGTGTCACATATTTGTGTTTCTTTTCGTCCTTTTGGTTATTATATCTACACACATAAATGTAAACATGGAAGATAAAAATACTTCATGTAAACTGTCATTCTATTTCCAGAGAGCACCAAATATAGTGGTAGTAATTTAAAATCCAAGTTCTCAAAGTAACTAGCAACATTGATATCTGCTTTAATTCAGTAACAGGCTAACAGCAATCTGGTTTTTGTCTTTTTCAAGCCCTCCTTCATCTCCATATATATATATATATATATATATATATATATATATATATATATACGGAGAGGCTCTAAAGCGAACCTTAAAGAGCGAACCAAAGACGACGGTTCGACCCGTCACCAAAGACTAGATGGCTATGGCGACGGATCGAACCGTCGCCATAGACACCAAAGACGACGGTTCGTCTTTGGTTCGCTGTTTAAGGTTTGCTTTAGAAACGGACCGTATATATATATATATATATATATATATATAGGGCAATGATCCATATCATGTATTTGCTATGAAGCAAAAATGGGCAAATATGATCTCCACCTTCCATAGCAAATATCAATAGCCTCGATTAAAAAATATAACTCGTCTTCCACTAGTTATTCTAGCAGAGAGTAATAATTTTTTTAGTCGCTTTTATCCCATAACAATGAATAACAACGGCAAAAATAATGTCCGCCAGAATTTCTAGCGGACGACTTTCGATTAACACAACCCTGTTGTACATTCTGCGATTTGGAATCGGCCGCTGCGGTAGTTGTTGTTGTTGCTGCTGTTGAGGCGGCATCATCATCCACTGGTGAGGATGTGGCAACTGTTGTTGGTCCAGTGACATCGGAGCCATCTGAGGTGGTACCACTCCTGGTTGCATCATCTTCAAATATAAACCTTTGATCAATAATGGCATTCTTTGATGTGCGTATGATTCCCGAGGCATGTTACAAGGGATGAAGGTAGATTCTGAACTCATTGTAACTAACAGATCTGATGATGAGAGTAAATTTAAAACCCAACCCGCTGCCACAAATGGGTCATACTCCAGCGTGGCATCTCCTTCCCAAAACAGAGGACCAGAGGAACATCAAAAATTTTGCTGGTGTACGGAAGAACTCTTGCTTACACTCCAAAATTTAATTGCAATCACAGCCTGCCTGTTGATCTTCTCTCCCCTAAATCAACGTTGCTTACATTTGATCATCAACAGCTATAATGGAGGATCTCAATAAGTCCTGGGCCGTAGATCAAATATTCGCCTCTGCACCGACGTTTCAACAGCCTTGGTCTCCTCTTTCGACAAATTTAATCTGAAGAGACTGAAGCAACGTTTCCGCAAATTAAATTTCAAGAGACTGAAGCCGAAGTCTGTTTTGTCCGACATATGTGTGTGAACTTTCATTGCTCACTGAAACGGATGGTCAAAATCATGAGAAGAGCAGCTAAAGTGTGAATCAATTGTCAACCTGCCTTCTTCTCCCATTTCGCCAACTTTATTTTCTCAAATGCATTGTTTAACAAGCAAAGTGCCTGATTCCCGACGAGCATCCAGGTCGGGCTGCCGTTGCTATTCGTTGTTATGGGGGTAAAAGAGACCAGGAAAAATACGACTTGCGGAAGGCGAGTTATATTTTTTAATCCAGGTCATTGAAATTTGCTATGGAAGGTAAGATCGTATTTGCCCATTTTTGATTTATAGCAAATACATATTATGGATTATTGACCATAATTATATATATATATATATATATAAAAGGGTACTAAAAAGGCAAATTGCTCCATTATTCACAAGACCTAATGTTAATTTATGTGCTTTTAGATTTTAATGGTGACAATATGCTTTGTACGGAACCATTTTGAATGAACAGGTTTGGGCTACATGGACTGATTTGATCATATATGGTGTTGCTGAAGGTGGAGTTATATATGTTGAATCCAGGTCCAACTTGAAAATAAAGTCCCTTAGAGTTTTCCTACTGGACTAGGTCTTTAAGAAATCACATAGTAAATCATGTAAAACTTTCTAGCCCAATGTGTTTTAATTTCAAGGCTTTATTTGATTGCTGGAAATCTATCTTAATAAAACTTGACAAAGATAAATTCTCTGAAATTAAGGAAACAGAATAAGTAAACTGATTTGGAATCTATCAACATATTTATACCAAATTTGTTTTCCTTTAATTAAGCTTTTTCAAAGTGTTCTATTTTGAAATTCAAAATCTTTGAAAAATTGATTTGGAAAGTTATCATATCATATCATATCCGTTGGTTCATAAAAAGATGCTAAAATCATGTTCTATTCCAACCAAGGTCTGGCCATTTTATGCTAACAGTATTTTATAGTCGTTGGTCCCATATTATATATAATCATCTTTCTCGGCAAAAAGAAGACAAAACCTTCAAGCAATACACTTTCTGATATTAAAGAGCTTTCAAAGAAAATTTGCAGCAATCATCTGTACTTTGCTCTTAATTTCTTTTGGCTGGAAAATCATAGTATATTGTAATTATATTCCTTCTTATTAAAACTTGAATTCAAGCCTTGTTTGGCATGGTCGATCCAATAGTGGATAGGGATTGTACAAAGGAAGCTCTAGAGGTTGTGGTGCAAGAGTTGCAGAGGTGGAAGGGAGTAGTTGTGTCCACCAAGATGAGAGCTTATTTGTACAGGGAGTAATTGTGTAACTTATTAAATATTGTTTTAATAAAAGGAGTGTCCAATACTAATTGGTATTAGACGTGAATTAGGCCACTAAGGGTAGGGGCTAAACCACTTAAAAATCTTGGTCATGTGGTTTTTCTGTTTGTCTTTTTTATATTGTTTCAATTCTGCACTTGAATATCTATTATATACATCTGCATATATAGTTCTGCAATATTCATGTGAATTAACACTACACCTAAGCAGATAGGGTATCATATCTTAATAATAACTGAAGTAGAACTTAAGATAAAACAGACACCAAAGCAAACAAGTCTACCTATCTGATTTAACCATGTAGCATAAAATTTTAAATGTAGCATAAAATTTTGTCATTGTTAATCACTTCGACCATATACACCTATTCACCCCCTAGGTGTGCATACATTCAGAATTACACCTAATTCATCCCAGTAGTGCAGCATTCTTGAATTTTAATTCAGGACAATGTCTTGCACCAATTTTTTCAACATTTCATCAACGTATGTGCAAACTACTTACACAAATCTTATATACTAAAAAGTCCAATAATTGGGATTTCTGGAACACAATCAAAAACTATTTAAATGATCCAATTCAAATTACACTAAGATTTCAACAAACATATATACATACATATATAGAGAGAAGAGAGGGGGGGGGAGAAAGTACCTCGGGAGTAGAGCTGTCGACTGTGAATAAAGATTTGAAGGAACGCCTTTTGATTCTTACTGGAGATACGAAATTAGATTTGATTTGTAAAACACCAGAAATGGGAGGTTTGAAATGAAGAGCTAAAGTCGTGAATTGTAGGGTGGTTTTGGAGGGTTTTGTTGAGAGGGCAGGGTTTTGAGTATAGAAATAGATATTGTTAGAGAGAGCAACAGCCATTGAAGAACTATAAGAGAAAGAAATTAGCTGCTAAAACTCTCCTTTTCTGGATACTTGGATTCAAATGCTTCGCAGTGTCCGGCGAAAGGCTTTCTCAGAGCTGAGCTCGGCTGACCGGTTAGGTATGTTTATATTCCCATTTTATCCCTGGATTGCAGATGAGGTATGAGGAGTTATACTGGCTTTTTTTGGAAATTAAGGTCATGTTTGTAAAGATTATAATTAGTCATATATTTATTTTTTATAGAATTATTCACCGAATATCTTAAAATAATCTCATATTATATTTATTTTTTCACGATTAACTAAAAATTTATCATTTGGACTATTATACCATTACTAATAACATATTTTAAACTATAATTTAAACTTGTTTATACATAAAAAATGATGAACAATAAGTTGTTTACTAATAAGTTGTTTAAATAAGTTTTAACAAATAAAAAATCAATATTTAAATATGACTAGAACTAATATGTTGTTTACTAATAATAAGTTATTTACCAATAATAAGTTGTTTATCAATAAGTTGTTTACCAATAAGCTGTTTAAATAATAAGTTATTTAAATAATTGTTTACCAATAAGTTGTTATTGGTTACCAATAAGTTATTCACCAACAAGTTGTTTACCAATAATAAGTTTATTGAATATAATAGGATATTTATGGTCATTTTAGAAAAAGATTGAGAATAATTTTATGAATATTGTTAAATCCACAACATTTTTTGTTATTTTCACAACAAAAGTGTCGTTATTGATCCTATAGCGATGGTTTTTACCGTTGCTATACATTTACAACTACACTTTTGTTGTGAAAATAACAAAAAGTATTGTGAATTTAACAATTACCTAATTTTATTTAGAAATTTTTAGTCTCAATGGTAGGAATTATAATACATAGTTGAACATAGTATTAAATAATTTTCTATATTAAGTTATTTTATTATCTCTAATAGTCTCAAGTTCAAATTTAAAAATAAATAAGACACTTAAAATTAATAATCCGATTTTAAGTGTAATTCTTACAAACAAACATAACCTAAAAATAAGCTTTAATTTTCAAAAGGTTGAGTAATATCTTACTTCTTTGGCATTTTTTGATAAATTTTCAAGAAATAAAATATATTTAACCATATAATTAAATTTTCTCACATAGCCACCTAGAAAAATTATAACTAGAAAGTTCTTTTAATCTTTTGAGGCCAATATTGTGTTTCAGTTTTAGAAAGGAGATAAAAGAAAAAAAGATGAAAATTTTTTTTAGAGAAAATTGTGAGTATTTTTAAGAGGGAAAAAAAGAAAGAGAATGAGAGAAATTTTAAATAAAAAAGTTCCCAAAAATTTCTTCTAAACTTGAAAAAAAAAATGGGAAGAAAATTTATAAGAAACTTGGATGACTTATTAAATACCAAAAAAAATCCTTCATAATAATTCTCAAATAAAATATCATAAGAGTAAAATAATAATATATTCTTTTAAAATAAAATTTATTTCCAAAACTCAAACACAAAGTGTAAGTGAAAAAATATTCTCCCTCAACTCCATTCAATAAACCACGAAATGACTAATATATCCTTTAGTTAATTTAATACTTTTTCTAAATATACAGTTTTACCTTTTTTACAGCTTCTACTTGATTATATCATTTTAAGTAAATTGAATTTGACCCAGATGATTAGTAATTGGAGCTTCAGAAATATCAGCCAGCCCACAACATGCCTCTATTTTCTCTCTTTCTGGCTTTTCAACAGGTAGGAAGGGCATGTTACCCCCTATCTGGTTATCACAAGAATGCAATTCTGTTCGACAGCAGGAAAAAGTGTTGCAGCATAATTATCACTCACAGAGATAATAGCACATCTGAATTATCTACTACCCACAGTGAAGGGGTATGAAGAAACATCAATAACACTGCAAGTGACGGAACACAAATGGCTGGGACAATGCTGCACTGACCCCTGACGGAAGACAACGCCGCACTGACAACTGTTTCTGAGATTATTTTCGGGACAAAAATTGGAATGAAAAACTTTCCCTTTCCCTCCGAAATAAAACTCGCAAACACGGCCTAAGAACCGGTCCACGGAAGACCATTCATAAAATGAATGACTACTTGAACTGCTTCCATAAAACTCCACATTAACTAAGTGCAGCCAGCCAGCTAGCCATCCTTTCTCATTTGCAGACCGATTAACCGGAAACAAAAAATAAATAAATAAACTGGACGAGAAGTTTAAAATTTTGCCTTACCATTATATGAAAATAGCATCTACTGCGTTTGCCAACCATACATAGGCATTAAGGTTTCTAGAGTTGGAGAAAGACATGCATGGATGTACAACTTCCATCTAAGAACGCCGCCATTCAGAAAAAACATGCTTCACCTGCTGAGGCTCTTTGGCATTGATCATCAATCCTGTCCAAGAATTTCATACATGGATAGGTTGAAGAACGATCCACTGGGTTGTCCGCACCTTCTCTTTCTTTGTACACTTTACTGCCATCATCCTCGGGGCATCCAACGTCATCAAAGCCGTCTTCAACAGGCTTTTTCAGATGAATGATCTTACCGAATAACCGGAATGAAGTAATACCAACTTTAGGTGAAGCATTACGGACTCGTTTTCGAACTAGCTCATTGCCAAAGAAGTGCACACTACTCTGGCTATCGGGAGATAAGTTGTCCAACTGTGAACTACCAATATTCAGCTCCGTGGACACAGTTTCCACCATTGGTGACATGTTGCCATTGAAATAGTCGCTACACCTTTGATGGGTATTTTCACGAATGAAGCTTGATAAACTGGAAACACAAATTCGACCTTGCCTGGCTCCCTGAATGCTAGCAGGGAAAGAGTTAAAATTCATCAATGATGGATTCAAGTGACTCACCATTGAATTATTTAACCCTGTCATAGGAAATAGAGGTTCTCCACCTCCATCAAGTAGCAACCCCAGATCCTGAGGAACTCTACACTTCTTTGTGGGGGGAAATTCTGAATGAAGTGATGGTGTTGGCACGACATACTCGACTTGCCAAGGGCTCACCCTCTTCACGTTCTGCAGCACTTCAGGTTCGTCCCACGTAACCTGTGACAAGGAAATATGAGAACTCAAGACCAATTTAAAGGAGATTATCTGACTAGGGTCAGAAAGCTTGATTTCACTTAAAATATTTCTTCTACCTTGTCTGTGCTACTTAACATTTAACAAAGGGATTTTATCACCTTCCCCTTTAATCTTAACATAGAAAACACTAGGTACTATCATATGTTTCCAAGGTATAAAATGTAGCTAGTATAACAAGGATGCATTTTCTTTAAGCCTCAAAGTTCCTTATTTGAACAAAATATAAGTATAAATTTTCTTACTGCTACAGTTGCATAGTTTATATTTGTGTCGATATATACCGGGCACAAGCAAATATGAAGACAACCGCTAAACAACGCACATGCATATGCATGCAGTGCAGCTAGATATGAATTTCCATAGTTGCATTTGCTTTTGCACAATTTAAAATCTTTTTTTTTAAAATCTTTAACAGCAGGTAATATAACATCAGCCAATTAAAGAATTAATCCAGGATAAGGCTATAAAGATTTAATTGGGGCGAAAGGGCTACCGAATCAAGGATGGCAGTAATAATTCGAATATGTTCCTCGTACAAAATCTAAAATAGTAAACCACAGTAGGAATATCAAACATCTTACCATTCTTCTAACTATTACCTCCGTACCAGATTCATAAGACAGAAAGCTATTTTACTTCTAATTTCCAGTAGAGACCACCAACGAATTATTTCAAGTTTGACTTTGAGCTTCTGAGGGTGGAAATATTATTAGTTTCCATGAAACTCAGTAATCCTGTTCTGGAATGGAATTTTTAAACGTGCCCACTTGCACCCTAATTTGCGTTTAAAAAGACACCTTCCAAACTCTCAGCAGGTCAAAAATGACTGAGAGTTCAGGTTACTCTATTTTTAAGGGTAAAATAGGTAAGCCATAAAAAAAATAGTATAATAACATTAAAAGTATTAAATGAAAAAAAAATTGAAAATTAATTAAACCCAAAAACTTTACTCCTGCTGTTTCATTGCCGATCAAAAGATTTCTACCCCAATCGATTTTAACCATCAACCAAAACTTAACCAAACCCAGGTCCGATCAAAAAATTTATCACTCAATTAACTAGAAACATCAACAAAATCTAATTTGGGTGTAGATTTTAGGTTCTATTGAAGAAGAAGAAGAAAAAGAGCGATTTGACATGGATTTTATTTGGTTTGGGATTAGAACTTGGAGTTACAGTTAGAGATTAAAATTAAATGAAGGACATGGGGTTAAATTTCTTTCTCTATGTCTTTCTCTATACTGTGGGGGTGAAAGAGAGCGGAAGATGAGTTTTTCTTTTCTATCCCTAATCTTATCTCTAGATCTGCTCTATTTTTATTGGATGAAAGAGAGAAGGAGATGTCATAATGGTGATGAAGATAGGATGGAAAACATAGGAAGATGTGTTAATGGTAATGACAATAAAGAAAAAGAAGAGAGCAATTGTGAAGGGGGTTAACAGTTGGGATTAGGGTGAAAAAGATGAACATGGTGAAGAGAGAGAGAGAGATTGGTGTTAGGTTTAATTAATTTTTTTTCCCATTTTTTATTAGTTTTAATATTATTATATTATTTTTCAAATATGACTATAAATAAACCAGAACTCCCAATAATTTTTGACCAGTTGAGAATTCCGAGTGTCTTTTGTTACGCTAATTAAACATTATCTGGGGTGCAAACCTCAACATGTATGGTACAAAGTGTATTTTATTCTTTAACTATTTGAAAGAATAAATTTTGAATGCAACTGAGGAAAAAACATACTTAAAATCACTCCCAACTCCTCAGGCTAGTGGCTACATTTGTTTGCAAAAATAATTAATTGAAAATAATAAATTTTGAATGCAAATGAGAAAAAAGAATTCTTAAAATCACTTTTAACTCCTCAGCGCTACATTTGTTTGGAAAAATAATAAATCGGATAAGACTATTTGTACTTCATAATTTAACACCACTAAGTACTATTTTATCATTAGTCCATTATTTAATCTCATGGGTTATTTGTCATTTCTAAGATTATTTGATACCTCAAAAGAGGATTAAATGATACCAAAGAGGATTAAATAATACCAAATTTTCACTTGGGATTATAATTCATCATGAAATGGCCTTAGAAATGACGAACATAGTTTGTCGGATTAAATGATGGACTAATCCGGGGATAAAAAAGTCCGTTAAGGTAATAAATTAGTACAAATAATTTTATCTCACCCATCATTTTCGCAAACAAAAAAAGTAGTCTAGGAGTCATCCTAGGGTTATGGCTCAATTGAAAATTATTAAATCTTTAGAAAAATTACAAGCTAAAAAAACCCCGTTGGCGCTACTGGCCTTTATGAAACATTAGCTATGAACATCAAAGTATAGCACCAACATACTTACCTGAAGAAGACATGCATCAAAACCAAACTAATTTGATCACGGAAACACGAAGTGTAGCAACAGAATATTCCAAGTTTCACCTACTTAATGCTAAAATAATCAACAGCACTCCACCCAATATTAGAAAAACTCAATCTGAAGTTTTTTTCTGCTGATGTTTAATAAGTCATGAACGACAAACTAACATTCTTTTGGTTGGATGTCAAAACTTCGCCTCAATCTGGATTCCCCTTAATCTAGAGCACCTACCATCTATACTTAACACTCACATACTCAAATATATCTTGAGGTTAAGACAAAGAAGAAAAGCTTCCAAAACATTGCAATTGTCCAAGAGGACAAGGCAGTGTAATACAAAGTTAGACTTTTTAGGGATTTTGTATCGTTCTGTGTCATTATAGACTAATATTTAACCTATGAAATAAAAAAGAAAATTAACAGTCAGTTTCCTGACTATAATACTTTTCTTTTCACCAAGGAACATTTTCAGTAATATTCACACCAACCAGCAACTAAAGTATCGTAGTAATGGGCCCAATGCCATAGAAGATAGCATAACAGTCCTAGCAACTAAAATACCACCTTACTGTCCCCTAGCAACGTCATAGAGACTAAATAGCATATAGCAAGGACAAATTAAAAGGGTTGTCCCTTGCAAGAGGTTTGCAAGAACTACAACAAAAATGGTGAGATCATCAGCCAAGGAGGACAAGTGACTGTATCAATGACAGAGTCCAAAAAACATATTGCAAAGGAAAATGATAGAAAGGATTGTCCCTTGCACATTTGCAAGAACGACTACAAAATGGTGAAATCGTCAGTATAAGAGGACAACTGACAACCAACTTCAGAAGGACCCAAATTCATTTAATGGTCAATGGATACAGATTCAATCTAAATTTGAGCATTAAAACTCTTTCAATTATCATTCTTAATATTATGCCTTGAAGAGGAGTCGAACCTCCACGCTCTTTAGCACGAGATGTTAAGTCTCGCGTGTCTACCGTTTCACCACCAAGGCATGTAGAAAGCGTACCTTTTGATAATTATCATTTGCACACAAGTCTCAGTAAGGAACTGATCAAAGGAAAAAAAGAAAAAGAGACGAGAGAGATGGACAGAATATAGGATTTCATATCACGTGAAACTATCAAGATACAAATCCTTCCTTTAGACCATAGCAAAAAGAATTGATCACAGCTCTGTCAAGCACCAAAATCAAAAAAGATAGCTTTCATTGATTTTAATAATGCTTTAAGACAGACGACAGCAATTGCAGAAATAGAAGTTTCTTGAAAAACAATGTTTTAAAAAGTGAGAAATAGCAAAGAGTACAGTCATTATCAAACACTCCACCTAAAAGGCTAAATAAACAAATATTCCTTGTCGACATGTCTCCTCGTTATTCAAATTATATGTACATATATATATATATATATATATATATATATGTGTGTGTGTGTGTGTGTGTGTGTGTGCTTTTTGTGTGTGTCTATATATATGACCATTATAGAACTAATTTGAGAGAATAATTAATACTAAAATACAATATTGTTCCCTCAGTTTGGACCCCATGTGACATCATCATCATCTTGAATTTAAGGAATTACCGAAATTCTTCCTTCAGGTACATTTATCAGTGCAAAGTAGACCAGCGTAATGTTTGCTGATTAAATCTTTTAAGGATTTAACTGAAAACAAGTGTCGAATAGGTAGAACAAAGTTTAATGATGTTTTATAATCTATTTTTCTCACACTCGATCGCTCTGCCACTTTGACCAAGCAGCTTCTCCGTCCAGCCAAACCTCTTTCAATGTTGATTGTATATTCGTATTTCTGAAGGTGAAAAAAAACTACGAAAAAGCCACAGCAGTCAACAACTAACCATGCTCTATAGAAAATAGAACCTAAAGAGATCAACATCTGAAGTTTCAAGAAAAATATAAAACACTGCAAATCACCTCAAATCCTCACCATTCCAATCATACCACAAGGCCCACAACCATATACGGAAAACAGAGACGCACGACCCATATTACTGGCCCACAGGGCTATACACACCAAATCAGAACAATCTGTTATGAGATAAAATGGCTCCTAATGATTAACAGGCTCACACCAGAAAACGGAACAAAAATTGAACCCATGAATGACCGGAAATGAAAATAAATGCACTGGTGAATATTCTGCCTGAACTTAGAAACCAAAACCGATTCTACAGTGTATGGCAACAATTAACACCCTGGATCTGGAACACTAAACCGCCAAACATTGCAATTCCATGCCCTATTTAAGTTTTAAAAAAAATCTTTGCTGCAGGTTGCATCGGTGAATAGGTTTATGCTTTGCTGCAGGTGGAATTGGTTTTGTATGCAGCAAAAATTAAGAACTGGGATGTCTCTGAATTTAACGAACTAGGAATTACAAACTAGGTGGAATTGGTTGGATTTTGCTGGGGCTTTGTCTGTTTTTGGTAAGAATCTATGTTTTTGGAGAGAGAGAGATAGGATAGCAATTGAGTTTTCATGTTTTCCACCAATTTCACCCTTTTCTAGTTCTCATGTATTCTACCTTGAGCACTAACAGGGTCAAGCTCAAGGATGATTTTGTCACATGGATACAAATTAAGGGGAGAGTTTTGCATTTTAGTCGAATAATTAAAATAAACTTAATGGCTATGAACAAGAAATATCGTTTAACTCCACTAATTTCAGAGACACGTAAATAATTATTGAACAAGAAACTAAGTAATGCTCTCCAGATATAGCATTGTTGCCCAAGTTGTCACGTCGCCTCGGCGAGGCACGACGGTAACTGGCCGCCATCGCCAAGCGCACCATGGCGTCCGTATGACGACAAGTCGTTCATAGTGCACAATTTATACATTATTTACTTTTCTTTAAAAGTAAATTGAACAATTATATTTTATATACATAAAAACTCAAAACATATTTACTAACAATAATATTTATTTTTTATTGATAATCTTAAAATAATATTTATTTTTTATGAATAATAAATATAATAATTTAATAGAAATATCAAAATTAAAAGTTAAATTATTATTGACTATCTTAAATAATATTTAATTTTTATGAATAATAAATATAATAAATTATAGTATAGGATAAGTAACAAATAAATATTATACTATATAAAGTATTTAATATTAATTGCATGTCATGTTGCAAGTTTAGATATGCACATGTAAAATAACATTATTTTTATCCTTCCGCTCATCATCATAGTGGGACAGGTTTTGATGTACTAAATGACCAGCCAGTATATCCAACCCATTATCCTAAGTCAAACCCTCACGTCACTAATAAAATAATAGTATACATATTATAATATTATATATAATCATAGTTGCTTTCATTTTTGGAGTAAACTGTAAAGCAATGAGCAACATGATAAGAACGAAACGAAAGCAAAGAAGTGAGAACTAAACAAAAAAAAGAAGCAAACATAGAAGAAGAAATTAGAAAGCAGATAAATGACCAGCCAACCACATGCATGATAAGTGACCAGAGAAGCAGAAAGCAGAGAACGAAACAAAAAAAAACAATGTCGCGACTCACCAAAGAAGAAGAATAGCATATATGCAAAGAAACGATCAGAGCTGTGGGTAGTCATCGTCGGTCGGAGTTTTAGTATTCATCCACTCGTCAGTCTCTCTCTCTCTCTCCCCCCTTCTACTCTTCTACTGTAAATCGCGATTAGGGATAGTTATCTCTTCTAAGAACGACGTCGTTTTGTATATTTTTTAACCCAAGTTGGTCATTGGGCCGATACATAGCCACAACAAATCCAAGTCGTCGACGAGGCGTCCATGGCGATGACTTGCTTTCCTAGACACTCGACTTGCAAACCTCCACCAAGTCGCGCAGCCGCCTAATCTTCTTTATATCGACTGGATGCCTAGGCGTCGCCTTAACAACTATGATTGTTGCATCCTGCAAGACGCCTTAACAACTATGATTGTTGCATCCCGCAAAGAAACTTGTTTGGAGGTTTTTGACATGGAGTTGAAGATGCGCATAAACATATTTATACATTATCATTGCTACATACTTTCAATACATTTGATAATATACAACAATTTAAAACATCTTCAAGTTCGAGGCCAACATAACCTCAAAACAAAGGGCATCTTACTAGGGTGTGGGGGGTGTTCTAAGGTAATTCATAGATATTTCCAAGGAATTATTTAATCTCGGAGCTTCTGTAAATAGTTTTCCAATTTCCTGGAAAAAACATCTTCTGTCATGATTACATTATGCCAGTTGACATCCCAATTCTAACACTAATAAAAAAATAATAATATAAAATTTGATTCTAACATTTAAGAACTTTCCATGATAATTATCTCAATTCTAGCAGTTGAGAATATTCCATAACAATGATCTACTTGGAAAGGGTCATGGGTTGGCCCTCAGTTCCAAGCACAAAAACTGTCGGTGATTTCCCATAAGTAATCATACAATAATAGTTAATCATACAATACAATAATAAGTAGATATCTAACTTCATCAGCCTCTAGTAAACAATGATGCCTTGCAAAAGGTGTCCTTTAGATGGCAACGACAAACAATAGTCCAAATGGATGGAGGCATACTACTTAAGGGGTATTCCTGGTTTCAACAAAATTAGTTTAGAATAGATTATTTGTGGGGGAAATTTGTTTTAACAGGTCCTAAAACTATGATCGTTTCCAAAAGAACCTCTTATGTAGAACAAGATGGAAAGAAGAAATAATATACTCGAGAAGAATCTGTAAAGAAACACATAAAAGCTTTAATCTCAAATTAATATATTCTAATCTGAAAAATAATAAGGATTACAACTCTTTATATAGGAACCCTACAACTTAGCTACCAAGTAAAAAACCCTAATATAAAAAAGAAGTAATCTTCTACTACTATAATTAAAATTCCTAATTTAAAAAGGAAAGAATCTCTTATTAAAATATTTACTATAATTAAAATTCAATCCGCCGCCGCATAGGTAGAAAAAGAGGGAACGGGAAAGAAAGAACAACCATTTTACTTTGGCACATTAGGTGGCGTCTTTGGTTAGGTAACATAATGAAAATGTATCGGACTGCTTCCTTGCGAAGCTTTTGGAAAAGGGGTACTCTTGTGTAAGCATAGCATTTATGGTCGAACCCTGGGGCCCAACCCAAGTAAGACGAACCGAACATGACAGACACGTCGTTTTCCTTTTGGGAGGGTACTCCGAGTAGTGGGTATCTCGTAGGACCTCGACGAGTGCCGAAGCTGCTACAATTGCTTCAACGGGAGTTGTTGTTGGTATCGGAAACGCCTTTAGTTCCTCGATTCATTCTGTGGCGCGAAATCCATCATTTGCTAAACAATCATTTAGTTGTCATTTTGGGTTTTACTCTATCCAAAGCTATGGCATCGTTTGCCCTAGTCTTTTTTATCTCACCCGTATTTCAATCAAAGTCGAATGAAAATAATAAAAAATATATATAAATAAATAAAAGCCCTTCTACAATATCCAACTTAATATAAGTGATAAATAATTACGTTGACAATCAAATATATATTTCTAAATATAAATACAAAATTAAGACTCCCTCCATTTTGGATTGTTTAAACGATGAAAAAAATTTGTCCTCAAAAGCATGCCTAAAGTACACAAGTTAGCTAGATAAAATTTCACATCGACAAATTTACCCTCGGCCATATTACATCATAGCTAAACAGAAAATCACTCGCATCACAAATGAATGGCTTAAACTAACTCACTCTCTCACCACAAACCCACGAGCCTATTAAAAAAATTAACACATACGCCACACACATACCAAATACAAGGATAAAATAGAAAGTAAATTATGTTCTCCCCTCTTATTTGACTACCTTAATTTGTGTGAAATTTATCCTTGAGCCATCCTTTTGAGAACGGGAGAGTAGTCACTTGATTTTTCTCTTTCGTTCTGCATCAACCTCTTTGCTACATCTTATGATTGGAGTTGGGTCTTAATTTATTTTCAAGTAAAATTTTGCGCAAGTCATTATAATAATATAAGGATCATTATATTCAATATAAAATAAAACTATTAAAAATAAAAGAATATAAACTTCTTCAAATGTAGTCATATTAAAAAATAACAATAATAGTAAATGACAAAATTACTTACATGAACAATAGCACCATGTAATTTTAGCTAAATTCATGGAATTTTGTTTATTGTTTCTTTTTTTCTTTTTTTTTTGTTTGCTAATTTAAGACTAAACTCACACACTACTTTGTTTATTGTTTCTACTCGGCTTAGGAGCATATTAAGATATCTAATATTCCAATTTTAATGCTTTTAAAAAAAAAATTGATTCTGGCATTTAATAATTTTCCATGCTAATATTCACCATTCTAACATATAATAATATATTAATATTTCATGATATTTGTCTATTCGGCAAGGGCCATGTGTTAACCTGTGGGTGTCTTGGAGACGTCCATTCACCATGTGAAGCACACCAAAAGGGATTCCACACTCTTATTTTAGGTTTCAACACACTTATGTTAATATAATAATATTATACGTATAGCAAGCATGTTTCAACAGGTCATAACACTATACTCCTTTCAAGAATTGTCCTCTCTACTTGAGCCGTGGAATAAAAACTAAAATTTATGCTTTTTTTAAATGGCATAATTAATTCATCAAAGTTGGTCTTTACCTTTATTTTCAAACAATAATCCACATAAGTCATGATAATAATTTGAGGAAGACTGTAAACTTTTAAAAAGAACAATTATATAAACTACTCCAAATATACTCATTAAAAAAAACTAAAAAGAAGAAAACTTACCATTAAATTACTTAAATGCAAAAATAAATAAAATACGTAGAGTAAGCATGCTTCAAATTATTCTATTTTAATATAGAATAATAGATTATACATAGAGCAAGCATGTTTCAACAGGTCATAACACTATACTCATTTCCAGAATGGTCCTCTCCGCTTGAAACGTGGAATTAAAAGTGACCTTTGCGCTTTTCTTTTAAATGGCATAATTAATTCATCAAAGTCGGTCTTTTACTTTATTTTCAAACCATAATGTACATAAGTCGTGATAATAATTTGAGGAAGATTGTAAACTTTTAAAGAGAACAAATATATAAATTACTCCAAATATACTCATTAAAAAAAGAAGAAAACTTACCATTAAATTACTTAAATGCACAAATAAATAAAATACTATAAATGTACTCGTCAAAGAAATTATAAATGCACAAATAAATAAAATGCTACAAATGTACTCGCCAAGGAAATTATCAAAAAAAAACTCCAAACATGTCATCCACTGTACCCAACTAGATGGGATCCGGACACATCACCAATGCTCCATCTGGTACAAGAAAGGAAATTGGAAAGGGGAAAAGGAGATGGTTTCGCACGAGGAAAGGTGCCACTATGGGAATGGAACCTCATTCCCCTAAAGTTTTCTGGTCTAATTTGAACGAGGGAAAGCAACGGGTGACAGGGAAGAACCATATTTTAGATAAAAGAGGGGAAGAACCATATTTTAGATAAAAGAGGGAAAGAACCGTATTTTAGATAAAATAAGGGAAACTCATACTTTAGATAAAAGAGGGGAAGAACCAATATTTCTAAGATAAGTGAGGGCAATAAATATTTTTTTTAATATTTTAGTATTAATTTATTATAACCATAGACTTTAAAATTTTATTATTTTATAACCATAGACTTGCAATATTTTGTTACTATAACCATAGACATTACTCCCTTAGAAGTTCTTAGAAATTATGCATCAGTAATTATGTTTATATTCAAAAAACAACCATACAAGTAACTCTTCTATCACACTATACTTCTAATATTTAAGGTGGAAAAGTTTGTGGGCCAGGCCGGAAAGGGAACCCCTCAACTCCTACTTTACCTCCTTTTATTTCCCCATGAAATAAGGGTGACACCCTCTTTTACTATCATCTGTCCAATCCCTCAACTTTAGCTTTCTACCATCCAAAGGAAAAGTCAAAACAAGGAATGGAAAAATATGGATGTTCATTCTAGTGTCCCTTGTTCAGAATACACATAGAAATATAGGCTAATACGTACCGATGTTGACCAACTTCATCCACATCAACTTAAAATTAGAAGATGATGACTTTCATCCACGTCAATTGTAACACCAACCCACCATTAGATTCAAAGAAACAAATAACAAAGCTCAAGGCTTCTATAAATAGTATTCAATCACCCCAGAATAACAACTTGCCTGCCTACAACTAAATTGTGCCATCTGGCCTTCATGTTGATATTTAGTAGGGGTCAATAATAATATTCTACTTAGTAAGGACCAATTCTTGCCCATTCAAAGAAGAAATCTGAAGATCTATAAAAGTCAACAAAATGCACGCCCTGTCCCCATCCATTTACATCTTCCCATCTCCGCAATCCCGCTACCGCGAATAAAAGGAACTTATGTCTTAGAATCATGATGTGTGGAAAATGTCAATCCCAGCCCTAGTTCACCAAATTGCATCCCTTCTTACGTGCTCCCTCAACAATATTTATTATGCAAGACATCCAACTTTGTTAACTTTATGAAAACAACAATGGCACATTGTAGACATTATCGCATTAATTAACAAAATATGTCTTTTATATTTCAATATGCAACTACATCAACAAGTGTTGACAAAAGATTTGCTTTATATTTCAAAATACAACCACATCATCAAGGCTAGAACGTTGACAGCAGATTCCCTCTGGCCTTTGTATGTTATTATGCAATGGTTATGCCTAAGATGACGACAAACCATATTCACACTCATTGGCGGCACAGAAGCCGAGATATTCTGCTTTCAGCGCATTCCTTTGATATAGACATAACCATAACGGAAGGATACAAATTACCAGGTCCTAGAACCACGCCTCATTCAAAAATTTCCTCCTGGATACTATAAAATCGGGAATTTCAAAATGCATTTATATTAATATAGGTCACACGAGTGTAGTAGAAGGTAAAATCTACTTCCCATCTTCAACTGATTGCCAAATTAACTATAAATAAATTAATATACATAGTATTACAAGGAAACAATTTGCACAGCCATGAACCATGTTAATAATTCAAGGAAGTCTACATTTACCACAACATAGATTCTACCAAAATCCACATAAACATTTTGAAACTATTTGAGTTTATATAGTTTAAACTGCTGATAATCATATATAGTAAATCAACTATTAAAGTCAAAAAATATTACAGAAAGTGAAAAGAAATGCTATTAATAAAACTATTTGATTCGCTACATAACTAACTTATGTTATAGAAATGTACATACATTTTTTAACTAATGATCTGGAATTTGTTATATTAACACTTTCACTATTAAATTGCCAAAATCCTCCACAGAATGATACCAACTGAAAGCATGCCATTAATAAGAGATGCATATATTATTATATTAAACTATACCTGAAGCATCCGCCAAGGAGAGCCTCGCCAGGGACCATTGTCCGGCATTGTAGCAGACGAAACAGTCCCCTGAAACCACGTCATTCTTGATGAGTCCTCCGTCTCCATTGCCATTTTAACCCTCATCCCCACCGCCCAAAACACAGCAAATGACCCCTCCACCTTCTCCGTTTTAACCACAAAATCTGCAGACCCAGCTGTAGGATAATACACAATCTCAAATCCTAATCCTTTGGCAGCCAACTCAACCGCTTCCTCCACCTGCTCAGCAGCAACCCTACCCCTCACATTTCTAGAGAAACCCTCCCTCTCTCCTCTCTCCTCGTAATAATTCCACCGCCCATTGCAATCAGCATTGGCTCTGACAGCCCTCCTTATACCAACAAAAATTTCACCACTCTGGCGGTGACGCATGAACACGACAGAATCTCCTGCAACTAGCTTTTTGTTGTTCACAAACTTGCTCCAGCCAGTAGTGAGCAAATGGCGGCGCGGTGTTCCTCGGTAGATGTGCCGAAACTCCCAAACAACACCTTGCACATCCCTCACGCTGAGGTTCTGCACCGGCGGGTCGGCCTCAAAATTCAGCGGCGGAAAAATGGAGTCAGCACAAAACCTCGGCACAGAGAACCCTCCCCCATTGTTTGCGTCCGATGGGGTCAAAATCTTTGCGAACGAGACTATGTCATTCTCATTGTCATCATCAACCTATTGAAATATTTAACAATTAAGGGATTAAAATTATTTTTCAAAAAACAATATATTTAACATTCAAGGAATCACAATTATTATTCACAAAAACAATAAACACTAGCATTCAAGTAATTACAATTATTTTTCACTAAAACTGAAATATTTAAATTTAAGGGATCACAAATCTTTTTCACAAAAAATGTTGTCACTCCAATAGAAGGAAATCCAATTATAACAATACTACTGTGCATACACACCTAATCATTACCTCATTTTATATGTCTATTTTCTTTAGTTAACCTAAGTAATATTTCTGTAATCTTAGCATAAAATAGAGCTACTAAAAAAACATACGAATTACCTTCTCGTCCAGTCCGGCTACCGCGTGATCATTCAAAGGAGAGAATGGAAACAGATGAATTTTCACAAACACCTCATCAGTTTCATGATTAGCAAAGAAGCCGACAGCCATCACACGACAAATAGTGAAAGGATGAACCTGCCGAGAGAAATATGGAAGCGCAGACGATTGCTCTGCGTGACCTTGAGGAAAATAATAAACCCTAGACCCAACTGCCGGAATTTGTACGGAAGTTCCGGCACAGGCTCGCCAAATGGTCGGCTCCACCGGTCGGAGCTGCTGTTCGGTCGCCATTTTTGCTATAGACAAAGGATTATGGAGATGAAAATGAGTTGAATTTTTTTCTAGGGTTTTGTTTTTGAATGCTCTAACATTTGGTATCGCTCAGCATTGAGAGTTATATATAGGAGGAGAGAGAAAGGGAGTGTGTGTTATGTGTCTGTAGTGTGGAGTGACAGAGAGACGAAGAGAGAGGAGAGAGAAAGAGAGAGTGCCGTCTATGGGTCGGAGAATAGGCACTGAAGGGAAAATGACAAAATTGTACATTACTGTCCGGTTTGCAAACTACTGAGCCAAGTTTTACAGCCTGTTGTTACCATTAATGACTTATTTATTTACTTCTGAGATGAGTTTTAAGTAAAAATAAAATAATATTCCTTCCTATTCAGATTTAATGTCTTTTTAGAGTTAAACACACTTATTAAGAAATAACACTAAATATCTTTTGTATCCTTAATTAATTATTTCTCTCACCACAATGGTCCATAGAATTGCATTTACTAAGCATATTAAATAGATGGGTAAATTAGAAAAAAATAGTGCAATATTGCATAGGGATTTCAAAACGACAGTTATATAGAATAAAATGAAACTCTCTAAAAATATAATATTTATTTTGTTCCTCTTTGTATTAATGTATTTTTAGTAATCTTTATATTTATTTTAACTTATAGGTCATTATGAGCCGAACACCTTCATAATTTATTTTAACTTAAATTTTGACTTATAAGTCAAATTAATATCAACGCTTTTATTTATAAGTCTCAACTTATATTTTAACTTATAAATTATTTAAAATAATTCATTCCCGAACAGGCTCTTAGTTACCTACCTAAAACTCGTTTAAAAGTAAAGGCTTACATGGATTAATATCTTGAATTTTTAATTTTTTTTTTTAATTTGAGTATTATCCTCTTAATTTTTTCAATTAGGGGATTAAATTTTTAATTTTTTTCACTTTCTTCTCAATTTTTTCAATTAGGAGATTAAACTTTTAATTTTTTTCTAATTACGTCTAATTAATAGTGTCACGTCAAAAATTAATGACATAACAACGACACGTGACTAAAAATACTTGTGTAAAATTGAGTATCATTTTAATATTAATTCAATTAATTTTTTAACGTCATTTACCCTATTTTCTAAAGCTCCAAACATTTGGTTTTTGTAAGGTTTGGGAGTTTGTGTATGATAAAATTGAATATTAAGATATGAATAGTTTAGACGTTTAAATAATAGAGAGTATCTGTCTAGAATTGCGTCTGAATAAAAAAATATTATTTAATAATTAATTTTTTTTAAATGTCGGAATAAGAGTATTTTACAATTTTACCCTTAAGCAAACAGACAAAAATGGCAAGAACTTCATTCACCCTTCTCACTTTCTCTCTCCTCTTCTTGTTCTGCAGTCTCCTCTCCTAAGTTAATTCCTCCACCTCCCCTCCGTCGCCCTCCTTCGCTGCGGACGCCCTTTCCTCCCGTGGTTACTCCCTCTTCGCCACCATCCTTCTCTCCCCCCACCTTTAACAATGCCTCCGGCACCATCCTTGCCATCTTTTGTCGTCGTCGTTCTACCGTACTTCCGACAACGGGAAATCGTCGAGATTGGTACACTTCATAGCGAACACTATTTCCATTCTCTATTATTTTTGTTAACACTTGGAATTTTCAGATGGTTTCAATGGAATTGTAGATCAAGTTTGGTACGGTATGTATGTATATATATGAATTTGTTTTTTTTCTAGATCGGATGGTAGACTTCGTGGCTAGTGGCAATTCGAATGTTTTAGCTATGAGATCAGATGGTTTCAATCGGTAGGGATGATAGAATTTGGGATACAAAAGGAATTTAGTAATATTTTAGAGGTTATTTTTGTCAAAAAATAGTCAATTTTGTTGAGACCCACATTTGGATAGTTTAGAATTAGATTTGAATCTTATCGATAAAGAGTCGTTAAGAAACAAAAAAAAATTACCAAATAAGTTTAATCTCTAGGCTAAGCGATTTAGAGCTAAACAAACACGGCATTAGTAGTTATGAATAGAGGAGAGAGGAAGACAGCGTGGGGTGACAGAAAGAGGAGAGAGAAATAAGAAAGTGCTGTCTATGAGTCGGAGAAATACGCACGGAAGGAAAAAGAAGAGGAAAAATGACAAAATTACATTACTGTCCACATCTATGTAGCAACGTTCGCTCTAGTTTGTTAAAAACTTGGGATCGGACGCTTCACGTAGTTATGAGCGCGTGGAATGTACACGTTTTATTAGGGTTAAACACCTTAACTTTTTAATCAATCTGAAATGGTGTCATTATTGATTTTCTCTGAATTTAAAAGAGATGATTCATGAAAAAAGTAACAAATACATTGTTTATATTATTTGTAGGGCTTGGAGGAGATACTCTTTAACGTATATAAGATGTAGGGTCAGAATCAGGTAAGGGATCTCTTATTTTCTTAAAATGAGGAATTTTTTTTTTTTTTTGCTTTTTTTTATAAAACAACTAAAAAAATGTTTAATATTTTATAGAACTGAAATTTTTTCATAATACGGGTGTGATTTGAGTACGTATAACAAAACATGTATGTACAGTCTGGGCAGACTGTACCACCACTTTTTGGTATAGGTATTCAAAACACACCCAAAACATTGTATTATGGAAAAATTTCAGTTTCATAAAATATTAAAAAAAAATTTTAGTTGTTTTAAAAAAAAAAAAATCTCTCATTTTAAGAAAGTAAGGGATCCCTTACTTGATCATTTCTGATAAGATGTATATCTTAGTTTTATAAAATGAGTTTATTTCAAAAAAATTAGTAAAATTTAATCTTTTGTATGGAAAGATAATAGAAAAATATGAGTAAACGTTAATTTTTATTTAATTTGAAGTTGTGTAGCACCATTAATATAACATTGTAAAATAACTATTTTTTTACGGGTAAGATTAATTTAACTTTCATTACCCTAATTAAAGTCGATAACATACAACACCAAATCATATAAAAATTCATATATTCAAATATATATATATATATATATATATATATATATATATATATATATATATATGTATATATTTTTAAATCCGTACGGTTGAATTTATCTTAAAAAATCCTAAAAATAGATGTATTAACCCTATGGAGAATATATATTAGTTAGATACCCTCTAGAGTATATCTCTTTTTCACATATTTATATTAACTTTCAAAATTTTAATAATAATCTTATACATTATAACGAAGAGAATAAATATATAAATATAATATAAAAAACATAGGAGCTACGGTATCTATTAGAAGAGAAAAAAATAAACTTATAATAATTGTACAGTCGGACATAATTATAAAAAAAAAATTATTAACAGCGGTATTTTTGAAAATGTTATTTTTTATAAAATAACACTTTTTTCAAAAATACCATAAATCCAATCTCCTTCATAAAGATCATAACTAATCGACATTTGTTAACTTTTTGTTCTTTTGAAAATTTCCTACAAAATAAGTTAAGAAGAAAAAAACGGTGTGCGAAAAAAATATAAGAAAAAATAAATGATATATTGCGAATACGTTGACATTTTGATTGTCAATCCGAGGATAAATTATAGATAAATGTGTAATAAGTGACACTTTCCTTATAATTTTTATTAATTTCTCGTATCGACAAGTTTCGCTACTATAATTTGACGTAAATTTATTTTGTAATTATAATTTGACGTAAATTTATTACAATTTATCTAATAAAATACAATTGATTTTGAAATTTTCGTTCACCTTAATAAATCATCTGAGCCGTCCAAAGTTTGAGATAAATCCTACCGTTCATGTAGTATCGGAGGTACAGGACATAACTAGCAATGATATGACTCGAAATAAAATGTCTAAATTTATTTCTAATTTTTTTCCGTATTTTTTTGGAGTTATTTGATATGGAAGTTTTAGAAATTCTTCATACGAGCGACTTGTTTAAATAATTGATTGACCTTATTTCGCTTTCAAATATTAGGAAGACTCCATAAGTACGATTATGATTAAATGATACTAGAAGACAAAATATAAATTTTGTCTTTTCAACTATATATTATGATTAAATGATACTAGAAGACAAAATATAGTGTGTGGAAAGAAAATTAATATAGTTTGTAATATCATTTTTCATTCGGTATTCTATTATTATATTATAATAAAAATTATAGCTAATTTATTAATATAACTAAGTTAGTCACAATAATTTACTTTATTTTTCTAAAGTTTGCACTATCAAACCAAGTATTGAGTTGCTTAAATCTTAAAAATTATTAAAGTAAATTTATATGGTCATAATGAAATAACAATCACATAATAGTTAATCTAAATAATAAGAATTATAATAAATAGTCTAATAATAATAATAGAATAATGATAATCAATGATAAAAAAAATAGTGAATATGTTCTTATTTATTTATATTTGAGTTAAAATAAAATTATTTAAAAAGTATTATTAAACATACATTTATTTTATCCAAGCACATGGTCCAAATTTATTTTCCCCATATCATTCCTTCCCGTGTTTTTCCACCCTCACCTCAAGAGTAATGTTACAGGCACAAACTATTTTACAAATATTTTACAAACTGTTAATGTGACATACTCAACCTCAGCATATTAATCAACAAATTGCTTCACTGTAGTCTTCAATTCCACATAAAAAACTGAGATATAATATGTCACATCAACAGTTAATAAAATATTTGTATAATAATTTGTGTCTCTAGCGTTATTCAAAAAATAAAATGTTCGTTTCTGTGCTTAAACACAACTCACCGCTTTCTTTGCGTTGCGTTTTAGATATAAAAAAAACGCAGATGCTAGCGCGTTGAAGTGTCACGCAACATCTGAACAAGATTTGTGCGACGTTTGTTGTCTAAACGCTTGAAACGCAGCATAAACCATTTAACCCAAGATGCACATTATACTTAACTAGAGCACCAGGTTACACATGCGTTGTATATATAAATTATGTAGAATAAAATTAAAATATTATAAATTTGAAGGACTAAATAAAAAAATAAATTAAAAGACAATATAATAATATATCTAAAATTATAAAGACAAAATAGAAATAAAAACAAAAAGAAAAAAAAGTGACACTAAATCACCAAATCTATCATGGAAGCTTTATAATATAAATTTGATATTAATATGCTTTAAATTGGGAAGTGGTTAGCATGAAGTTTATTTTTAAGTAAGTTGGTCAATTGGCCAATAGAGTGCTAACACGCAAACGAAACTCTATGTATGTCAGCATTCTATTGATCGGTTGACCAACTTACCAAAAAATGAACTTCATGCTAACTGGATCTTTTAAATTGAAAGGTAACAGGACAAGTACGTATACATTTGACATGCTTAATAAATTAAAATACAATAATCAGCATTCTGGATAATTATAATAACACTTGTAACTACGGATTATGATTGTTAGTTTAAACTATTTTTCTACGACTAATTGAAAAAGAAAAATAATTAAATCTTAAACTAACTAAAATTAGAAAAATTAAGCCCAAAACATAAACGGGCTAAATATAAATTTAGCAACTAAAATTTTCTAAATAACAAATAAAAATAAATAAGGATAGTGATAAATACACACCCTAAATTTATTGTTACACACCCTTATATATTAAAGAGACTGTATTATTTATTTATCACTTACCCATTTTAGCCTTAAAGCTTATTAACCTCAAAACTCAAAAAATTATTCAAACATTTATATTTATGAAATGAAAAATATTACCACATTTTATCAGTCATGATAGTATGTAATAGTTAATAGTTTAATTTAATTCATTATTCACTTCGACTTCATATTGGTCACTCAATAAAATCGCGCTTAAATAACAAAAGCATGTTCATTCGATTTTTCGAAGAGAAAGTCTCGTTTGATTTTATAAAGTCAATTTGAAATTTTCTAAAATTTAATAAAAATTTATTTAAATTATTTATAAATTTATAATAACAATTTTAAAAAATAATTCACAACATCTAAAATTTATTTAATAAATAATTTCCTATTTGCTACGAACTAAAATTTTCATGAATTGATTTCAAGTTAGAATAAAAAAATTTGAATTAGATAAACCAATTAACTATTTTATGGATAATCACTTGAATAAGATAAAAAGTTAAATTATATATCATATAGTAAAATATATAATCAGGAACGTGTACATTCGTCCTCAAAATTTAAAACAAACGAGTATCAAGCCGCAAAAATGAAGAAAAAGAATTCTCCGAGAAAAAACACAATATAATTAATAATATTTGTCAAAAAATCTGTCAATCATAAAACTATAAGATAACATATACTATGTCCGGAAAGGATACATGTTTGAGCTTACTCTACATAAAAAACTAGATTTTCCACTAATTCTCCTCTTGATCTCTTTCTGAGATTTCTTGCTAAATTTTTAAAATGAAATTCTTACAATTGAATTGTAATAGTATAAATTTTAAAAATAAATAAATAAATAAAACTCGTATGAATGCAAAGGATCTGGTTACCATAAAGTTAAGTTCTGGTCAATTGACCAATACAATATTGACACGCAGAGAGAGATCACCTTTCGACACGCGTGTCGATACTTTATTAGTCAATTGACCAAAATTAACTTCATGATTATCACTCCTAAATGCAAGTCATGACGACCTAAGCCTCGAATGAGCCTGACAATACGGATAAGTCCTAATTAATACCTCATCGTTTTTCCTTGTCTTTCACCCAAAACAAAAAGAGAAGATAGATTTCAATAAAACCTTTTATCTTGGTGTTGCCCAAGTTTTCATTTTTTATTTTTTTAAATAGTTAAAAGACTGTAAAATATTATTAAGTCCGTATATTTTATGATATAATCAATCATAAGATAATTATCCATCCAATATAATAATTGTGACGCCCCCAAAATAGGTATACAACACTCATTCTGAGTCGTCAAATACATGGTACAAAAAGTAAACTACAACTTCAATAATACAATTGTCGTGCAAAATACGACAACACATACTGTGAGTTTAAATACAAATATTATCTTCTAGACAATATCCACACTCAAATAAGTCCTCATTATAATTATTCAAACACTATTTTACAGAAATAGTGAGTACTGCTAAAACATCTTTCTAGAACCATCACTCCATACCCCGACTAGATCCTGCTATGTTCTCACCTCCTGAGAAGAAAAATGGAACAAAAAGAAAAATAGTGAGCTCAACTAGCCCAATAAAAAATATTATGACTAAGATAATATACAACAAATTATCATTAGTATTCAACAGGGAAAAATCTGATAGAATATAATCGACAAAAAGTTTTAGATCAACAACTGCAGCGGAAACAACAAACCATTAGAAGAGTCAAGTAGAGAATGAATTCTACTATCTTCTAATATTTAAAAGTCCATCATCAATATTTTATCCCTGTAACAACAATCAATAACCATCTTTAATCAAATATTCATCTTTGCACTACAGGCCAAAGATATTTATTTGTATTACCAGTCGGTTGTAAGACCCCAACTTATTAATGAATAAAATCAAATTTTCTCTAAATAATATTGTGAATAATAAGGGGTTAATTTGATATAATACTTTGGTTATGGGTGAAATGTATAAATTTTGTAAAATAAGCAAGTGGTTATAAAATATTCATTTTGTCGGGGAATATTCGTTTGGTCGTGGAATATTCTTGCTGTCGGGGAATATTCGTACGACGGCGCAGCCTTGTGTGGGCCCCATAACGAAAAGCGATTGGATGAAGAAAATGACAAGTATAAGTTGTTTATAAATAACGGCGTAGTTGTTACCGTTAATACTGTTGAAATACCCGGTGGTTAAAATACAGTAGCACACGGTATTGCACCAATTATTGATTCTTACGTAAGAAGGCACTACTAAATAATTGTTATAGTAGTTATTATTCAATATTTTATTTTATTGATTCAATAATTGCTGCGTTGATATTTTATATTATTGTTGTTTCAATAATTATTGCTGTACAGTATTTTCCATTATCAGATCAATAATTCATATTATTTGAATAATATTATTAGATAACATTATTGACAATGTCTAGAAAGTTCTGTCTAAGGAGAGGTTTGGTCATCTAATTGCGCGCCAGTAAGGAGAAATCCTTATTGGAAAGCCCCCTCTTTCCTGGGAACGGCCTGGTTGTCATAAATGTGATTCTGTAATATTATTTGTGAATAATTAATTATTGATTCATATGATAAGGAAATATTTATTTTATGTGGATATAAATGAGGGATATATTTTTGTGGTTAAAAATGAAGGAGTTAATGTTGAGGTTTTTATCCGTATTTTTGTCGGAATGGAGGTATTAAAAATCAGGGTTTTTGAGATATTTTGCGGGGGTTATAAATTTTAATCCGACCGTTGGATCGTGGTAATTTTTGGATATGTTATACATATATAAGTTGAGTATATGCCCACAAATTTTGAACCGTTAAAAATGAACGTATGATTTATTATGAATTTTACAAGATTACTGGTTCAGAAATTGTTGAATTTTCAGAGTTTATCATTTTGATGGAAAATTCTAGAATTGGTGGGCCCCACTTGTGGTTGGTGAAGAAATGTGCTGAATTATATTTCAAATGTGATGGGTGGGAATAGTAGCAGGTAAAGCCATCAGGTTACAGGTCAAGCCTACTAAAATTTTCCTATAAATAGAGGGCTAAGTTAGAATTGAAAATCACACCAGAAACAAGTTTTCTCTCTCTAGATTTTTGAGTGTATTTTATGAGTATTTAGATACTTTGAGAGTTTCTATTAATCAGAGCAAGTTTCTTTCAGCCTTATACCGGTATTCCGACCAGAAGTACTGATATTTTGAGGTAAGGGATATTATTTTATTCTTAATGATATTATTTTCTTCAATATCATTATGCTGAAATATTGATATGAACTTTTTATCAAATTTGGAACTTTTTATGTCGGGATTACTATTCACGTATACGTTACTATTCATGTATACGGCACTATTCACGAATACGGCACTATTCACCGAAAAATAAAATTTTCTCTTTTTGTCTAAGATGTCTATTATGGTTACTATCTTTGATTGTATCCATGTTTTGATCTTTATTTTTGAATTCTGCTTCACAATTGATTATTATGAAGTATTATTGATCTTGGATAAACTGTTATACGAATCCCTACTATTTGTCCTTCTGTCTCACTGGATTCGTTGTCTTTAAGATATTTTTCATCAACCTCAGTCCTAAATGATGATATTACTGAATATCTTTGGCCTGTAGTGCAAAGATGAACAGGTGTTGAGATGAACATGACCGACTGGTGATACAAATGACCATCTTTGGCCAGTAGTGTAAAGATGAATATTTGGTTAAAGATGATTATTAATCGATGTTACAGGGATAAAATATTGATGATGTACTTTTAAATCTTAGAAGATAGTAGAATTCTTTCTCTACGTGACTCTTCTAATGGTTTGCTGTTTCCGCTGCAGTTGTTGATCTAAAACTTGTTGTCGATTATATTCTATCAGATTTTTTCCCTGTTGAAGACTAACGATAATTTATTGTATATTATCTTAGTCATAATATTCTTTACTGGGCTAGTTGAGCTCACTATTTTTCTTTTTGTTCCATTTTTCTTCTCAGGAGGTGAGAACATAGCAGGATCTAGTCGGGGTATGGAGTGATGGTTCTAGAAAGATGTTTTAGCAGTCCTCACTATTTTTGTAAAATAGTGTTTGAATAATTGTAATGAGGATTTATTTGAGTGTGGATATTGTCCAGAAGACAATATTTGTATTTAAACTCACAGTATGTGTTGTCGTATTTTGCACGACAATTGTATTATTGAAGTTGTAGTTTGCTTTCTGTACCATGTATTTGGCGACTCAGAATGGGTGTTGTATACCTATTTTGGGGGCGCCACAGTTGGTATCAGAGCTTAGGGATATGATCCCTGGCTGAGATGTGAGACAAGAACTAGGAGGGGAGAGACGGGAAATTCCTTCGCTAGTATGACCTGACTAAGTTTATTTGGTGTTTATTTGGTCGGTCAGAGTATAGGGATAATATATGACATGAATATTAACCCTTGTTTTATGGCAGTATTTAAGAATGGCAGCTGAGAACGTTAATAATGGAGTAAATCAGACAGTGGAGACACTTTTGAATACCACCCAGGGGAACGTGCAACAGGAAGGCAATATTCCTCCTGTAAACAACGTTACCGAGCAAACGATGAATGATGGAATGTTTAGGAGCTTTTTGCAGTTCATGCAAAGTCAGACGAGGGAGACTCGTGTGCAGAATACGGGCGGAAATGATAACAACGCGCGGTTTGTCACAGCTAAGCAGTTCAAAGAATTGGGACCACCAGAATTTAAGGTAAAGCCGGATCCGATCATGGCGGAAACGTGGGTCAAGCAAATTACCAAGATATTCGATGTCTTGGGATGCACGGAGGAACAGAAGGTTCCATTCGCCACCTTTATGTTCCGCGGTGAGGCAGACTACTGGTGGGAGTCTGTGAAGCGTACCCAGCCTGACGCACTCAACATGTCCTGGAAAATATTTCAAAAACTGTTCAATGACAAGTACTTTCCTGAAAGTATTCATCATATGAAGGAGGTGGAGTTTATCAGACTGGAACAAAACAACATGACGGTGTCCTAGTACGAGGCGAAGTTTGCAGAGTTATCCAGGTTTGCACCTCATTTGGTCGAGAATGAGGAACGAATGACAAGGATGTTTCTGAGAGGTTTAAAACCCGAGATTCGGCAATATCTTATCTCTCATAAATTTTCTTTATATTCAGATGTTGTAAACAGGGCTCAATTATTAGAGCGAGATAATGAGTATGTGCAACCGAGGGACCACAACCAGGGTCATACCGGTGGCGGCAGTCATCGAAGCAATGAAAACCAGCAGGGAGGAAAATATTCGGACAAAAGCGGTAACCACTCTGGTGGTAATCGTGGTAGTGATAATAGAAGGAGCGAGTCGGGAGGAGATTTCAAGAAGAGAAGGTACAACAATGATAACGTGAAGACGTCAGCACAAACATCAACTGTTTCTAGGGGAGGAGAACGACCACCGGTCGTATGTTACAAATGTGGGAAAGAGGGACATATCAGCCCAAACTGCCCACAACAATCCAAGGTATGTTATAACTGTGGAAATGAGGGTCATATAGCTCGAGAGTGTTCTGTAGAAAAACCAAGTTCAGCGGGGATGGTGACTCAAAAAGCTGTCCCAGAAAAGTCAAAGTCAGCGGTTCCTGGAAGAGCGTTTTTCGTGACTGGTCAGAATGCGAGGAACCCGAACGAAGTTAGCACGGGTTAGTTAATTATAAATTTTTGCGAAGTCTATACCTTATTAGATACCGGTTCTACCCATTCATTTATTTCTCCTGCTTGTGCTCAACGTTTAAACTTGACTCCGGAGAAATTAGACTTTGATTTATCTGTGAAAACTCCGTTAGGAGAAACTTTCGTTACATCCATTGTTTATAAATCTTGTTTGATCCAAGTTGGCACTATCACATTACCTGTTGATCTTATCTCTTTAAAGATACTTGCTTTTGATGTGATTTTAGGAATTGATTGGTTAACCACTCATCATGCTAAAATTGATTGCTTTCGTAAGGTTGTTAGTTTTCATATTCCTAAGCAACCTGTTATTCGAATTCAAGCAACCAAACCACTAAAATCAATCGCTGTCATACCAAGCCATAAAGTCATTCGTTTATTGAAAAATGGATGTCAAGCTTTCTTAGCCCATGTCATGGACTTGAACAAAAATACGTCATTTTTGAGTGATACTTCTGTTGTTTGTTTCCTGACGTATTTCCTGAAGATTTTCTTGGCCTACGCGTGATATTGAATTTTGTATCATCTTTGAATCTGGTACAAAACTCACTTCTAAAATCTCATATCGAATGGCTCCTATTGAACTTCAGGAGTTAAAAACTTAACTGTAGAAATTTGTACCCGAGCCTCTATCTGGTGACTTCCTTTATGGAATGCACCAAAGCCAGACTCTCCGTAGGGGATGCCATATTCGTATGGTAGTAAACTGATAGGTGCCATTGTGACGTGCTATCCAAGGTTGGGATATGAGTCACAGTTGAGAGCAATCTAAGTCGGTAATCGAAATATGTAGCTTTCTGAGCTTAGCTGGTTATTATCGGAGATTTGTGGAAGGATTTTCTCCAATCGCTACTCCGTTAACTCAGCTGACTCGGAAAGATATAAAATTCGTATGGAGTGAGGAATGCGAGAAGAGTTTCCAAGAACTCAAGAGGAGACTCATTTCGGCACCTGTTCTGACAATACCATCTGGTTCGGATGGATTTGTTATCTACAGCGATGCTTCAGGCAAAGGGTTAGGATGTGTTCTCATGCAACATGGGAAAGTCATAGCCTATGCCTCGCGACAACTCAAAGAATATGAGGGGAATTATCCTACTCATGATTTGGAGTTGGCAGCAGTCGTTTTCGCGTTGAAGGTCTGGAGACACTACCTGTATGGGGAGAAAGTAGAGATCTATACAGATCATAAAAGCCTCAAATATTTCTTCACCCAAAAGGAACTCAACATGCGGCAGCGACGTTGGCTCGAGCTGTTGAAAGATTACGATCATACCATCCAATACCATCCTAGAAAAGCAAACGTGGTAGCTGACGCGTTGAGTAGAAGATCATATGCAGGAACGAGTGCGATGATGTCAAGTATACGCATAGAACCAACTTTAATTGATAAAGTTAAAGTTGCTCAAACCACAGACCCGGAGCTGATGCTTATGAAGAAGAAAGTGCAAGAAGGTGCTATTCCAGAAGCAAGAATCGATGAAGAAGGAATACTTCGAGTCAACTCCAGACTTTGTGTTCCTAACGATTTTGACTTGAAGCATAGAATTATGATGGAGGCACACAACACACCGTTTGCAATCCATCCTGGGAGTACAAAAATGTATCACGATCTTCGACATACATTTTGGTGGAGCAATATGAAAAGAGAGATCGCGGAGTTTATCTCGAGATGTTTAACTTGTCAACGTGTAAAAGCGGAGTATCAAGTACCAAAGGGTCCATTACAACCACTTGAGATTCTGAAATGGAAGTGGGAACACATTACTATGGATTTTGTTACGGGTCTTCCCAAGGTTTCTCAAAGCTTAGATGCGATTTGGGTTATTGTTGATAGATTAACCAAGTCCGCTCATTTCTTGCCGATACGTGAGACTTATTCCCTTGAACGTCTTGCTAGTATGTACGTGAATGAGATTGTGAGATTGCATAGCATGCCAGTATCCATAGTTTCGGATCGTGACCCAAGATTCACTTCACGATTTTGGGTTAGCTTGCAGAAAGCTATGGGCACGAATTTACGATTCAGTTCGGCATACCATCCTCAAACGGACGGACAATCAGAGAGGACTATTCAAACTCTTGAAGATCTATTAAGACTTTGTGTCCTAGATCTCAAAGGGAGTTGGGATAAGTACCTACCATTTGTGGAATTCTCCTACAACAACAGTTATCAAGCGAGCATAGGTGTGGCTCCATTCGAGGCGTTGTATGAAAGAAAATGTCGTTCTCCAGTATGCTGGGACGAGGTGGGTGAAGCAACATTGTTGGGACCAGAGTTGGTACGCATTACTACCGAGAAGATCCAAACGATTCGACAACGTATACAAACGGCATAGGATCGACAAAAGAGTTATGCGGATCTTCATCGAAAGGACGTGGAATTTAATATTGGGGATCATGTATTGTTACATGTTGCACCATGGAAGGGAGTTACAAGATTTGGGAAGAGAGGAAAGCTCAATCCAAGATTTGTTGGTCCATTTGAGATTCTTGAGCGAATAGGAAATGTGGCATATAGACTCGCATTACCTCCAAGCATGTCTCGTGTTCATAATGTTTTTCACATATCTATGCTTCGTAAATATGTTAAAGACCCGAACCACTTTATTGAGTTAGAACCAGACGAGATAGCTAAAGATTTAACGTACGAGGAGGTACCTGTTAAGATCTTGGATAGAAAAGAGCATGTCTTACGCACGAAGGTTATACCACAAGTTAAGATTTTGTGGAGAAACCATGCTATTGAAGAAATGACTTGGGAGTTGGAATCAGAAATAAAAGCGAGGTATCCTCACCTTTTCGAAATATCAGGTACGTACGTCAATTTCGAGGACGAAATTTCATAAGGAGGGGAGGTTGTAAGACCCCAACTTATTAATGAATAAAATCAAATTTTCTCTAAATATTATTGTGAATAATAAGGGGTTAATTTGATATAATACTTTGGTTATGGGTGAAATGTGCAAATTTTGCAAAATAAGCAAGTGGTTATAAAATATTCATTTTGTCGGGGAATATTCGTTTGGTCGTGAAATATTCTTGCTGTCGGGGAATATTCGTACGACGGCGCAGCCTTGTGTGGGCCCTATAACGGAAAGCGATTGGATGAAGAAAACGACAAGTATAAGTTATTTATAAATAACGGCGTAGTTGTTACCGTTAATACTGTTGGAATACCCGGTGGTTAAAATATAGTAGCACACGGTATTGCACCAATTATTGATTCTTACGTAAGAAGGCACTACTAAATAATTGTTATAGTAGTTATTATTCAATATTTTATTTTATTGATTCAATAATTCCTGCGTTGATATTTTATATTATTGTTGTTTCAATAATTATTGCTGTACAATATTTTCCATTATCAGATCAATAATTCATATTATTTGAATAATATTATTAGATAACATTATTGACAATGTCTAGAAAGTTCTGTCTAAGGAGAGGTTTGGTCATCTAATTGCGCGCCAGTAAGGAGAAATCCTTATTGGAAAGCCCCCTCTTTCCTGGGAACGGCCTGATTGTCATAAATGTGATTCTGTAATATTATTTGTGAATAATTAATTATTGATTCATATGATAAGGAAATATTTATTTTATGTGGATATAAATGAGAGATATATTTTTGTGGTTAAAAATGAAGGAGTTAATGTTGAGATTTTTATCCGTATTTTTGTCGGAATGGAGGTATTAAAAATCAGGATTTTTGAGATATTTTGTGGGGGTTATAATTTTTAATCCGACCGTTGGATCGTGGTAATTTTTGGATATGTTATACATATATAAGTTGAGTATATGCCCACAAATTTTGAACCGTTAAAAATGAACGTATGATTTATTATGAATTTTACAAGATTACTGGTTCAGAAATTGTTGAATTTTCAGAGTTTATCATTTTGATGGAAAATTCTAGAATTGGTGGGCCCCACTTGTGGTTGGTGAAGAAATGTGCTGAATTATATTTCAAATGTGGTGGGTGGGAATAGTAGCAGGTAAAGCCATCAGGTTACAGGTCAAGCCTACTAAAATTTTCCTATAAATAGAGGGCTAAGTTAGAATTGAAAATCACACCAGAAACAAGTTTTCTCTCTCTAGATTTTTGAGTGTATTTTATGAGTATTTAGATACTTTGAGAGTTTCTATTAATCAGAGCAAGTTTCTTTCAGCCTTATACCGGTATTCCGACCAGAAGTACTGATATTTTGAGGTAAGGGATATTATTTTATTCTTAATGATATTATTTTCTTCAATATCATTATGCTGAAATATTGATATGAACTTTTTATCAAATTTGGAACTTTTTATGTCGGGATTACTATTCACGTATACGTTACTATTCATGTATACGGCACTATTCACGAATACGGCACTATTCACCGAAAAATAAAATTTTCTCTTTTTGTCTAAGATGTCTATTATGGTTACTATCTTTGATTGTATCCATGTTTTGATCTTTATTTTTGAATTCTGCTTCACAATTGATTATTATGAAGTATTATTGATCTTGGATAAACTGTTATACGAATCCCTACTATTTGTCCTTCTGTCTCACTGGATTCGTTGTCTTTAAGATATTTTTCATCAACCTCAGTCCTAAATGATGATATTACTGAATATCTTTGGCCTGTAGTGCAAAGATGAACAGGTGTTGAGATGAACATGACCGACTGGTGATACAAATGAACATCTTTGGCCTGTAGTGCAAAGATGAATATTTGGTTAAAGATGATTATTAATCGATGTTACAGGGATAAAATATTGATGATGTACTTTTAAATCTTAGAAGGTAGTAGAATTCTTTCTCTACTTGACTCTTCTAATGGTTTGCTGTTTCCGCTGCAGTTGTTGATCTAAAACTTGTTGTCGATTATATTCTATTAGATTTTTTCCCTATTGAAGACTAACGATAATTTGTTGTATATTATCTTAGTCATAATATTCTTTACTGGGATAGTTGAGCTCACCCTTTTCTTTTTTGTTCTATTTTTCTTATTAGGAGGTGAGAACATAGCAGGATCTAGTCGGGGTATGGAGTGATGGTTCTAGAAAGATGTTTTAGCAGTCCTCACTATTTTTGTAAAATAGTGTTTGAATAATTGTAATGAGGATTTATTTGAGTGTGAATATTGTCCAGAAAATAATATTTGTATTTAAACTCACAGTATGTGTTGTCGTATTTTGCACGACAATTGTATTATTGAAGTTGTAGTTTGCTTTCTGTACCATGTATATGGCGACTCAGAATGGGTGTTGTATACCTATTTTGGGGGCGTCACATCGGTCATGTTCATCTCAACACATGTTCATCTTTGCACTACAGGCCAAAGATATTCATCAGTTAATCATTCATCTTTGCACTACAGGCCAAATATATTCAGTAATACCATCATTTAGGACTGAGAATGATGAAAAATATTTTAAAAGAAACGAATCCAGTGAGACAGAAGGACAAATATTAGGGATTCGTATTACAGTTTATCCAAGTTCAATAATACCCCATAATAACCAAATTTTGAAGCAGAATTCAAAAATAAAGATCAAAACATGGATACAATCAAAGATAGTAACCATAATATACAACTTGAACAAAAAGAAGAAAATTTTATTTTTCGGTGAATAGTGCCGTATTCGTGAATAGTGTCGTATACGTGAATTAGTAACCCCGACACAAAAAGTTTTAAATTTGATAAAAAAACTCATATCAATATTTCAGCATAATGATATTGAAGAAAATAATATCATTTCAGAAGAAAATAATATCCCTTACCTCAAAATATCAGTACTTCTGGTCGGAATACCCGATATAAGTGTAACGACCCCAAAATAGGTCCATTTCATCCAACCCATTCTGAGTCGCCAAATACATGGTACAGAAAACAACTACAACTTTATTACAACAATTGTCGTGCAAAATACAACAACACATATGCTGTGAGTTTGGATACAAATATATACCAAATGTGACTCATGTTCCAACCGTGGACATCACCTCACAATAACACCTTACATAAAGGTATAGTCAAAAACTGTTTTAGAAATTAGAATCTTTGGGAAGTGCTCAAGAAAACCTTCGCACATGGGAGGCCACGCATCTAGGTTATGATAGATATCATATGGCCACAGAATTATCCTTGGTTGACCCAATAGACCCCAAAGAAAAACGAGAAGATTACTATCATATTCTTTCCAAATGGTGAGTCTTCTCTTGACTTATCATTATCTCCACTGTCTCTAATTGAGAATTATACTTCAAACAAACACCAAGATTATATAGGTAGTGCCCATAGATATACTCAGCAAGTGGATGAGCACAACCCTGTCTTATGATGACACGAGGTTGTATGTCATTAGACATCTTGTATGATAGTGACAAAACACCCTTCCAACGTTGGGTTCGCCTCCCCCTATTTTCTTCACCAAATATAACTACTAAATGATGACCACTGTTCTATTCCCTTGTTACCCCCGCTCGACCCAGCTACACTCTTATTACCTGAAAGGAATTGTGAAGCAAAAGGGTGAGCACAACTAGCTCAGTAAAGAATGTCATGACTAAAGATAATTCAATTATCAATAGCCTTCATCAACAATAAATCAGAGATTTAGAACATATGGTAAATGATAAAAATTTCAACCATAGTTGCAGCGGAACGAGCAATCCATTAGAAGAGTCAAATAGACTATAAAGTCTATTATCTTCTCCATGTTAAAAATCCATCAACAATGTTTTATCTCTGTAACATCAATCAACAGTTCCTTTCCACAATCATATGAATAACTCATAATCATAATTGTGATTCTAAATTTTTCTTCGCACCCAGGACGAAGAATATTTTCATCACCTGTCTTTACCTGAAACATCAAAGATCATGGTTATATCAAATCACAGTTCCTGTTTATAATCATACTAACAAATCCATCTTTGCACTACGGGCCAAAGATATTCATCAACAAACCATCTTTGCACTGCGGGCCAAAGATATTCAACAACAGTTCATCTTTGCACTACAGGCCAAAGATATTCATCAACAGGCCATCTTTGCACTACATGCCAAAGATATTCATCAACAATTCATATTTGCACTACAGGCCAAATATATTCATATCTCAAAGAAATATATAATCATTTCAGAATTTATATAAACAATAATTATAACCATGTTGATCAATTCACCTTTGCACTTAAGCTTAAGATATTCAATTATAAATTCAATGGTCATGATCATACCAGTCACAATTCAACTTTGCACTACAGGCCAAAGAGAACCCTAGTCATGATCATACCAATAATCTACCCATCTTTACACTCCAGTGAAAGAGAATTTTAACATCAGGGTTATAAAAATGTTATATATGATGATAAAAATAATATGATCAACATATAGTTTTAATCTCAAGAGTAATATTCGTAACTCATGAATAGTAAATCGTGAATAGTAACTCATGAATAGTAACCCCGACACAAAATATAGAAATTCTACAATAAAATTCATACCAATATTTCGGTATAATGATATTGAAAGAATAACATTACTTAAATTTATAAACAATTTATTTCAATTGTTTACACTTTACTAATTAATGCATTTAATCATCATAAAATGCCAACTCTTACAATTTCATCATCAATAACCAAAACCCTCATCAAAAATCTGCATATACCTCATATAGGATTCTCAAGCCATAAAATCCTATTTTCCAATTTTCTTACTTCACATAACATATTTAATTTATTTACTCATAACTAGTCTATTTTCATAAAAAATACCAAATCAGTTCTAAAAATATTTCTTTTCTGGAATTTAGCATAATATAGTCCCATATTGAACATAAATTTTTTTCAGAATTTTTAAAACTCATTTACTATTTTTCATATGGCCAAAACCACCGAATGTTTAGACATTTATCAAAAATTATACTTTTGTCCAAAAATTCTGAAATTTACAGAGTATACTTCTATCATACACATGTACTCCCAATAAAAATTTTATCAATTTTGGAGTTAACCACAAGGAATTATAAGCGGTTACTTTTAAAATAGTCTTTTCCCGTAAAATTCATAACTCTTAATCTATACATCCAAAAATCACCATTTTTGGACACAATCAATAAAACTCATCAAAATATCATTTCAAATTTTTCCATAATTTTTGAAGATCAGAAAAATTACGAAACTGAAAATCATAACAACCCTTAAAATCCATTACTATCCCTTACTATCCCTTACCTCAAAAGAGCAGTACTTCTGACTGGATATCGGATATGATGCTGAAGAAAACTTGCACTGATGAATAGCAACTCACCAAGTATCTAAAAACTCACAAAATATGCTTCATAATATAGAGAGAGAAAGAGAGAAAGCTTATGTTTCTGGTGTGATTTTCAATTCTAACTTAACCCTCTATTTATAGGAAAATTTTGGTAGGTTTGACCTGCAACCTGATGGCTTTACCTGCTACTATTCCCACCCACCACATTTGAAATATAATTCAGCACATTTCTTCACCAACCACAAGTGGGGCCCACCAATTCTAGAATTTTCTACCAAAATGATAAACTCCGAAAATTCAACAATTTCTGAACCAGTCATCTCGTAAAATTCATAACAAATCATACGTTCAATTTTAACGGTCCAAAATTTGTGGACATATACTCAACTTATATATGTATAACATATCCAAAAATTACCACGATCCAACGGTCGGATTAAAAATTATAACCCCCGCAAAATATCTCAAAAATCCTAATTTTTAATACCTCCATTCCGACAAAAATACGGATAAAAACCTCAACATTAACTCCTTCATTTTTAACCACAAAAATATATCCCTCATTTATATCCACATAAAATAAATATTTCCTTATCATATGAATCAATAATTAATTATTCACAAATAATATTACAGAATCACATTTATGACAATCAGGCCGTTCCCAGGAAAGAGGGGGCTTTCCAATAAGGATTTCTCCTTACTGGCGCGCAATTAGATGACCAAACTTCTTCTTAGACAAAACTTTCTAGACATTGCCAATAATATTATTTAATAATATTATTCAAATAATATGAATTATTGATCTGATAATAGAAAATACTGTGCAGCAACAATTATTGAAACAACAATAATATAAAATATCAACGCCGCAATTATTGAATCAATAAAATATTGAACAGTAACTACTGTAACAATTATTGAGTAGTGTCTTCCTTCGTAAGAATCAATAATTCAAAAATACAATGCAATTCGTGTGCTACTGTGCAACCACGCGTATTACTGTATTTTAACCACCGGGTATTCCAACAGTGTTAATGGTAACAACTATGTCGTTATTTATAAAAACTCAATTTTTGTCGTTATCTTCATCCAATCGTTTTCCGTTATGGGGCCCACAAATAGCTGCGTCGTCGTACGAATATTCCCCGACAGAAATAATATTCCACGACCAAACGAATATTCCCCGACAAAATGAATATTTTATAACCACTTGTTTATTTTGCAAAATTTACACATTTCACCCATAACCAAAATATTATATCAAATTAACACCTTATTATTCACAATAATAATTAGAGAAAATTTTATTTTATTCATTAATAAGTTGGGGTCTTACAATAATGACATATTATTTGAGATTCGTAACATTACTGACAATACATGGCTGAATATTCATTAGGTAAAACGGTTGTAAAATGAATCAAACGGTTGAACTTGATTTGTACTAGCTCGACATAAAATTCTGTGACGCCCCCAGAATAGGTATACAACACCCATTCTGAGTCGCCAAATACATGGTACAGAAAGCAAACTACAACTTCAATAATACAATTATCGTGCAAAATACGACAACACATACTGTGAGTTTAAATACAAATATTGTCTTCTAGACAATATCCACACCCAAATAAATCCTCATTACAATTATTCAAACACTATTTTACAGAAATAGTGAGGACTGCTAATACATCTTTCTAGAACCATCACTCCATACCCCGACTAGATCCTGCTATGTTCTCACCTCCTGAGAAGAAAAATGGAACAAAAAGGAAAAGGGTGAGCTCAACTAGCCCAGTAAAGAATATTATGACTAAGATAATATACAACAAATTATCGTTAGTCTTCAACAGGAAAAAATCTGATAAAATATAATCGACAACAAGTTTTAGATCAACAACTGCAGCGGAAACAGCAAACCATTAGAAGAGTCAAGTAGAGAAAGAATTCTACTATCTTCTAAGATTTAAAAGTCCATCATCAATATTTTATCCCTGTAACATCAATTAATAATCATCTTTAACCAAATATTCATCTTTGCACTACAGGCCAAAGATATTCATTTGTATCATCAGTCGGTCATGTTCATCTCAACACCTGTTCATCTTTGCACTACAGGCCAAAGATATTCATCAAGTAATTATACATCTTTGCACTACAGGCCAAAGATATTCAGTAATATCATCATTTAGGACTGAGGATGATGAAAAATATCTTAAAGAGAACGAATCCAATGAGACAGAAGGACAAATAGTAGGGATTCATATAACAGTTTATCCAAGATCAATAATACTTCATAATAATCAATTGTGAAGCAGAATTCAAAAATAAAGATCAAAACATGGATACAATCAAAGATAGTAACCATAATAGACATCTTGGACAAAAAGGGAAAATTTTATTTTTCGGTGAATAGTGCCGTATTCGTGAATAGTGCCGTATACGTGAATAGTGCCGTATACGTGAATAGTAACCCCCGACACAAAAAGTTCCAAATTTGATAAAAACTCATATCGATATTTCAGCATAATGATATTGAAGAAAATAATATCCCTTACCTCAAAATATCAGTACTTCTGGTCGGAATACCGGTATAAGGCTGAAAGAAACTTGCTCTGATGAATAGAAACTCTCAAAGTATCTAAATACTCACAAAATACACTCAATAATCTAGAGAGAGAAAGAGAGAAAACTTGTTTCTGGTGTGATTTTCAATTCTAACTTAGCCCTCTATTTATAGGAAAATTTTGGTAGGTTTGACCTGCAACCTGATGGCTTTACCTGCTACTATTCCCACCCACCACATTTGAAATATAATTCAGCACATTTCTTCACCAACCACAAGTGGGGCCCACCAATTCTAGAATTTTCCACCAAAATGATAAACTCCGAAAATTCAACAATTTCTGAACCAGTCATCTTGTAAAATTCGTAATAAATCATACGTTCATTTTTAACGGTTCAAAATTTGTGGACATATACTCAACTTATATATGTATAACATATCCAAAAATTACCACGATCCAACGGTCGGATTAAAAATTATAACCCCCGCAAACTATCTCAAAAACCCTGATTTTTAATACCTCCATTCCGACAAAAATACTGACAAAAACCTCAACATTAACTCCTTCATTTTTAACCACAAAAATATATCCCTCATTTATATCCACATAAAATAAATATTTCCTTATCATATGAATCAATAATTAATTATTCACAAATAATATTACAGAATCACATTTATGACAACCAGGCCGTTCCCAGGAAAGAGGGGGCTTTCCAATAAGGATTTCTCCTTACTGGCGCGCAATTAGATGACCAAACCTCTCCTTAGACAGAACTTTCTAGACATTGCCAATAATGTTATCTAATAATATTATTCAAATAATATGAATTATTGATCTGATAAATGAAAATACTGTGCAGCAACAATTATTGAAACAACAATAATATAAAATATCAACGCAGCAATTATTGAATCAATAAAATAAAATATTGAATAATAACTACTGTAACAATTATTGAGTAGTGCCTTCTTACGTAAGAATCAATAATTGGTGCAATACCGTGTGCTACTGTATTTTAACCACCGGGTATTCCAACAGTATTAACGGTAACAACTACGCCGTTATTTATAAATAACTTATACTTGTCGTTTTCTTCATCCAATCGCTTTCCGTTATGGGGCCCACACAAGGCTGCGTCGTCGTACGAATATTCCCCGACAGCAAGAATATTCCACGACCAACCGAATATTCACCGACCAAAAATAAATATTTTATAACCACTTGCTTATTTTGTAAAATTTGCACATTTCACCCATAACCAAAGTATTATATCAAATTAACCCCTTATTATTCACAATAATATTTAGAGAAAATTTGATTTTATTCATTAATAAGTTGGGGTCTTACAACCTCCCCTCCTTATGAAATTTCGTCCTCGAAATTGACGTACGTACCTGATGTTTCAAAAAGGTGAGGATACCTCGCTTTCATTTCTGATTCCAACTCCCAGGTCATTTCTTCAATAGCATGGTTTCTCCACAAAACCTTAACTTGTGGTATAACCTTCGTGCGTAGGACATGCTCTTTCCTATCCAAGATCTTAACAGGTACCTCCTCGTACGTTAAATCTTCAGCTATCTCGTCTGGTTCTAACTCAATAATGTGGTTCGGGTCTTTAACATATTTACGAAGCATAGATATGTGAAAAACATTATGAACACGAGACATGCTTGGAGGTAATGCGAGTCTATATGCCACATTTCCTATTCGCTCAAGAATCTCAAATGGACCAACAAATCTTGGATTGAGCTTTCCTCTCTTCCCAAATCTTGTAACTCCCTTCCATGGTGCAACACGTAACAATACATGATCCCCAATATTAAATTCCACGTCCTTCCGATGAAGATCCGCATAACTCTTTTGTCGATCCTGTGCCGTTTGTATACGTTGTCGAATCGTTTGGATCTTCTCTGTAGTAATGCGTACCAATTCTGGTCCCAACAATGTTGCTTCACCCACCTCGTCCCAGCATACTGGAGAACGACATTTTCTTCCATACAACGCCTCAAATGGAGCCACACCTATGCTCGCCTGATAACTGTTGTTGTAGGAGAATTCCACCAATGGTAGGTACTTATCCCAACTCCCTTTGAGATCTAGGACACAAAGTCTTAATAGATCTTCAAGAGTTTGAATAGTCCTCTCTGATTGTCCGTCCGTTTGAGGATGGTATGCTGAACTGAATCGTAAATCCGTGCCCATAGCTTTCTGCAAGCTAACCCAAAATCGTGAAGTGAATCTTGGGTCACGATCCGAAACTATGGATACTGGCATGCCATGCAATCTCACAATCTCGTTCACGTACATACTAGCAAGACGTTCAAGGGAATAAGTCTCACGTATCGGCAAGAAATGAGCGGACTTGGTTAATCTATCAACAATAACCCAAATCGCATCTATGCCTTGAGAAACCTTGGGAAGACCTGTAACAAAATCCATAGTAATGTGTTCCCACTTCCATTTCGGAATCTCAAGTGGTTGCAATGGACCCTTTGGTACTTGATGCTCCGCTTTTACACGTTGACAAGTTAAACATCTCGAGATAAACTCCGCGATCTCTCTTTTTATATTGCTCCACCAAAATGTATGTCGAAGATCGTGATACATTTTGGTACTCCCAGGATGGATTGCAAACGGTGTGTTGTGTGCCTCCATCATTATTCTATGCTTCAAGTCAAAATCGTTAGGAACACAAAGTCTGGAGTTGACTCGAAGTATTCCTTCTTCATCGATTCTTGCTTCTGGAATAGCACCTTCTTGCACTTTCTTCTTCATACGCATCAGCTCTATATCCGTAGCTTGAGCAGCTTTAACTTTATCGATTAAAGTCGGTTCTACTCGTATATTTGATATCATCATGTGGGTACTTGGAGCCTTCATCTCTATCTCCATCCTTTGCAAGTCATACAAAATGGGCCTTTGTGTTAAAAACATTGCACTCGTACCCGCATATGATCTTCTACTCAATGCGTCAGCTACTACGTTTGCTTTTCCAGGATGGTATTGGATGGTATGATCGTAATCTTTCAACAGCTCAAGCCAACGTCGTTGCCGCATGTTGAGTTCCTTTTGGGTGAAGAAATATTTGAGGCTTTTATGATCTGTATAGATCTCCACTTTCTCCCCATACAGGTAGTGTCTCCAGATCTTCAACGCAAAAACGACTGCTGCCAACTCCAAATCATGAGTAGGATAATTCCTCTCATATTCTTTGAGTTGTCGTGAGGCATAGGCTATGACTTTTCCATGTTGCATGAGAACACATCCTAACCCTTTGCCTGAAGCATTGCTGTAGATAACAAATCCATCCGAACCAGATGGTATTGTCAAAACAGGTGCCGAAATGAGTCTCCTCTTGAGTTCTTGGAAACTCTTCTCGCATTCCTCACTCCATACGAATTTTGTATCTTTCCGAGTCAGCTGAGTTAACGGAGTAGCGATTCGAGAAAATCCTTCCACAAATCTCCGATAATAACCAGCTAAGCCCAGAAAGCTACGTACTTCGGTTACCGACTTCGGTTGCTCCCAACTTTGTATGGCTTCAATCTTCGCCGGGTCGACAGATACTCCATGTTTTGACACCACGTGCCCAAGGAATGCTACTTCCTCAAGCCAGAACTCGCATTTCTTCAGTTTGGCATATAGCTTGTTTTCACGAAGCCTTTGCAGTACCAGCTTCAAATGGCGCTCATGATCTTCACGACTTTTGGAATAGATGAGGATGTCATCAATAAAGACAACAACGAACTGATCCAAATATTCTTTGAATACACGGTTCATCATATCCATGAAGGCAGCAGGAGCATTAGTCAATCCAAAAGACATTACTAAGAATTCATAATGCCCGTACCGAGTTCTGAAGGCAGTCTTTGGAATATCCTCAGTTTTAATCTTCAGCTGATGATATCCAGAACGAAGATCGATCTTTGAAAAGAATTGTGCTCCTTGCAACTGGTCAAACAGGTCATCAATGCGAGGTAGCGGATACCTATTCTTGATGGTGACATGGTTCAATTCTCGATAGTCAATACAAAGTCGCATACTCCCGTCTTTCTTCTTTACGAATAAAACAGGAGCACCCCAAGGAGACGTACTAGGACGAATAAAACCGATGTCCAACAACTCCTGTAGTTGGACTTTTAACTCCTGAAGTTCAATAGGAGCCATTCGATATGGGGTTTTAGAAATGGGCTTTGTACCGAGTTCAAGGTCAATAAAGAATTCAATTTCTCGTTCCGGGGGTAGACCGGGAAGTTCTTCAGGAAATACATCGGAAAATTCTCTAACAATAGAAATATTATTCAAATCTGACTTGTCTTTGTTCAAATCCATAACATGGGCTAAGAAAGCTTGACATCCGTTTTTCAATAAACGAATAGCTTTGTGGCTTGATATGACAGTGACTGATTTTAGTGGTTTAGTAGTTTGAATTCGTATGACAGGTTGGTTAGGAATATGAAAACTAACAACCTTACGAAAATAATCAATTTTAGCATGATGAGTGGTTAACCAATCAATTCCTAAAATCACATCAAAAGCAAGTATCTTTAAAGAGATAAGATCAACAGGTAATGTGATAGTGCCAACTTGGATCATGCAAGATTTATAAACTGTAGATGTAACGAAGGTTTCACCCAACGGAGTTTCAACAGATAAGTTAAAGTCCAATTTCTCCGGAGTCAAGTTTAAACGTTGAGGAGAGATAAAAGAATGGGTAGAACCGGTATCTAGTAAAGTATAAACTTCGCAAGAATTCAAGATTAGCTTACCCGTGATCACCTCGTTCGGGTTTCTCGCGTTTTGGCCAGTAACGACAAACGCCCTTCCAGGAACCGCTGATTTCGACTTATCCGGGATAACTTTTGGAGTCACCATCCCCGCTGAACTTGGTTTTGCCACAGAACACTCTCGAGCTATATGACCTTCCTTTCCACAGTTATAACATACCTTGGATTGTTGTGGGCAGTTTGGGCTGATATGTCCCACATTTGTAACATACGACCGGTGGTCGTTCTCCTCCCCTAGAAACAGTTGATGTTTGTGCTGACGTCTTCACGTTATCATTGTTGTACCTTCTCTTCTTGAAATCTCCTCCCGACTCGCTCCTTCTATTATCACGACCACGATTACCACCAGAGTGGTTACCGCTTTTGTCCGAATGTTTTCCTCCCTGCTGGTTTTCATTGCTTCGATGACTGCCGCCACCGGTATGACCCTGGTTGTGGTCCCTCGGTTGCACATACTCATTATCTCGCTCTAATAATTGAGCCCTGTTTACAACATCTGAATATAAAGAAAATTTATGAGAGATAAGATATTGCCGAATCTCGGGTTTTAGACCTCTCAGAAACATCCTTGTCATTCGTTCCTCATTTTCGACCAAATGAGGTGCAAACCTGGATAACTCTGCAAACTTTGCCTCGTACTGGGACACCGTCATGTTGTTTTGTTCCAGTCTAATAAACTCAACCTCCTTCATATGACGAATACTTTCAGGAAAGTACTTGTCATTGAACAGTTTTTGAAATGTTTCCCAGGACATGTTGAGTGCGTCAGGCTGGGTACGCTTCACAGACTCCCACCAGTAGTCTGCCTCACCGCGAAACATAAAGGTGGCGAATGGAACCTTCTGTTCCTCCGTGCATCCCAAGACATCAAATATCTTGGTAATTTGCTTGACCCACGTTTCTGCCATGATCGGATCCGGCTTTCCCTTAAATTCTGGTGGTCCCAATTCTTTGAACTGCTTAGCTGTGACACCTTCCTGATGCACATTATCCTGATTATTGATATGTGGTGAATCAACAGTCGTCTGTGCTCCATTGCTATTCTCAACGTTCTCAGATGCCATTTTCAGATACTGCCACAAAATAAAAATTAATTGATATGTCATATATTATCCTTATATTATGACCGACCAATTAAATACCATGCAAATAAACTTAGGTATGTCATACTAGCGAAGGAATTCCCCGTCTCTCCCCTCCTAATTCTATTCTCACATCTTAGCCAGGGATCATATCCCTAAGCTCTGATACCAACTGTGACGCCCCCAAAATTAGGTATACATCACCCATCGTGGGTCGTCAGATACATAGTACAGAATACAAATACAACTGATTAATACATCTGTCGTGTACAATACGACAAAACATAAACTGTGAGTTTGAATACAAATATTATCTTCTAGAGAGTATTCATACTCAAAAGGAGTCCTCATTACATTTATTAACACACCATTACATAGAATAGTGAGGACTACTAACTAATACTATCATTCGGACCATCACTCCGTACCCCGACTTGTCCCAGCTACGTTCTCATTTCCTAAAGAGAACATTGAAAGAAAGGGTGAGCTCAACTAGCACAGTAAGAAATATTATGACTAAGATAATGCAGAATAAATTATCATTAGCCTTCAACAATGTTAAACTGATAAAATATAATAGACATCAAGTTTAACTGTAGCGGAACAAGCAATCCATTAAAAGAGTCAAGTAGAAAATAAACTCTACTATCTTTTATGATTTAAAAAGTTTTTCAACACTGTAATCGCTGAGACTCAGCTTAATAAAATAATCCACATCATCGAATCACCCCTGCACTACGGCCAAGGATATTCGTGTATTCATTAATGGTCATGATCATGCCAACAACTGTCCATCAATGCACTACGGCCAATGAGGACTTTTACCACATCATTTGTAACATTACGGTCATGATTATACCGAATAATCCCTGGTCATAATCATACCAAGTCCATCTATGCACTACATGCCACAGATGACTTTCAACATTTTATAAACATGAGGATGATGACAATGATATAAGAATTCAATAAAACAAGTTCAAGAATTAATTTATCCAGGAATTAACAACGTCCAAATTGTCAACATGATACTGCATTGTGGAGTAAAATTCAAGAATGCTTAGAAGAATATTTTCTTGAAAAGATACTGGATGAAACGCAACTATCAAGGATATTCCACAAATTTCATTGAGTATAGAAGTCAAAACTTAACCAACTGAGTATAATAAAGAATGGAATAACAAAAGAAATCACCATGCATGCGATAGACAGCACAGACAGGTTATTCCAACAGAATAATAAATAATGGAACCAGGTCCGGCGTAAACGCACAGACAGGATATTCCGACAGAATAATAAATAATGGAACCAGGTCCGGTGTAAAACACACAGACAGGATGCTCCAACAGAATAATAATAAAAACGGAACCAGGTCCGGTGTAAAACACACAGACAGGATGTTCCAACAGAATAATAAACGGAACCAGGTCCGGTGTAAAACACACAGACAGGATGTTCCAACAGAATAATAGAAGAATGTCACCAAGTATAGGGTAGACCGCGTATACTGGTTATTCCAACAGAATAATAACGAATGGAATAACAGAAGTTCTCTTCATGAATATAAAAGAAATAATATTCCCTACCTTAAAAAAACTGGATATTGGAAAAGTGATGTAGCAGAATACTTTTAGTCTCTCTCTCTCTTATTCTCTCTATACTTTCTCTCTCTATAGCTTGAATGAATTCGTGAAAAATAATGAAGCCCTAGGCCTCTATTTATAGAAAAACTGAGGGTGGCTCTTGGTCTTAACGAAGGGTCAAATGACTCTTGGTCTTAACGAAGGGTCAAATGACTCTTGGTAATATTGAAGGGACAACTACTATTGACGAAAGTAATTACTATTGACCAAGGTAAATACTATTGACGAAGGTAATTACTATTGACCAAGGTAAATACTATTGACCAAGGTAAATACTATTGACGAAGGTAATTACTATTGACCAAGGTAAATACTATTGACGAAGGTAATTACTATTGACCAAGGTAAATACTATTGACGACGGTAATTACTATTGACGACGGTAATTACTATTGACGAAGAGACTCTTAGATGATGACATATGGCCCCCCATAAAATAACCAAACTTACCACAACGTCTCAATAATATAACATATTATACAGATGATACTATGACAATAATTTAAGAGATATGATGCAGCAATTACTGTAGCAATAATTGAGTATAGCTGAGTGACTTCTCACGTAAGCATCAATAATCAATACCGTGTGCTACTATGCAACCACGCGTATTACTGTACTTTTACTACCAAGTAGTTCAACAGTTTTAACGATTTTAACGTAATACCTCAGCTGTTATTTTTATAGAAAGATAATTTTGTCGTTTTCTCAATCCGACAATAATTCCGTTGTGGGGTCCACCAATGATTGTGCCGTCGTACGAATATTCCCCGACAAAAAGAATATTCCCCGACCAAACGAATATTTTATAACAACTTGCTTACTTTGCAAAATTTATAAATATTACCCACAACTATAACATTATATCAAATTAACTCCATAATATTCAAAAATGATATTTATAGAAAATTCATCTTTATTTATAAAAATTGGGGTCTTACAACCTCCCCTTCTTATGAAATTTCGCCCTCGAAATTAGGGTACGTACCTGGTATGTCGAAGAGGTAAGGATACCTTGATTTCATTTCTGATTCTAACTCCCAAGTCATTTCCTCAACATCGTGGTTTCTCCACAAAACTTTGACTTGAGGTATAACCTTGGAGCGTAGAATATATTCCTTCTTATCCAAGATTTGAACAGGAACTTCTTCATACGTCAAATCCTCCGCTATTTCGTCCGGTTCTAACTCAATAATGTGGTTCGGGTCTTCCACATATTTGCGTAACATGGATATGTGAAAAACGTTATGAACACGAGACATACTTGGCGGTAAAGCGAGTCTATAAGCCACAGTTCCTACTCGATCGAGGATTAAAAATGGACCGATGAATCGAGGATTTAGCTTTCCTCTCTTTCCAAATCTCGTAACTCCTTTCCATGGAGTAACACGTAAGAACACATGATCTCCTACATCAAATTCCACGTCCTTTCGATGAAGATCAGCATAACTCTTTTGTCGATCTTGTGAGGTTTTTATACGTTGTCGGATCGTTTGAATCTTTTCTGTAGTCATACGTACCAACTCCGGTCCCAACAACGTTGCTTCGCCCACCTCATCCCAGCATACTGGAGAACGACATTTTCTTCCATACAATGCTTCGAATGGAGCCATTCGATATGGGGCTTTGGAAATGGTTTTGTACCGGTTCAAGGTCGATACAAAATTCAATTTCACGCTCTGGGGTAGGCCAGGAAGTTCTTCAGGGAATACGTCAGGGAATTTATTAACAATAGAAATATCATTCAAAACTGACGTATTTTTGTTTAGATCTGTGACATGAGCTAAGAAAGCTTGACATCCGTTTTTTAATAAACGAATAGCTTTATGACTTGAGATGACAGCGATTGATTTTAATGGTTTGGTTGCTTGAATTCGCATAATAGGTCGATTAGGAATATGAAAACTAACAACCTTACGAAAACAATCAATTTTTGCATAATGAGTAGTTAACCAATCAATCCCTAGAATCACGTCAAATGCAAGTATTTTTAATGAAATCAGATCAATAGGTAATGTGTGGGTACCAACTTGAACCAAACAAGACTTATAAACAGTGGAGGTAATGAAGGTTTCTCCCAACGGAGTTTCCACAGATAAGTCAAAGTCTAATTTCTCCGGAATCAAATTTAATCGATGAGCGCAAGTAGGAGAAATAAAAGAATGGGTTGAACCGGTATCAAATAAAGTATAAACTTCTTTAGAGTTTATGATAAGCTTACCCGTGATGACCTCATTCGGGTTCCTTGCTCTCTGGGAGTTCACAACAAACGCTCTCCCTTGCACAACCGGTTTTGACTTTTCTGGGACGGCTTTTGGTGCCTCCATCCTAGCTGAATTTGTTTTCGGTAAACGACAAAATCGGGCTAAATGACCTTCTCTTCCACAATTATAACATGCTTTGGATTGCATCGCGCAGTTTGGACTGATGTGTCCCTCCCCTCCGCATTTGAAACATATGATAGGTGGTCGTTCTCCTTCCTTAACGACAGGTGCTGGTGCTGACGTCTTTCCGTCATTGTTGAATCTCCTCTTCTTGAAATGTCCATTCTTATTGTTTTGGCCCTGATTACCACCGAAGTGGTTACCATTTCTGGCCTGTTGATTCCCTCCACGCTTGTTGTCACCGCTTCGATGACTGCTCTCACTGGTATTATCATTTTGCCGGCTGCTCTTTTTTGGTTGCGTTGTCTCGTTATCGCGCTCCACCAACTGAGCCCTATTTACAACATCTGAATACAAACACAGTTTATGAGAAACAAGATGTTGACGTATCTCCGGCTTCAAACCTCTTAAAAACATCCGCGTCATTCTTTCTTCATTATCCACCAGGTGGGACGCAAACCGGGATAACTCCGCAAATTTTGCCTCGTACTGCGACACGGTCATATTATTCTGCTCCAATTTGATGAACTCCACCTCCTTAATGTGACGAATACTCTCGGGAAAGTATTTGTCGTTAAACAGATCTTGAAACTTCTCCCAAGACATCTTCAATGCAGCAGGTTGAGTACGCTTTATCGATTCCCACCAGTAATCCGCCTCTCCTCGCAACATAAAGGCGGCAAAGGGAACCTTTTGCTCCTCGGAGCAACCCAAGACATCAAATATCTTGGTGATCTGCTTTATCCATGTTTCAGCTACAAGTGGTTTGGGTTCTCCCTTAAACTCCGGTGGTCCCAGCTCCTTAAACTGTTTAGCGGTGACCGCCTGAGAGTTTCCAGTATTTCCACCTACGTTGTGGACAGGAGCCGCTTTCACCTGTTGTTGCATGAATTGCATAAAGCCTCTGAACATTTGATCATTCATCATTTGGTCAGTGTTGTTGTTTGCATGAGGATTGACACCTTCCTGATGCACATTATCCTGATTATTGATATGTGGTGAATCAACAGTCGTCTGTGCTCCATTGCTATTCTCAACGTTCTCAGATGCCATTTTCAGATACTGCCACAAAATAAAAATTAATTGATATGTCATATATTATCCTTATATTATGACCGACCAATTAAATACCATGCAAATAAACTTAGGTATGTCATACTAGCGAAGGAATTCCCCGTCTCTCCCCTCCTAATTCTATTCTCACATCTTAGCCAGGGATCATATCCCTAAACTCTGATACCAACTGTGACGCCCCCAAAATTAAGTATACATCACCCATCGTGGGTCGTCAGATACATAGTACAGAATACAAATACAACTGATTAATACATCTGTCGTGTACAATACGACAAAACATAAACTGTGAGTTTGAATACAAATATTATCTTCTAGAGAGTATTCATACTCAAAAGGAGTCCTCATTACATTTATTAACACACCATTACATAGAATAGTGAGGACTACTAACTAATACTATCATTCGGACCATCACTCCGTACCCCGACTTGTCCCAGCTACGTTCTCATTTCCTGAAGAGAACATTGAAAGAAAGGGTGAGCTCAACTAGCCCAGTAAGAAATATTATGACTAAGATAATGCAGAATAAATTATCATTAGCCTTCAACAATGTTAAACTGATAAAATATAATAGACATCAAGTTTAACTGTAGCGGAACAAGCAATCCATTAAAAGAGTCAAGTAGAAAATAAACTCTACTATCTTTTATGATTTAAAAAGTTTTTCAACACTGTAATCGCTGAGACTCAGCTTAATAAAATAATCCACATCATCGAATCACCCCTGCACTACGGCCAAGGATATTCGTGTATTCATTAATGGTCATGATCATGCCAACAACTGTCCATCAATGCACTACGGCCAATGAGGACTTTTACCACATCATTTGTAACATTACGGTCATGATTATACCGAATAATCCCTGGTCATAATCATACCAAGTCCATCTATGCACTACATGCCACAGATGACTTTCAACATTTTATAAACATGAGGATGATGACAATGATATAAGAATTCAATAAAACAAGTTCAAGAATTAATTTATCCAGGAATTAACAACGTCCAAATTGTCAACATGATACTGCATTGTGGAGTAAAATTCAAGAATGCTTAGAAGAATATTTTCTTGAAAAGATACTGGATGAAACGCAACTATCAAGGATATTCCACAAATTTCATTGAGTATAGAAGTCAAAACTTAACCAACTGAGTATAATAAAGAATGGAATAACAAAAGAAATCACCATGCATGCGATAGACCGCACAGACAGGTTATTCCAACAGAATAATAAATAATGGAACCAGGTCCGGCGTAAACGCACAGACAGGATATTCCGACAGAATAATAAATAATGGAACCAGGTCCGGTGTAAAACACACAGACAGGATGCTCCAACAGAATAATAATAAAAACGGAACCAGGTCCGGTGTAAAACACACAGACAGGATGTTCCAACAGAATAATAAACGGAACCAGGTCCGGTGTAAAACACACAGACAGGATGTTCCAACAGAATAATAGAAGAATGTCACCAAGTATAGGGTAGACCGCGTATACTGGTTATTCCAACAGAATAATAACGAATGGAATAACAGAAGTTCTCTTCATGAATATAAAAGAAATAATATTCCCTACCTTAAAAAAACTGGATATTGGAAAAGTGATGTAGCAGAATACTTTTAGTCTCTCTCTCTCTTATTCTCTCTATACTTTCTCTCTCTATAGCTTGAATGAATTCGTGAAAAATAATGAAGCCCTAGGCCTCTATTTATAGAAAAACTGAGGGTGGCTCTTGGTCTTAACGAAGGGTCAAATGACTCTTGGTCTTAACGAAGGGTCAAATGACTCTTGGTAATATTGAAGGGACAACTACTATTGACGAAAGTAATTACTATTGACCAAGGTAATTACTATTGACCAAGGTAAATACTATTGACCAAGGTAAATACTATTGACCAAGGTAAATACTATTGACGAAGGTAATTACTATTGACCAAGGTAAATACTATTGACGAAGGTAATTACTATTGACCAAGGTAAATACTATTGACGACGGTAATTACTATTGACGACGGTAATTACTATTGACGAAGAGACTCTTAGATGATGACATATGGCCCCCCATAAAATAACCAAACTTACCACAACGTCTCAATAATATAACATATTATACAGATGATACTATGACAATAATTTAAGAGATATGATGCAGCAATTACTGTAGCAATAATTGAGTATAGCTGAGTGACTTCTCACGTAAGCATCAATAATCAATACCGTGTGCTACTATGCAACCACGCGTATTACTGTACTTTTACTACCAAGTAGTTCAACAGTTTTAACGATTTTAACGTAATACCTCAGCTGTTATTTTTATAGAAAGATAATTTTGTCGTTTTCTCAATCCGACAATAATTCCGTTGTGGGGTCCACCAATGATTGTGCCGTCGTACGAATATTCCCCGACAAAAAGAATATTCCCCGACCAAACGAATATTTTATAACAACTTGCTTACTTTGCAAAATTTATAAATATTACCCACAACTATAACATTATATCAAATTAACTCCATAATATTCAAAAATGATATTTATAGAAAATTCATCTTTATTTATAAAAATTGGGGTCTTACACAAACTACAACTTCAATAATACAATTGTCGTGCAAAATACGACAACACATACTGTGAGTTTAAATACAAATATTGTCTTCTAGACAATATCCACACCCAAATAAATCCTCATTACAATTATTCAAACACTATTTTACAGAAATAGTGATGACTGCTAATACATCTTTCTAGAACCATCACTCCATATCCCGACTAGATCCTGCTATGTTCTCACCTCCTGAGAAGAAAAATGGAACAAAAAGGAAAAGGGTGAGCTCAACTAGCCCAGTAAAGAATATTATGACTAAGATAATATACAACAAATTATCGTTTGTCTTCAACAGGGAAAAATCTGATAAAATATAATCGACAATAAGTTTTAGATCAACAACTGCAGCGGAAACAGCAAACCATTAGAAGAGTCAAGTAGAGAAAGAATTCTACTATCTTCTAAGATTTAAAAGTCCATCATCAATATTTTATCCCTGTAACATCAATTAATAATCATCTTTAACCAAATATTCATCTTTGCACTACAGGCCAAAGATATTCATTTGTATCATCAGTCGGTCATGTTCATCTCAACACCTGTTCATCTTTGCACTACAGGCCAAAGATATTCATCAAGTAATTATACATCTTTGCACTACAGGCCAAAGATATTCAGTAATATCATCATTTAGGACTGAGGATGATGAAAAATATCTTAAAGAGAACGAATCCAATGAGACAGAAGGACAAATAGTAGGGATTCGTATAACAGTTTATCCAAGATCAATAATACTTCATAATAATCAATTGTGAAGCAGAATTCAAAAATAAAGATCAAAACATGGATACAATCAAAGATAATAACCATAATAGACATCTTGGACAAAAAGGGAAAATTTTATTTTTCGGTGAATAGTGCCGTATTCGTGAATAGTGTCGTATACGTGAATAGTGCCGTATACGTGAATAGTAACCCCCGACACAAAAAGTTCCAAATTTGATAAAAACTCATATCAATATTTCAGCATAATGATATTGAAGAAAATAATATCATTAAGAAGAAAATAATATCCCTTACCTCAAAATATCAGTACTTCTGGTCGGAATACCGGTATAAGGCTGAAAGAAACTTGCTCTGATGAATAGAAACTCTCAAAGTATCTAAATACTCACAAAATACACTCAATAATCTAGAGAGAGAAAGAGAGAAAACTTGTTTCTGGTGTGATTTTCAATTCTAACTTAGCCCTCTATTTATAGGAAAATTTTGGTAGGTTTGACCTGCAACCTGATGGCTTTACCTGCTACTATTCCCACCCACCACATTTGAAATATAATTCAGCACATTTCTTCACCAACCACAAGTGGGGCCCACCAATTCTAGAATTTTCCACCAAAATGATAAACTCCGAAAATTCAACAATTTCTGAACCAGTCATCTTGTAAAATTCGTAATAAATCATACGTTCATTTTTAACGGTTCAAAATTTGTGGACATATACTCAACTTATATATGTATAACATATCCAAAAATTACCACGATCCAACGGTCGGATTAAAAATTATAACCCCCGCAAACTATCTCAAAAATCCTGATTTTTAATACCTCCATTCCGACAAAAATACTGACAAAAACCTCCACATTAACTCCTTCATTTTTAACCACAAAAATATATCCCTCATTTATATCCACATAAAATAAATATTTCCTTATCATATGAATCAATAATTAATTATTCACAAATAATATTACAGAATCACATTTATGACAACCAGGCCGTTCCCAGGAAAGAGGGGGCTTTCCAATAAGGATTTCTCCTTACTGGCGCGTAATTAGATGACCAAACCTCTCCTTAGACAGAACTTTCTAGACATTGCCAATAATGTTATCTAATAATATTATTCAAATAATATGAATTATTGATCTGATAAATGAAAATACTGTGCAGCAACAATTATTGAAACAACAATAATATAAAATATCAACGCAGCAATTATTGAATCAATAAAATAACTACTGTAACAATTATTGAGTAGTGCCTTCTTACGTAAGAATCAATAATTGGTGCAATACTGTGTGCTACTGTATTTTAACCACCGGGTATTCCAACAGTATTAACGGTAACAACTACGCCGTTATTTATAAATAACTTATACTTGTCGTTTTCTTCATCCAATCGCTTTCCGTTATGGGGCCCACACAAGGCTGCGTCGTCGTACGAATATTCCTCGACAGCAAGAATATTCCACGACCAACCGAATATTCACCGACCAAAAATAAATATTTTATAACCACTTGCTTATTTTGTAAAATTTGCACATTTCACCCATAACCAAAGTATTATATCAAATTAACCCCTTATTATTCACAATAATATTTAGAGAAAATTTGATTTTATTCATTAATAAGTTGGGGTCTTACAACTTCGATTTGAGCTCGACTCGAAATATAAACGATTCAAATATGAACAAAATTTAAAGTTCGATAAATTACTTAAATCTCTTTATATTGTAATTTTCTATTGATTCTCGGATCATATTCGTTCGAAAAGTTCAAACTGTTCAGGCTCAATTCGAGATCGTACTCGATTCGATAGCTAAACGAGTCTGAATTAAACCTTATTTCATAGTTGTATTATAAATAAAATCGAATTTTTCTCTAATTATTATTTTGAATAATAAGGTGTTAATCTGATATAATGCTTTGGTTATGGGTGAAATGTGCAAATTTTATAAAATAAGCAAATGGTTATAAAATATTCATTTTTGTCGGGGAATATTCGTTTGGTCGTGGAATATTTTTACTGTCGAAAAATATTCTTACGATGGCGCAGTCATTTGTGGGCCCATAACGGAAAACGGTCGGATGAAGAAAAAACGATAAGTTTGAGTTTTTATAAATAACGACGCAGTTGTTACCGTTAACACTGTTGAAATACCCGGTGGTTAAAATACAATAATATGCGTGGTTGCACAGTAGCCCACGGTATTGCACAATATTATTGAACTATTGGTCCTTACGTAAGAAGCCACTACTCAATAATTGTTACAGTAATTACTGTTCAATATTTTATTTTATTGATTTAATAATTGTTATGTTGATATTTTATATTATTGTTTTTTCAATAATTGTCACTGCACAGTATTTTTCATTATCAGATCAATAATTCATATTATTTGAATAATTTTATAAGATAACATTATTGACAATGCTTAAGGAAGTTCTGTCTAAGGAGAGGTTTGGTCACCTAATTGCACGTCAATAAAGAGAAATCCTTATCAGAAAGTCCCCTATTTCCTGGGAACGACCTAGTTGTCATAATTGTGATTCTGTAATATTCTTTATGAATAATTAATTATTAATTTATATGATAAGAAAATATTTATTTTATGTGAATATATTTATTTTTGTGGTTATAAATGAATAAATTAATACTGAGGTATTTTATCAGTATTTTATAGAAATTGAGGTATTAAAAATCGTCCGTATGTGAATTTCGGGCATTTTCTGTTTGGATTTTAGAAAATCTTTCTTCTACAAAGTTGTAGAGAATTAAATTTTTTATAGAAAGGACATGAGATTCAAATTTTTCTGATGAAAAAGATATTTATTATGAATTATTGAAATTTTAAAAATTAAATATTTTTATTAAAATTATGGGTGGGACCCACTTTTATTTTTTTATGAAAACATGTGCTGAGATTTTTTTCAAAGGTGGCTTGCTAGCTTGTGTTTAAAGGTGTGCGTAGAAAAGAAAATAATAATAATATTATTTTATTAATTTAGTCTGATTTGACTTTCTAGCATTTTTCTATAAATAGGGTGCTTAGTTAGAATTAAAAATCACACCAGAAACAAGTTTTCTTTCTCTTTATATTATCGAGCGTATTTTATGAGTATTTAGATACTTTGAGAGTTGCTATTCTGTGCAAGTGTCCTTTAGCATTACATCCGATATTTCGGTCAGAAGTACTATTTTTTTGAGGTAAGGGATATTATTTTCTTCGTAAATGATATTATTTTCTTCAATATCATTATGTCAAAATATTGATATGAATTTTATTGTGAAATTTTTACCTTTTTGTGTCGGGATTACTATTCACGTATACAAAATTATTTACGTATACGACACTATTCACAGAAAAATAAATTTTTCTCTTCTTTGTTCAAGATGTCTATTGTGGTTACTATATTTGATTGTATCCATGTTTTGATCTTCATTCTTGAATTTACTCCACTATGATTTATTATGGAGCGTTTTTGAATTTGGATAAACGGTAGTACGAATTCCTAATATTTATCCTTTTGTCTTACTGGATTCGTTATCTTTAAGATATTTTTCATCATTCTCAGTCCAAAATGATGATATTACTGAATATCTTTGGCCTGTAGTGCAAAGATGAATGATTAACTGATGAATATCTTTGGCCCGTAGTGCAAAGATGAACAGGTATTTAGATGAACATGACCAACGGGTGATACAAATGAATATCTTTGGCCTGTAGTGCAAAGATGAATATTTGATGCAAGATGTATATTGATTGATGTTACAGGGATAAAATATTGATAATGGACTTTTAAATTTTAGAAGATAGTATAATTCATTCTCTACTTGACTCTTCTAATGGATTGTTGTTTCCGCTGCAGTTGTTAATCTAAAACTTGTTGTCTATTATATTTTATCAGATTTTTTCCTGTTGAAGACTAATGATAATTTGTTGTATATTATCTTAGTCATAATATTCTTTACTAGGCTAGTTGAGCTCACCCTTTTTCTTTTTGTTCCATTTTTCCCAGGAGGCGAGAATATAGCGGAAATTATTCGGGGTGTGGAGTGATATTTTGAGTTAGTTGTGTTAGTAGTCCTCACTATTTTGTAAAATAGTATTTCAATAATTATAATGAAGACTTATTTGAGTGTGGATACTGTCTATAAGATAATATTTGTATTTAAATTCACAGTTTATGTTTTGTCGTATTTTGCAAGACAATTGTTGTAATGATGTTATAATTATTTCTGGACCATGTATTTGGCTACTCAAAATGGGTGAAATATACCTATTTTTGGGACGTCACAATAGTCTATAAATTTTATAAATCAAACTTAAGCAGCTCAATACTCTAACTAATTTAATTTAAGAAATATTAAAATTCAATTATGATTTAAAGTTTATTATAAATATCTAAATAACAATTTTGTAATTAATAATATTTTTTGTAAGACCCCAACTTTTATAAATAAAGATGAATTTTTTATAAATATCATTTTTGAATATTATGAAGTTAATTTGATATAATGTTATAGTTGTGGGTAATATTTATAAATTTTGCAAAGTACGCAAGTTGTTATATAATATTCGATTGGTCGGGGAATATTCGTTTTAACAGGGAATATTCGTACAACGACACAATCATTGGTGGATCCCACAACGGAATTATTGTAGGATTGAGAAAACGACAAAAATATTTTATTAAAAATAACGGCGGAAGTTTTACCATTGTTACTGTTGAACTACTCGGTAGTAAAAATACAGTAATACGTGTGGTTGCATAGTAGCACACGGTATTGATTATTAATGCTTATGTGAGAAGTCACTCAGTTTGATTCCATTATTGTCAGTTAATAATATGAATTATTTAGCGATAATGACGTTTTGTTTTATTCGTATTATTAACGTAATAAAACAGAAACATCTTTTTATATAAAACAAAATACTATTTAAAAGATTTTTCTTTAAATATGGACCGTCAGATTAAAGTAATCAATCTGGACCGTTCATGGATTAGTTACTATGCTTTCTATTTTTCTATAAATAGCAGCTCATTCCTTCATTATTTCTTACGAATTCACTGAGAGAGAAGCTATAGAGAGAAACTATAGAGAGAGAGAAGAAGAGTATTCTGCTACTTAACTACTTCCTTACTTCAGCTCTTCTTTAAAACGGTAAGGGGTGTTATTCTTTCTTATTCATGAAGAGAACTGTTGTTATTCAATTTCTTATTATTCTGTTGGAATAACCTGTATACGCGGTCTACTCTATACTTGGTGACATTCTTCTATTATTCTGTTGGAACATCATGTCTGTGTGTTTTACACCAGACCTGGTTCTATTTTTATTATTATTCTGTTGGAACATCCTGTCTGTGTGTTTTACACCGGACCTGGTTCCATTATTTATTATTCTGTCGAAATATCCTGTCTATGCGTTTACGCCGGACCTAGTTCCATTATTTATTATTCTGTCGGAATATCTTGTCTGTGCGTTTACGCCGGACCTGGTTCCATTATTTATTATTCTGTTAAAATAACCTGTCTGTGCGGTCTATCGCATGCATGATGATTTCTTTTGTTATTCCATTCTTTATTATACTCAGTTGGTTAAGTTTTGACTTCTATACTCCATGAAATTTGTGGAATATCCTTGACATTTGCGCTTCATCTAGTATCTATTCATGAAAATATTCTCCTGATCATTCTTGAATTTTACTCCACAAAGCAGTATCATGTTGACAATTTGGACGTTATTAATTCCTGGATAAATTAATTCTTGAACTTGTTTTATTGAATTCTTATATCATTGTCATCATCCTCATGTTTATAAAATGTTGAAAGTCATCTGTGGCCTGTAGTGCATAGATGAACTTGGTATGATTATGACCAGAGATTATTCGGTATAATCATGACCGTAATGTTACAAATGATGTGGTAAAAGTTCTCATTGGCCCGTAGTGCATTGATGGACAGTTGTTGGCACGATCATGACCATTAATGAATATACGAATATCCTTGGTCGTAGTGCAGGGGTGATTCGATGATGTAGATTATTTTATTAAGCTGAGTCTCAGCGATCACAGTGTTGAAAAACTTTTTAAATCATAAAAGATAGTAGAGTTTATTTTCTACTTGACTCTTTTAATGGATTGCTTTTTCCGCTGCAGTTAAACTTGATGTCTATTATATTTTATCAGTTTAACATTGTTGAAGGCTAATGATAATTTATTCTGCATTATCTTAGTCATAATATTTCTTACTGGGCTAGTTGAGCTCACCCTTTCTTTCACTGTTCTCTTCAGGAAATGAGAACGTAGCTGGGGCAAGTCGGGGAACGGAGTGATGGTTCGAATGATAGTATTAGTTAGTAGTCCTCACTATTCTATGTAATAGCGTGTTAATAAATGTAATGAAGACTTCTTTTGAGTATGAATACTCTCTAGAAGATAATATTTGTATTCAAACTCACAGTTTATGTTTTGTCGTATTGTACACGACAGTTGTATTAGGTACCCATTGCCACGTATTGATGACCTGTTTGACCAGTTGCAAGGAGCACAATTCTTTTCAAAGATCGATCTTCATTCTGGATATCATCAGCTGAAGGTTAGAACTGAGGATATTCCAAAGACTGCCTTCAGAACTCGGTATGGGCATTATGAATTCTTAGTTATGTCTTTTGGATTGACTAATGCTCCTGCTGCCTTCATGGATATGATGAACAGGGTATTCAAGGAATATTTGGATCACTTTGTGGTCATCTTTATCGATGACATCCTTGTTTATTCCAAAAGCCGTGAAGATCATGAGCAACACTTGAGGTTGGTACTCCAAAAGCTTCGTGAATACAAACTTTATGCCAAGTTGAAGAAATGCGAGTTCTGGCTGGAAGAGGTAGCATTCCTTGGGCACGTAGTATCAAGTCGTGGAATATCGGTTGACCCGGCAAAGATTGAAGCTATTCAAAGCTGGGAGCAACATAAATCAGTGACCGAAGTACGTAGCTTTCTTGGTTTGGCTGGTTATTATCGGAGATTCGTGAAAGGATTTTCTCGAATCGCTACTCCATTAACTCAGCTGACTCGGAAAGATACAAAGTTCGGTTGGAGCGAAGAATGTGAGCATAGTTTTCAAGAACTTAAGAGGAGACTCATTTCAGCACCTGTTCTAACAATACCATCTGGCTCGGAGGGATTTGTCATCTACAGTGATGCTTCGAGCAAAGGGTTGGGATGTGTTCTCATGCAACATAGAAAAGTCATAGCCTATGCTTCAAGACAACTCAAGGAATATGAGAGGAATTATCCTACTCATGATCTAGAGTTGACAGCTGTTGTCTTTGCACTTAAAATTTGGAGACATTACTTGTATGGGGAGAAGGTGGAGATCTTTACGGATCATAAAAGCCTTAAATATTTCTTCACTCAAAAGGAACTCAACATGCGACAACGACGTTAGCTTGAACTGTTGAAAGATTATGATCATACCATTCAATACCATCCTGGAAAAACGAACGTGGTAGCTGACGCATTGAGTAGAAGATCATATGCGGGTACAAGTGCAATATTAACAACGCAAAGGCCCATTTTGTGTGACATGCAAAGGATGGAGATAGAGTTAAAGACTCCAGGGACCCATGTGATGATGTCGAATATACGAGTAGAACCAACTTTAATCGATAAGGTTAAAGCTGCTCAAGCTACAGACCTGGAGCTGATGCGTATGAGGAAGAAAGTGCAAGAAGGTGCTATGCCGGAAGCAAGAATCGATGAAGAAGGAATACTTCGAGTCAACTCCAGACTTTGTGTTCCTAACAACCCTGATTTAAAGTATGAAATCATGATGGAGGCGCATAACACACCGTTTGCAATTCATCCTGGAAGTACCAAAATATATCATGATCTTCGTCATACATTTTGGTGGAGCAATATGAAGAGAGAGATAGCGCTGTTTATCTCAAGGTGTCTAACTTGTCAACGAGTCAAAGCGGAGCATCAAGTACCAAAAGGTCCATTGCAACCACTTGAAATTCCAGAATGGAAGTGGGAGCACATTACCATGGATTTCGTTACCGGTCTTCCTAGGGTTTCTCAAGGTATTGATGCGATTTGGGTCATTGTTGATAGATTGACCAAGTCTGCTCATTTTTTACCGATACGAGAAACTTATACACTTGAACGTCTTGCTCGTATGTACATAAACGAGATTGTAAGACTGCATGGTATGCCAGTATCCATAATTTCTGATCGAGATCCAAGATTCACTTCACGATTTTGGGTCAGTTTACAAAAAGCTATGGGCACGGAGTTACGATTTAGTTCAGCATATCATCCTCAGACGGACGGACAATCAGAGAGGACTATTCAAACTCTTGAAGATCTATTAAGACTCTGTGTCTTTGACTTCAAGGGAAGTTGGGACAAGTTCTTACCATTGGTGGAGTTTTCCTACAATAACAGTTATCAAGCAAGTATTGGCATGGCTCCATTCGAAGCATTGTATGGAAGAAAATGTCGTTCTCCAGTATGCTGGGATGAGGTGGGCGAAGCAACGTTGTTGGGACCGGAGTTGGTACGTATGACTACAGAAAAGATTCAAACGATCCGACAACGTATAAAAACCTCAAAAGATCGACAAAAGAGTTATGCTGATCTTCATCGAAAGGACGTGGAATTTGATGTAGGAGATCATGTGTTCTTACGTGTTGCTCCATGGAAAGGAGTTACAAGATTTGGAAAGAGAGGAAAGCTAAATCCTCGATTCATCGGTCCATTTTTAATCCTCAATCGAGTAGGAACTGTGGCTTATAGACTCGCTTTACCGCCAAGTATGTCTCGTGTTCATAACGTTTTTCACATATCCATGTTACGCAAATATGTGGAAGACCCGAACCACATTATTGAGTTAGAACCGGACGAAATAGCGGAGGATTTGACGTATGAAGAAGTTCCTATTCAAATCTTAGATAAGAAGGAACATAATCTACGCTCCAAGATTATACCTCAAGTCAAAGTTTTGTGGAGAAATCACGATGTTGAGGAAATGACTTGGGAGTTAGAATCAGAAATGAAATCAAGGTATCCTTACCTCTTCGACATACCAGGTACGTACCCTAATTTCGAGGGCGAAATTTCATAAGAAGGGGAGGTTGTAAGACCCCAATTTTTATAAATAAAGATGAATTTTCTATAAATATCATTTTTGAATATTATGGAGTTAATTTGATATAATGTTATAGTTGTGGGTAATATTTATAAATTTTGCAAAGTAAGCAAGTTGTTATAAAATATTCGTTTGGTCGGGGAATATTCTTTTTGTCGGGGAATATTCGTACGACGGCACAATCATTGGTGGACTCCACAACAGAATTATTGTCGGATTGAAAAAACGACAAAAATATTTTATTAAAAATAACGGCGGAAGTTTTACCATTGTTACTGTTGAGCTACTCGGTAGTAAAAGTACAGTAATACGTGTGGTTACATAGTAGCACACGGTATTGATTATTAATGCTTATGTGAGAAGTCACTCAGTTTGATTCTATTATTGTCAGTTAATAATATGAATTATTTAGCGATAATGACGTTTTGTTTTATTCGTATTATTAACGTAATAAAACAGAAACATCTTTTTATATAAAACAAAATACTTTATTAAAGTTATTCTATAAATAGAATATATTATATTTTATTTAAAAGATTTTTCTTTAAATATGGACCGTCAGATTAAAGTAATCAATCTGGACCGTTCATGGATTAGTTACTATGCTTTCTATTTTTCTATAAATAGCAGCTCATTCCTTCATTATTTCTTACGAATTCACTGAGAGAGAAACTATAGAGAGAGAGAAGAAGAGTATTCTGCTACTTAACTACTTCCTTACTTCAGCTCTTCTTTAAAACGGTAAGGGGTGTTATTCTTTCTTATTCATGAAGAGAACTGTTGTTATTCAATTTCTTATTATTCTGTTGGAATAACCTGTATACGCGGTCTACTCTATACTTGGTGACATTCTTCTATTATTCTGTTGGAACATCATGTCTGTGTGTTTTACACCGGACCTGGTTCTATTTTTATTATTATTCTGTTGGAACATCCTGTCTGTGTATTTTACACCGGACCTGGTTCCATTATTTATTATTCTGTCGAAATATCCTGTCTATGCGTTTACGCCGGACCTAGTTCCATTATTTATTATTCTGTCGGAATATCTTGTCTGTGCGTTTACGCCGGACCTGGTTCCATTATTTATTATTCTGTTAAAATAACCTGTCTGTGCGGTCTATCGCATGCATGATGATTTCTTTTGTTATTCCATTCTTTATTATACTCAGTTGGTTAAGTTTTGACTTCTATACTCCATGAAATTTGTGGAATATCCTTGACATTTGCGCTTCATCTAGTATCTATTCATGAAAATATTCTCCTGATCATTCTTGAATTTTACTCCACAAAGCAGTATCATGTTGACAATTTGGACGTTATTAATTCCTGGATAAATTAATTCTTGAACTTATTTTATTGAATTCTTATATCATTGTCATCATCCTCATGTTTATAAAATGTTGAAAGTCATCTGTGGCCTGTAGTGCATAGATGGACTTGGTATGATTATGACCAGGGATTATTCGGTATAATCATGACCGTAATGTTACAAATGATGTGGTAAAAGTCCTCATTGGCCCGTAGTGCATTGATGGACAGTTGTTGGCACGATCATGACCATTAATGAATATACGAATATCCTTGGCCGTAGTGCAAGGGTGATTCGATGATATGGATTATTTTATTAAGCTGAGTCTCAGCGATCACAGTGTTGAAAAACTTTTTAAATCATAAAAGATAGTATAGTTTATTTTCTACTTGACTCTTTTAATGGATTACTTTTTTCGCTGCAGTTAAACTTGATGTCTATTATATTTTATCAGTTTAACATTGTTGAAGGCTAATGATAATTTATTCTGCATTATCTTAGTCATAATATTTCTTACTGGGCTAGTTGAGCTCACCCTTTCTTTCACTGTTCTCTTCAGGAAATGAGAACGTAGCTGGGGCAAGTCGGGGAACGGAGTGATGGTTCGAATGATAGTATTAGTTAGTAGTCCTCACTATTCTATGTAATAGCGTGTTAATAAATGTAATGAGGACTCCTTTTGAGTATGAATACTCTCTAGAAGATAATATTTGTATTCAAACTCACAGTTTATGTTTTGTCGTATTGTACACGACAGTTGTATTAGTAAGTTGTATTTATATTTTGTACTATATATCTGACGACCCAAGATGGGTGATGTATACCTAATTTTGGGGGCGTCACATTTTTTAAGTATTTTACAATATAAATTATTATTTTAATCAAAGTCAAATTCATTACATCAATTTTAAATTTTAAAATTTCATAAATTTTTTAAAATAAAATAAAACTCGAATATATGAGATTGGCCTAAATACAAGTCTAAGCCAGAATATCCTTGGCTTTTTCAGTACACTAGTGAAAGTTTTTTTATTTTTTTTTGGCTTAAGTATAGAGAAAGTTACTTGCTCACTAGTGGGCCATAATACTGAAGATCCCTTTGACAACTCTTTTTCTTTCAAAGTACATTTGGACATTCCTGACTATTTCGAGAGAAAAAGTACTTTTAGGGTTTTACTTGCAATAGAATAAAAAAAACGTACAGTCTTCTAACCTTTTCTTGGCATAATTTTTTTAGCATGAAGTGAACTTTATGGTAAATTTATTTCATACTTAATATAGTGTTGACATACAAATGGAGAGATCACTCTCCCGCCTGTATGTCAGTATTCTATTGGACATGAAGTGAATTTATTATGAAGTTCACTTCATGCTAACTAGATCTAATTTATCCTTATTGGCTCTACAAAATTACATAAAATAATTAATACTTTCATTTTTTATATTGATGACCCCACTAAATAATATATTTATCCTTCACTTTATGTAACTTGGCTTATTCTATTGAGGATAAAAAAAATTATACCTTTAATTTTGACGGAGGGAGTATTTGGAAACAAACTGATGGCTTAATTAATCAGATGGAAGAAACACAAAAGAGCCGCAGAAGCAGAAGTTAGAAAGAAAGAGAGCTGCTAGTATTATATTAATTCTAAAACAACGATTTTGAAAAATAATTTTATATTCTCAAATTAATCCCTTATATTAACCAAGAATTTAATAGTGATGATGTAATGCTAAAGTTTATAGCAAAACTTAATGCAGAGTAAACAGAAATATATCCATGTTTGAAAGACTTGAAGAAAATATATGCAACTATAATTTTAAAACAAACTAAAAAAGAAAAGACATCTAATTTTTAAAATGAGAAAGTAGAAACAGAGGGAGAATGTTATATGATAGAAAAATTCTTGGGGGACCGGGATTTGTGACCGATCTCCTCTCTCACACTTTATTTTTCTCCCAACAAAAAAATTATTTTAACTCAAATTTTTACAAAATTAAGTGATTTTGAGTTTAGGAATTAGCATTTTGTTGAGTTTAGAGTTTAGGATTTAGCTTTTTAGATTTAAGGTTTAGCGTTTTGGGTTTTGGGTTTTGTAAGTAAAAGTAAAAAAAAGAAGAGATGACCGGTTCAAATCCCATATGATATGATGGTCTACAAGATTCATAACTATTCTTATTATATTTCTTACCTGGCCAACACTCTTTTACTAGTTACTACCAGACGCTTTAGCTAGCTCAAAACGTTGCTGAGCAATTTTTGAATCTACAGGGTTCGTAACTACTCCTATTACTATATATATCCTTACCTATCCATTCAATTTTTGAATATCAAACGGATCTTCCCAAAAGATATTTAATGGCCAATTGTAAAAGATACACCTGGCCCAGCCCGGCCCGTTTGCCGGGTGTATCTTTTACAATCAGTTTTAAGTATTAAATGGACTAGTTTTTTCTTTAAATTAAACAAGGTATTCTGTAGATTCGTACATGCATTGCAGGAACTTTCAACATTGCAATGTTCATCGTTAATATTTGCAAATTGAAAATCAGATTCAAAACACACCTCCCACTACCCATTCAATTTAATTAGCTACCGTAAACTGAAAGACAGGCGAGGCACTTTTTAAACTAACATATTAATAATACCATTCAAAATACACCTGCCAACAGGCTTTATTCCTCACAGTAACAAGGACACAACCATTCGATACCAACAAAAGAAACATAACAAGTTCTTGACCAGTAGTAGCACATACTTGAATAGTAGACGTCAAACCACACAAACTAGAAAATAAAAACACAAGCAGAAAGGCATGTAAACCACCAAAAGGAAGACATTTAAACTTATTCCTCTTCTTCGGTCTCAGATTCAGCACTTTGCAACCACTCCACAAATGGTTTGACATTCTTCCAGATCAGGGAGCTTTTATTGCCGCCAGCCAGGCCCTTCTCATACCACTCCACAATAAACTCCTCTTCAAGCACATCATTGTCATAAAGCACTTTCAGAACCAAGGCCACCTCTTTCACAGCCTCGGTGCTGGATTTTCCACAGAAAGCCTCAAAAGCGTTGAGTAGTACAAGTTGTGATCCTTCCTCTTGAGAAGCAGCTGCCAGGTAGTTTTTCTTCTTAGTCACCTCCTTTGAAAAGCCTTTTCCAGCACCATCAAACAATGCTTCAAACAGGGCATCCATGACTTGCTGGGAAGTGCCAGAAAGAGTAGCCAAAAAGGACTTTAGCTGGCTTGCAGGGGAACCATTTTTAAGGTAACTCTTAATCTCAAGGACAAGACTGTCATGGAGAGTTGTACTAGATTTAACAGCACTATTGGAATGTCCATTAACCTTGAGTTTCTCTTCTTCACGTCCAGGTGAATTTTTCCCCGATTTTGGCTTCTCCTCAGTTGTAGAAAGCATAACCATTCCTGCAGTAACATTACTCAGCTGCTCTTGAACCCTTTGTCGTGCTGCCTCAGCCGAAGTGTCAGTCTGCCACTGAACATCATCATCGTCGTCCTCTTTGCCACCTGCTTCTTCATTCTCATCTTCCTGGCTTCCTGCAGGAGAGTTATCCTCATCAGAGACATTTGCTTTCTTCTTGCTTGATTTGGAGGATCCATCTTTAGCATAACCAACTGTACCTTTCTGCTTTACAGCTTCTTTTTTCACTTTCTTCTGCTCCTCATCCACAGCCTCACCTGCCTTCAGTCGCTCTTTCTCAGCTCTCCTCATTGCCTTTTTGTCTTTTGCCCCCTTCTTCTCAGGAGGGTTCTTGATGATGAAGGTTGTGAGCTTGTCCCTCATATCAACATCAGACAAAAACCCACATGCAGCGCATTTTAAGGTAATCATCTGTGTCTTGGTAATTATTATCTCAGTTTCAGGATTCCCACATCCATAGCACTGAACATATTTCTTGATGAAGTTTTCGAGAAGGCCAGCGAGTTTTGCAGTGTCATGGGAGCCATTAACATGTGATGTTCCAGTCTTCTCATCAAATTTGGACTGGGCTCCAAGCTCACAACCGAAATACTTTGTGGTATAAGCAGCAGGCCTGCTCAAGGCCTTAGCAATATCAACCATGTTGACAATATTAGTCTTGATGCCGTTTCCCCGACCTTCAATTTTTGTCAACATTTTGGGCATCTTGTACCTATAAAAGGCGTCATCCTTGTTTCCGGCACCAATATTTTGCAAAGCCATCTTTGCTTCTCAGATACAACTACTATATCAGAGAACGTAAAAGGTTTCTGCTTTAAAAAAGGTTTCTTCTTTGACAATGGGTAGATTTGTGGCAAGAAAAGGTCGCATGAACTGGCAACCCTCACTGTGTTTGTTATAGCCCTGAAGAAGTGCCTCAAGATGCATACAGCCAACTTTATCCTTTTTTCTTGATGAAGGACAATACTCACCGAGCAACCCAAACGATGACAAAAACAGGGAGGCCCGTTCAGACATAAAAGATACTTCTAACTTGCTAGTCTCCACTTTGGCTAATAAATGTTATAGCAGATTGACCTTACAAATCCTAGAAACCAATAATAATTATATAAGAATCAAGCGTGTGCACTAAATCAATCCTTTTAAGCATATCTTAGTGGATAGATATTTTTATATAATTCTGACCAAAAACAACTATAAAAAACCACCATCCAAAGACTAAAAGAAAATTGAATATGTTATATTTAGATAATAAACTACTACCTTTCAGAAGTGGAACAATTTGAGCACCTCTGTTGATTATAATACATTTACCAAAGGTTAATGTAATTTAAAATGAAACAACCCAACTAATCCCAATGATTATTTATTCAACATAAAAAACAAAATAAATCTCAGCTATACAAGTGCAAGCAATTTTACTGCAGTAGCTCAAGTGCATACATAGAATCACATTTATCAACAAAAATAAGAGGGAAGTGTATTACAAGGAGTTATTTGCCAACGCACAAGTCAAATACAGCCAAATTCCATGATATATTAGAAAAAGCACGTTTAAATTTTAGTTTTTGCATCTAAATATATTTATCATGCAACCCCCCAAACAAAATTCAGTAATTAAAACTAAAATTAGTGGAAAAGATGTATGTTTTGGTCAGACACCCAACTTTTAATAAAGACATGTCTACAATAAATTTATGCTTTGGTCAGACACCCAACTATTAATAAAGACACGTATACAATAAATTTATTTCAACGGCCAATATCAAGAATAAAGAATAGAAATAAAAATTCAAAAATAAAACTTATTTAAAGAGTTACAAAGGTATAAATAATAACAACAAAAAGGACAAATTTAATATCTAATTTTCAAAACCAGTTGGAATTTAAAATTCACATTCATAGAAATCTAAATTAACATATAAAATAAATATTAACATGTCTGAATCTAAGTCATGAATGCATAAAATGTAAATTCCAGCAGCCATACTGATTGCATAATTCTTAGCATTCAATCATAGCATTCCAATACAACTTATTGATCAAGTAATTTATAATCCCACGGAGTCTACAAAATTGGAAATCGCATTTTATAAAAAATCAGAGAGATAAGTTCATTCAGTAAATATCCATAACTTTTAGATCTAATCTCCCAATAAGTCAATCGAAAACAATTCATTCCAACTAGTGCAGCTAAAATTAAGGCATAATCCGAATACATCACATACAAAAATACATATTCAATAAAGAGCAAATATTATAAATAAAAAGAATAAAACCCATTAGATCTGTAACCGATTTCGTCAATAAACCTCAAAAACTGAAATCAAATCAACAAATTTGAACTCATCGAACAGAAATCAATACATATACACATACAACTGGAATTGATATGATTAAATAAAAAGAAGACTTAGGGTTTGAGATGCACCTTAGATGAGAGAGAAATAGGTTGAGCCGTTGAGGGGATGAAGATGTAATCGTTGCGTGGCTGTAAGAGGCGAATATGGAGATAGCTTCTTGAGGATGAAGCTATATATAGCCGAAGAAACCCTACGCGTAAAGGATTAGGGCAAACTCACCACCTATATACTCCGTCCCTACGTAGGATAAATTTTTTTTATTACTATTTCACCTAGTCCCAATTAAATGTTTATTTATTTTAAATAATTTATTTTTTATAATAATTTTTTTATAATATTCTTATTATTAATTGTTATATTTTTATTCTCTATACATATTTATATAACATTATTATTAATATACAGAAAATTATATAATTAAATAAAAATTTTAATATAAATAATTTTATCATTTTATCGTCTTTCTTGATTATAGGAGTAATAGATTATAATTCTAATTTCTTATTTTTGCCATTTTTTTTTCTAATTTCCACACAGACTGCACTCACAAACTCAAAGATTCTAACCATTGACCATATAGAACCATAAACCAAGAGTTATTTATCGATACCATACCGCGATTATAATTCTAATTTCGTATTTACTTAGTCATGGCTTTTTATATTTTTATTTGTATTTATTGGTATTTAATTTTTTCCCTTTATTCAAATTGTTCTCTCTAGAAAATTCTATTCAATGTTCACATATATTTTTTATATTTCCACATGATCATCTTTAGCATAAGCAGATCCCATCTTCATGTGAAATATTAAAAACACATATAAAAATAGTGTTACAGTTAATATATACTCTAAGCCACTCTTTTAGACGAATGTAATATTTTATTATTAGAAATAGTTTTGTTGTTTGTTAGACTTTTGTTAGAAGTAGACAATTAATTATATATTTACACTTATTTATATCGCCTTCACAAATTTTAATCACAAAATATAACCATATATTTACATTTATTCATATCGCCTTCACAAATTTTTATCACAAAATATAACATGTAAAAAAGATATTATATCCTATAAAGTATCTAATAATCGGGAGTGGTTAACATGAAGTTAACTTTGATCAATTAATTACCACAGTATTGACACGTAGACCGAGAGGTGATTTATATCTACGTGTCAGAAGATCAATTAACCAACTTACTATGAAATTAACTTAATAATAACCGAATCTCTAATCATAGGTTAAGTGGTTAACTCTTTAATTTTTATTTTTTTAGAAGCATTTTTTTATATAGATAAATCTAAGTGCACCAATATAATTACATAATAATATACGATTTTTTTAAATTTTATTGTACTGCATTTTTCATCTAAAATTATCTTGTCAGAAATAATTTTATCCATCTTTGAATGCAGTTTTATTTCTACCCCACAATTAACATATCCTAATCAAGATTTAGGACCAATCAATTAAATTTTCTCCAACAAACTCTTTTATTTCACTTAACCAAATACTAATCATGTTAATAAAAACCAAATAACTATTAATTCAACATGTTTAGATAATTAAGGCACTATACCAGTTACTAATAAACAAATGGTCAAATTCAAGATAATAATGTCATTCATAAAGAATAACCCCATTATTCACACATAGAAACTTAGCTTGTCGCCCGAGTGGTATTACCCAACCCATAGAGTGGTATTACTCAACCCATATTAACCATGAGATTGGGTTCGAGCCTTGACATGCCCGAGTGGTATTACCCAATCCATATTAACCACGAGATTGGGTTCAAGCCTTGGCATGTCAAGGCAGGGTGTGAGAGTGTGTTCAAATTAGAAAGAAAAAAAAGAAAAAGGAACTTGGCTTCTTACAAAGGTCTACAAACAACATTAAGACATCCTTGCAAAACCACCTTTTTTCAGAAAGAACAATAAAATTACAAAGGTATAATTACAGGTTTAAATATATTAACAAGAGGTACAAAATTCCTCTGACATATGTACTTACAACCATTTTCCAGCTAGAGAGGCAAAAGAAAGAGTCTAGCTAGTAGCTACGTATTGTGAAAGTTTTCGTTCAAATTACAATTGTGAAATACGTAGATACAAGAGATTAGATAGAATCGTAAAGCTAAACTTTCATGTGCTACTGGGTGAGCTAAACTTGTGAAAACTGTCATCTCTCATCAATTTCTCTTCAAGCTGCTATATTTTTAGATACAAGTATGCTATTACCAGTGGCAGAAACACATATACATGCCTTTGGAAGATAGGTTAAGTGGGGCAGGATTTGAAGTTCAAATCACACTGGCGCTGGATCGAGCAATTCTCTGAGCATCTTCGAGGTCCTTCAGAAACCTACACATGTCAACCAAAAAAAAAGATACGTCAATATTTGGTGAATATTTAAAAGTAAATCAAACTTGAAATTATGGTGGAGTACAATATTTCCATAACTAGTATATATACTAACAGACCTCTTAGAGTTAATGTAACACCCCGAACCCGCTACATGTCCGGAGTGTCACATGCCGCAAGCCCAAAGACCTGCAAGGCAACAATATCAGTAGTGCAGCCCAAATGAAAACATAATAATGAAACCAACTTGAAATCGAACAGTCTTTCATTATCAAAATTACACTAAGATTCAATAACTAAATACCGAAAACATAACTTTAGAGACACAGCTCCATTAAACAAAAGTTTTATCATAATTCTAAAATATTCCTAAACTTCTTAAACAAAAATATCTTCTGGTCATCCACAAAAGTGTCACAATGCTCGGCTCTTAACAAAGTATCCTGTAAAAATTAAAGCAAGGATGAGCAATAAAACTCAGCAAATGACAATCTTTACTATTTAGGTAGATCAAGTACAATTTGCAAAACTTTTTTTAAAATGACTTTTTGAATTCAATAACAATAGTAAACATACTTTTTTGAAAATAATCTTTTCTTGTTCGATAACAATAGTCAATATATACATTTAAAACCAAAATCAATAATTATGAAACATAATTCGAAAACAATTTAAATATGTTCAATAAACGATTTCGATATGTTCAATATATTCGATGTATCTTTTAATCCACAGCCCTAACGACTAAGGTTACAGCAACCCTGTAACACGGCCCAATGGTTCGATAATGTCAATGAAGCGTCCCCAACTAAGGTATCTTATCATGCACGTGCCTCGAAAAGCGCCCCCCAAAGGATATCTAAGATGTGCGCCTTAGTAGGTCCTAAATTATTCCGGAACTAGCGTAAACACTAACGATTTCTATACATAGTCGGACTGAGGTTTCTAAAAACAATTTCTCAATAATTTCGATATTCAGTAATTTTATTACACAGTTTAAAATCACATAATATCATTTTCTAAATCAAAATTCTATTTTGATACTTGATCCGGGTTTTTAACAAAATACAAGTGTAACATTTTCATTCAAATGGAAGCCTTAAATAAAGCATAACGAATTTTGAAACCATGCATTTAGGCATCCGAGAAATTACTAACGTATACAGAAAAATAAACGATAATTTAAAAAACACTAAATAGTTCGAAAAACCACTTACCTCGATATCGCTGAACACAAATTTAATAGCCGAACAATTCCTAAATATAAATTTAGAACAAATAAATGTCATTAGGATACAATTCTATTATTTAACAGTTTTCTTATTTCTTTTTTTTTTTAAATAACTATAAGTATATTTACAAAAATATTCTTTCAATATTTAGTTATTTTTCAAACAAATATTACTATTATGCCAAAATAATAATCTAAATACAAAATAATAATTAAAGCCAATAATGTTAATCCAAAACTATTAATTAATAATCAAAATAGATAACAATAATCAAAGCTAAAAAAAATAACAACGATGCAAAAATACTAATTACTACCAAAATATCCACTTTTACTAACTAAATACAATATTTAAAATAATAACAATAAAGAAATTAAATAAGAAACATACTCGAAAATACGAGTTCCACAGACTGCCTACGCACTCGACGCCAAAATTTAACTAAGAAGGTCTTTATAAAAAAACCTCCCACAACAAAACTTTTCTCAAAATTGGAGGCCTTAGAGCATTCACAACAGTTTTCCCAATAAACTCTATATCCCCATATTTAAAGAATATATCAATAAATCAGTATCCAACAGTTTCCTTATCTTTATATAATTCTCTATTTTAATCCCTATATATGATTTGACTCCTCATGGTGAGGGAATCAAAAGAGCGTTCCCTATTTATGTAAAATGACATTTCACACCTTATTGATTGCGATTTTATGTTGATTAAAGGATTTTATCTCACTTAATTGCTGATTTGGGTATGACTATCAAATTTTCTCATTTTTATTTTTTAAACAAAAGATTTAGAGAAGAAATAGAACTATAAAAAAATTTAAAATCAGTCAAATTTTGATTTTGATCATTTTTGTAAACAATATTACTACTAATTATAAATTTTATTATTTTATAATTAAAATAATGTTGTTTTAGTTCTCATAAATACATAATGATCGTTGCACATTTTGATTTCTAGCAATATCTATTTTTAAATTAAAATAATTACAATTTTTAAATTCAAACAACAATTACTTTTAAATAAAAAATAGTTACAACGTTCAAAACATGATTTGACTGTTGGAACTTTCAAATTTTAACTTTTAAATTTCAAAATCTAATATTTAAGGAATCAATATTAGGAACTTATTGGGTACATAGTGAAAAAATTGAATCCCTATCCTATAGAATGATCCAATAGCACTGCAGAGTAGGAATAGAGATAAAGAAATTATTGTGAATGCTCTTATTATCGGTGAATGAAACAAAGGGCCAAGTCCTTCTATTTATAAATTTAGAAAAGGGGTAAAGTTTTCAATTTAGTTGAGGTGGGACTTGGGTCATTAAAGTTAAGAAGCATGGAACCACTGAGTACGAAACGAATCCCAGAATTGGTGGCATTTTGTAGAGCAACTGAACGTGATTCCTCGTATGTTGTTCCTCCAAAAATGAAAATCACCACCTCCTGCGGCCTGCCAGCAATGACAAATGTGAGTGGATAAACAATACAATAAATGAATCTATCCTTCAGTGTTATGTAGGAGTATTTCATGAACACTGTTGGAGTAACCAAACATACAGGTTGCATTGAGAACTACCAAGGTTTCAACATGCTACAATCAATTGTTGTAGAAGGTAAGGCTGTACTTTGAACCAAACTGGCTCAAGCTTGTAGCTTGAACCAAGCTGGCCCGAGCTCGTTTATCAAGGCTCGGCTCGGCTCGGCTCGGCTCAAGCTCATCTATTAACGAGCCGAGCTCAAACAACAAGCTCATCTATTAACGAGCCGAGCTCAAAAAACACTATTGGCTCGTTCTTTAAACTAATTGAGCTCGGGTCGGGTCATTTGCTCATGAACAAAGCTCGTGTTCAGCTCATTTTAAGCTCGTGTATGACTTATAAAACTCCTTTATGCTTAAATAGACTTGACTTGTAAGCTCCTTAAAGGCACATTTAAGGTTCATAAATGAATGCTTCTGTAAATAATAATAAATATTTTTACATTATAAATATATATAGACATATAATTCTTATTATTATTAGAATATTAGCAAACGAAGACATGTGCACAGAATTCATCTGAAAAACATATTAACTGTGTAGTCTCATTTCATTAAAGATAATATTTATAAAATTATATCATTCTTTTGGATTCGCCTCAAAATAAAATATTCCTGCTGTTTTCTTAACCGGGTTTGCTGAATTTGGGTTCTATTTTGTTTGAATTTTCATGTTAAACTCTGTGGCTGCTTGTTTGATTGGTTTTCCCCCTCACCCTAGCCACTAGGCCCACTACTAGTGATTTTTCTGCTTGTTTCAGGTGATCCTTTTCATCAACGGTGAAGATTGTGGTTCGTTTTGGCAATGATGTTTGTTGCAGTTTGGCCTTGGGTGGTTTCCGGTGGGCGTTCTTGGTTTTGGGTGACTTTGACAAAGATGTTGCTTTGCTTATGGTGAGGTTAGTGATTGGACACGTGGTGGGTGTTGGACAGATGTCAAAGACCTCAGGTTTCTTTTGGTGGGTTTTTTGTTTTAGATAAGAAGGTTGTATTTATCTGAAGTGTGGAGGTTTGTGTGGGGCCTACCTGGTTTTTGTTTTGTGGTTGTATTATTGTTATTGAAAAATGATTTACTCGGCCGTAACCTGTAGGTTATGTGTTGTTTACTGTAGGTCAGTTAATTAATAACTTTGGAGGATGATATACCTTACAACTTTATATATCGATTTTTTTGTTGTCAGTTACATGGATAACCATTAGTAGTAACTCTTTTAATCAAATATGTAATATGGTGGGTCAAGTTTATAATCCTATCCAATCCCATTCCCATGTATTGACGAACATCACAACTGTAGTTCGGCAGAAAAATTTCCAAGCAGGACTCATAACTTAGTACCCATGTGGCTACTGCAAACTCAGGGTCTTGTTTTGTTTTTTGTGTGTTTCTTTGGGGTTGTGCTGGTTTGTTTTTGTTTTTGGCTTTGGTTTGTATTTTATTAAGTCTGTTGCAGATAGGTAGAGTCGATAGACCGATAGAACAGAAGTCATCGGGTTCTTATGCCGCTTGGTCAGTAGTCATAGGGGCACTAGCTTTCTTTTTATTTTTCCTTTAACAACACTGCATGAAGAACTGTGTGTCAATAAGTTGGTCAATGTCCTAACTTTCTTATGTTTTCATCTTTATTATCTTTGTACCTGACACATGAAGTATGAAGAATGAATTTCTTAAATAACCATAACCATAAATTCTGAAATTTAACATTTTGACATTTCCTTTACCAGAAAATTTTCTCACCAATAAAGAAATTGTATCTAAACCACTTGCATTTACCAAAATCAACTAAACTAAAAATTGATACCACAGGAAATTGTACAATTGTGAAGTATGGAATATGGATGCAAACAGTTTAGGCAAAAATATTTATGCTTGATTTAGAAATGCAACCAGGGAATTAATTTCAAATCACAGACCTGGCCTGCTGAAAGTGATTTCCAACAAGAGGGTAGTCTGCATCTCTCAACCTCCCCTTGGTAATGCTTTCAATAATTTGGAATAGAAGAGGCTGGTGTTGGGTGTAAACATTCTCACCCCCCTGCAATTAGTAAGGGAAACTAACTTAAGCACCTAGGAACAGTTTCCCCAATGAAAAAAAGTACCTCAAAGTTACAAGTAAAACCTTGAGCCCACGAGCCATGTTACGAGCAATATTCAGAAAATCCCGGTTCCCGTAAAGATCCCCAGTTCGCTTATCAGCACCTGCTTGCTTTAAAAGGAATTGCACAAGCTGCCATTTCATTGTGGTCAATTAAGTAAAATTAGTAAGATTTCTTACAGCTAGAGCAGTAAAAATCACAATTTTCCACAAAGTTTCTGGTCCAATTGAGCCTCTAAGAGATGGTAAATCCTCAAAATGTGCATATGTTAGTCTAGCAGAGAAACCCACAGCATCCTTCAAAAGGTCAAAAAGAATGACAGAAGTTGGAACTGTTGTATCAAAGGAAATCTAGGTCGTTATTAATTAATTACTTCCTCTGTCCCAACCTAAGTGAGCGGGTTTTAACCGGCAGGCCCGGCATATATTTTTATGATAACTGTAATGAGGTGCTTTACTTTTTCTATAACCACATGACAGAGACACTAGAATCATGAATAGACGAATGGTTAGATATAGAATGAGCTCAATTTTGTGAGACATCCCAAATAGAAACTCACTAAAATTGGGATGGAGTATATCATAACAAAGTTTTAAATTATCATTGAGAATCATTGCTAATGTGATCAAATATAACAGAACTCCTAATTTCTTTCTTTCTCACAAAGTTTTAAATCATCTTTGAGAAGGAAAATCATTGCTAATGTGATCAAATATAACCTAACTCATAATTTCTTTCTTTCTCATACTTGTATAAATAATTTAATGGGAACAGACCATAACAGCAAATGTACACATACGAAGGACAAACAGAAGATGCAAGGTACTCAGAATAAAATATGTAAACTAGAATTCTTAGTTCTCTTACCCCAGGCTTGTACTTGGGAGATCGAGAAGCCAATTTGTTGAACAGTTGCATCAGCTGAACAGGGATCTCCTTCTCATACCAAACCGCATATAACATGACAAGATGTAAACGATCAATATCAGAGACACTTTCATTGTTCAAAAGATTCGTTACGGCCTGTACAGAAGCACATGTAAGAAATGAGATCATGATGATAGTCTCAATCAATTTATCCACAACATTTTAAAATTATACACTATAAATATAAAATATGTTATAAAGAGATATGAGGTATGATAATGATAATGATCGAAAAGAATTTAATATAACTTAAAATATGGAACTTTAATACAAGTTCCATCATCCATGTCAAAGGAAAATAATGATCACAGAGAGATATGTTGCTACCCAAACTCAGGCTCATTTACAAACATTTATAAATAAATAAAGTAAAAAGTTACAGTTGAAAATTTATATAAAGTACCAAACAACCTTGAATGCTGCCCCTTGGCCACCATTGCAAGCCAATTCTTGTTCAGTTTGTGAAACTAACATGAGTTTTCGCTCTTCAACTATCTTGCTCATTTCTGTAACCAGGGCTTTGAGACATTGCCGTGCATTTTTCTAGATTATGAATAGTTGTCAACAAATTTTGCCATGTCTTCTGCAGAACTCAAAGATTTGACGATTAAAGAAATGTCCCCAATTGCTATACTAACCAAAAATGTTTAATAACTAAATACAAATAAACAAAAGTGATCACTCAATACAAACCTATTGTCTGAATATTCTGGTTACTTTTTGCAACTTGCTGAAACTCATCCACCATTCGCTTGATATTCATTCCAATATCTCCAAAATTCTTATACATATTAGCTTTAAAAATGGAATCTTGTTCAGATGACAGAACAACCTCCTGTAAGCATGGATAGCAATCCATGATGCATCAGGCATGGAAAATCAAGATAGTGCATCGATGCCCTTTTCTTTGTGGGTTGCAAGTAACGAATAGAGAAACTAACCTGTTGATCCTTCAAAAATTTGCCAATGTTTCTTAAATCCACCTTATTGTCTTGAATGTCTACCAACTCATGAACCATTGCCTGTCAAACATTAATAATGAGTGAACTACATTTATTTTTAATTTTTACCATCATGTAAACTTCAAATCATTGCTCCAGATATTGTAGCAATGACAACACTAGTACCAACTTTACAGTCATATCACAAACTGACAAAAGTACCTGGTATGTCCACTGATTCAGCAGTGGAGCGACAGGGTCGTCCCGCCTATCAATTACAAGCAACATAGGAGAAATTTATGTGCGTCTGAAATCAAACAGACCACTTTCCTGCTGGTACATCAGCTTCTGCATGTCCAAGAATGAAACAAAATGTCAATATCAATTCGTGACTGATGTTAAAATCCTCAAAGGAACGAGAATCCACTAACCCAGTACAATTATTAATCCAAACATACAAAATAACAACCATGTAACTATAGTAAATCAAGCTCCTCGGGAACTAACCTATGAAAATAGAAAAGCATCTATATTCTCAAGGAATACAATTGCAAAAATGTATTAAAAAAACAATGCAATTAAAGTCCCTTAAACATTTTGCTTTCTCACCTCTGCCTCCTGTGTAATCCTTTTAGCAATATCAGATGTCTGTGAATACTGAATAACAGGTCGTCGTTTTAATGCCAAGAAGATAGCAGCAAGTCCATCAACAACTTGATCACAAAAGTGCTGCAAATTTGAAGGGTCGACGACTGCCGGGAGCATATACATGTGATTTGATGTCATATTTAAAGTGAAATGGTAAGGGTCACCTGCAACAAAGTCAGCATAGAACTCCTGCAGAAACAATGTAATAATCATACTAATGTCTGTTTTCTGTTCTAAAGCATTAACAAATGGTGTCTAGAACTATGTAATGTTAAAATAATTGACGCTAAACTTGACTGAAAAAACAGGTGGGATAGCAATGAAAGGGTTTGCACTCTGCAGTTGTGTGGAAGAAAGAAAACTAGCTAACAAACAAAAACACATTCCATCCATAAACAAAATTAAAAGCAAGAACTTCAAAGCTCAATCAATTTATGGAATAGTTGTCGTTATATAATTAGGTACATGAAAGGAAAGGAAAGGAAAGTCCACAAACAGAGAGTACAAAATGACTTCAGCATGGTAAGCAAAACTACATCAATATCTGCAAGTTGGGTCCCAAATAGCCTCAGGCATAGTCCTAAGAAATACTGCTATTGTTTTTATGAACAATGATCGAAAAAGCGATCGAGGCGTGCGCCTCAAGGCGAGGCAGGAGTAATATGTAGCGAGGCTTACGCCTCACAGAGAAATTGAGAGGTAGCGAGGCTTACGCCTCACAGAGAAATTGAGAGACTTGGGCTTTATTCAGTTGAGGCTTACGCCTCATAGCCTTGCGCCTCGAGGCGTATCAAGGGTTACGCCTTGACTTCAGTTCTTCTTCTTCTTGGTGACAGGTTCAGTTCTTCTTCTCTTTCTCTCTCTTCCTCTCTTTGTTTCTTCTTAGTATCTTATGGATAATTACAGTTAGGTACCCCATAGTCTTTATAAATTTTTAGTTTAGTCCCAGAAGTTTTCTTAAATTTCAAAATAGCCCTTAAAATTTTACATATCAGTCCCTATAGTTTCATTTTCTTTCATTTCAGCCCCTGAAGTTTCAGAAGTTTCAGTTTAGCCTTTTTTCTTTATATTTCCTGCACTTAAGTCCTTAGAGCGAAAAAAAAAAAATATTTCTTGTGTTGATAACTCGACGGAGTCGAGTGTTGATAACTCGACGGAGTCGAGTGTTGATAACTGAATCTTTTTCTCTAAATTATTCATCACCACAAAATTTGTATATATTCAATATTTATCAATAACATATGTTTTTAAATCGAGGCTTACGCCTCGGCTCATCCAGAGAATAACGTTTTGTACCGCTTTTAGCTTTTTTGAACATTGTCTGCAACTATTAATAACCAAACAAATTAGTTTCAATTTGACTAACACAGTAAACTCTCTACTACAAATATTCATTATTGGGTTGATAGTCAGCAGCCACATAAGATACACGAAAAAATGTCTGGAAATATGATATGTGTTTACAACATGGTTTTAAAAATCGGATCAGATCGCCGGTTGGACTGGTAAAAATTGGAACCAGTTGGCACTCTGGTCCGGTTTGAACAAAAAAACCAGTTTTGGTCAAAACCCAGTTTATCCACCAGTCGGAGTGGTGGTTCAATCGGTAAAATCGGTTATACAGTGATCCTTTTTTTTTGTACAAAAAATTTTTGAATATTAAAATTAACCACTTTTAGTAATATTTTAACTCAACTTTATTATGTTTTAGTTCATAAAAAATGAGATTTTTAAAATTTTTATTAATTACTAATAATATATATTTTTATATATGAATGACGTCACTAGGTCAATAACGATTCAACCACTGGCTGAACCAGTAACCCATCCACCCGGTATCTTTTCCGGTTCGATGAGCAGTCCGGGTCTGAGAATCTTGATTTACAACACACAAAAAGGATTCATATACAATAAAACCAAACAAATTTAGTTTCAATTTGAGTATAGCTGAAATTCTTTTTAAAAAAATTGGTTGTAGGAATGAACAACTAAATTTCTGGTCAAGCATTATGTGGTTACAAAAAGGAATGTACCTGTACTTGTTGGACAACTTCATGTTCATCCGAATCAGCTAGAATATGCAGCTGAGTATTGTTCAATATGTTGGAGAAAACTGTAAAGAGCAATATGAATTTAAACAGTATAGCATATTAATTCTGAAAAAGGTAGTTATTTTGTTGAGCATTTGGAAGAACTCGTCAATCAACAAAACTATATGACAACATTTTCTCAAATGATCATGTACTTTACGCGTGAAACAATGCATAAGAAGAATATCTGGGTGTTTCAATAAAACTATTCCATTTGCAAATTTCTCTCTCATACTACAAAAACTTACAAAGATGATACTCTCCAAATCGAGGATTGGCCATTTGTCTCTTCATATGCTGAATATTCCCTAATGTAGGCCGCAGGAAATAAACAGCCTTGAGATACGACATTGGTTCTTTTGACTTGGAAATGGAATCTACTAGTTCTACAAAAAACACTTCTTTCTGAAGAAGCTCTGACTGGGAATACACAACACTCACAATACTAACCTGCAAATCATTAAAAAGTAAAAAGTTTGATATACCCATTAAAGGATTTCTAAATTTCTCAAATACAATCACTACAGTAAAGTTTTGGTGCAGTATTGTATTCTCTTGTTATGAAATAAAAAAAAAATCAACACTATAGGGGTTATACGCAAGCATGTGGCACACAAAATCAAATACTTTTTCCCTTTAGATATTTTTTTTTCATTGTTTTCCTAGAGTTAATTACCACAGCATGATGTAATAAGAAAGTGTGGCTTTCATTGGTATTAAAGTGTGGCTTTCATTGGTATTAGACTATCAGCACCTTTCTTCACCTTACTAAAACAAATCCCGACTTCCCATGCTTTCCCTCCCAAGTTAAACACCAACGAGGATGGATTACCAATCTCCTTTTCCTCATTTTTCCTAACTAATTACTCGTTATTCTCCTTTCCTTTTTCCTAATCTAAATTTCCAAATAGACTGTTAAATTATGTTGGAAAATTTGATTTCCCAGGAGGAATAATTGCCAACTTCAAAAGGCTGACAGGAGACCATTGCATAACTACCCCCTTTGTTTCAAAATTAGTAATGCATTTCCAAAATAACAATTTTTACGGATATTGTGTATTGTGTATTTAGTAGTCATGGTGTGATGTTAGAAAAGATAATAAGAAAGTAGTGGCAAATTAAGAAATAAAATTTATCTCTAATTTTAGAATGAACCGGAAAGAAAAATGTATCTCTAATTTTGGGAGACAGGGAGTACTACTATCTTGGCAAATGAAAAAAATCAAACATATGATCCAACAGCCTAACCTCCTTTAAGATGCAAAACAATCTTCTAGGTCTTTTGCAGCACTGGCTTTCAACTCACTAAAAAGTAAAGAACTCAACTTCAAATATAGGCTCACAGAACCCACCCTTTTTTTTTCTTTCTCAAAAGTCTAAACCTCTATTTATACTGTAACTCTCCACATTTATACAGTTGAATGAATGAAACTGCATGCTATATACTCATTCTGCTCCAAAAGAGATAAATTTTAGTTTCATATAATCAACAGCTAAGAATAAGGAAAAAATAAAAAGCTGGCCTAAATATCACTTCAACAACAATAGTTATTTCCAACTTCAAATACGGAAAAATGGTGTCAAATTTGGAAATGCTAGAGTACTATAACAATGGCAATTATTGAAAACTTCTATTCTAAACCTATCCAAAAAAATGTACTGATTGAAAAACATCACTATAAAACTAGGGACAAATACCAAAAATAGTGCCAAATTTTGGAAATTGTAAAGTACTATAACAATGGCAATCATTGACAGACTTTTAATATAAACTATTGGATAAATGTACTTTCTGAAAAACATCACTAGAAAACGAAAAAAATAATAATACAGTAATTAGAACCACCAATCTCATTTGAAATTCTCTTATTAAACCCAAATATCGTCTTAAACAAAGCTAGCTACACTCCATTATAAATCTTCATCTGTTCCAACTACCAATACCTAATGTGCAACAAATCAATCTGATTATCAATAGTTTATCCTAATACAGTTCAAATTTGGGGGTAAATTACAGAAAATGGAAACAATACCAATACAGTAGTACAAATTATATATATATATATATATATATATATATATAAGAGAATGAGAATTAATTACTGTTTCGGAATCCAGAATGAGGACCTTCATGCCAGAAATGTCTTGTATCATTCGATTTTCGTATTCTTTAATGGCCAATACCAGCACCATTTTCCTTTTCCGATCGAACTCTTCTGATTCTTCTTTTTCTTTTGATCGAATAAATATTTTGATCTATAATGTTAATGGGAACTCCAGTCACGCGCAGAGAAAGATTATATCGATTAATTGAGATCCCGATATTTACACATATTAATATTTTCACTCGCTGTTCATTTAAAAATATTAGTTTTTTTTATGTGAAAATATAAGTTACTTACAAGGATTATACTTTCTCAGCTAACATGATTTCATTTACTTTATTATGTTTATGAGTTTTGAAAGAAGAAAAAAAATAGTTACTCTACTTCATTTTATTTTTGAGATTTGAACATTAAATATAATTTCCCTTCATTATCTTAATATAAAATAAAAGAAAAGAAAAGAAATGTTATTACTTGAATACCCTTCCTCAACTTAAATAAGTAGGGACAAAATAATGATGAAAAACGTTTGAAATAAAAATCTCAACGGTTAATAATAGTATGCCAAAGTCCATATTTGCCTAAATTGAATTTTCAATTAATAATAGTATCATTGGATACCTTTTCTTATTCCAAACTAGTTTTTGCCGTTACGCTAAATTTAGAATTTAGAATTTTTATTTAATATTTGAAGAAATTTTTAAGCTAGTTTTTACTGTGCAAATATTACTATAAATTAATCTTGGTAACAAATTGTTTAAAAAAAATTAAAAAAATCTATTCAACTCATTTCTAGATTTTTTTTGTGTCTTTAAGAATAACATAATTTTGTTTATAACTAGAATTTATTACTAAATTTTAGTGGGCCATCCTTAAAAAGTAGTGTTGTACGAGGGTTTTGTATTTTTTTATTATATATATAGATATAAATTTCCAATAGTATTCTTTTTTCGTGTATATCAAATATTGAAAAAAAGATTATAATTATTAAACTCATTTCCCTTGATTATTATTATATAAAACTAACAAAAACTACACAAAAGTCTCAAGCGGGACATAGTGCGTCTTGATATATTCACATAAATCTCACATCTATATAAGTTAATAGGTGTGGTGAAGCCTGAACCTAATTATAAGACACTAACTTTTTATTAATAAAGATTTAATTTTCTTTAAATATTATTTTAAATAGTAAGATGTTGATTTGATATAATCATATAGTTATGAGTGATATGTGCAAATTTTACAAAGTAAGCAAGTTGACATAAAATATTCATTTGGTCGGAAAATATTCTTTTTGTCGGATAATATTCGTACGACGGCGCAAGCATTGGTGAACCCCACAACGGAATAACTGTCGGATATTGAAAGCGATAAAAATAACATTTTCATAAAATAACGGGAAGACTTTTGTCGTTAAACTGTTCAAATACCCGATGATAAAAGTACAGTAATACGCTTTGTTCTACACTGGTATGCGGTATTGCACAGTAGCACATGATATTGCACAGTATCTCTGATTATTGATACTTACGTAAGAAGTCACTCAATTTCATTCAATAATTGTCACAATAGTTGCTGCATAGTATATCATATTATTGATTCAATTATTGTCACAGTATCATCTGCACAATATTTTATATTATTAGAGCAATAATTGAGACGACATAATTATTCATATTATTATTTGTATTATTGACAATATATAGAAAGTTCTGTCGAGGAAATGAGTTAGGTTATTTAATTGCGTGCCCATAAAGAGATACCCTTATCGGAAAGCCCCCTCTTTTCTGGGAACGATCTGATTGTCAATGTTGTGAGTTATAATATTAATGATGTATAATTGTTTAAAGATTAAAAATATGTTAATTGAAGATAAGTGATTTGTTGTAGATATTTATTCAATTTTTAATATAAATAGAGGGGTTTGTCATTAAGCGTTTGTTGTAAGTTTGACTTATTATTCCATAGACCCCCATGTGCCAATTTGTCAAACCGTCGATAGAAAGTTATCTCAGTTTTGTTTTATTATTATTATAATAGTAATAAAACAGAAAACTTTTTATATAAAACATAATACTTTTTATAATATATATAAAGTTATTTGTTTTATTAGAATATAAATATAATATATTATATTTTATATAAAGTTTTTTGTTTTATTAGAATATTTTATTACATAGTACAACATAGTAAAAATAAGATTTCACCTGTGAAATTGTCCGTAAAAAACTTTTTGTTCATCCGTGATTATTTTCTTAAATAGTGTCATGTCATTCTCCTGTAAATAAGATTCTTAGTTAATAAATAAAAATCACACCAGAATCAGAGAATTATTCTTCTATAATATTGTGTATTTTTCTTTCTAGTATAATAATACTTTGAGTGTAGCTAATAGTGCAAGATTTTCTCAAGATAATCTCCGCCATACCAGTCAGATTTAGGTAGTGTTTGTTTACATCTGAATAGTTCTTAATGGATATGCCTCTGATATGGTCAGAGGCAAAACTTGTTTGGTAATTTTTTTTTGCCTCTTAATGCATCTTAATCGGTAAGATATGAAATTAAACCCATACTATTCAGAGGTAGGTCTGAACTACATTAAATATTTTTTGGGACAAAAATGACCTCTTCAATATTACAAAATTCCTCTTGTATTCCTCAGTTTCTCTCTCAAATTCTCCACCTCCACTTCCTTCACCTTCACCTATCTCTTTAGCTCCTCTACCGCTGCCTCTGCTGAAATTATTTTGTTTGCTTGTTTGTTTGTATGTTATTTATTTATTTAAATTGGAAGAAATCCGTCAAAAGAGAGTTGCAGAGAGATTAATCAAGGCTTCATCTGGACTAGATCTCACCAAACCCCAAACCATGATGGTCGCTCTCCTTGTCTTCTTTCCAGATGCTAATTGATTTTTTTTACTATGTTAAAAAAAATTATGTTTGGTTTATTATGCAGATGGTGGGATTAAAAAAATTAGAGAGTGGAAATCGACTCTCAGAGGTAACATCTTTGTGTGTGTGTATATATATATATATATATATATACATGAATTTGAGCTACACTCTGAGCGAAGGTCTAATGGAGATTGAAGAAGAAGAAACAAGTGAGATAAAATAAAAGGAAGGAACGATAGTAAACAATTGGTATGAGAACATATCAGCTAAGAGAGTAAACGATGAGAAAGAAAAAAGAGTTCAAAGGGTAATATAGTAAAATATTGTTATTAAGACATTATGAAAAAAATTTAATTATCAAATAATATTTTTTTATTTAATTAGATATAATTCTATTCAGATGCTCTACATTATTCAGATGTCTAAATTGTTCAGATCTTAATATTCAATTTTATCAAGCACAACCTTAGTCTCCTATTAAGGTAAAGAATATTATTTTCTTCATACTCATAAGGGTTGTCATTCAATTTCTTATTAATCTGTGAGAATAATCTGTCTACGCGTATTACCACATGTCTGGTGAATAACCCTTCGTATTCATTCTTTATTAAGTTGTAGAAATGATCTGTCTACGCGGATTACCGCATAACGGGTGAAAATCTATTTTCAGTTTCGTATATTCTGTCATACTCGTATGAGATATCATTTCTTTTGTACTTGTAACAACCCCAAAATAGGTCCATTCCATCCAACCTATTCTGAGTCGCCAAATACATGGTACAGAAAATAACTACAACTTTATTACAACAATTATCTTGAAAAATACAACGACATATATGCTGTGAGTTTGGATACAAATATATACCAAATGTGACTCATGTCCCAACCGTGGACAGCACCTCACAATGACACCTTACATAAAGGTATAGTCAAAAACTGTTTTAGAAATTAGAATATTTGAGAAGTGCTCAAGGAAACCTTCGTACATGGGAGGCCATGCGTCTAGGTTATGATAGATATCATATGGCCACAGAATTATCCTTGGTTGACCCAATAGACCCCAAAGAAAAACGAGAAGATTACTATCATATTCTTCACAATGGTGAGTCTTCTCTTGACTTATCATTATCTCCACTGTCTTTAATCGTGAATTATACTTCAAACAAACACCAAGATTATATAGGTAGTGCTCGTAGATATACTCAGCAAGTGGATGAGCACAATCCTGTCTTATGATGACACGAGGTTGTATGTCATTAGACATCTTGTATGATAATGGCAAAACACCCTTCCAACGTTGGGTTCGCTTCACCCTAGATGATTCACCAAATATAACTACTAAATGATGACCACCATTCTATTTCCCCGTTACCCTCGCTCGACCCAGCTACACTCTTATTACCTGAAAAGGAATTGTGAAGCAAAAGGGTGAGCACAACTAGCCCAGTAAAGAATATCATGACTAAAGATAAATAAGTTATCAATAGCCTTCAACAGAATTAAATCAGAGATTTAGAACATATGGTAGATGATAAAAAATTTCAACCATAGTTGCAGCGGAACGAGCAATCTATTAGAAGAGTCAAGTAGACTATAAAGTCTATTCTCTTCTCCATGTTAAAAGTCCACCAACAATATTTTATCCCTGTAACATCAATCAACAATTCCTGTCCACAATCACATGTATAACTCATAATTGTAATTATGGTTCTAAATTCCTTTTCGCATTCAGGACGAGGATAATTTTCATCACCTGTGTTTACCTGAAACATCAAAGATCATGGTTATATCAAATCATAGTTCCTGTTCATAATCATACTAATAAATTCATCTTTGCACTACGGGCCAAAGATATTCATCAACAGTTCATCTTTGCACTACAGGCCAAAGATATTCAATAACAGGTCATCTTTGTACTACAGGCCAAAGATATTCATATTTCAAAGAAATACATAATCATTTCAGAATTTATATAAACCATAATTATAACCATGTTGATCAATTCGCCTTTGCACTTAAGCTAAAGATATTCAATTATAAATTCAATGGTCATGATCATACCAGTCACAATTCAACTTTTCACTACTGGTCAAAGAGAATCCTAGTCATGATCATACCAATAATCTACCCATCTTTATACTCCAGTGAAAGAGAATTTTAATATCAGGGTTATAAAAATGTTATATATGATAATAAAAGCAATATAATCAATACATAGTTTTAATCTCCAGAGTAATATTCATAAATCAACTATAATTTGGTTAGAAAAAGAAACTAATTTTGTAGTGAATAGTACCTGTGAATAGTAACTCGTGAATAGTAACTCGTGAATAGTAACTCGTGAATAGTAACTCATGAATAGTAACCTCAACATGAAAAGATAAGAGTTTTATAAAAAAAAATCTTACCAATATTTCGGTATAATGATATTGAAAGAAATAATATCATTTTAAAAAAAATAACATCCCTTATTATCCCTTACCTCAAAAGAGCAGTACTTCTGACTGGAATAACGCTGAACGAACTTGCACCGTATAGCAACACTCAAGATATCAAAAAAACTCACAAGAATACACTCGATAATATAGAGAGAGAAATAGAGAGAAAACTTCAGTTTCTGGTGTGATTTTCAATTCTAACCTAAGCACCCTATTTATAGAAAAATGCTTAGAACACCAAAGTAGAAAATTAAATAAAATAATAATATAATTATAAATTTTCCTTAGCCCACCTTTGAAAATCTGGATTCAGCCATCAACATGTGTAAGTGGGGCCCACCAAAGTGTAAAAAACGTTTTTGTTAATAAAAATAAATAAAACTTCCAAAAATCAATTATTTCGGAACTACAGAACTTCAATAATTCATAATAAATAACCATTTTATTAGAAAAATTCGAAACTCGCTAGTTTTTATAGGAAATTCAATTCTCTACAACTTTGCAGAAGAAAGTTTTTTGAAATTCCAAATATAAATTGACCGAAATTCATAAACGGGCGATTTTACAATCTATAATAAATTTTCGATCAAGAATTGTGTCCACCAACACACAAAACATGTGTTAAATATTTAATCCAACAAAAATACTCTTCCTCTTTATTTATTCATATATCCCACATTCATTATAAAAATATCACCATTAACATATTATCAAAATAATATATTTAAATAAATTATTTTATCAGAAAAAGATAAAATATTAATTTACAACAATTGTCACATTTAAAAATTTTTCTCCATCCATATCCACATAAAATTAATATTTTCCTCACCATATAAATTAATAATTAATTATTCACAAATAATATTACAGAATCACATTACTGACAACCAGGCAGTTCCCAAGAAAGAGGGGGCTTTCCAATAAGTATTTCTCCTTACTGGCGCGCAATTAGGTGACCAAACCTCTCCTTAGATAGAACTTTCTAGACATTGCCAATAATGCTATCTAATAATATTATTCAAATAATATAAATTATTGATCTGATAATAGAAAATACTGTGTAGTGACAATTATTAAAACAACAGTAATATAAAATATCAACGCAACAATTATTGAATCAAAATAGAATATTGAACAGTAATTACTGTAATAATTATTGAGTAGTGTCTTCTTACGTAAGAATCAATAATTTCAAAAATACTGTGCAATACCGTGTGCTACTTTGCAATAACGCGTATTACTGTATTTTAACCAACGGGTATTCCAATAGTGTTAACGGTAACAACTAAGCCGTTAATTATAAAAATTTAATTTTTGTCGTTATCTTCATCCGACAGTTATTCTGTTATGGGGCTCACAAATGGCTGCGCCGTCGTACGAATATTCCCCGACAGAAAGAATATTCCACGACCAAACGAATATTCTCCGACAACAATGAATATTTTATAACCGCTTGTGTATTTTGAAAAAAAATTCATATATCACCCTTAACTTTAATATTTATCAATTTAACCATTTACTGAATTGTAATTATAAGAAAAATTGAATACTTTTATTTCATAAAATTCGAAGTCTTACAATCTCCCCTCCTTATGAAATTTCGTCCCCGAAATTTACGTACCTGTATTTCAAAGAGTTGAGAATACCTTTCTTTCATTTCAGATTCCATCTTTCCTGTCATCATGATTTTTTCATTGCTCATCTCCTGTATTTTAGATATCATTCTAGAATATAGCTTCAAAACAAGGGTAAATTGAACAAATTAACATATCACATAATATCTCGATATTATGACTGACCAACAAATAAGCTTAGGTAGGACACACTAGCGAAGGATTTACTCATCTCTCCCCTCCTAGTTCTATTTTCCGATCTCCGCCTGAGATCATATCCCTAAGCTCTGATACCAAATGTAACAACCCCAAAATAGGTCCACTCCATCCAACCTATTCTGAGTCGCCAAATACATGGTACAGAAAATAACTACAACTTTATTACAATAATTGTCGTGAAAAATACAACGACATATATGCTGTGAGTTTGGATACAAATATATATCAAATGTGACTCATGTCCCAACCGTGGACATCACCTCACAATGACACCTTACATAAAGGTATAGTCAAAAACTGTTTTAGAAATTAGAATCTTTGGGAAGTGCTCAAGAAAACCTTCGTACATGGGAGGCCATTCATCTAGGTTATGATAGATATCATATGGCCACAGAATTATCCTTGGTTGACCCAATAGACCCCAAAGAAAAACGAGAAGATTATTATCATATTCTTCCCAATTGTGAGTCTTCTCTTGACTTATCATTATCTCCACTGTCTTTAATCGTGAATTATACTTCAAACAAATACCAAGATTATATATGTATAGCTCGTAGATATACTCAGCAAGTGGATGAGCACAATCCTGTCTTATGATGACACGAGGTTGTATGTCATTAGATATCTTGTATGATAGTGGCAAAACACCCTTCCAACGTTGGGTTCGCTTCACCCTAGATGATTCACCAAATATAACTACTAAATGATGACCACCGTTCTATTTTCCCGTTACCCTCGCTCTACCCAGCTACACTCTTATTACCTGAAAAGGAATTGTGAAGCAAAAGGGTGAGCACAACTAGCCCAGTAAATAATATCACGACTAAAGATAAATAAGTTATCAATAGCCTTCAACAGAATTAAATCAGAGATTTAGAACATATGGTAGATGATAAAAATTTTCAACCATAGTTGCAGCGGAACGAGCAATCTATTAGAAGAGTCAAATAGACTATAAAGTTTATTATCTTCTCCATGTTAAAAGTCCACCAACAATATTTTATCCCTGTAACATCAATCAACAATTCCTGTCCACAATCACATGTATAACTCATAATTATAATTATGGTTCTAAATTCCTTTTCGCATTCAGGACGATGATAATTTTTATCACCTGTCTTTACCTGAAACATCAAAGATCATGGTTATACCAAATCATAGTTCATGTTCATAATCATACTAATAAATTCATCTTTGCACTACGGGCCAAAGATATTCATCAACAGTTCATCTTTGCACTACAGGCCAAAGATATTCAATAACAGGTCATCTTTGCACTACAGGCCAAAGATATTCATATATCAAAGAAATACATAATCATTTCAGAATTTATATAAACCATAATTATAACCATGTTGATCAATTCACCTTTGCACTTAAGCTAAAGATATTCAATTATAAATTCAATGGTCATGATCATACCAGTCACAATTCAACTTTTCACTACTGGCCAAAGAGAATCCTAGTCACGATCATGCCAATAATCTACCCATCTTTATACTCCAGTGAAAGAGAATTTCAACATCAGGGTTATAAAAATGTTATATATGATAATAAAATCAATATAATCAATACATAGTTTTAATCTCCAGAGTAATATTCATAAATCAACTATAATTTGGTTAGAAAAAGAAACCAATTTTGTAGTGAATAGTACCCGTGAATAGTAACTCGTGAATAGTAACTAATGAATAGTAACTCATCGTGAATAGTAACTCGTGAATATTAACTCGTGAATAGTAACTCGTGGATAGTAACTCGTGAATAGTAACTCGTGAATAGTAACTCCGACATGAAAAGATAAGAATTTCACAAGAAAAATCTTACCAATATTCTGGTATAATGATATTGAAAGAAATAATATCATTTTAAAAAAAATAACATCCCTTATTATCCCTTACCTCAAAAGAGCATGACTTCTGACTGGAATAACGCTGAACGAACCTCTCCTTAGACAGAACTTTCTAGACATTGCCAATAATTCTATCTAATAATATTATTCAAATAATATGAATTATTGATCAGATAATAGAAAATATTGTGTAGTGACAATTATTAAAACAACAGTAATATAACATATCAACGCAGTAATTATTGAATCAAAATAGAATATTGAACAGTAATTATTGAAATAATTATTGAGTAGTGCATTCTTACGTAAGAATCAATAATTTTAAAAATACTGTGCAATACCGTGTGCTACTGTGCAATAACGCGTATAATTGTATTTTAACCACCGAGTATTCCAACAGTGTTAACGGTAACAACTACGCCGTTAATTATAAAAACTCAATTTTTGTCGTTATCTTCATCCGACAGTTATTCTGTTATGGGGCTCACAAATAGCTGCGCCGTCGTACGAATATTCCCTGACAGAAAGAATATTCCACGACCAAACGAATATTCCCCGACAACAATGAATATTTTATAACCACTTATGTATTTTGAAAAAAAAATCATATATCACCCTTAACTTTAACATTTATCAATTTAACCATTTACTGAATTGTAATTATAAGAAAAATTGAATACTTTTATTTCATAAAATTCGGGGTCTTACAGTACTCGTCAAGGGATATCATTTTCTTTCATATTTTTCTCCTTTTATGGTACAAATTTGTTGTTTGTTTTCATAACCTTATTGTTAAATGGTGAAAATTCCTGAAATTAGTAGAATATCCTTAATAGTTTGCACTTCATCTAATATTATTTCATTGGAATATTGGTCTATGAACTTTATTATTAAATTTTAATATTTTCATTCGGGATACTTGTAAGACCCCAAATTATTAATAAATAAAATTAAATTTCCTCTATTTATTATTTTGAAATAGTAAGGAGTTGATTTGATTAATGTGGTTAGTTATGAAAAAAATGCGCAAATATTTTTAAATAAGCAAGTGGTTATAAAATATTCATTGTTGTCGGGGAATATTCGTTTGGTCGTGGAATATTCTTGCTGTAGGAGAATATTCGTACAACGGCGCAGCCTTTTGTGGGCCCCATAACGGAAAGCGATTGGATGAAGAAAATGACAAGTATAAGTTATTTATAAATAACGACGTAGTTGTTACCGTTAATACTGTTGAAATACCCGGTGGTTAAAACACAGTAATACGCGTTGTTGCACAGTAGCACACGGTATTGCACCAATTATTGATTCTTACGTAAGAAGACACTACTCAATAATTGTTACAGTAATTACTGTTCAATATTGTATTTTATTGATTCAATAATTGTTGCGTTGATATTTTATATTACTGTTGTTTCAATAACAGTCACTACACAGTATTTTCTATTATCAGATTAATGTCTAGAAAGTTTTGTCTAAGGAGAGGTTTGGTCATCTAATTGCGCGCCAGTAAGGAGAAATCCTTTTGGAAAGCCTCCTCTTTTTTGGGAACGGCCTGGTTGTCAGTATTGTGATTTTGTAATATTATTTATGAATAATTAATTATTGATTTATATGATGAGGAAAATATTGACTTTATGTGGATATAGATGGAGAAATTTTTTAATGTGACAATTGTTAAAAATTAATATTTTATCTTTTTCTGATAAAATAATTCATTTAAATATATTATTATATTTTAATAATACAATAATGATGATATTTTTATAATAAATGTGGGATATATGAGTATATGAGGAGAAAGAGTATTTTTGTTTCAAAAGTTGTTTAAAACATGTTAAACATGTCTGTGGGCCCATTTCTTGACTGAAATTTGATTATAGTCTGTAAAATCGTCCGTTTGTGAATTTTGGTCAATTTCTATTTAGAATTTGGAAAAACTTTCTTCTGCAAAGTTGTAGAGAATTGAATTTCTTATAAAAATTCGCAAGATTTGAATTTTCTGACAAAAGGGCTATTTATTATGAATTATTGAAGTTTCAAAATTTCTGAATAATTGATTTTTGGAGTTTAAAATATTTTTAATAAGAAAAACATTTTTTCATTTGTGGGCATGTGTTAAATGGTTGAAATCAGCTGGTAAGGTGTGCGTAGGAATTTAATTTATAATTATTATTATTTTATTAAATTTTCTGCTTTGGTGTTCTAAGCATTTTCCTATAAATATGGTGCTTATGTTAGAATTGAAAATCACACCAGAAACTAAAGATTTCTCTATCTTTCTCTCTCGATATTTTGAGCGTATTCTTGTTAGTATTTTAATACTGTGAGTGTTGCTATACGGTGCAAGTTCAAGTCATAGTCTATATCCGGTGTTTCAACTAGAAGTACTGTCTTTACCATGTAAGGGATGTTATTTTATTCGAAATTGATATTATTACTTCAATATCATTGTCCCGAAATATTGGTTAGAAATTTTTATCAAATTTAGAACTTTCCATGTCAGGGTTACTATTCACGAGTTACTATTCGTGAGTTACTATTCACGAGTTACTATTCACGAGTACTATTCACGAAGCATGACGATGTTTTTTTGTGAAATTTATATCTTTTAGTGTCGGAGTCATTATTCACGTATACGGCACTATTCACGAATACGACACTATTCACAAAAAAATTAAATTTTTGTTTTTCGTCCAAAATATCTATTCTGGATACTAACTTTGATTGTATCCATGTTTTGATCATTCTTGAATTTTACTCCACTATGATTACTTATGAGGTATTTTTGGACATGGAATAGCTGAAATACGAATCCTTAATATTTATTCTTTTGTTTCACTGGATTCGTTTTCTTTAAAATATTTTTCATCATCCTCAGTCCTAAATGATGATATAACTGAATATCTTTGGCTTGTAGTGAAAAAATAAATGATTTTTGATGAATATCTTTGGCCCGTAGTGCAAAGATGAACATGTGTTTAGATGAACATGACCAACTGATGAATATATTTGGCCTGTAGTGCAAAGATGAATATTTGATTCCAGATATATATTGATTGATGTTACAGGGATAAAAGATAGACGATGGACTTTAAAATTCATATATAGAAGATGGTAGATTTCATTCTCTACTTAACTCTTCTAATGAATTATTATTTCCGCTGCGAATATTGATTTAAAACTTGTTGTCTATTGTATTCTATTTAATTTTTCCCTGTTGAAGACTAACGATAATTTGTTTTATATTATCTTAGTCATAATATTCTTTACTGGGCTAGTTGAGCTCACCCTTTTCCTTTTGTTCTATTTTTCTTCTCAGGAGGCGAGAATGTAGCGAGTACTAGTTGGGGTATGGAATGAAGGTTCTAGAAAGTCGTTTTAGTAGTCCTCACCATTTTTATAAAATAATGTATCAATAATTGTAATGAGGACTTATTTGAGTGTGAATATTGTCTGGATGGCAATATTTGTATTTAAACTCACAGTTTTTATGTTGTATTAATAAAGTTGTAATTGTTCCTGTACCATGTATTTTGACGACTCAGAATGGGTGTTGTATACCTATTTTGGGGGCGTCACAGTTGGTATCAGAGCTTAGGGATATGATCTCTGACGGAGATCGAGGAATAGAACTAGGAGGGGAGATACAAGTAAATTCTTCGCTAGTGTGTCCTACCTAAGCTTATTTGTTGGTCGGTCATAATATAGGGATATTATGTGATATGTTAATTGCTTAAATTAACCCTTGTTTTATGGCAGTATTTGAGAATGTCGACTGAGAATGTTAACAGTGAAGCAAATGGGACCGTGGAGACACCTGTGCTCACCAACGAGGAGAACGTGCAACAGGCTGGCAATGTTCCTCCTGTGAACAACACCAATGAGCAGATGATGAACGATGGGATATTTAAAAGCTTTTTGTAATTCATGCAAAACCAGAAGAGGGAGACTTGTATTCAAAATATAGGAGGAAATGATAGCAATTCACGGTTTGTCATAGCCAAGCAGTTCAAAGAATTGGGACCACCAGAATTCTGGGGAAAGCCGGATCCGATTAAGGCGTGGACGTGGGTCAAGCAAATTACTAAGATATTCGATGTCTTGGGATGCACGGAGGAACAGAAGGCTCCATTCGCCACTTTTATGTTTCGTAACGAGGCAGATTACTGGTGGGAATCTGTGAAGCGTACCCAGCCAGCCGCACTCAGCATGTCTTGGGAAACGTTTCAGAAACTGTTAAATGACAAGTACTTTCCTGAAAGTATTCGTCATATGAAGGAGGTAGAGTTTATTAGACTAGAACAGAACAACATGACGGTGTCCCAGTACGAGGCGAAGTTCACGGAGTTATCCAGGTTTGCACCTTATTTGGTGGAGAATGAGGAACGTATGACGTGGATGTTTTTGAGAGGTTTAAAACCCGACATACGTCAATATCTCATTTCTCATAATTTTTCTCTCTATTCAGATGTTGTCAAGAGGGCTCTATTATTAGAGCGAGATAACGAGTACGGTCAACCGAGGGACCACAACCAGGATCATACCGGTGACAGCAGTCATCATAACAATGATAACCAGTGGAGAAAGAAAAATACAGACAAGAACGACAACCACTATGGTGGTAATCGTGGCCATGAAAATAGAAGAAGCGAGTCGGGAGGAGATTTTAAAAAGAGGAGATTCAACAATGACAATACGAAGACGTCAGCACAAGCAGTAACTGGTTCCAAGGGAGGAGAACGACCACCGGTCATATGCTATAAGTGCAGAAAAGAAGGACATATCAGCCCAAACTGCCCACAACAGTTTAAGGTATGTTATAATTGTGAAAAGGAAGGACATATTGCTCGAGATTGCACTATAGCAAAACCAAGTCCAGCGGGGATGGTGACTCAAAAAGCTGTCCCAGAAAAGTCAAAGTCAACGGTTCCTGGAAAAGCGTTTGTCGCGACTGGTCAACATGCGAGGCACCCGAACGAAGTTAGTATGGGTTAGTTAATTATAAATTCTTACGAAGTTTATGCCTTATTAGATACCGGTTCTACCCATTCATTTATCTCTCCTGCTTATACTCAACGTTTAAACTTGACTCTGGAGAAAATTAGACTTTGACTTATCTATTGAAACTCCGTTAGGAGAAACTTTCGTTACATCCACTGTTTATAAATTTTGTTTGATTCAAATTGGCACCATCATATTACCTGTTAACCTTATCTCTTTAAAGATACTTGCATTTGACGTAATTTTAGGGATTGATTGGTTAACTATTCATCATGCCAAAATTGGTTGCTTTCGTAAGGTTGTTAGTTTTCATATTCCTAAGCAACCTGTTATTCGAATTCAAGCAACCAAACCACTGAAGTCAATCATTGTCATATCAAGCTATAAAACCATTCGTTTATTGAAAAACGGATGTCAAGCTTTCTTACCCATGTCATGGACTTTAATACGTCATATTGAATAATATTTTGTTTCCTGACGTATTTTCTAAAGAATTTCTTGGCTTACTCTCAAAGTGTGATATTAAATTTTGTATCGACTTTGAACCCGATACAAAACCCATTTCTAAAATCTCATATCGAATGGCTCCTATTGAACTTCAGGAGTTAAAAATTTAACTATAGAATTTGGTACCCGAGCCTTTATCTGGTGACTTCTTTTGTGGAATACACCGAAGTCAGACTCTCCGTAGGGGACGCCATATTTGTGTGGTAGTAAACTGATAGGTGTCAATGTGACGTGCTATCCAAGATTGGGATATGAGTCACAGTTGAAAGCAACCTAAGTCAGTAATCGAAATACGTAGCTTTCTATGCTTAGTTGGTTATTATCCAAGATTTTGTGAAAAGATTTTCTCGAATCACTACTCTATTAACTCAGCTGACACGAAAAGATACAAAATTCGAATGGAGCGAGGAATCTAGAACTCAACATGCGGCAACGACGTTGGCTCGAGCTGTTGAAAGATAATGACCATACCATCTTAGAAAAACGAACGTGGTAGCTGACGCGTTGAGTAAAAGATCGTATGCGTTTACGAGTGCGATATTGTTAACCCAAAGACCTATTTCGTATGACTTACAGAAGATGGAGATAGAGTGAAAGATTCAAAGAACCTGCGTGAAGATAACGAATATACGATTAGAATCGACTTTAATCAATAAATGTAAAGATGCTCAAGCTACACACTAGAGCTGATGAATATGAAGAAGGAGGTACAAGAAGTTGTTATTCCAAAAGCGAGAATTGGCGATGTGAGGAAAGCTCAAACCTTCGATTTATTAGTCCATTTAAAATCCTCGATCGAGTAGGAACTGTGGCCTATAAACTCGTTTTACCTCCAAGTATGTCTCGTGTTCATAATATTTTTCACGTATCCGTGCTTCGTAAATATGTGAAAGACCTGAACCACATTATTAAGTTAAAACCAGACGAGATAGTCGAAGATTTAACGTGCGAGGAGATACCTGTCAAGATCTTGGATATGAAAGAGCATGTCCTACGCACAAAGGTTATACCACAAGTTAAGGTTTTGTGGAGGAACCATGCTATTGAAGAAATGACCTGAGAGTTGTAAACGGAAATGAAAACGAGGTATCCTCATCTTTTCGAAATACCAGGTACGTACGTCAATTTTGAGGACGAAATTTCATAAGGAGGGGAGGTTGTAAGACCCCAAATTATTAATAAATGAAATTTAATTTCCTCTATTTATTATTTTAAAATAGTAAGGGGTTGATTTGATTAATGTGGTTAGTTATGGGTAAAATACGCAAATATTTTTAAATAAGCAAGTGGTTATAAAATATTCATTGTTGTCGGGGAATATTCGTTTGGTCGTGGAATATTCTTGCTGTCGGGGAATATTTGTACAACGGCGCAACCTTTTGTGGGCTCCATAACGGAAAGCGATTGGATGAAGAAAATGACAAGTATAAGTTATTTATAAATAACGGCGTAGTTGTTACCGTTAATACTGTTGGAATACCCGGTGGTTAAAACACAGTAATACGCGTTGTTGCATAGTAGCACACGATATTGTACCAATTATTGATTCTTACGTAAGAAGACATTACTCAATAATTGTTACAGTAATTACTGTTCAGTATTGTATTTTATTGATTTAATAATTGCTGCGTTGATATTTTATATTACTGTTGTTTTAATAACTGTCACTACACAGTATTTTCTATTATCAGATTAATAATTCATATTATTTGAATAATATTATTAGATAGCATTATTGGCAATATCTAGAAAGTTCTGTCTAAGGAAAGGTTTGGTCATCTAATTGCGCGCCAGTAAGAAAAAATCCTTATTGGAAAGCCCTCTCTTTCCTGGGAACGGCCTGGTTGTCAGTATTGTGATTCTGTAATATTATTTATGAATAATTAATTATTGATTTATATGATGAGAAAAATATTGATTTTATGTGGATATAGATGGATAAAATTTTTAATGTGACAATTGTTGAAAATTAATATTTTATCTTTTTCTGATAAAATAATTTATTTAAATATATTATTATATTTTAATAATATAATAATGATAATATTTTTATAATGAATGTGGGATATATGAGTATATGAGGAGAAAGAGTATTTTTGTTATAAAAATTGTTTAAAACATGTTAAACATGTCTGTGGGCCCATTTCTTGACTGAAATTTGATTATAGCTTGTAAAATCGTCCGTTTGTGAATTTCGGTCAATTTCTGTTTGGAATTTGGAAAAACTTTCTTCTGCATAGTTGTAGAGAATTGAATTTCCTATAAAAAATCACGCGATTTGAATTTTTTGAATAATTAATTTTTGGAGTTTAAAATATTTTTAATAAGAAAAATATTTTTTTCATTTGTGGGCATGCGTTAAATGGTTGAAATCAGCTGGTAAGGTGTGTGTAGGAATTTAATTTATAAATATTATTATTTTATTAAATTTTCTACTTTGGTGTTCTAAGCATTTTCCCATCAATAGGGTGCTTAGGTTAGAATTGAAAATCACACCAGAAACTAAAGATTTCTCTCTCTTTCTCTCTCGATATTTTGAGCGTATTCTTGTTAGTATTTTAATACTGTGAATGTTGCTATACGGTGCAAGTTCAAGTCGTAGTCTATATCCGGTGTTTCAACTAGAAGTACTGTCTTTACCATGTAAGGGATGTTATTTTATTCGAAAATGATATTATTACTTCAATATCATTGTGCCGAAATATTAGTTGGAAATTTTTATCAAATTTGAAACTTTTCATATCGGGGTTACTATTCATGAGTTACTATTCACGAGTTACTATTCACGAGTTATTATTTCTGAGTACTATTCACGAAGCATGATAATGTTTTTTATGAAATTTTTATCTTTTAGTGTCGGAGTCACTATTCACGTATACGGCACTATTCACGAATACGGCACTATTCACAAAAAAATTAAATTTTTGTTTTTCGACCAAAATATCTATTCTGGATACTAACTTTGATTGTATCTATGTTTTGATTATTCTTGAATTTTACTCTACTATGATTACTTATGAGGTATTTTTGGACATGAAATAGCTGAAATACGAATCCTTAATATTTATTCTTTTGTTTCACTGGATTCGTTTTCTTTAAAATATTTTTCATCATCCTCAGTCCTAAATGATGATATAACTGAATATCTTTGGCCTGTAGTGCAAAGATGAATGATTTTTGATGAATATCTTTGGCCCGTAGTGCAAAGATGAACAGGTGTTTAGATGAACATGACTAACTGATGAATATCTTTGGCCTGTAGTGCAAAGATGAATATTTAATTCCAAATATATATTGATTGATGTTACAGGGATAAAAGATAGACGATGGACTTTTAAATTCATATATAGAAGATAGTAGATTTTATTCTCTACTTAACTCTTCTAATGAATTATTATTTCCGCTGCGAATATTGATTTAAAACTTGTTGTTTATTGTATTCTATTAGATTTTTCCCTGTTGAAGACTAATGATAATTTGTTTTATATTATCTTAGTCATAATGTTCTTTACTGGGCTAGTTGAGCTTATCCTTTTCCTTTTGTTCTATTTTTATTCTCAGGAGGCGAGAATGTAGCGAGTACTAGTCGGGGTATGGAATGAAGGTTCTAGAAAGTCATTTTAGTAGTCCTCACCATTTTTGTAAAATAATGTATCAATAATTATAATGAGAACTTATTTGAGTGTGGATATTGTCTGGATGACAATATTTATTTTTAAACTCACAGTTTTTATGTTGTATTAATAAAGTTGTAGTTATTTCTGTAGCATGTATTTTGACGACTCAGAATGGGTGTTGTATACCTATTTTGGGGGCGTCACAGTACTATTTATGAAAAAAAAATTTATTTTCTGTCCAAATTATATATATATACATAGAGAGAGAGAGCCGATCTGGTCAGGGAGACATGATTTTAACAAAAATCTGAACTTCTTTTTTCAGCCATGGGATGATATCCAACGGCCCAAGAAAGAAAGCTTTTGGGAAGAAAAAAAAGACGCGGATCTAGTCGGGTAAAATAAGACTGGTCGGGTCAAAAATCAGGGCTCCTCTCTCTTTTTCCTAAATCGTGAGACTCTCTCTTCTACACAAGTCGCCGGACGTTGGAAAGGCTCGTGGTCTCTGTCTCCGGCCAGTTACTCACATCAAAACTCATAGTGAAATTGAACACAAAGCTCCGCGTCTCTCTGTCTATGGCCAGTCACTCACAGTGAAGAGATTTTGGCCGAAGTTGAACATGAACTGAATCTCTCTGTCTCTGTCTCCGTCTCCCAATATTTCGACCGAAGTGGAACACGAACGGGTAAGGGTCTAGGTTTTTGTACTTTCCTCCTTGAATCTTGCTGCATTGGCTTCTTTTTGTATGATGATTATAAATTATTGAATGTTAGGTCTGAAATAGATAGTCAGCTGTATTACATAAGCTGGAAAGGGCAGTTGGTGATAATTGCCATAATCCCTGAAAATCTTCATTGTTATCCTTAAAATTGCTTATGCTTAATGTGACTTACTGTTTTGGGCTTTGCTCTTTTACTATATCTTTGGCAACTTTTGCAATAGCTTCTTCCCATCCTGTCATGATTTCTTGATCCTCCTTCAGTTGAGGATTGCAATTACTGTTGCAGAAGACAAAATGTGTAGATAAGAGTGTATATATGATTCTGCAGGGTCTTTAACAATTACTATTATAAACTACTATTGTTATATTTGGTAGATCATGTTAAACTTTATGGTTAGTAGTGAATTTTCAACTGGGTTCTGTCAATAGAATTTAATTGATCGACTATAAGGTTAGCGCTTTGTGGGTTAATAGTTAATTTTCAATTGGTTTATTTCAAATGAAAATTAAATGATTGCTGGTTTGAAGGAGTCTTTTGCTTGCATTTGTGGCAATGGCATGAACACTAGTACAAATTGTTTTGGCAGAGGCTAGTATTCGTTCCTCAGGATTATTACTTGTGTGTGTGTTTTTTTTAAATCATATATATATATATATATATATATATATATATATATGTATTTCCGATATATGCTTGATTTTGATTCTGAGTTGTATACTTGTTGGGTTTGTAGAATGCAATATTGTGTAGAAGAGACAAAAATGGTATCATCTAGTAATTCTTCTCAACAACTTTACACTCCGCAAGTTAAAAACGAGTTGATACCGAAAATTGGGTAACATTTTCACAACTTATGCGATGTTCACGACTTTTATAACAACTATGGTAGAGAAGGTGGATTTGGTACGCGATTAAATTCTAGTAAGAAGAGTCCTAACGGTGAAATAATTAGAAAAGAATTTATTTGTTATAAAGAAGGGTTGAGGAGAATTGTGCCCAACAAAACTCAACAGATTATACGAAAACGGGGCCTAACTAGAGTTGATTGTGGTGCGAGAGTGGTAGTTGTGAAAGACCGGACTGATGCGGGGCGGGGGGGGTTGTTATTAGACAATTTGTTGAGGGTCATAACCATCCTCTTACGACCCCAAGAAAAGTACATTTGCTGCACTCTCATCGTGTAGTGACACTTGCCAAAAGAAATTTAACAGAACAACTATCAAAAGCTAATGTGCCAACATGGCAACAAATGAGTATTTTAGAGACGGAATCTGGAGGTCTTGAAAATGTTGGATGTACAACACGCGATCTTTATAATGCTGAAAGAGATAGGATGAGTGCTTTAAAGGGACATGATGCTAATATGTTGTTTGAGTATTTTAAGGATGAGAAAAAAAAGAATCCCGATTTTACTTTTACATTCGAGCAAGAGGAGGGTGTCATGATTCATTTTTTTTTGGGCGGATGCAACATGTAGAAAGTCATACAAAAGTTTTGGAGATGTTGTTGTGTTTGATACAACTTACAATATGAACCGCCACAATTTGATTTTCGCACCTATAGTAGGGGTTAATCACCATGGACAGACAACGCTTTTAGGGTGTGCATTATTAAGTGGTGAAAAAATTGATGCTTTTGATTGGTTTTTCAAGGAATGGTTGAAAGATATGCCGGGTAGCCCGCCCAAAATGATCATAACTGATCAAGATCCGGCCATGCAAAATTCAATTCATGCTATGCTTCCAAATACTTTTCATAGGTATTGCATTTGGCACATTTTGAAAAAGTTTTCTGAAAAATTAGGTTCAATTCCCTACAAAGAACATTATGGCGAGTTAAGTTGTTGTATATGGAAATCTGAGAGCCCAGACGAGTTTGAAAGAAGATGGGCGGAGGTTGTAGGGAAAGCTACATTTGACACGAATGATTGGTTACAGGAGATGTACGACCACAATGCATGACCCAATTGATTTAACATATTAAAACGTCAAGATTAATAAAATCAATTAAATAAGATTTAGAAAATATTTTTGGTCAAAATAAATAAGATAATTAAAACAATTATAATATAAATCCTATGGAGAGGATTCTACCATTTTAATTAATTTATTTACTATTTATTGTTATCATCAAAATAAATCTAAAAGTTAGAGATCCAACAGTATGACTTACAAAGGATGAAGATAGAGTTAAAGACTTCAGGGACCCACGTGATGATGTCAAATATACGAGTAGAACCGACTTTAATCGATAAATTTATAGTTGCTCAGGATAAAGACCTGGAGCTGATGAGTATGAGGAAGAAAGTGCAAGAAGGTGTTATTCCGGAAGCAAGAATCGATGAAGAAGGAATACTTCGAGTCAACTCTAGACTTTGTATTCCTAACGACCCAGATTTAAAGTATAAAATCATGATGGAGGCACATAACACACTGTTTGCAATCCATCCTAGGAGTACCAAAATGTATCGTGATCTTCGATATACATTTTGGTGGAGCAATATGAAGAGAGAGATAACGGAGTTTATCTCAAGGTGTTTAACGTGTCAACGAGTCAAGGTGGAGCATCAAGTGCCAAAAGGTTCATTGCAACCACTTGAAATTCTAGAATGGAAGTGGGAGCACATTACCATGGATTTCTTTATTGGTCTTCCAAAAGTTTCTCAAGACATAGATGCGATTTGGGTCATTGTTGATAGATTGACCAAGTCTGCTCATTTCTTACAATACGAGAAACTTATTCACTTGAACGTCTTGCTCGTATTTACATAAATGAGATTGTAAGACTGCATGGTATGCCAGTATCCATAGTTTTTGATCGAGACCCAAGATTCACCTCACGATTTTGAGTTAGTTTGCAAAAAGCTATGGGCACGAATTTACAATTTAGTTCGGCATATCATCCTCAAAAGGACGGGCAGTCGGAGATGACTATTCAAACTCTTGAAGATCTATTAAGACTTTGTGTCCTTGACTTCAAAGGAAGTTAGGACAAGTTCTTGCCATTGGTGGAATTCTCCTACAACAACAGTTATCAAGCAAGATATGGCTCTATTCGAGGCGTTGTATGGACGCAAGTGTCGTTCTCCAGTATGCTGGGACGAGGTGGGTGAAACAACGTTGTTGGGACCGAAATTGGTACGTATGACTACGGAGAAGATTCAAATGATTCGACAACGTATAAAAACCTCACAAGATCGACAAAAGAGTTATGCTGATCTTCATCGAAAGGACGTGGAATTCAATATTGGTGATCATGTGTTATTACGTGTTGCTCCATGGAAGGGAGTTACGTTTGAAAAGAGATGAAAGCTCAATCCTCGATTCATTGGCCCATTTGAAATCTTTGACCGAGTAGGAACTGTGGCCTATAGACTCGCTTTACCGCCAAGTATGTCTCGAGTTCATAACATTTTTCACATATCCATGTTACGTAAATATGTGGAAGACCCGAACTACATTATTGAGTTAGAACCAGACAAAATAGCGGAAGATTTAACGTATGAAGAGGTACATGTTAAAATCTTGGATAAGAAGGAATATATTCTACGCTCCAAGGTTACCTCAAGTCAAAGTTTTGTGGAGAAACCACATTATTTTCGTTCAATATTAGTAAGGAATATTATCTTCGTTCAATATTCGTAGGAATATTATTTTCGTTCAACAGTTGTAAGAGATATTATTTTTGTTCAATATTCGTATGAAATAATATTTTCTTCCATACTCTGTAGTATGTAAGTAATATTATTTCGTTTCAGATTTCAAATTATACACTCATTTTGTTAAGTATTGTTTCTATACTCTTTGAAATTAGTATAATATCCTTGAAATTTGTGTTTCATCTTGTATCGTTTCACAATGATATTTTTCTGAATATTTTTGTCAAGTTTTAATCTTTTCATGCCGGAGTACTATTCACGGGATACTATTCACTCAGGTACTATTCAACCGGGGCACTATTCATGATAAAAATTGATTTCTTTTCAAATTATTTTTGATACAATATTATTCTTGAATTTTACTCCACAAAGCAGTATCATGTTGACAATATCACCCTTTGCTTTCATTGTTCTCTTTAGGAAATGAGAATATAGTTGGGACTAGTCGGAGAACAGAATGATGGTCCAAGATGGTAGCTATATTAGTCCTCACTATTTTATAAAATAGTGTGATAATAATTGTAATGAAGACTCCATTTGAGTTTGGATATTGTCTACGAGACAATATTCGTGTTTAAACTCTCAGCTTATATATTATCGTATTTTAGACGACAGTTGTATAATTAAGTTTGTATTTAAATTTTGTACCATGTATTTGACGACTTAGAATGGGTGATGTTACCTATTTTGGGGGCGTCACAACCAGTTTCCAAAACAAATTCACAAGTAGGCATAAACAACTAAGGATTATAAATTCTTAAAAACAATTAAACTAGCACACCTTAAGATGTTTTGACAGGGGGTAATATTCCGGCTATAAGTATCATCTTCAATTTCATTCCCAACTTTGTTTAGCGATTCTTTAAAATCAGACTCCAAATCCAGTAATTCCTTAGGCTTCTTAGAAACCTTTCTCCCCGATTTCTTATCCTTAAGAGGGGATTTAATCACTCCCTTCTTCCCCTGCTTTAGGGGCTTTACCACACCAGCCTTCACCTTGACATATTTCTTCACATTCTTAATGGAATCATTCTCCCTAATTCTTTTTCTCTTCCAATCATTCTTCTTATCAACCATCCTCCCAACATTCTTTCTCGTAGAAACCATCCTATACAAAACCAAGAAATCACAAACGACGACTACCACAAAAGAAGAATACCACTGACGACGACAACCAAGAATAAGAAGATGGAGCGGTGACGCCCACAAACAAGCCAAACGAAGTAGCGACATATGGAATATTACTACCAGAGGCGGCACACTGAGAAAAAGCGAAATTTAGTTTCTAAGTTCCCAAATTAAAAAATAAGAGTTTCCAATTGAAAGATAGAGAAACGACAAATGGGATAGGAATGCAATTCAAATTATCACATATTATGCACAAAATCGAGAACAATTACAATTTAAAAAATTGATTTACCACATCAGCAACCCATTAAAACACTCAACTAAATTAAAGGGATACCAAATGCACTAATTGTGTAAATAAAATATTATAAATGCATTAATTCTGTAAATATTTTTTGAATGCACTTTTGTTATAATTTTTTTTTAAAATGTACTAAGAAGTGTAAACAACCCAATATTCTATCCATAGTGAGCAATCCTGAGAAGATAGTTGGTCTTATTTTTCTTTCTAATTACTAACAAATAAGATATTTTAATAAGAAAATAATATATTTGTAAATATTTACGTCAATTTTTTTATTATTAATTTTATGAATAAATATTAATATTATTTTTTTTAAAAAAAATATGTAATAAATAGTGTCAAATTTAAAATTTTATCTACTTCTATACTTAATATATTTGACAACTATAATTTGGCATGAATTTATTACAATACGTAACATAACATAACTCTTTTACTAATTCTTTCTCGCTTCCTTTTCTGTTTTTTAACTTACCAATAATAAGACTCTAATAAAACCATATGACATCTATATAATAAAACAGAACTCATTTTGAATCTTTAATTTGACAAAGCACAAGGACGGTTCAGATTTCATCTCAATTCTTCCAACTTCTAAAAGCTCACATTTCATCTCACACTAAAAATTTTCGCCCAAATAAAATGTACCCCTAAAAATTCATGCCCAAATCAAATAACAATAATAATAACAATAATGATAATTATTATTATTATTATTATTATTATTATTATTATTATTATTATTATTATTATTATTATTATTATAATAGTAATAATAATGAAAATAATAATAATTATAAAAACAACAAGCATCAAATTCCCAATCAAACATTCCAAATCCAAATCAAATACATCCTACACATTACCTCTTTCGAGTAGACATAAAAGAAAATTTATGGTCAATTTATCATCATAATTCACTTGCAAATCGAGTCAACATAAGAAAATTGATGGGCAAAAGTCTACAGAAAATCCACCAGAAAATTGCAACTATTAAGCATAAATTATACCAAAAAAAAAAGAATTACCATGAAAATACCAAGGAATAAGGACCATAAAAATATTTAAACTCAACCTAGATATATGATACAGAGTACATCAGATACCAACAATTTACTATCTCACAAAGGACTTGTCTTCAACTTCGACCATATGGGGAAATAATCTTCACAACTATTTATGCTGTCAACATTATTCCGTTTCTGCAATGAACTAAAGACTACATTTGGATTTCGTACTAAGAAAAGGCAAACAAAGAAATAGAAAATGAAAAGTAAGAACTTAGAGAAAAGATGGATTAGAAATCTGGCTTGGATTTCTCTCAAAAGAGAAAAAAATAGAGCGCTCAGTATTTTTAACTTCAATCATCTGGGGAAATAAACATCACATCCATCTAAATTTCCAGATTACTAAATTTCAACAAGAAAACAAAAAATATATAAGTGATAACAATCTATAAACATCTAAAGTAGAATTCGATCTAACTAAATTTTATCAGGATTTATTTTTATACAAGAACCTTCTAAGAGGTAAAAGCAGCTAACATGAACCACACAAGTTTTACACAAATGAATACTTCTAACACTACAATGCAAGGAAGAGTTTGGTCAAAATCGCCTCGAAGGGTTTGTTCGGAATACTCGAAATGCTCGAAAGGTTTGCTCAGAATAATGGGAATCGCCTTGAATCGCCGATGCAAATACTCAGAATGTTAAATTTTTTGGTTCACCGACTTAGCCTGAAGGGGTATAACGGTCCAAAGTTTTCTTTATTCTAGTTCGCTAGAAGTTCAGTTTTTAAATCTCAACCCTTGATCCTTGTAATAGAAGGTAAAGATAATATTTACCAATTTTAATCCATAACAAATACATACATGTTATGGATCATTGTTCTTTCTCTCTCTCTCTCTCTCTCTCTATATATATATATATATATATATATATATATATATACGGTCCAGATCTTAAGCTCACCCCTTATCTAACATAACTTGTCACCCTCTTTAGCAGATAAATAATACAAACCCAATAATATTAAAATCACAAAAGATATAAACCAACAATTATAATAGTAGTAATTATTATTATTACTATTATAATAATTATAATTATTATTTTCATTATTATTATTACTATTATTATAATAATAATAATTATTATTATTATCATTATTGTTATTATTATTGTTATTTGATTTGGGCATGAATTTTTAGGGGTACATTTGATTTGGGCGGAAATTTTTAGTGTGAGATGAAATGTGAGCTTTTAGAAGTTGGAAGAATTGAGATGAAATCTGAACCGTCCTTGTGTACTTTGTCAAATTAAAGATTCAAAATGAGTTCTGTTTTATTATATATAAATATGTTTTATTATATTGTTGGTTTATATCTTTTGTGATTTTAATAATGACAATCTATTTGGGAATGTTGGCTTATATCTTTTGTGAATTTTATGTTGACAATATTATTGGGTTTGTATTATTTATCTGTTATATTTTTAAATTTCTTGGGATGGTTTAATATGTTATATTGTTTGGCCAAAATTGGTTTATTAATATTGGTTTAATATGTTATATTTCTCGGTTGGCCAATTAAAATAAAGGTATGCAATTTGAGTTTATTTAGGTAACCAGCCTGATTAAGCAATCTGTTGAGTATTTCACTTAGACTGTTTCTCTCCTTATATTATGTTATTTAAATTGGAAAGGAGTCTTTTTAAATGAGTTGACTAAGCAATCCTGTTAGACTATGTCTCCTTTATTTTAGCTATCTGATATATGATTTGGATATTATATCTTTATTAATTGATATCTTATATCTTTTGGACTCTTTAATTGCAAAAATTTTGTGTTATACCAACTGATTGAGTTTTTCATGCTAACTTATTCATATTATATCCATTGGTCAACTACATGGGGCTAAAGAGATTTATCAGCTATGTATTCTTTCCTAACAAATTTTATAGCCATTAGTTCCTTCTCTCTCTATATATTCTTCTTATTGGCTATATCAGGGACAGAGACTTGGATACATCAGTTCAGTAAAATTAAAGAAAGCATCTGTCTTATACAAAGATATTTCAATAGAGAGCTATCAAAGTTTATTTCCAGCAAGACTTGTTATTTAATTAATTCTTTGTTGGCTGGAAATAAGAGTTCTTAGTAATCATATATTTCTTGTAACGAAATCTGAGTTCTAGTCCTATTGGGCTTGGTCTATCTAGCAGTAGATAGGGTTTGTTTATAGAGAGCTTTCAAGGTGGCAAAGGAGCAAAGGTCTCAGTGGTGAGAAAGGTTGCAGTGGTTCAAAGGGAGAAGAGGTGCCCATCGTAGTGTAAAGTGTGACGCCCCCAAAATTAGGTATACATCACCCATCTTGGGTCGTCAGATACATGGTACAGAATACAAATACAACTTACTAATACAACTGTCGTGTAAAATACGACAAAACATAATTGTGAGTTTGAATACAATTATTGTCTACTAGAGACGATACAAACTCAAAAGGAGTCCTCATTACAATTATTGTCAGACTATTTAACAGAATAGTGAGGACTACTAATACTATCATCTGGTCCATCACTCCGCTCCCCGACTCGTCCCAGCTATATTCTCATTTCCTGAAGAGAACAGTGAAAGAAAGGGTGAGCTCAACTAGCCCAGTAAGAAATATTATGACTAAGATAATGCAGAATAAATTATCATTAGCATTCAACAGTGTTAAACTGATAAAATATAACGAACATCAAGTTTAACTGCAGCGGAACAAGCAATCCATTAAAAGAGTCAAGTAGAAAATAAAATCCACTATCTTCTATGATTTAAAAGGTTTTTCAACACTGTTATTGCTGGGACTCAGCTTAATAAAATAATCTACATCATCGAATCACCCCTGCACTACGGCCAAGAATATTCGTATATTCATTAATGGTCATGATCATGCCAACAACTGTCCATCAATGCACTACGAGCCAATGAGAACTTTTACCACATCATTTGTAACATTACGGTCATGATTATACCGAATAATCCCTGGTCATAATCATACCAAGTCCATCTATGCACTACAGGCCACAGATGACTTTCAACATTTTATAAACATGAGGATGATGACAATGATATAATAATTCAATAAAACAAGTTCAAGAATTAATTTATCCAAGAATTAACAACGTCCAAATTGTCAACATGATACTGCTTTGTGGAGTAAAATTTAAGAATGCTTAGAAGAATATTTTCATTAAAAGATACTGGATGAAATGCAATTATCAAGGATATTCCACAAATTTCATGGAGTATAGAAGTCAAAACTTAACCAACTGAGTATAATAAAGAATGGAATAACAAAAGAAATCATCATGCATGCGATAGACCACACAGACAGGTTATTCCAACAGAATAATAAATAATGGAACCAGGTGCAGCGTAAAACGCACAGACAGGATATTACAACAGAATAATAATAAAGACGGAACCAGGTCCGGTGTAAAACACACAGACGGGATGTTCCAACAGAATAATAATAAAGACGGAACCAGGTCTGGTGTAAAACACACAGACAGGATGTTCCAACAGAATAATAAGAAATGGAATAACAACAGTTCTCTTCATGAATAAGAAAGAATAACACCCCTTACCGTTTTAAAGAGGAACTGAAATAAGGAAGTAGTTAAGTAGTAGAATATTTTTCTTCTCTCTCTCTATAGTTTCTCTCTATAGTTTCTCTCTCTAGAGTTCAGTGAATTCGTAAGAAATAATGAAGGAATGAGCTGCTATTTATAGAAAAATAGAATGCATAGTAACTAATCCATGAACGGTCCAGATTGATTACTTTAATCTGACGGTCCATATTTAAAGAAAAATCTTTTAAATAAAATATAATATATTCTATTTATAGAATAACTACTTTAATAAAGTATTCTGTTTTATATAAAAAGATGTTTCTGTTTTATTACGTTAATAATACGAATAAAACAAAACTTCATTATCGCTAAATAATTCATATTATTAACTGACAATAATTGAATCAAACTGAGTGACTTCTCACATAAGCATTAATAATCAATACCGTGTGCTACTATGCAACCACACGTATTACTGTACTTTTACTACCAAGTAGTTCAACAGTATCAATGGTAAAACTTTCGCCGTTATTTTTTTAATAAAATATTTTTGTCGTTTTCTCAATTCTACAATAATTTCATTGTGGGGTCCACCAATGATTGTGCATTTGTACGAATATTCCCTGTTAAAACGAATATTCCCCGACCAATCGAATATTATATAACAACTTGCGTACTTTGCAAAATTTATAAATATTACCCACAACTATAACATTATATCAAATTAACTCCATAATATTCAAAATGATATTTATAGAAAATTCATCTTTATTTATAAAAGTTGAGGTCTTACAACCTCCCCTTCTTATGAAATTTCGCCCTCGAAATTAGGGTACGTTCTTGGTATGTCGAAGAGGTAAGGATACCTTGACTTCATTTCAGATTCTGACTCCCAAGTCATTTCCTCAACATCGTGATTTCTCCACAAAACTTTGACTTGAGGTATAACCTTGGAGGGTAGAATATGTTCATTCTTATCCAAGATTTGAACAGGAACTTCTTCATATGTCAAATCCTTCGCTATTTCGTCCGGTTCTAACTCAATAATGTGGTTCGAGTATTCCACATATTTACGTAACATGGATATGTGAAAAACGTTATAAACACGAGACATACTTGGCGGTAAAGCGAGTCTATAAGCCACAGTTCCTACTCGATCGAGGATTAAAAATGGACCGATGAATCGAGGATTGAGCTTTCTTCTCTTTCCAAATCTCGTAACTCCTTTCAATGGAGCAACACGTAAGAACACATGATTTTCTATATCAAATTCCACGTCCTTTCGATGAAGATCAGCATAACTCTTTTGTCGATCTTGTGAGATTTTTATACATTATTGGATCGTTTGAATCTTTTCTGTAGTCATACATACCAACTCCGGTCCCAACAACGTTCCTTCACCCACCTCATCCCAACATACTGGAGAACGACACTTTCTTCCATACAACGCTTTGAATGAAGCCATGCCAATATTTGCTTGATAACTGTTGTTGTAGGAAAACTCCACCAATGATAAGAACTTGTCCCAACTTCCTTTGAAGTCAAGGACACAGAGTCTTAATAAATCTTCCAGAGTTTGAATAGTCCCCTCTGATTATCCGTCCGTCTGAGGATGATATGCCGAACTAAATCGTAAATTCGTGCCCATAGCTTTTTGTAAGCTAACCCAAAATCGTGAAGTGAATCTTGGGTCTCGGTCAGAAACTATGGATACTGGCATACTATGCAGTCTTACAATCTCGTTTATGTACATACGAGCAAGACGTTCAAGTGTCTAAGTTTCTCGTATTGGTAAAAAATGAGGAGACTTGGTCAATCTATCAACAATGACCCAAATCGCATCAATACCTTGAGAAACCTTAGGAAGACCGGTAACGAAATCCATGGTAATGTGCTTCCACTTCCATTTTAGAATTTCAAGTGGTTGCAATGGACCTTTTGGTACTTGATGCTCCGCCTTGACTCGTTGACAAGTTAGACACCTTGAGATAAACAACGCTATCTCTCGCTTCATATTGCTCCACCAAAATGTATGACGAAGATCATGATACATTTTGGTACTTCCAGGATGGATTGCAAACGGTGTGTTATGCGCCTCCATCATAATTTCATACTTTAAATCAGGGTTGTTAGGAACACAAAGTCTGGAGTTGACTCGAAGTATTCCTTCTTCATCGATTCTTGCTTCCGGCATAGCACCTTCTTGCACTTTCTTCCTCATACGCATCAGCTCCAGGTCTGTAGCTTGAGCAGCTTTAACTTTATCGATTAAAGTCGGTTCTACTCGTATATTCGCCATCATCACATGGGTCCCTGGAGTCTTTAACTCTATCTCCATCCTTTGCAAGTCACACAAAATGGGCCTTTGTGTTGACAATATCGCACTCGTACTTGCATATGATCTTCTACTCAATGCGTCAGCTACCACGTTCGCTTTTTCAGGATGGTATTGAATGGTATGATCATAATCTTTCAATAGTTCAAGCCAACGTCGTTGTCGCATGTTGAGTTCCTTTTGAGTGAAAAAATATTTGAGGCTTTTATGATCCGTAAAGATCTCCACCTTCTCCCCATAAGAGTAATGCCTCCAAATTTTAAGTGCAAAGACAACAGCTGCCAACTCTAGATCATGAGTAGGATAATTCCTCTCATATTCCTTGAGTTGTCTTGATGCATAGGCTATGACTTTTTCATGTTGCATGAGAACGCATCCCAACCCTTTGCTCGAAGCATCACTGTAGATGACAAATCCCTTAGAGCTAGATGGTATTGTTAGAACATGTACTGAAATGAGTCTCCTCTTGAGTTCTTGAAAACTCTTATCACATTCTTCGCTCCAACCGAACTTTGTATCTTTCCGAGTCAGCTGATTTAGTGGAGTAGCAATTCGAGAAAATCCTTCCACGAATCTCCGATAATAACCAGCTAAACCGAGAAAGCTACGTACTTCGGTCACTGATCTAGGTTGCTCCCAGCTTTGAATAGCTTCAATATTTGTCGGGTCAATAGATATTTCACGACTTGATACTACGTGCCCAAGGAATGCTACCTCCTCCAGCCAGAACTCGCATTTCTTTAACTTGGCATAAAGCTTGTATTCACGAAGCTTTTGGAGTACCAGCCTCAAGTGTTGCTCATGATCTTCACAACTTTTGGAATAAATAAGTATGTCATCAATAAAGACGACCACAAAGTGATTCAAATATTCTTTGAATACTCGGTTCATCATATCCATGAAGGCAGCAGAAGCATTAGTCAATCCAAAGGACATGACTAGGAATTCATAATACCCGTACCGAGTTCTGAAAGCCGTCTTTGGAATATCCTCAGTTCTAACCTTCAGCTGATGATATCCAGAACGAAGATCGACCTTTAAAAAGAATTGTGCTCATTGCAACTGGTCAAACAGGTCATCAATACGTGGCAATGGGTACCTTTTTTTGATGGTGACATGATTCAACTTTCGATAATCAATACAAAGTCGCATACTTCCATCTTTCTTCTTCACGAATAGAACAGGAGCACCCCAAGGAGAAGTACTAGGACGAATAAAGCCAATGTCTAACAATTCCTGCAGTTGGATCTTTAACTCCTGAAGTTCAATAGGAGCCATTCGATATGGGGCTTTGGAAATGGGTTTTGTACCGGGTTCAAGGTCGATACAAAATTCAATTTCACGCTCTGGGGGTAGGCCAGGAAGTTCTTTAGGGAATACGTCAGGGAATTTATTAACAATAGAAATATCATTCAAAACTGACGTATTTTTGTTTAGATCCGTGACATGAGCTAAGAAAGCTTGACATCCGTTTTTCAATAAACGAATAGCTTTATGGCTTGAGATGACAGCGATTGATTTTAATGGTTTGGTTGCTTGAATTCGCATAATAGGTCGATTAGGAATATGAAAGCTAACAACCTTACGAAAATAATCAATTTTTGCATGATGAGTAGTTAACCAATCAATCCCTAGAATCACGTCAAATGCAAGTATTTTTAATGAAATCAAATCGACAGGTAATGTGTGGGTACCAACTTGAACCAAACAAGACTTATAAACCGTGGATGTAATGAAGGTTTCTCCCAATGGAGTTTCAACAGATAAGTCAAAGTCTAATTTCTCCGGAGTCAAATTTAATCGATGAGCGCAAGTAGGAGAAATAAAAGAATGGGTAGAACCGGTATCAAATAAAGTATAGACTTCGTTAGAGTTTATGATAAGCTTACCCGTGATGACCTCATTCGGGTTCCTTGCTTTCTGGGAGGTCACAACAAACGCTCTCCCTTGCACTACCGGTTTTGACTTTTCTGGGACGGCCTTTGGTGCCTCCATCCTGGCTGAACTTGTTTTTGGTAAACGACAAAATCGAGCTAAATGACCTTCTCTTCCACAATTATAACATGCTTTAGACGGCATCGCGCAGTTTGGACTGATGTGCCCCTCCCCTCCGCATTTGAAACAAATGATAGGTGGTCGTTCTCCTTCCTTAACAACGGGTGCTGGTGCTGACGTCTTTCCATCATTGTTGAATCTCCTCTTCTTGAAATGACCATTCTTATTGTTTTGGCCCTGATTACCACCGAAGTGGTTACCATTTCTGGCCTGTTGATTCCCTCCACGCTTGTTGTCACCGCTTCGATGACTGCTCTCACTGGTATTATCATTTTGCCGACTGCTCTCTTTTGGTTGCGTTGACTCGTTATCGCGCTCCACTAACTGAGCCCTATTCACAACATCTGAATACAAACACAGTTTATGAGAAATAAGATGTTGACGTATCTCAGGTTTCAAACCTCGCAAAAATATTCGCGTCATTCGCTCTTCATTATCCACCAAGTGGGACGCAAACCAGGACAACTCAGCAAATTTAGCCTCATACTGCGACACGGTCATATTATTCTGCTCCAATTTGATGAACTCCACCTCCTTCATGTGACGAACACTTTTGGGTAAGTATTTGTCATTGAACAGCTCTTGGAACTTCTCCCAAGACATCTTCAGTGCGGCAGGTTGAGTACGCTTAATCGATTCCCACCAGTAATCTGCCTCTCCTCGCAACATAAAGGCGGCAAAGGGAACCTTTTGCTCCTCGGAGCATCCCAAGACATCAAATATCTTGGTGATCTACTTTATCCATGTTTCCACTATAAGTGGTTTTGGCTCTCCCTTAAACTCTGGTGGTCCCAGCTCCTTGAACTGTTTAGCGGTGACCGTCCGAGAGTTTTCAGTGTTTCCACCTACATTTTGAACAGGAGCCGCTCTCGCCTGCTGTTGCATGAACTGCATAAAGCTTCTGAACATTTCATCATTCATCATTTGGTCAGTGTTGTTGTTTGCATGAGGATTGTCGCCTTCCTGATGCACATTATCCCGATTATTGATATGTGGTGAATCAACAGTCGCTTGTGCTCCATTGCTATTCTCAACATTCTCGGATGCCATTTTCAGATACTGCCACAAAATAAAAGTTAATTGATATGTCATATATTATCCTTATATTCTGACCGACCAATTAAATACCATGCAAATAAACTTAGGTAGGTCATACTAGCGAAGGAATTCCCCGTCTCTCCCCTCCTAGTTCTATTCTCACATCTTAGCCAGGGATCATATCCCTAAGCTTTGATACCAACTGTGACGCCCCCAAAATTAGGTATACATCACCCATCTTGGGTCGTCAGATACATGGTACAGAATACAAATACAACTTACTAATACAACTGTCGTGTACAATACGACAAAACATAACTGTGAGTTTGAATACAATTATTGTCTACTAGAGACTATACATACTCAAAAGGAGTCCTCATTACAATTATTGTCACACTATTTAACAGAATAGTGAGGACTACTAATACTATCATCTGGTCCATCACTCCGTTCCCCGACTTGTCCCAGCTATATTCTCATTTCCTGAAGAGAACAGTGAAAGAAAGGGTGAGCTCAACTAGCCCAGTAAGAAATATTATGACTAAGATAATGCAGAATAAATTATCATTAGCCTTCAACAGTGTTAAACTGATAAAATATAACGAACATCAAGTTTAACTGCAGCGGAACAAGCAATCCATTAAAAGAGTCAAGTAGAAAATAAAATCTACTATCTTCTATGATTTAAAAGGTTTTTCAACACTGTTATCGCTGGGACTCAGCTTAATAAAATAATCTACATCATCGAATCACCCCTACACTACGGCCAAGAATATTCGTATATTCATTAATGGTCATGATCATGCCAACAACTGTCCATCAATGCACTACGAGCCAATGAGAACTTTTACCACATCATTTGTAACATTACGGTCATGATTATACCGAATAATCCCTGGTCATAATCATACCAGGTCATAATCATACCAAGTCCATCTATGTACTACAGGTCACAGATGACTTTCAACATTTTATAAATATGAGGATGATGACAATGATATAAGAATTCAATAAAACAAGTTCAAGAATTAATTTATCCAAGAATTAACGTCCAAATTGTCAACATGATACTGCTTTGTGGAGTAAAATTTAAGAATGCTTAGAAGAATATTTTCATGAAAAGATACTGGATAAAACGCAATTATCAAGGATATTTCACAAATTTCATGGAGTATAGAAGTCAAAACTTAACCAACTGAGTATAATAAAGCATGGAATAACAAAAGAAATCACCATACATGCGATAGACCGCACAGACAAGTTATTCCAACAGAATAATAAATAATGAAACCAGGTCCGGCGTAAAACGCACAGACAGGATATTCCAACAGAATAATAATAAAGACGGAACCAGGTTCGGTGTAAAACACACAGACAGGATGTTCCAACAGAATAATAATAAAGACGGAACCAGGTCCGGTGTAAAACACACAGACAAGATGTTCCAACAGAATAATAAGAAATGGAATAACAACAGTTCTCTTCATGAATAAGAAAGAATAACACCCCTTACCGTTTTAAAGAGTAACTGAAATAAGGAAGTAGTTAAGTAGCAGAATACTTTCTTCTCTCTCTCTATAGTTTCTCTCTCTAGAGTTCAGTGAATTCGTAAGAAATAATGAAAGAATGAGCTCCTATTTATAGATAAATGGAATGCATAGTAACTAATCCATGAACGGTCCAGATTGATTACTTTAATCTGACGGTCTATATTTAAAGAAAAATCTTTTAAATAAAATATAATATATTCTATTTATAGAATAACTTTAATAAAGTATTCTGTTTTATATAAAAAGATGTTTCTGTTTTATTATGTTAAAAATACGAATAAAACAAAACTTCATTATCGCTAAATAATTCATATTATTAACTGACAATAATTGAATCAAACTGAGTGACTTCTCACATAAGCATTAATAATCAATACCGTGTGCTACTATGCAACCACATGTATTACTGTACTTTTATTACCGAGTAGTTCAACAGTATCAATGGTAAAACTTCCGCCGTTATTTTTTTAATAAAATATTTTTGTCGTTTTTTCAATCCGACAATAATTCTGTTGTGGGGTCCACCAATGATTGTGCCGTTGTACGAATATTCCCTGTTAAAACGAATATTCCCCGACCAATCGAATATTATATAACAACTTGCGTACTTTGCAAAATTTATAAATATTACCCACAACTATAACATTATATCAAATTAACTCCATAATATTCAAAATGATATTTATAGAAAATTCATCTTTATTTATAAAAGTTGGGGTCTTACATAAAGCTTTATTTGAACAGGGAGTTCTTTTTATTGTATTTAATTGTGTATTAAGTTTAATAAAAAGAGTCTCCAATCCTGGTTGGGATTGGACGTGGATTAGGCTACTAGACTAGAGGATATGGGCTGAACCACGTAAAAATCTTGGTGTGATTTACTGTTCTTTTGTTCTGTTTTAAGCTTTAATATCCTGCAGATTTTGGTTTAAGTCGGAAAATTTTATACTAATACGGACATGTATTAGCTGTCCGTTTATAACAGACGAAGAACATAACTAATACGGACAGGGTTAGACCATCCGATTATAGCCTGCTATAGTAAACTTTAAAATTCGGCCACTGTAGATCACTTTTGAGTATTTACACCTATTCACCCCCCTCTAGGTGTGCTTAAATACAGAATTACTATTGGTATCGAAGCAAGGCTCTGCTAATATTGATCTTTGCAGTTCGTAGGTAAAAATCCTATGGCACACCTCAATTTTCAAGATGGTCAATCTACAAGCCGACCACCTCTGTTGATAGGAAACGAAAACTTCAACTTTTAGAAGTTCAGAATGAAGATTTTTCTTAAAAGAGACCCATAGGAATGGTGGGTTGTTGAAAATGGACCTATCATTCCTAGACATGATGATGGCAAACCAAAGGCTCTCATGTAGATGGATGCAAATGAAAGCTATATGTTTTCCTACAATTCATGAACACCTTGCTAAGCGGAATGGTCCAAGTTGAAATTGATAAAGTATCATCGTGCAACACAGCAAAAGAAATGTGGGATACTATCTTGACAAGCCACGAAGGTACTTTTAAAGTCAAGGAGGTTAAGTTGAGTATGCTTATGCAAGATTATGAGTTATTCAAGTTAGAAAATGATGAAACAATTAATGAAGCTCATGGGAGATTTCTCACTCTAATGAACTCTTTAAGCATGCTCGGACGGAAAATTGATCAAAGGGAGATAAACAGAAAGATAGTTAGAGTCATGCCTAAACGATTTGCACCAAAGGTTACAACTCTTCAAGATTCAACAACAATTAGTACGATGGAAACTCTCACTTTATTTGGAGAGCTTGAAGAATTTGAAAATCAACTCAAGAGGTATGATGAAGAGGATGAAGCACCGATAAAGAAAACATTGGCACTTCAAGTCGAGAGCAACAATGAAAGTGATTAAGAAAATTTTGATGAAGCAATTGAAATGCTCTCAAGAAAACTCGAGAGACTACTTCAAAGGAAGAAACAAAGGAAAAATCAAAAAGGTAGCTCAACTCTAGTGAGTAAGTCCGAAACGAAACAAGAAGAAGAAAATGTCCAACTCTGTTTCATGTGTAACGACCCCAAAATAGGTCCATTCCATCCAACCCATTCTGAGTCGCCAAATACATGGTACAGAAAACAACTACAACTTTATTACAACAATTGTCGTGCAAAATACAACAACACATATGCTATGAGTTTGGGTACAAATATATACCAACTGTGACTCATGTCCCAACCTTGGATAGCACGTCACAATGACACCTTACATAAAGGTATAGTCAAAAACTGTTTTAAAAATTAGAATCTTTGGGAAGTGCTCAAGGAAACCCTCGTACATGGGAGACCATGCGTCTAGGTTATGATAGATATCATATGGCCACAGAATTATCCTTGGTTGACCCAATAAACCCCAAAGAAAAATAAGAAAATTACTATCATATTCTTCTCAATGGTGAGTCTTCTCTCGACTTATCGTTATCTCAACTGTCTCAAATTGAGAATTATACTTCAAAGAAACACCAAGATTATATAGGTAGTGCTCGTAGATATACTCAGCAAGTGGATGTGCACAACCATGTCTTATGATGACTCGAGGTTGTGTGTCGTTAGACATCTTGTATGATAGTGGCAAAAGACCCTTCCAACGTTGGGTTCGCTTCACCCTAGATGATTTACCAAATATAACTACTAAATGAACTTTTCTATACTGCTTCGGGAGAACCTCCACAGCTAGAGACCACCGTTCTATTTTCCTGTTACCCTCGTTCGACCCAGCTACACTCTTATTACCTGAAAGGAATTGTGAAGCAAAAGGGTGAGCACAACTAGCTCAGTAAAGAATATCATGACTAAAGATAAATTATCAATAGTCTTCAACAGTAATAAATCAGAGATTTAGAACATATGGTAGATGATAAAACTTTTCAACCATAGTTGCAGCGGAACGAGCAATCCATTAGAAGATTCACATAGACCATAAAGTCTATTATCTTCTCCATGTTAAAAGTCCACCAACAATGTTTTATCCCTATAACATCAATCAACAGTTCATGTCCACCATCATATAAATAAATCATAATCATAATTGTAGTTCTAAATTTCTCTTCGCATTTAGGACGAAGATAGTTTTCATCACCTGTCTTTACCTGAAACATCAAAGATCATGATTATACCAAATCACAGTTCCTGTTCATAATCATACTAATAAATTCATCTTTGCACTACAGGCCAAAGATATTCATCAACAACTCATCTTTGCACTACAGGCCAAAGATATTCAACAACAAGTCATCTTTGCACTACGGGCCAAAGATATTCATCAACAACTCATCTTTGCACTACAGGCCAAAGATATTCCTCAACAGTTCATATTTGCACTACAGGCCAAATATAATATTATCTCAAAGAAATATATAATCATTTCAGAATTCATATAACCAATAATTATAACCATGTTGATCATTTCACCTTTGCACTTAAGCTAAAGATATTCAATTATAAATTCAATGGTCATGATCATACCAGTCACAATTCAACTTTTCACTACTGGACAAAGAGAACCCTAGTCATGATCATACCAATAATCTAGCCATCTTTACACTCATGTCAAAGAGAAATATCATCATTAGGGTTATAAAAATGTTATATATGATAAAAAAAATAATATGATCAACATATAGTTTTAATCTCAAGAGTAATATTCATAAATCAACTATAATTTGGTTAGAAAAAGAAACCAATTTTGTCATGAATAGTAACTCGTGAATAGTAACTCGTGAATAGTAACTCATGAATAGTAACTCATGAATAGTAACTCGTGAATAGTAACTCATGAATAGTAACTCGTGAATACTAACTCATGAATAATAACTCATTAATAATAACTCGTGAATAGTAACTCATGAATAGTAACTCGTGAATAGTAACTCGTGAATAGTAACCCCGACATGAAAAGATAAGAATTTTACAAGAAAAATCCTACCAATATTCCGGTATAATAATATTGAAAGAAATAATATCATTGAAAAAATAACATCCCTTACGACAATATCCCTTACTATCCCTTACAATCCCTTACTATCCCTTACAATCCCTTACCTCAAAAGAGCAGTACTCCTGACTGGAATAACGCTGAACGAACTTGCACCGTATAGCAACACTCAAGATATCAAAATACTCACAAGAATACACTCGATATATAGAGAGAGAAATAGAGAGAAAACTTCAGTTTCTGGTGTGATTTTCAATTCTAACCTAAGCACCTATTTATAGGAAATTACTTAGAACACCAAAATAGAAAATTGAATATAATAATATATTTATAACCAAATTTTCCTTAGCCCACCACATCAAAAACATATTTTTCACACAAATGCACCAAAAATGCAAAACATGTTTTAAACAATTTTTGTAACAAAAATCAATTCAGACTCAATAATTCGGAACTTCAATAATTCGTAATAAATAGCCCTTTTATCAGAAAATTCGAATCTCGCGTGTTTTTATAGGAAATTCAATTCTCTACAACTTTGCAGAAGAAAGTTTTTCCAAATTCCAAAGAGAAATTGACCGAAATCCACAAACGGGCGATTTTACAGTCTATAATAAATTTTCGGTCAAGAATTGTGTTCACCAACACACAAAATATGTGTTAATCATTTAATCCAACAAAAATACTCTTCCTCCTCATTTATTCATATATCCCACATTCATTGTAAAAATATCACCATTAATATATTATTAAAATAATATATTTAAATGAATTATTTTATCAGAAAAAGATAAAAATATTTATTTACAACAATTGTCACATTAAAAATTTTCTCCATCTATATCTGTGACGCCCCCAAAATAGGTATACAACACCCATTCTGAGTCGCCAAATACATGGTACAGAAAGCAAACTACAACTTCAATAATACAAATGTCGTGCAAAATACGACAACACATATTGTGAGTTTAAATACAAATATTGTCTTCTAGACAATATCCACACTCAAATAAATCCTCATTACAATTATTCAAACACTATTTTATAGAAATAGTGAGGACTGCTAAAACATCTTTCTAGAACCATCACTCCATACCCCGACTAGATCCTGCTATGTTCTCACCTCCTGAGAAGAAAAATGGAACAAAAAGGAAAAGGGTGAGCTCAACTAGCCCAGTAAAGAATATTATGACTAAGATAATATACAACAAATTATCGTTAGTCTTCAACAGGGAAAAATCTGATAGAATATAATCGACAACAAGTTTTAGATCAACAACTGCAGCGGAAACAGCAAACCATTAGAAGAGTCAAGTAGAGAAAGAATTCTACTATCTTCTAAGATTTAAAAGTCCATCATCAATATTTTATCCCTGTAACATCAATTAATAATCATCTTTATCCAAATATTCATCTTTGCACTACAGGCCAAAGATATTCATTTGTATCACCTGTCAGTCATGTTCATCTCAACACCTGTTCATCTTTGCACTACAGGCCAAAGATATTCATCAAGTAATCATACATCTTTGCACTACAGGCCAAAGATATTCAGTAATATCATCATTTAGGACTGAGGATGATGAAAAATATCTTAAAGAGAACGAATCCAATGAGACAGAAGGACAAATAGTAGGGATTCGTATAACAGTTTATCCAAGATCAATAATACTTCATAATAATCAATTGTGAAGCAGAATTCAAAAATAAAGATCAAAACATGGATACAATCAAAGATAGTAACCATAATAGACATCTTGGACAAAAAGAAAAATTTTATTTTTCGGTGAATAGTGCCGTATTCGTGAATAGTGCCGTATACGTGAATAGTGCCGTATACGTGAATAGTAACCCCGACACAAAAAGTTCCAAATTTGATAAAAACTCATATCAATATTTCAGCATAATGATATTGAAGAAAATAATATCATTTAAGAAGAAAATAATATCCCTTACCTCAAAATATCAGTACTTCTGGTCGGAATACCGGTATAAGGCTGAAAGAAACTTGCTCTGATGAATAGAAACTCTCAAAGTATCTAAATACTCACAAAATACACTCAATAATCTAGAGAGAGAAAGAGAGAAAACTTGTTTCTGGTGTGATTTTCAATTCTAACTTAGCCCTCTATTTATAGGAAAATTTTAGTAGGTTTGACCTGCAACCTGATGGCTTTACCTGCTACTATTCCCACCCACCACATTTGAAATATAATTCAGCACATTTCTTCACCAACCACAAGTGGGGCCCACCAATTCTAGAATTTTCCATCAAAATGATAAACTCCGAAAATTCAACAATTTCTGAACCAGTCATCTCGTAAAATTCATAATAAATCATACGTTCATTTTTAACGGTTCAAAATTTGTGGACATATACTCAACTTATATATGTATAACATATCCAAAAATTACCACGATCCAACGGTCGGATTAAAAATTATAACACCCGCAATATTTCTCAAAAACCCTGATTTGATTTTTAATACCTCCATTCCGATAAAAATACTGATAAAACACCTCAACATTAACTCCTTCATTTTTAACCACAAAAATATATCCCTCATTTATATCCACATAAAATAAATATTTCCTTATCATATGAATCAATAATTAATTATTCACAAATAATATTACAGAATCACATTTATGACAACCAGGCCGTTCCCAGGAAAGAGGGGGCTTTCCAATAAGGATTTCTCCTTACTGGCGCGCAATTAGATGACCAAACCTCTCCTTAGACAGAACTTTCTAGACATTGCCAATAATGTTATCTAATAATATTATTCAAATAATATGAATTATTGATCTGATAATGGAAAATACTGTGCAGCAACAATTATTGAAACAACAATAATATAAAATATCAACGCAACAATTATTGAATCAATAAAATAAAATATTGAACACTACTGTAACAATTATTGAGTAGTGCCTTCTTACGTAAGAATCAATAATTGGTGCAATACCGTGTGCTACTGTATTTTAACCACCGGGTATTCCAACAGTATTAACGGTAACAACTACGCCGTTATTTATAAACAACTTATACTTGTCGTTTTCTTCATCCAATCGCTTTCCGTTATGGGGCCCACACAAGGCTGCGCCGTCGTACGAATATTCCCCGACAGCAAGAATATTCCACGACCAAACGAATATTCCCCGACAAAATGAATATTTTATAACCACTTGCTTATTTTGCAAAATTTGCACATTTCACCCATAACCAAAGTATTATATCAAATTAACCCCTTATTATTCACAATAATATTTAGAGAAAATTTGATTTTATTCATTAATAAGTTGGGGTCTTACAACCTCCCCTCCTTATGAAATTTCGTCCTCGAAATTGACGTACGTACCTGATGTTTCAAAAAGGTGAGGATACCTCGCTTTCATTTCTGATTCCAACTCCCAGGTCATTTCTTCAATAGCATGGTTTCTCCACAAAACCTTAACTTGTGGTATAACCTTCGTGCGTAGGACATGCTCTTTCCTATCCAAGATCTTAACAGGTACCTCCTCGTACGTTAAATCTTCAGCTATCTCGTCTGGTTCTAACTCAATAATGTGGTTCGGGTCTTTAACATATTTACGAAGCATAGATATGTGAAAAACATTATGAACACGAGACATGCTTGGAGGTAATGCGAGTCTATATGCCACATTTCCTATTCGCTCAAGAATCTCAAATGGACCAACAAATCTTGGATTGAGCTTTCCTCTCTTCCCAAATCTTGTAACTCCCTTCCATGGTGCAACACGTAACAATACATGATCCCCAATATTAAATTCCACGTCCTTCCGATGAAGATCCGCATAACTCTTTTGTCGATCCTGTGCCGTTTGTATACGTTGTCGAATCGTTTGGATCTTCTCTGTAGTAATGCGTACCAACTCTGGTCCCAACAATGTTGCTTCACCCACCTCGTCCCAGCATACTGGAGAACGACATTTTCTTCCATACAACGCCTCGAATGGAGCCACACCTATGCTCGCCTGATAACTGTTGTTGTAGGAGAATTCCACCAATGGTAGGTACTTATCCCAACTCCCTTTGAGATCTAGGACACAAAGTCTTAATAGATCTTCAAGAGTTTGAATAGTCCTCTCTGATTGTCCGTCCGTTTGAGGATGGTATGCCGAACTGAATCGTAAATCCGTGCCCATAGCTTTCTGCAAGCTAACCCAAAATCGTGAAGTGAATCTTGGGTCACGATCCGAAACTATGGATACTGGCATGCCATGCAATCTCACAATCTCGTTCACGTACATACTAGCAAGACGTTCAAGGGAATAAGTCTCACGTATCGGCAAGAAATGAGCGGACTTGGTTAATCTATCAACAATAACCCAAATCGCATCTATGCCTTGAGAAACCTTGGGAAGACCCGTAACAAAATCCATAGTAATGTGTTCCCACTTCCATTTCGGGATCTCAAGTGGTTGCAATGGACCCTTTGGCACTTGATGCTCCGCCTTTACACGTTGACAAGTTAAACACCTCGAGATAAACTCCGCGATCTCTCTTTTCATATTGCTCCACCAAAATGTATGTCGAAGATCGTGATACATTTTGGTACTCCCAGGATGGATTGCAAACGGTGTGTTGTGTGCCTCCATCATTATTCTATGCTTCAAGTCAAAATCGTTAGGAACACAAAGTCTGGAGTTGACTCGAAGTATTCCTTCTTCATCGATTCTTGCTTCTGGAATAGCACCTTCTTGCACTTTCTTCTTCATACGCATCAGCTCTATATCCGTAGCTTGAGCAGCTTTAACTTTATCGATTAAAGTCGGTTCTACTCGTATATTTGATATCATCATGTGGGTACTTGGAGCCTTCATCTCTATCTCCATCCTTTGCAAGTCATACAAAATGGGCCTTTGTATTAACAATATTGCACTCGTACCCGCATATGATCTTCTACTCAATGCGTCAGCTACTACGTTTGCTTTTCCAGGATGATATGATCGTAATCTTTCAACAGCTCGAGCCAACGTCGCTGCCGCATGTTGAGTTCCTTTTGGGTGAAGAAATATTTGAGGCTTTTATGATCTGTATAGATCTCCACTTTCTCCCCATACAGGTAGTGTCTCCAGATCTTCAACGCAAAAACGACTGCTGCCAACTCCAAATCATGAGTAGGATAATTCCTCTCATATTCTTTGAGTTGTCGTGAGGCATAGGCTATGACTTTCCCATGTTGCATGAGAACACATCCTAACCCTTTGCCTGAAGCATCGCTGTAGATAACAAATCCATCCGAACCAGATGGTATTGTCAGAACAGGTGCCGAAATGAGTCTCCTCTTGAGTTCTTGGAAACTCTTCTCGCATTCCTCACTCCATACGAATTTTGTATCTTTCCGAGTCAGCTGAGTTAACGGAGTAGCGATTCGAGAAAATCCTTCCACAAATCTCCGATAATAACCAGCTAAGCCCAGAAAGCTACGTACTTCGGTTACCGACTTCGGTTGCTCCCAACTTTGTATGGCTTCAATCTTCGCCGGGTCGACAGATACTCCATGTTTTGACACCACGTGCCCAAGGAATGCTACTTCCTCAAGCCAGAACTCGCATTTCTTCAATTTGGCATATAGCTTATTTTCACGAAGCCTTTGCAGTACCAGCTTCAAATGGCGCTCATGATCTTCACGGCTTTTGGAATAGATGAGGATGTCATCAATAAAGACAACAACGAACTGATCCAAATATTCTTTGAATACACGGTTCATCATATCCATGAAGGCAGCAGGAGCATTAGTCAATCCAAAAGACATTACTAAGAATTCATAATGCCCGTACCGAGTTCTGAAGGCAGTCTTTGGAATATCCTCAGTTTTAATCTTCAGCTGATGATATCCAGAACGAAGATCGATCTTTGAAAAGAATTGTGCTCCTTGCAACTGGTCAAACAGGTCATCAATGCGAGGTAGCGGATACCTATTCTTGATAGTGACATGGTTCAATTCTCGATAGTCAATACAAAGTCGCATACTCCCGTCTTTCTTCTTTACGAATAAAACAGGAGCACCCCAAGGAGACGTACTAGGACGAATAAAACCGATGTCCAACAACTCCTGTAGTTGGACTTTTAACTCCTGAAGTTCAATAGGAGCCATTCGATATGGAGTTTTAGAAATGGGCTTTGTACCGGGTTCAAGGTCAATAAAGAATTCAACTTCACGTTCTGGGGGTAGACCAGGAAGTTCTTCAGGAAATACATCGGGAAATTCTCTAACAATAGAAATATTATTCAAATCTGACTTGTCTTTGTTCAAATCCATAACATGGGCTAAGAAAGCTTGACATCCGTTTTTCAATAAACGAATAGCTTTGTGGCTTGATATGACAGTGACTGATTTTAGTGGTTTAGTAGTTTGAATTCGTATGACAGGTTGGTTAGGAATATGAAAACTAACAACCTTACGAAAACAATCAATTTTAGCATGATGAGTGGTTAACCAATCAATTCCTAAAATCACATCAAAAGCAAGTATCTTTAAAGAGATAAGATCAACAGGTAATGTGATAGTGCCAACTTGGATCATGCAAGATTTATAAACTGTAGATGTAACGAAGGTTTCACCCAACGGAGTTTCAACAGATAAGTTAAAGTCCAATTTCTCCGGAGTCAAGTTTAAACGTTGAGCACAAGCAGGAGAGATAAAAGAATGGGTAGAACCGGTATCTAGTAAAGTATAAACTTCGCAAGAATTCAAGATTAGCTTACCCGTGATCACCTCGTTCGGGTTTCTCGCGTTTTGGCCAGTAACGACAAACGCCCTTCCAGGAACCGCTGATTTCGACTTATCCGGGACAGCTTTTGGAGTCACCATCCCCGCTGAACTTGGTTTTGCTACAGAACACTCTCGAGCTATATGACCCTCCTTTCCACAGTTATAACATACCTTGGATTGTTGTGGGCAGTTTGGGCTGATATGTCCCTCTTTCCCACATTTGTAACATACGACCGGTGGTCGTTCTCCTCCCCTAGAAACAGTTGATGTTTGTGCTGACGTCTTCACGTTATCATTGTTGTACCTTCTCTTCTTGAAATCTCCTCCCGACTCGCTCCTTCTATTATCACGACCACGATTACCACCAGAGTGGTTACCGCTTTTGTCCGAATATTTTCCTCCCTGCTGGTTTTCATTGCTTCGATGACTGCCGCCACCGGTATGACCCTGGTTGTGGTCCCTCGGTTGCACATACTCATTATCTCGCTCTAATAATTGAGCCCTGTTTACAACATCTGAATATAAAGAAAATTTATGAGAGATAAGATATTGTCGAATCTCGGGTTTTAGACCTCTCAGAAACATCCTTGTCATTCGTTCCTCATTTTCGACCAAATGAGGTGCAAACCTGGATAACTCTGCAAACTTCGCCTCGTACTGGGACACCGTCATGTTGTTTTGTTCCAGTCTGATAAACTCTACCTCCTTCATATGACGAATACTTTCAGGAAAGTACTTGTCATTGAACAGTTTTTGAAATGTTTCCCAGGACATGTTGAGTGCGTCAGGCTGGGTACGCTTCACAGACTCCCACCAGTAGTCTGCCTCACCGCGGAACATAAAGGTGGCGAATGGAACCTTCTGTTCCTCCGTGCATCCCAAGACATCGAATATCTTGGTAATTTGCTTGACCCACGTTTCCGCCATGATCGGATCCGGCTTTCCCTTAAATTCTGGTGGTCCCAATTCTTTGAACTGCTTAGCTGTGACAAACCGCGCGTTATCATTTCCACCCGTATTCTGCACACGAGTCTCCCTCGTCTGATTTTGCATGAACTGCAAAAAGCTCCTAAACATTCCATCATTCATCGTTTGCTCGGTAACGTTGTTTACAGGAGGAATATTGCCTTCCTGTTGCACGTTTCCCTGGGTGGTGATCAAAGGTGTCTCCACGGTCTGATTTACTCCATTATTAACGTTCTCAGCTGCCATTCTTAAATACTGCCATAAAACAAGGGTTAATAGTCATGTCATATATTATCCCTATACTCTGACCGACCAAATAAACACCAAATAAACTTAGTCAGGTCATACTAGCGAAGGAATTCCCCGTCTCTCCCCTCCTAGTTCTTGTCTCACATCTCAGCCAGGGATCATATCCCTAAGCTCTGATACCAACTGTGACGCCCCCAAAATAGGTATACAACACCCATTCTGAGTCGCCAAATACATGGTACAGAAAGCAAACTACAACTTCAATAATACAATTGTCGTGCAAAATACGACAACACATACTGTGAGTTTAAATACAAATATTGTCTTCTAGACAATATCCACACTCAAATAAATCCTCATTACAATTATTCAAACACTATTTTACAGAAATAGTGAGGACTGCTAAAACATCTTTCTAGAACCATCACTCCATACCCCGACTAGATCCTGCTATGTTCTCACCTCCTGAGAAGAAAAATGGAACAAAAAGGAAAAGGGTGAGCTCAACTAGCCCAGTAAAGAATATTATGACTAAGATAATATACAAACAAATTATCGTTAGTCTTCAACAGGGAAAAATCTGATAGAATATAATCGACAACAAGTTTTAGATCAACAACTGCAGCGGAAACAGCAAACCATTAGAAGAGTCAAGTAGAGAAAGAATTCTACTATCTTCTAAGATTTAAAAGTCCATCATCAATATTTTATCCCTGTAACATCAATTAATAATCATCTTTATCCAAATATTCATCTTTGCACTACAGGCCAAAGATATTCATTTGTATCACCTGTCAGTCATGTTCATCTCAACACCTGTTCATCTTTGCACTACAGGCCAAAGATATTCATCAAGTAATCATACATCTTTGCACTACAGGCCAAAGATATTCATTAATATCATCATTTAGGACTGAGGATGATGAAAAATATCTTAAAGAGAACGAATCCAATGAGACAGAAGGACAAATAGTAGGGATTCGTATAACAGTTTATCCAAGATCAATAATACTTCATAATAATCAATTGTGAAGCAGAATTCAAAAATAAAGATCAAAACATGGATACAATCAAAGATAGTAACCATAATAGACATCTTGGACAAAAAGAAAAAATTTTATTTTTCGGTGAATAGTGCCGTATTCGTGAATAGTGCCGTATACGTGAATAGTGCCGTATACGTGAATAGTAACCCCGACACAAAAAGTTCCAAATTTGATAAAAACTCATATCAATATTTCAGCATAATGATATTGAAGAAAATAATATCATTTAAGAAGAAAATAATATCCCTTACCTCAAAATATCAGTACTTCTGGTCGGAATACCGGTATAAGGCTGAAAGAAACTTGCTCTGATGAATAGAAACTCTCAAAGTATCTAAATACTCACAAAATACACTCAATAATCTAGAGAGAGAAAGAGAGAAAACTTGTTTCTGGTGTGATTTTCAATTCTAACTTAGCCCTCTATTTATAGGAAAATTTTAGTAGGTTTGACCTGCAACCTGATGGCTTTACCTGCTACTATTCCCACCCACCACATTTGAAATATAATTCAGCACATTTCTTCACCAACCACAAGTGGGGCCCACCAATTCTAGAATTTTCCATCAAAATGATAAACTCCGAAAATTCAACAATTTCTGAACCAGTCATCTCGTAAAATTCATAATAAATCATACGTTCATTTTTAACGGTTCAAAATTTGTGGACATATACTCAACTTATATATGTATAACATATCCAAAAATTACCACGATCCAACGGTCGGATTAAAAATTATAACACCCGCAATATTTCTCAAAAACCCTGATTTGATTTTTAATACCTCCATTCCGACAAAAATACTGATAAAACACCTCAACATTAACTCCTTCATTTTTAACCACAAAAATATATCCCTCATTTATATCCACATAAAATAAATATTTCCTTATCATATGAATCAATAATTAATTATTCACAAATAATATTACAGAATCACATTTATGACAACCAGGCCGTTCCCAGGAAAGAGGGGGCTTTCCAATAAGGATTTTCCTTACTGGCGCGCAATTAGATGACCAAACCTCTCCTTAGACAGAACTTTCTAGACATTGCCAATAATGTTATCTAATAATATTATTCAAATAATATGAATTATTGATCTGATAATGAAAATACTGTGCAGCAACAATTATTGAAACAACAATAATATAAAATATCAATGCAACAATTATTGAATCAATAAAATAAAATATTGAACAATACTGTAACAATTATTGAGTAGTGCCTTCTTACGTAAGAATCAATAATTGGTGCAATACCGTGTGCTACTGTATTTTAACCACCGGGTATTCCAACAGTATTAACGGTAACAACTACGCCGTTATTTATAAATAACTTATACTTGTCGTTTTTTCATCCAATCGCTTTCCGTTATGGGGCCCACACAAGGCTGCGCCGTCGTACGAATATTCCCCGACAGCAAGAATATTCCACGACCAAACGAATATTCCCTGACAAAATGAATATTTATAACCACTTGCTTATTTTGTAAAATTTGCACATTTCACCCATAACCAAAGTATTATATCAAATTAGCCCCTTATTATTCACAATAATATTTAGAGAAAATTTGATTTTATTCATTAATAAGTTGTGGTCTTACAATATCCACATAAAATCAATATTTTCCTCATCATATAAATTAATAATTAATTATACACAAATAATATTACAGAACCACAGTACTGGCAACCAGGCCGTTCCCAGGAAAGAGGGGGCTTTCCAATAAGGATCTCTTCCTTACTGGCGCGCAATTAGATGACCAAACCTCTCATTAGACAGAACTTTCTAGACATTGCCAATAATGTTATCTAATAATATTATTCAGATAATATGAATTATTGCTCCGATAATAGAAAATACTGTGCAGTGACAATTATTAAAATAACAATAATATAAAATATCAACGCATCAATTATTGAATCAATAAAATAACATACTGAACAGTAATTGCTGTAACAATTATTGAGTAGTGCCTTCTTACGTAAGAATCAATAATTGGTGCAATACCGTGTGCTACTGTGCAACAACGCGTATTACTGTGTTTTAACCACCGTGTATTCCAACAGTATTAACGGTAACAACTACATCGTTATTTATAAACAACTTATTTTTGTCGTTTTCTTCATCCAATCGCTTTTCGTTAAGGGGCCCACAAAAGACTGCGCCGTCGTACGAATATTCTCCGACAGTAAGAATATTCCACGACCAAGCGAATATTCCCCGACAACAATGAATATTTTATAAACACTTGTGTATTCTGAAAAAAAATTCATATATCACCCTTAACTTTAATATTTATCAATTTAACCATTTACTAAATAGTAATTATAAGAAAAATTGAATACTTTTATTTCATAAAATTCGGGGTCTTACATCATGGGACTAGAAGATGATGATCAACTTAAGGTAACAAATTTTCATAAAACTTTTGAAATATCTATTCCTAATTATATTGCTTTACAAAATGAAAATCAACAGCTCAAAAAGAAAACTGATTATTTTTAGAATTGTGTAAATGTGCTAATGAATGAAGTTAAGTCGCTTATTAAAGAGAGAAAAGAAAATGAATATCTAAAAAATGAAAATAAAGTGTTAAAAGAAAATTTAAAAATGAGATATGCATGCATAGATGCTTTTAATGATGGAAAAATGATGTATATGCAACATGATGATAATGTAACAAATGCAAAAATAGCATCTTTAAAAAATGATCTTGCTAAATTTGTGCAAGGAGAAGAGAATCTAAATGTTATGTTAGGGGCAGAAAGGTCTAGTCTTGATAAACAAGAAATTGGGTATAATCCTATTAAAAATGTGAAAAATAGAACTAATGATAATATTAAAATAATTAATAGTAAACCAAGGTTTAAGCCACTTTATTGTTCACCGTTTGTTACTTGTAAAAAATGTGATTTTAAAGGTAATTTTGATTCTAATTGTAATAAAATTAGAATAAAATAAATTTGGATAAAGAAATGTGATTTATATGCTACTAACTCAAAAGGACCCAAGAAGATTTGGGTACCAAAAAGGTAGAGACTATTTGTTCATTTTGTAGATGTCTCAAGGTCAAAAAGGAGACGAATATTAGTTATCTATAAATTATTTGACGGAATTTGTAAGTACCTTATATTATTTTTTAAATAATGTTTTAATTAGATATATGAATTTTCTAACACAAGGGTTCATAATATTATTTATTCTAAAGTTTTTATTGTGCTAAATGTTCTATATTTAATACATATGACAATCATGATGAGGAATCTATACTTGTATTTTTTTTTATGAACTTAACCATGATATGTCAAAGGAAGTGAGGATTCTGCAAGAAATAACAATTTGAGTCGTAGAAGCCAAACTGCTAAATTCGGACAGCCTAAGCCGTCCGAATCAGAAGGAAAGACAACTGAAATCAGGCAGCTTGACCCGTCTATTTTAGTAGAAAACTCACACACGCAGACACCAAAAAACAGACAGCCAGACCCGTCCGATTTAGAAGAAAAATCAGATACAGAATTTGATATATCACAATTTGAATCTAACGAACAGATTACCACTACCAAGTTTCCTAGATCATCTCGAACTGTAAGAAATCATTCCCCAAATTTGATTATAGGTGACCTCTACATTGGATGATCAAAAGAAGTGTTTTTGAAGATATTTGATTATGAAAATCCAAAATCAAAAACTTCAGAGCACATCTAGCAAGCTTACTATTGGTAACAACAATGTTGATATATAGGTAACAAATCACAAAGGTATGATCGTATTGTTACTTGCTATATGTGATTTTGTTATAAACTTGCTCCAATGATATTCTTTATCTTTGAATTTATTCTGTTAATATTGGCAAATGGGGCGAGATATCTATTTAGCTAAATTGATATGAATTATTTTTTGTTGATGACAAAGGGGGAGAGATATTTGGTTGTGCTTAATGATATTTTTTTTTGATAATGACGAAGGGAGAAAGATATTTGGTTATATGCATAAATTTAAGGGGAGCCTTATAGATAGAGGGAACATATAAATTCAAAAGATAATATATTGCCATCATCAAAAAGGGAGAGATTGTAGGTTTATATCTTTTGTGATTTTAATAATGACAATCTATTTGGGAATTTTGGCTTATATCTTTTGTGAATTTTATTTAGGTAACCAACCTGATTAAGCAATCTGTTGAGTATTTCACTTAGACTATTTCTCTCCTTATATTATGCTATTTAAATTGGAAAGGAGTCTTTTTAATTGAGTTGACTAAGCAATCCTGTTAGACCATGTCTCCTTTATTTTAGGTATTTGATATATGATTTGGATATTATATCTTTATTAATTGATATCTTATATCTTTTGGACTCTTTAATTGTAAAAATTTTGTGTTATACCAACTGATTGAGTTTTTCATGCTAACTTATTCATATTATATCCGTTGATCAACTGCATGGGGCTAAAGAGATTTATCATCTATGTATTCTTTCCTAACAAATTTTATTGACTATATCAGGGACAGAGACTTGGATACATCAGTTCAGTAAAATCAAAGCAAGCATCTGTCTTATACAAAGATACTTCAATAGAGAGCTATCAAAATTTATTTCCAGCAAGTCTTGTTATTTAATTAATTCTTTGTTGGCTGGAAATAAGAGTTCTTAGTAATCATATATTTCTTGTAACGAAATCTGAGTTCTAGTCCTATTGGGCTTGGTCTATCTAGCAGTAGATAGGGTCTGTTCATAGAGAACTTTCAAGGTTGCAGAAGTGCAAAGGTTTCAGTTGTGAGAAAGGTTGCAGTGGTGCAAAAGTGGCAGAGGTGTCTATCGTAGTGGAAAGCTTTATTTGAACATGGAGTTCTTTTTATTGTATTTAATTGTGTATTAAGTTTAATAAAAAGTGTCTCCAATCCTGGTTGGGATTTGATGTGGATTAGGCTACTAAATTAGAGGATAAGGGTTGAACCACGTAAAAATCTTGGTGTGATTTACTGTTCTTTTGTTTCTGTTTTAAGCTTTAATATCCTGCAGATTTTGGTTTAAGTTGAAAAATTTTATACTAATACGGACAAGTATTAGCTGTCCGTTTATAACAGACGAAGAACATAACTAATACGGACATGGTTAGACCGTCCGATTATAGTCTTGCTAAAATGATGGAAAAATTTTAATGATGGAAAAATGATGTATATGCAACATGATGATAATGTAACAAATGCAAAAATAGCATCTTTAAAAAATGATCTTGCTAAATTTGTGCAAGGAGAAGAGAATCTAAATGTTATGTTAGGGGCAGAAAGGTCTAGTCTTGATAAACAAGAAATTGGGTATAATCCTATTAAAAATGTGAAAAATAGAACTAATGATAATATTAAAATAATTAATAGTAAACCAAGGTTTAAGCCACTTTATTGTTCACCGTTTGTTACTTGTAAAAAATGTGATTTTAAAGGTAATTTTGATTCTAATTGTAATAAAATTAGAATAAAATAAATTTGGATAAAGAAATGTGATTTATATGCTACTAACTCAAAAGGACCCAAGAAGATTTGGGTACCAAAAAGGTAGAGACTATTTGTTCATTTTGTAGATGTCTCAAGGTCAAAAAGGAGACGAATATTAGTTATCTATAAATTATTTGACGGAATTTGTAAGTACCTTATATTATTTTTTAAATAATGTTTTAATTAGATATATGAATTTTCTAACACAAGGGTTCATAATATTATTTATTCTAAAGTTTTTATTGTGCTAAATGTTCTATATTTAATACATATGACAATCATGATGAGGAATCTATACTTGTATTTTTTTTTATGAACTTAACCATGATGTGTCAAAGGAAGTGAGGATTCTGCAAGAAATAACAATTTGAGTCGTAGAAGCCAAACTGCTAAATTCGGACAGCCTAAGCCGTCCGAATCAGAAGGAAAGACAACTGAAATCAGGCAGCTTGACCCGTCTATTTTAGTAGAAAACTCACACACGCAGACACCAAAAAACAGACAGCCAGACCCGTCCGATTTAGAAGAAAAATCAGATACAGAATTTGATATATCACAATTTGAATCTAACGAACAGATTACCACTACCAAGTTTCCTAGATCATCTCGAACTGTAAGAAATCATTCCCCAAATTTGATTATAGGTGACCTCTACATTGGATGATCAAAAGAAGTGTTTTTGAAGATATTTGATTATGAAAATCCAAAATCAAAAACTTCAGAGCACATCTAGCAAGCTTACTATTGGTAACAACAATGTTGATATATAGGTAACAAATCACAAAGGTATGATCGTATTGTTACTTGCTATATGTGATTTTGTTATAAACTTGCTCCAATGATATTCTTTATCTTTGAATTTATTCTGTTAATATTGGCAAATGGGGCGAGATATCTATTTAGCTAAATTGATATGAATTATTTTTTGTTGATGACAAAGGGGGAGAGATATTTGGTTGTGCTTAATGATATTTTTTTTTGATAATGACGAAGGGAGAAAGATATTTGGTTATATGCATAAATTTAAGGGGAGCCTTATAGATAGAGGGAACATATAAATTCAAAAGATAATATATTGCCATCATCAAAAAGGGAGAGATTGTAGGTTTATATCTTTTGTGATTTTAATAATGACAATCTATTTGGGAATTTTGGCTTATATCTTTTGTGAATTTTATTTAGGTAACCAACCTGATTAAGCAATCTGTTGAGTATTTCACTTAGACTATTTCTCTCCTTATATTATGCTATTTAAATTGGAAAGGAGTCTTTTTAATTGAGTTGACTAAGCAATCCTGTTAGACCATGTCTCCTTTATTTTAGGTATTTGATATATGATTTGGATATTATATCTTTATTAATTGATATCTTATATCTTTTGGACTCTTTAATTGTAAAAATTTTGTGTTATACCAACTGATTGAGTTTTTCATGCTAACTTATTCATATTATATCCGTTGATCAACTGCATGGGGCTAAAGAGATTTATCATCTATGTATTCTTTCCTAACAAATTTTATTGACTATATCAGGGACAGAGACTTGGATACATCAGTTCAGTAAAATCAAAGCAAACATCTGTCTTATACAAAGATACTTCAATAGAGAGCTATCAAAATTTATTTCCAGCAAGTCTTGTTATTTAATTAATTCTTTGTTGGCTGGAAATAAGAGTTCTTAGTAATCATATATTTCTTGTAACGAAATCTGAGTTCTAGTCCTATTGGGCTTGGTCTATCTAGCAGTAGATAGGGTCTGTTCATAGAGAACTTTCAAGGTTGCAGAAGTGCAAAGGTTTCAGTTGTGAGAAAGGTTGCAGTGGTGCAAAAGTGGCAGAGGTGTCTATCGTAGTGGAAAGCTTTATTTGAACATGGAGTTCTTTTTATTGTATTTAATTGTGTATTAAGTTTAATAAAAAGTGTCTCCAATCCTGGTTGGGATTTGATGTGGATTAGGCTACTAAATTAGAGGATAAGGGTTGAACCACGTAAAAATCTTGGTGTGATTTACTGTTCTTTTGTTTCTGTTTTAAGCTTTAATATCCTGCAGATTTTGGTTTAAGTTGAAAAATTTTATACTAATACGGACAAGTATTAGCTGTCCGTTTATAACAGACGAAGAACATAACTAATACGGACATGGTTAGACCGTCCGATTATAGTCTGCTATAGTAAACTTTAAAAATTGGCCACTGTAGATCACTTATGAGTATTTACACCTATTCACCCCCCTCTAGGTGTGCTTAATTACAGAATTACAATAATAAAAATAATTATTATTATAATAGTAATAATAATAATAATATTTATAATAATAATAATACTAATTATGATAATAATAGTAATAATTATTACAATTAATATAATAATAATAATAATAATAGTAATAATTATAATAATAATTATGATAATAGTAATAATAATAACAACAATTATAATAACAATAATAATTACAATAATAATAATAATAATAACAATAATAATAAAAAATAATAATAACAACAATTATAATAATAATAATAATTATTATAACTATAATAGTAATAATAATAATAATAATAATAATAATAATAATAATAATAATAATAATAATAATAATAATAATAATTATTATTATTATTATTATTATTATTATTATTATTATTATTATTATTATTATTGTGGTGGTGTGGTGAATTATGAAAATTGTTATTTATGATTTGTAAGTTTTGTAGATAGGTTTAAAATTTTCTGGATATCTATTTTTAAAAGAAAAGTAATTATTGGAGGTGTGGTGAATTATAATAATTGTTATGCGTGATCGTAAGTTATTTTAAATTGTAAAAAATCTTTAGATAATATAATATTTTTTAAATTTTAATACTCTCTCCGTTCCTTAATATAGGTCGTTTTAAAATTATGTACAAGCATTAAGGTAATAATTGTATAACATTAACTATAATATCAATTGTCTATATTACCCTTGTATTGAAATAAGAGATTGTTATTTATTAGACAGAAAATAGTGAGAGAACTAAAGTTATATTTAATATTTGGGCTAATATTGAAAACTAAACGATTAATGCTTACTTAAAATTCTAAAACGACTTATATTAAAGAACAAAAATATTTTTCTAAAAATGACCTATATTAAGGAACGGAGGAAGTATAATTTTTCGTTACATTACGAACAATTATTAGTGTAAAATTTCGTAATATGCGTTATATGTATTTATGTGAAAGGAGACAAATACGTAACCATTAGAGACTTGATTGCATCTCTAATTTAACTTCCAAGAGTGCCTAAAAAACATTGAAATTTGAAAGCTTTTGGGACTAAATTGACAAATTGGGCAAAGTAAAAGAATCAAAAAGTAAAGAAATAAATTAACTTTCCAAAGAAAGAAAAGTTAAATTACACTTCATAAAAATAAAATGAGGAATCTGAACAAAGACAATTCAACAAAATCTGCAACTTAATAAGAAAATACAATCCAACGCGCTTCAAATTTAGAAAATTCTTTTTCTTGTTTCCGACCATAGTTAGTCTCACGTTGAAGAACTCTATTTCTATCCATTATATATATATATATATATATATATATATATAGTCTCCATAATTATACCTGTCAAAGAAAAACTGAAAGAAATGAAGAACAGGAACAGTGGAAAAGTCTCAGCCAAATGGATTCCCATTTTCTCCATCTCTTTCTTCTTCGTTGGAGTGCTCTTCACAAACAGGTCTGTTACTTTGATTCTTGAATTTATCTATTTTTTAAAAATTTGGGTTCTGGCCTTCTGGGGCTACTGTTTTCTGTGATCTGTTTATGGGTTTGGCTTTAATTTATTTCTAAAGCTGAATTTGTACGAAATTTAGCTCAATTTTTTGTGTAATTTTTGGGTTTATCCATTTGTTGTTTATAATGAAGCTATGATTTCTGGGTCTAATTGGGATTTTGATCTGCGTTACAGATTGTGGGCTCCGCCCGAATCAAACGGTCAGCTCATGTCAAGGCAACGGCGTGAACAAGAGCTGCAGATCATCTCTGAGGACTGCGATACTAAGAAAAAAGTGTGTGTAAAAGATTATTGCAATTTTTATTGTCAATATTCAGTTTTTATTACCTAGGCTTACTCATATTTTAAGTCAAAGTTCAATTTTTTGAGTATTTTTTTTATCTGGGTTTGTGTGCCAACAAGTATAAATGCTGAATCTTTGATTGTTTTTTATGTATTAGAAATTTGAAGAAAATAAAGATGTGATGGGGGAAGTTCACAAAACCCATGAAGCAATACAGTGAGTTCTGAGTCCTTCGTCTTGTAATTTTGATGGGTTATTTTGTGGTTGTGGTCAGAAATGTGTTTGTGAATTTATTGAGATTTGTATTGATTATTTGGTTAACTTTTTGGGTCAATTTTGGGAGGCCTGACAGATCACTGGACAAGTCTATTTCGATGCTTCAAATGGAGTTGGCAGCAACAAGGAGTACACAAGATATTGGGAAGTCTGATGGAATATCTGTTTCTTCTCATGAGGGGCAGCCAAAAAAGAAGGCTTTCGTAGTTATTGGAATTAATACTGCTTTTAGTAGTAGAAAGCGGCGCGATTCCGTTCGACAGACTTGGATGCCTCAAGGTAATACTTATTTACTATTTCCAGAATGTTGGTTGCAGATCTTAATTACGTGGCAAATCTAAAAAAGATCTGTCCGGTTCATTGGATTTGATTAGGGGAGAAGCTTCTCAAACTGGAGAAAGAGAAGGGAATTATAATCAGATTCATGATTGGACATAGGTAAACTACTTGTCATATTATTTCACACACCATAAATGTATTGAAAAACATTAGGAAAAGCCTCACTACAGTTTTTTTGAGATTGGAGCTATTATTTCGAATAATAAATGCTAGTATCTGAATTTCTTAGGGCAAGTTGTCACATGCTGTTGAAGAGCTTGCAGCTTTAGAACAAAGTAAAAAATAAGCCTAACGGACAGTTATGACCCTTTACTTTCTACCCTCCTTTACTTTCTACCCTCTCTTTTTGGAGGATGTGGTTCATTCGTAATCGGTAATTACAAGTTATAATATTTGCGTTGTTATTTCCCTTTTTGGCAAAATTTGCGCCTTGTGTATCTTCATTTTGTTGACTCCATAGATTCTTTCTGAACTTTATTATGAGGATATACTGTGTCGTGGTTACATGATGTTCCTTTCTAATACATCATGTAAACTAGTTTCCACGAGCACAGGTTAAGCTAGTTGGAGACCAAGGGAGGTTAAAAAGTGCATTTACTATCTATCTTCGTCTACACTCCAAATTAGTGTCAACTAAACCAATTTTTTTCAAGTTAAAAACCTACTGATTTATTTTCAGTCTAAAGCACCCGTAAAGAAAGTTATTTATGTAGATAATCTCTTCCAAGATTTCTATTTTGATTTTTCTTTTGTGCCACGAAGGAATGAAGAAACTACTATTAATAGTCTGGCAAGTCATTTGCACACTTTTTTCAAGAATTCAGGCTCTCCATCTATTGGGCCATGTCAAAAACTAAATGGACAACTAACAACTAACGTATACTTGTTGAAAGTGTTGGACCATTAATTCAGTTAAAAAACCTAATCCACTAAAGTTATCTGCCGTTCATAAGTTGTGCACTTTGTCTTTTGGATGTGGTTGTCTAGTGATGAATCTATTGCTTAAAAGTTGGAGAAAGTGTTGATAAAGAAGATGGAAACATTTAATATGGAGACTCATCCTTTAAAAATTATTTGGCTTATATGTCTCTCTTATGTTTATCTTTTGTCTCCTCATATTTTATTATACATAACTACATACAGACATTATAAAACAGCTTTTCTAAATAAGTCATTCTACTTCCTAATGGGGAAAAATCTAACCAATATCTTTGTTGATTAATTCAGCGCAACATCTAACAGCATTTTAGATAGAGCTATTGATTCTGAAGATTCTCAGCACAATGACTTCCTCAGGCTGGTAATAAAGCACAGACCTAGATATACTGTTTTTATGTACAAAATGTAGAAATATCACTAGATTTTGGCCTCAATCTTGCAATCCTGCAGGAGCATGTTGAAGGATATCATGAATTATCTGCAAAAACAAAAATATTCTTCTCCACTGCTATTGCAAAATGGGATGCTGACTTCTATGTCAAGGTTGACGATGATGTCCATGTCAATTTGGGTAGCAATATCATCCCTTGCACTTTTACGCTCTTTTTTGAAGATTTGTTTTGCATAGTCTTGTCCAACTTATCATGGTTACATGTTTTTCTTCTGTAGGTGTTTTAGCTGCAACTCTTGCCCGGCATCGGTCCAAGCCCAGAGTATACATAGGGTGTATGAAATCTGGACCCGTTCTTGCTTCAAAGTAATCCTAGAGTTTTGATGTTGATGATAATTTATCTTTCAGCTGGAGTTTTTCTTCTCGTAATAGTGTTGTATTTCTTCATCATAATTATTCTCGTTCTTTATCTAGGAACGTCAAGTACCATGAACCAGAGTACTGGAAGTTTGGAGAAGATGGAAACAAATACTTCAGGCATGCAACCGGGCAGATTTATGCTATCTCAAAGGATTTGGCTACATACATTTCCATCAACCAGTAAGGATAGTTTGTTATTGGTCAAGCTTGATTTGATTCATCATTGGACATTACATGTTTTACATATTCTATTTTGTTTTCAAAATAAGAATTGCACGTTATTTGTGCTTCAGCCAGCAACAAGTACACTGATGATGGAAATTTCTAATTTTTTTATGGTATTCAGTTGGAAAAAGGAATGATTAGATAGGCTTGAAAGTAAAAATAACGCATGTTTGTTTTGGTTGTTAGTCGGACGCGAGTTGCTTATGTGTTCATTGTATTGGAACATATAAGAGTATTAGAATTTAAACCTTTTGCATAAAGATACTACAATTTCCTGAATGCTGCTAAAACTTAGAGAGATGCTAATTGTGATTGCAGGCCTATATTGCACAAGTTTGCCAATGAAGATGTGTCTCTTGGTTCATGGTTTATTGGTCTTGAAGTTGAGCACATTGATGACCGCAATATGTGCTGTGGAACTCCACCAGGTACTGTTCTTTGGAGATATATTACTAGACATGATCTTGAACACTTTGCTTGAATCTCTGCTAAGTTGGGGTTTTTTGAGCACTTTAAATGGCTCTTGCATTTATAAATCAGTTGTGGCTCATAACTAGAACCAGCCTTTACTAGGTATATAAAAATGTCTAGTTATTCAAAGACTTTCAGTATCTAGTCCATGCTAAAGTTATGGATGGGATTGGACTATGTTTCCACTTTTAATACCTTTAATCTAGTGTGGTATTAACTTTACAGTATTAACTATTAGTCTTAGGATAAAAGAATATCTCAAAAGGCCATAGAATGAGTGACTATTTAATACCACCTGACGAATGGCCTTTTGGGGTAATATGTTATCCTAATACTAATATTTCATACTTCAAAGTGTAAATTTTTAATACCACACATGAGACTAAAAGTATTAAAAGAGTATAAATAGTCCATTCCCATCCATAATTATTGCTAACAAACATGGCCCTAAGGAATTCTCAAGGATTAGCTGATTTTAAGGATTTCAATTAAAAGGGGGCGGAATATAATGGAAAATACTCAAAATAGGATTTCCATCATTAGTTTGATTTTTAAATACTAACTCACTTTATATTCAGATCGAAGAAAAGAATCAAGAGTTTCACTTGTTCCTTATGCTTCAATCATCTCTAAGCACACTGTTGTCCTCTATTTTGTAGATTTCAAGCTTGTGCTTTATATACGCGTTTTGTTTTTCTTATTATGCTGGTTACTTCTAGATAGGTTCTCAGATCATTGTTCTTTTTAGAGCGTAGACATGTTATTGGTGAAGTCTGATCCAACTTTAATTCATAGGTGAGGTGAGGTGATTGTAAAGTTATCGAAAAAGTAACCGGGCCGAAACGTCAACCGCCGACTTCTGACTAGCCCAAACATTTTGGGTGAACCACGTAAATTTTACGTCTTGTGTGATTGTTTTTCTTTCATTTTTCTTTTGCTATTGTTTTCGCTGCGTTGTTATTCTCTAACAACATTCTTTGAAAGAGGATTAGTTATTGTTATTGACACAACTCTTGTCATCCTATTGTTTTTGATGTGCAAGTGTGAGATATTTTAAAGAACTTTCATGCGACTTTGATTTTATGTAGACACATTTAACAATTTCCAATGAATTTATTCATCTTAACCGGAAACATGAATTAGCTTTATAATCTACTCAATTTTTCATTCCTTTATTTCTACAGCCCGTTGACTGGTGTTGCATAATTTTTTTTACCTGTTGGATTAATCTTGTGCTTGCACGTCACATGTTTTACTAATGCACATCTTTTATAAATTGAAACTTGGCAGATTGTGAATGGAAAGCGCAGGCAGGTAATGTATGCGTTGCATCCTTTGACTGGAGTTGCAGCGGAATTTGCAAATCTGTGGAGAAGATCAAATTTGTTCATGAAAGGTGCGGTGAAGGCGATGAAGCTCTCTGGAATGCCCTACTATAAAATTCATTCCGATACCCAGAATGACCTTTTTAGTACACAAGAAACTGCCCATATTTAGCTACCGGACTGTGGGAGGAAGTTCTGAGAGACGAGAGATCAATTCTATATACACGTCTGTACAGGTTGCTGTTTAAAATGCCTTGTTGCGGCAGCCATCGAGTTGGGACAAAAGATTTGTCAGTAAATTATTTGTATACTGTTGAACCTGGCTGATCTGTGGTGGTTGTTCCCATTGACATTACCTATGAGTTTTGGAAAATTGAGCATTTTCTGAAAGTGTTACCCTTTTATTTTCCTTTTCACGTGCATGGATGTTGGTATTTAGAGACTTTTCTTTTGGCTGAACTGTTATCTAGTCTACTTCCCACATTTATAAGCTTGTTTTTATATTTTTTATTAGTTAATATGTGGGTCCTATTATTGAAAATATTAAAAAGTGATGTTTATATTACTAAAGTTACTGTCTATAAATGGAATTTTTAAATCTACACTTGCATGGAGTTATTTACTACTACTACTATATTATGGTAGTAGTAAATAATTTGAAATGCATAAATTACCACCTTAGCACCTTCTAATTTCCCAAATTTTATTTTTAATTAATATCCTAAATTTTGAGCGCTTATACTATGTTATATATATTACTACTAATTGTCCGGCACGGCCTAACGAATTTTTTTTTCTTTTTCTGTTTCAACAATTTCACTTTTATTTTCTCTCTCCCCTCCTTTCTTTTTCACCATTTTTTACCTTTCAAATCAATTAAAATAAATCTGAACCGTCTTTATATTTTTCTGTTCAAATTCAAATTGGTCCTATCTTATTATTATACTACTATAGGGTGTATTTGTGATTTATCCCAAAAGGCAAAAGACAAAAAACTAGAAAAATCACATGTTAATATTCCCAAGGTTAAAAATAGGTCTGTTCGGCTACCAATGTTTGCGACGTAGTATTTGGACTTTTAAATGCATTGCACTAATTTTGGTTTATTACGTTTTTAAGGTCTAAATGCTATTTTTATAAATTAAATAAGTTATTACTAGACAGAATAATATTTTCAAATGTGTTTGAACTTTTAAACGTACCAAACGCCTCCAAATTCCGAGTAACCAAACATATACATATTTTCTCCTATCTAAATTAAAATATCAATATTAATTTTTAAAAAGTTAATTTCCAACAATTTCAAATTCAAAATTTACATAAATTCATTTAATTTTTGTCAATACAATTATTTAAATTATCTAAAAAATTACAAACAGTTTTAAGATTTATTATTTTTAAAACTTAAATGAATCATGTCAATTTTAAATTAAAAAATATTTTAAATTAATTTTTAAAAAGTTAATATTGATTTTAAGAAGGAACAAATGGAATATTTTATTTTAATTTTCTTTAAAATTAAATATATTTTATATTTAAAGATAAACAGTGAAACTCCATTTATTAGGAACCCACGTGTACTTTTCCACTTTTAATTTTTTTTTCTCTCTCTTCTTGTCCTCTACCGGTACTTCACTATCTCTCTCCTCCTGTATGGTCGTAGTCCTCCACTGCTCCGTCGATCTGATCTGAACTTCTACTCTTTCCGCCGGCGAGAAATGGAAAACGCCGACGTTTTCGGCTCGTCGACGGCTCCACTGACGTGGCACGACTTCTTGGACCGTATGCGTCAACCCTCCGCTGCCGATTTCGTCAAAGCCATCAAAACGTATATCTCTCCATTAATTTACATAATTTCGTGCACTTAAAAACCATGATGTACTGTAAATTAGGTTGTTTAAATTCTAATTATTAATGATAATAATTGTTCTGTTTTGCCCGGTATATATATATATATATATATATATATATATATATATATATATATATATATATATATATATATATAATTCACACCCATATATGTATATATATATATATATATATATATATATATATATAATTCACACCCATATATGTGTATATAATTCCCCCTCTCCGAAAATGTCCCATTTTAACCTTTTGTCAATTTGCAAAATCCTTTAATTCGAACTTGATATGAATTTGTTTGATTTTAGTTAATATAAACTATCTAAAAAGTTTTGGATTACGAAAATTGTGGTTTTCAAAATATACATAAATTGGCAGTAATTTAAAATAGCAGGATATGACTAATTGACTTTTAGAAATGTGAGATTCTTTCTTTGGGATGGAGAGAGAATGTTGGAAATGATGATAATTTACCTAAAATTTTCACTTCAGAATTGCACCCAATCTGGCTAATTCTCAATTAATTGAATAGTGAGGTCCTATAAGCTTATAATACAAGCTTTATGAAAAATGTGATGTTCACATGACAATAGGAGCTTAAATGAATTAGATCTAAGTATGACTCACGTGTAGGCTAATTCAATACTCAATTTGTTGTAGTAGTCACTAATTTTATGATTATATATTATAATGATTTATCCCTCATCTGGAAATAATTGTCCTTTCCTTTAGAGGCTGTCCCTTAGTTAAGTCGCTCTACTTTTTAAATGTTGCTTTTGTTCTACAAAAAGAGCCCCAATTTGACCTTTTGAATTTGAATTGTAAAATCCTGAAATTGAAAATTGACGTGAATTATTGTAACTCTGATCAATACAATCATGAACATTGTAAACTACTTGAAAAGTACTATTAATTACAGAATCTGTGTTTCCAAATTTAAATGAATTCACATTAATTTTAAATTTTCACAAATTAACTTCAAAAGATCAAAATGGGACTTTTTGTGAAATGTAGGGAGTGCTAATCTTCATTTGTTTAGAACATTAAGAATTGCGGCGAGGACCATCACGAAAAGATAGTTTGGTACTTTAGAAGACCTTTTACACCTATATTAAAATTACCTTACAGTTTTGAAATCTCAATGGAATCGAGTAATTTGGGATGGAGGAGTATAAGTTTTTTCCATGTCATCATAGTTTTTTTAAAAAATTCTTATGGACAATAAGAGTGCTAATATAAATGAATATATAATTATGAATTTGGCAGTTTCGTTGTATCATTTTTGAACAATGCACCAGATCCAGAAAGGGACAGTGCAGCTGTACAGGATTTTCTTAGCAACATGGAAGTGGCTTTTAGAGCTCATTCGCTTTGGGCAGGTTGCTCTGAGGAAGAGTTGGATAGTGCCGGTGAAGTGAGTTAAGATTTTCCCTCAACTGAATTTATTTATTTAGTGGCATGTTGTGGAAACGATTGCAAAAGATGTGTAAATATATAGAATTTCTTTTGTATGAAAGCTGTTATTTGTTAATTACTGATATTTTGGTTAAAGTAAGTACAATCCAAAACCACCCATGATTTTGCATGGTTTTGTTAGGTCCCACAAAGCACAACATAAAAGTAACATATGTATTTGTTAGGAAGTATGGACATTTAGAAGGGTATGTGTCCTCCTTGTCGGTGATGTGCAAGAAACCAACCTATCTTAAACCCATAACACTTCTTCAATGTGTCCAAAAGTGAATATATCATCTGCATAGTGAGAATTATCTAACACCTTTTAGAACCCACAAAAAAAGCAAAATAAATAAATAAATAAAAAATCTTGAATGTTGAGTCTGAAGTAGTTCTGTCAAAATGAACAAGAAGAGAATGTGTATCATAACTAATGTAAAAGTAGAGAAGACTTTGTTGAAGGAGTAGGCATGGGAGTAGATAGTAAGCATCCTAATTCCGAGTACATTATATATATATATATATATATATATAATATGTATATAAATATGCTGTAATATCTACCTACTTTTATGTACATACACATAAACTTTGCTATGTTTTCTTTACAAGAATGATTACTGATTATCATGATTCTTGGTTACAAGTTTCGATAGAATTATTAATCATAAGAGAATATGCTTGTTATATTATATAAATGTGTCCATGCCTTTTTTAGTGCATTTATCGTATTGGACCTGTCATTGTTGTGTTGTACACGTATTATTACGTATCTGTGTCTTTACCTTGTAGTGTGTGAGCATCCGATTTCTAACTTTTCTCTCTTATATTGGCCGTCATCTTTCTTATCTTATGTAGTTTATTTCCGCTCTTCTCTTCTGGGTCGTTGCTTCCATAATTTTGGTTCTTAATGGAATGATCTTTCTTATATATGGTAGTTTTTACATGTTTGTATATGACATGCATATATTTCTCAAATACAGGGACTGGAGAAGTATGTCATGACAAAGTTATTTACCCGTGTATTTGCTTCACTGCCAGATGAGGTGAATGTAGATACCCAACTTCACCAAAAGGTGTCTCTGATACAACAGTTTATCCGCCCAGAGAATTTGGATATTCTGCCGACTTACCAAAATGAAACCTCATGGTTGGTGAGTTCTGCAATGCTTGTATGAAATTCCTTTTCAACCGTTTAGTATGTGATTTCCTGAATTCATTACTTTTTCACTGGTCTGCTAGTAGGACATTCTTTGATGTGACAGCGGCATCAATACGTGGTGGCATAATGCCCCAGTTTGATCACTTATAAAGTTCCTCAAGTTGCAATTACATTGTTAAATCGTGCTCAAATTTTGATTTCTTAAGAAGTCTTACTTCTTGACTTATAGTTCCATTTTACCAGCTTGCACAGAAAGAATTACAAAAAATCAATATGTACAAAGCACCAAGAGACAAACTTATCTGCATCCTCAACTGTTGCAAGGTTATTAATAATTTACTGCTCAATGCTTCCATCGCTTCGAATGTGAATCCTCCTGGAGCTGATGAATTTCTTCCTGTTCTAATTTATGTTACCATAAAGGTAAAGTCTGTATTCTGTTGCATGTTTAACTGAGACATTTTAATTGCTTTGCTGTTGACGCCATATATTTTTTGTTTTAGTTCATAATGCCTTTTCTACTTCAACCAGAAAAAAAGAAGATACTTTTAAGGAAAACATCAAGAATGATGGTTACATTCTCTAGGATAAGACTGAGTAAATCATGGTGAACACTCTTCCTATACAAATTTCCTAGAGAAAATAGGCATGTTATGCTTGGTCACTAAATTACACAATCACTTTGCACGAAAAAAAAATACTACTTGCGGATGCCAGAAGATAGGTGTCCGCATAGTATCCATTGTCCTATAATCCTTAATCATTCACCCACTATTTACCTTTTTTCTGTATCTTTGAGCTTTAATCTCTTACTTCCTCAATGACAGAATTTATAAAAATATTATTTTAGCATCTGCCAACTTATCAGCTAGTTTCCACTCACCCTAACTCATTATCATACTCTTATATATTCAAAATGATACTGATGTTTATATTGCAGGCAAACCCTCCACAACTGCACTCGAATCTGTTGTATATCCAGCGTTACAGGTGTCAATCCCGTTTAGTTTCAGAAGCAGCCTATTTTTTCACGAACATGCTTTCTGCTGAGTCCTTCATTATGAACATTGACGCGAAAGCCCTCTCCATGGAAGAAACGGAATTTGAGAAGAACATGGAATTTGCTCAAGCACTTGTTTTTGGCCTTTCTTCGGAGTCAGACGGTATGCCTAGTCAAAATGATCAAAGCTTTGGACCAAAACAGGAAGTTATAAATCCTAAGAAGAATCAGGGCACTGTGGTGCGTATGCAGGCCTCACCGCAATCCCCTGAAATTAAGTCCAGAAATGAGGGATCCCATCCTAAAGATCCATTTTCTTTGAATAAAATTCCGTCTATCTCAGATTTAGAGAACAGAGGAGCAACTATGCTTATGAAGGATGAAAAGGCAAACGACGAGTTTCAGGATTTCCCATATTTGTATGCACAGGCTGGTGACCTAACGGTTAGTGACGTTGAGGAGCTGCTAAATAACTATAAGCAACTTGTCTTCAAGTATGTTTGTCTTTCTAAAGGAATGGGTGTATCAATTCCACCTTCTTCATCGTCCATTTCACTAAGTCTAGTGGAAGACAATGCTGAAACTAGGAAGGAGCCCGAAGATACCAGAATAGCGGAGTCTAATGATGAGAAACATGAAGACCTTTTTAGCTCAGAAAAAGTTCCAAATTTTGAGGTAGAACATTCTGAAAATCCAACTGAGACTCGAGATGATGATGATGCTGATGCATTCCAAGGTTAGAGAAATGATGAGAATCCCCAGAGGTAATATGTAGTTCAAATTTACACACTGCTATGACTACTATGAATCTTTTGATAACCTTGTGATGAATTGGTAAAAATTCTCTGTATGTAGGGTAGTAAGCAACTTTTTTTTGGTTATTTATTTATGTATTTTGATTATAGATAGGTGAAAAACAAAGTGCAAGATGAAATCAGAAAGAGATGAGAATTTTGACATTTGAACTGGAAATGTCTTTTGTGCTTGTGGGTAATTGTATCAAATATTTAACTGCCATTTTTTATTCAAGTGGAATTTTGTTTATAAATAATCCATAATTTAATTAATGAATTATGTTTTATCATTTCTAAAGCCATTTGATTTGATTTGATGATGGAGGGAAAATTCTAATGATGAAGAATTATGCAACGAGATGCCATGCTTCTCTTCTCAATTGAAGCACAGAAAAATCCGTTTTGAGGGGCTTGTAAAGTTGAATTTTAGTTTGCATTACTCACTTGTTCACCACTAGAAACTAGGACTGAGCAAGTAATTAAATTGGAATCAAAATCGCACTAAAAATCGCACCAAAAACCACACGAATCACACCAATTAAAATCGCACCAACGGTTCCGACGTATGTGGCGGTTTTAGGTGGGTTAAATAACTAAATTTACGGTTCCGGTTTGGTTACTAGCCAAAATCGCACGCATAAAATCGAAATCGCACTATGTGTGTGTATGTATGTATTATCTCTAGTAAATTTTAAAGTTACTTTTCATTTGAACACGCTTAGAGAAAATTCCAGTCTTGCATTGTCATTTTTTCACCAATTGAAAGAAGATGTTAGAGGTTATAGAGTCAAAAATTAAGCAATTGGATTTTGAAATTTTGAATTTGTTTGATGCGTTATTGGAGAGGGTTATAGCTGAGGGACTCGAGCACTTGATGCATTGGTTAATGTCAATGCTATAATAGTAATAGTCTAATAGATTATTTTTCAACTTAGGTATAATTAGGATTATATTCTATAAATCCTCCCTGTAATATATGAGATAGAATTCCATTCTATCTCCAGTATATACTTTTAATTTTTGGGGAACTAGATAAACATTCTTACTTGTTATCGAATATATGGTCTTCGTTGTTTTATATAGCGTTTGTTTTAGTTTTAAAGTATGCTTAATATAATTTTCATTGCCGATTCTGTCACTAAATTAATTGCTCGATGTAAATTTTATTGAAGGCTTAGACTTTTTTGTTGTTTTAATTGGTTTTGGAACAGAAGCCACACCAATTAAAATCGCACCGCACACTTTAAAATCAAACCGCACCAAACACAAGTGATTTCATGTGCAGTTTTGAATTTTTCAAACCGCACCTAAGCGATTTCGGGTGCGATTTGGACTTCAAACCGTACCATACTCACCCTTACTAGAAACACTTAAAATCCAATAATAAAATATCTCAAGTGAAAATATAGTTATTATATAATCCGTATCAATTAAACGACTTTAAAAATAATAATAAAATAGTCTATAAATCAAATAATAGACTAATCATAGAATATAATAGACATAAGTAGTACTCCCTCCGTCCCATGATAAAAGTCCTTATTACTATTTTGGGTAGTCCCATGTTAAATGTCCACTTTCATTTAATAACCAAATTTTTACACATTTTTTCCTATTATGCCCGTAGCATTAAATATCTCATACTTTTCTTATTCTAATTCTCTCTCCATATTTAATAAGTATGGTGAGAGAATATTTTGAGTTGAATAGCTAGAAAGTCACTCTCTCACCGACACTAAAAATAATTAATGACATATTGTAAGACCCCGAATTTTATGAAATAAAAGTATTCAATTTTTTTTATAATTACTATTCAGTAAATGGTTAAATTGATAAAAGTTAAAGTTAAGGGTGATATATGAAATTTTTTTCAAAATACGCAAGTGGCTATAAAATATTCATTGTTGTCGGGGAATATTCGTTTGGTCGTGGAATATTCTTTCTGTCGGGGAATATTCGTATGACGGCGTAACCATTTGTGGGCCCCATAACGAAAAACGGTCGGATGAAAATAACGACAAAAAATTGAGTTTTTATAATTAACGGTGTAGTTGTTACCGTTAACACTATTAGAATACCCGGTGGTTAAAATACAGTAATACGCGTTATTGCACAGTAGCACACGGTATTGCACAGTATTTTTGAAATTATTGATTCTTACGTAAGAAGGCACTACTCAATAATTATTACAGTAATTACTGTTCAATATTTTATTATTGATTCAATAATTGCTGCATTGATATTTTATATTATTGTTGTTTCAATAATTGTTGCTGCACAGTATTTTCTATTATCAGATCAATAATTCATATTATTTAAATAATATTATTAGATAGCATTATTGACAATGTCTAAAAAGTTCTGTCTAAGGAGAGATTTGGTCATTTAATTGCGCGCCAGTAAGGAGAAATTCTTATTGAAAAGCCCCCTCTTTCCTGAGAACGGCTTGATTGTCATAAATGTAATTCTGTAATATTATCTGCGAATAATTAATTATTGATTCATATGATAAGGAAATATTTATTTTATGTGGATATAAATGAGGGATATATTTTTGTGGTTAAAAATGAAGGAGTTAATGTTGAGGTATTTTATCTGTATTTTTGTCGGAACGGAGGTATTGAAAATCAAATTAGGGTTTTTGAGATATTTTGCGAGGGTTATAATTTTTAATCCGACCGTTGGATCGTGATAATATTTGGATATGTTATACATATATAAGTTGAGTATATGTCTACAAATTTTGAACTGTTAAAAATGAACGTATAATTTGTTATGAATTTTACGAGATGACTGGTTCAGAAATTGTTGAATTTTCAGAATTAATCATTTTAGTGGAAAATTCTAGAATTGGTGGGCCCCACTCTTGGTTGGTGAAGAAATGTACTAAAATTTTTATTCAAATGTGGTGGGTGGAAATAGTAGCAGGTAAAGCCATCAGGTTGTAGGTTAAGTCTGCTTCGGCGTGCTAACATTTTCCTACAAATAGAGAGCTAAGTTAGAATTGAAAATCACACCAGAATTCATAAGTTTTCTCTCTTTCTCTCTCTAGATTATTGAGTGTATTTTGTGAGTATTTAGATATTTTGTGAGTTTCTATTCATCAGTGCAAGTTTTCTTCAGCCTTATACCGTTCAGAAGTACTGCTCTTTTGAGATAAGGGATAGTAAGGGATTTTAAGGGTTGTTATGTTTTTTAGTTTCGTAATTTTTCTGACCTTCAAAAATTCTGGAATAATTTGAAATGATATTTTGATGAATTTTCTTGATTGTGTCCAAAAATGGTGATTTTTGGATGTATAGATTGAGAGTTATGAATTTTATGAGAAAAGACTATTTTAAAAATTACCGCTTATAATTCCTTGTGGTTAACTCCAAAATTGATGAAATTTTTATTGGGAGTACATGTATATGATGGAAATATACTCTGTAAATTTTAGAATTTTTGGACAAAAATATAATTTTTGATAAACGTCTAAATATTCGGCTGTTTTGGCCATATAAAAAATAGTAAATGACTTTTAAAAATTCTGAGAAAAATATATGTTCACTATGGGACTATATTATGCTAAATCCCAGAAAAGAAATATTTTTAGAACTGATTTGATATATTTTCATGAAAATGGTCTAGTTATTAGTAAATGAATTAAATATGTTATGTGAAATAAGAAAATTGGAAAATAGGATTTTATGGCTTGAGAATCCTATATGAGGTATATGCAGATTTTTGATGAGGGTTTTTGGTTATTGGTGATAAAATCTTATGAGTTTGGCATTTTAGGATGATTAAATGCATTATTTAGTAAAGTATAAACAATTAAAATAAATTGTTTATAAGCTTAAGAAATATTATTCTTTCAATATCATTATACCGAAATATTGGTATATATTTTATTGTAGAATTTCTAGATTTTTGTGTCGAGTTTACTATTCACGAGTTACTATTCATGAGTTACTATTTACGAGTTACTATTCACGACAAAATTGGTTTTTTTTTCTAACCAAATTATAGTTGGTTTATGAATATTACTCTTGAGATTAAATCTATATGTTGATTATATTGATTTTATTATCATATATAACATTTTTATAACCCTAATGATGATATTTCTCTTTGACTTGAGTGTAAAGATGGGTAGATTTCTGGTATTATCATGACTATGGGTTCTCTTTGGTCAGTAGTGCAAAGTTGAATTGTTGACATGTATGATCATGACCATTGAATTTATAAGTGAATATTTTTAGCTTAAGTGTAAAGGTGAATTGATCAACATGGTTATAATTATTGTTTATATAAATTCTGAAATGATTATATATTTCTTTGAGATATTAATATATTTGGCCTGTAGTGCAAATATGAACTGTTGATGAATATATTTGGCCGTAGTGCAAATATGAACTGTTGAGGAATATCTTTGGCCTGTAGTGCAAAGATGAATTGTTGATGAATATCTTTGGCCCGTAGTGCAAAGATGACATGTTGTTGAATATCTTTGGCCAATAGTGCAAAGATGAACAGATGTTGAGATGAACATGACCAACTGGTGATACAAATGAATATCTTTGGCCGTAGTGCAAAGATGAAGTTATTAGTATGATTATGAACAGGAAATGTGATTTGATGTAACCATGATCTTTGATGTTTCAGGTAAAGATAGGTGATGAAAATTATTTTCGTCCTGGATGAGAAGAGGAATTTAGAACTACAGTTATGATTATAAGTTATTCATATGATTGTGGACCAGAATTGTTGATTGATGTTACAGGGGTAAAACATTGTTGGTGGATTTGTAACATGGAGAAGATAATAGACTTTATAGTCTATTTGACTCTTCTAATGGATTGCTCATTCCGCTGCAACTATGGTTGAAATTTTTATCATCTACCATATGTTCTAAATCTCTGATTTATTACTGATGAAGACTATTGATAATTTATTTATCTTTAGTCATGATATTCTTTACTGGGCTAGTTGTGCTCACCCTTTTGTTTCACAATTCTTTTCAGGTAATAAGAGTGTAGCTGGGTCGAGCGGGGGTAACAAGGGAATAGAACGGTGGTCATCATTTAGTAGTTATATTTGGTGAAAAAAATAGGGTGAGGCGAACCCAACGTTGGAAGGGTGTTTTGTCACTATCATACAAGATGTCTAATGACATACAACCTCGTGTCATCATAAGACAGGGTTGTGCTCATCCACTTGCTGAGTATATTTACGAGCACTACTTATATAATCTTGGTGTTTGTTTAAAGTATAATTCTCAATTAGAGATAGTGGAGATAATGATATGTCAAGAGAAGACTCACCATTGGGAAGAATATGATAGTAAACTTCTCATTTTTCTTTGGGGTCTATTGGGTCAACCAAGGATAATTCTGTGGCCATATGATATCTATCATAACCTAGATGCATGGCCTCCCATGTACGGAGGTTTCCTTGAGCACTTCCCAAAGATTCTAATTTCTAAAACAGTTTTTGACTATACCTTTATGTAAGGTGTCATTGTGAGGTTCTGTCCACGGTTGGGACATGAGTCACATTTGGTATATATTTGTATCCAAACTCACAGCATATGTGTTGTTGTATTTTGCACGACAATTGTTGTAATAAAGTTGTAGTTATTTTCTGTACCATGTATTTGGCGACTCAAAATAGGTTGGATGGAATGGACCTATTTTGAGGTTGTCACAGTTGGTATCAGAGCTTAGGGATATGATCTCTGGCGGAGATCGAGAAATAGAACTAGGAGGGGAGAGATGAGTAAATCCTTCGCTAGTGTGTCCTACCTAAGGTTATTTGTTGGTCAGTCATAATATCGGGATATTATGTGATACGTTAATTTGTTAAATTAACCCTTATTTTGAAGCTGTATTCTAGAAAGATATTTGAAATACAGGAGATGAGCAATGGAGAAATTATGATGACAAGGAAGATGGAATCTGAAATGAAAGGAATGTATTCTCAACTCTTTGAAATACCAGGTACGTAAATTTCGAGGACGAAATTTCATAAGGAGGGGAGATTGTAAGACCCCGAATTTTATGAAATAAAAGTATTCAATTTTTCTTATAATTATTATTCAGTAAATGGTTAAATTGATAAAAGTTAAAGTTAAGGATGATATATAAATTTTTTTTCAAAATACGCATTTGGCTATAAAATATTCATTGTTGTCGGGGAATATTCGTTTGGTCGTGGAATATTCTTTCTGTCGGGGAATATTCGTATGACGGCGCAACCATTTGTGGGCCCCATAACGAAAAACGGTCGGATGAAGATAACGACAAAAAATTGAGTTTTTATAATTAACGGCGTAGTTGTTACCGTTAACACTATTGGAATACCCGGTGGTTAAAATACAGTAATACGCGTTATTGCACAGTAGCACACGGTATTGCACAGTATTTTTGAGATTATTGATTCTTACGTAAGAAGGCACTACTCAATAATTATTACAGTAATTACTGTTCAATATTTTATTATTGATTCAATAATTGCTGTATTGATATTTTATATTATTGTTGTTTCAATAATTGTTGCTGCACAGTATTTTCCATTATCAGATCAATAATTCATATTATTTAAATAATATTATTAGATAGCATTATTGACAATGTCTAGAAAGTTCTGTCTAAGGAGAGGTTTTGTCATTTAATTACGCGCCAGTAAGGAGAAATTCTTATTGGAAAGCCCCCTCTTTCCTGGGAACGGCCTGATTGTCATAAATGTGATTCTGTAATATTATCTGTGAATAATTAATTATTGATTCATATGATAAGAAAATATTTATTTTATGTGGATATAAATGAGGGATATATTTTTGTAGTTAAAAATGAAGGAGTTAATGTTGAAGTGTTTTATCTCTATTTTTGTCGGAACGGAGGTATTAAAAATCAAATTAGAGTTTTTGAGATATTTTGCGAGGGTTATAATTTTTAATCCGACCGTTGGATCGTGGTAATATTTGGATATGTTATACATATATAAGTTGAGTATATGTCTATAAATTTTGAACCGTTAAAAATGAACGTATAATTTGTTATGAATTTTACGAGATGACTGGTTCAGAAATTGTTGAATTTTCGGAGTTAATCATTTTGGTGGAAAATTCTAGAATTGGTGGGCCCCACTCTTGGTTGGTGAAGAAATGTGCTGAGATTTTTATTCAAATGTGGTGGGTGGAAATAGTAGCAGGTAAAGCCATCAGGTTGCAGGTTAAGTCTGCTTCGGCGTGCTAACATTTTCCTATAAATAGAGAGCTAAGTTAGAATTGAAAATCACACCAGAATTCATAAGTTTTCTCTCTTTTTCTCTAGATTATTGAGTGTATTTTGTGAGTATTTAGATACTTTGTGAGTTTCTATTCATCAGTGCAAGTTTTCTTCAGCCTTATACCGATCAGAAGTACTGCTCTTTTGAGGTAAGGGATAGTAAGGGATTTTAAGGGTTGTTATGTTTTTCAGTTTCGTAATTTTTCTGACCTTCAAAAATTCTAGAAAAATTTGAAATGATATTTTGATGAGTTTTCTTGATTGTGTCCAAAAATGGCGATTTTTGGATGTATAGATTGAGAGTTATGAATTTTATGAGAAAAAACTATTTTAAAAATTACCGCTTATAATTCCTTGTGGTTAACTCCAAAATTGATGAAATTTTTATTGGGATTACATGTATATGATAGAAGTATACTCTGTAAATTTTAGAATTTTTGGACAAAAGTACAATTTTTGATAAATGTCTAAATATTCGGCTGTTTTGGCCATATGAAAAATAGTAAATGACTTTTAAAAATTTTGAGAAAAATATATGTTCACTATTGGACTATATTATGCTAAATCCCAGAAAAGAAATATTTTTAGAACTGATTTGATATTTTTTCATGAAAATGGTCTAGTTATTAGTAAATGAATTAAATATGTTATGTGAAGTAAGAAAATTGGAAAATAGGATTTTATTGCTTGAGAATCATATATGAGGTATATGCAGATTTTTGATGAGGGTTTTTGGTTATTGGTGATAAAATCTTATGAGTTTGACATTTTAGGATAATTAAATGTATTATTTAGTAAAGTATAAACAATTAAAATAAATTATTTATAAGCTTAAGAAATATTATTCTTTCAAAATCATTATACCGAAATATTGGTATGTATTTTATTGTAAAATTTCAATATTTTTGTGTCGAGTTTACTATTCAGGAGTTACTATTCACGAGTTACTATTCACGAGTTACTATTCATGAGTTACTATTCACGAGTTACTATTCACGACAAAATTGGTTTTTTTTTCTAACCAAATTATAGTTGGTTTATGAATATTACTCTTGAGATTAAATCTATATGTTGATTATATTGATTTTATTATCATATATAATATTTTTATAACTCTAATGATGATATTTCTCTTTGACTTGATTGTAAAGATGGACAGATTTCTGGTATGATCATGACTATGGGTTCTCTTTGGCCAGTAGTGCAAAGTTAAATTGTTGACTGGTATGATCATGACCATTGAATTTATAAGTGAATATTTTTAGCTTAAGTGAAAAGGTGAATTGATCAACATGGTTATAATTATTGTTTATATAAATTCTGAAATGATTATATATTTCTTTGAGATATTAATATATTTGGCCTGTAGTGCAAATATGAACTGTTGATGAATATATTTGGCCTTAGTGCAAATATGAACTGTTGAGGAATATCTTTGGCCTGTAGTGCAAAGATGAATTGTTGATGAATATCTTTGGCCCGTAGTGCAAAGATGACATGTTGTTGAATATCTTTGGCCAGTAGTGCAAAGTTAAATAGATGTTGAGATGAACATGACTAACTGGTGATACAAATGAATATCTTTGGCCGTAGTGCAAAGATGAAGTTATTAGTATGATTATGAACAGGAAATGTGATTTGATGTAACCATGAACTTTGATGTTTCAGGTAAAGATAGGTGATGAAAATTATCTTCGTCCTGGATGAGAAGAGGAATTTAGAACTACAGTTATGATTATGAGTTATTCATATGATTGTGGACCAGAATTGTTGATTGATGTTACAGGGATAAAACATTGTTGGTGGATTTTTAACATGGAGAAGATAATAGACTTTATAGTCTATTTGACTCTTCTAATGGATTGCTCGTTCCGCTGCAACTATGGTTGAAATTTTTATCATCTACCATATGTTCTAAATCTCTGATTTATTAGTGATGAAGACTATTGATAATTTATTTATCTTTAGTCATGATATTCTTTACTGGGCTAGTTGTGCTCACCCTTTTATTTCACAATTCCTTTCAGGTAATAAGAGTGTAGCTGAGTCGAGCGGGGGTAACAAGGGAATAGAACGGTGGTCATCATTTAGTAGTTATATTTGGTGAAAAAAATAGGGTGAGGCGAACCCAACGTTGGAAGGGTGTTTTGTCACTATCATACTAGATGTCTAATGACATATAACCTCGTGTCATCATAAGACAGGGTTGTGCTCATCCACTTGCTGAGTATATTTACGAGCACTACTTATATAATCTTGGTATTTGTTTGAAGTATAATTCTCAATTAGAGACAGTGAAGATAATGATATGTCAAGAGAAGACTCACCATTGGGAAGAATATGATAGTAAACTTCTCATTTTTCTTTGGGGTCTATTGGGTCAACCAAGGATAATTCTGTGGCCATATGATATCTATCATAACCTAGATGCATGGCCTCCCATGTACGAAGGTTTCCTTGAGCACTTCCAAAAGATTCTAATTTCTAAAACAGTTTTTGACTATACCTTTATGTAAGGTGTCATTGTGAGGTTCTGTCCACGGTTGGGACATGAGTCACATTTGGTATATATTTGTATCCAAACTCACAGCATATGTGTTGTTGTATTTTGCACGACAATTATTGTAATAAAGTTGTAGTTATTTTCTGTACCATGTATTTGGCGACTCAAAATAGGTTGGATGGAATGGACCTATTTTGAGGTTGTCACAGTTGGTATCAGAGCTTAGGGATATGATCTCTGGCGGAGATCGGGAAATAGAACTAAGAGGGGAGAGATGAGTAAATCTTTCGCTAGTGTGTCCTACCTAAGCTTATTTGTTGGTCAGTCATAATATCGGGATATTATTGTTTATATAAATTCTGAAATGATTATATATTTCTTTGAGATATTAATATATTTGGCCTGTAGTGCAAATATGAACTGTTGATGAATATATTTGGCCTTAGTGCAAATATGAACTGTTGAGGAATATCTTTGGCCTGTAGTGCAAAGATGAATTGTTGATGAATATCTTTGGCCCGTAGTGCAAAGATGACATGTTGTTGAATATCTTTGGCCAGTAGTGCAAAGTTGAATAGATGTTGAGATGAACATGACTAACTGGTGATACAAATGAATATCTTTGGCCGTAGTGCAAAGATGAAGTTATTAGTATGATTATGAACAGGAAATGTGATTTGATGTAACCATGAACTTTGATGTTTCAGGTAAAGATAGGTGATGAAAATTATCTTCGTCCTGGATGAGAAGAGGAATTTAGAACTACAGTTATGATTATGAGTTATTCATATGATTGTGGACCAGAATTGTTGATTGATGTTACAGGGATAAAACATTGTTGGTGGATTTTTAACATGGAGAAGATAATAGACTTTATAGTCTATTTGACTCTTCTAATGGATTGCTCGTTCCGCTGCAACTATGGTTGAAATTTTTATCATCTACCATATGTTCTAAATCTCTGATTTATTAATGATGAAGACTATTGATAATTTATTTATCTTTAGTCATGATATTCTTTACTGGGCTAGTTGTGCTCACCCTTTTATTTCATAATTCCTTTCAGGTAATAAGAGTGTAGCTGGGTCGAGCGGGGGTAACAAGGGAATAGAACGGTGGTCATCATTTAGTAGTTATATTTGGTGAAAAAAATAGGGTGAGGCGAACCCAACGTTGGAAGGGTGTTTTGTCACTATCATACTAGATGTCTAATGACATATAACCTCGTGTCATCATAAGACAGGGTTGTGCTCATCCACTTGCTGAGTATATTTACGAGCACTACTTATATAATCTTGGTATTTGTTTGAAGTATAATTCTCAATTAGAGACAGTGGAGATAATGATATGTCAAGAGAAGACTCACCATTGGGAAGAATATGATAGTAAACTTCTCATTTTTCTTTGGGGTCTATTGGGTCAACCAAGGATAATTCTGTGGCCATATGATATCTATCATAACCTAGATGCATGGCCTCCCATGTACGAAGGTTTCCTTGAGCACTTCCCAAAGATTCTAATTTCTAAAACAGTTTTTGACTATACCTTTATGTAAGGTGTCATTGTGAGGTTCTGTCCACGGTTGGGACATGAGTCACATTTGGTATATATTTGTATCCAAACTCACAGCATATGTGTTGTTGTATTTTGCACGACAATTATTGTAATAAAGTTGTAGTTATTTTCTGTACCATATATTTGGCGACTCAAAATAGGTTGGATGGAATGGACCTATTTTGAGGTTGTCACAGTTGGTATCAGAGCTTAGGGATATGATCTCTGGCGGAGATCGGAAAATAGAACTAGGAGGGGAGAGATGAGTAAATCCTTCGCTAGTGTGTCCTACCTAAGCTTATTTGTTGGTCAGTCATAATATCGGGATATTATGTGATATGTTAATTTGTTAAATTAACCCTTATTTTGAAGCTGTATTCTAGAAAGATATTTGAAATACAAGAGATGAGCAATGGAGAAATTATGACGACATGGAAGATGGAATCTGAAATGAAAGGAAGGTATTCTCAACTCTTTGAAATACCAGGTACGTAAATTTCGAGGACGAAATTTCATAAGGAGGGGAGATTGTAAGACCCCGAATTTTATGAAATAAAAGTATTCAATTTTTCTTATAATTACTATTCAGTAAATGGTTAAATTGATAAAAATTAAAGTTAAGGGTGATATATGAAATTTTTTATCAGTTAAGCATAACATCATATTACGAAATTTATATTGCAAGTGAAGCAGTATAGTTAATCATGACGATTTCATAAATTAATAAAAGAGAACCACTTATCTTTTACGCACATGATCTGCCTCCTTATCTTAGTAAGCCGACACATAGGTAGATTAATTGTGTTGGTGATTTTTCGAACAAAATTTTAGATTCCCACAGACGGCGCCAATGTTAACGCTAGATTTTATACGCCTGGCGAAATCACCAAAACAGCAGGTCAAAACTGCGCTAACAGTTGATAGAATAGTCGTATTGTTGTGAAATCAAACTCACGAAATACACACAGATAAACATACATACATCATTATAAGATATATAAAATATATTGGACACGAGAATTTACGTGAAAATCCAATTAGAAAAAAACCACGGAGAGAGATAAGAAATCCACTAAAATAATATAGAGTGTATAAATTATTTATTTGTGTCATATCCACCTGAATCCAATTAAGACCATATAATTACAATTAATGATTGATCGATTCCTTTTCAAATTAGATCTCTTTATCCCACCAAATAAGAAAACGCAATCTTACTTTAAGAACTCTCCCACTATTTGAGCAAGATATCAAAACAAATGTATATGGACCAACACTAAATTCAGACCATTAAATAAATTGAGCTAAACCTTAGTTAGACCCAAATAATCATATCCCAATAATAAACTGTATATATTTAAAATTTACACATATCTGTACCTCTATTTTTTTTTCTTCTCTATATATATATACTCCCCTGTTTTATTTTGAGTGTAACATTTCTATTTAGAATGTCTCAAAACGAAAGTCTACCATGAAATTTAAATATTTATTTTTTTGTTTTTGACTTAATATAGATTAGACTATTTCTAGTAGCCATGAGTGTTGTTTCTTGACTTGCAATAAGTGATCATTTTCCAGTTCCCTCAATTTGCAAGAAAGTTTTAAAAGCGTATTAACTGTACACTTGTCTTAAGCTCACCACATTTGACTGGATGCTGCAATATAATTGAATTTGACTTATCTCTATTACATCTCTCTCTATTTGTTTTCTTAATATTATACGAATTTTCCTCGAATATTTTGCTAAAATCTACATATTTAATATTAAAGCAAATAAAAGAATAATCAGAAGATTTCTCTTACTCTCCGTGTGTGTGTTTTTTCTTTTTCTTTTTCTCTTACTGTTTGTTAATATACAACAAGACAAGTAGGTCTGGCAAACGATAATTATATGGGTTAGTTTTAATTTATAAAATTTGGTTATAGTTCTATTTCAAAACTAAAACCAAATTATTTATTTTTAATATGAGTTCTGTGAGTTGGAACTATATAGTTATGGGTCAAATATAAGTCAACTCGTCTTTTAAAAATCTTATCATTATTATAGTCTAATTAATAAATTATTTATTATATTTAATTTCTATATTCTCTTTTACCTTTTATCTCTAATGTTTTATACATTATTCCTCCCTCTAAAAAATTTTATACACTCTAAAATTTTTAGATTTTCTCTAAATTTTTTTACACACTATCTCTAATGTTCTTTAAACTTCTCTCTAAAATCTGATTACACTTTCTCTCTCTAAAATATGACTACACTTTCTCTCTCTAAAATTAGAATGAACATGAAAATAGGTTAAAATATGTTTATCAAATTTGGACCTAATTTTCGTTTTAAAAATATAATTTTAAACTTTAACCGACCCAAAAAATAGTTTACTAACCCGATAGTTCTAATTAAATTTGAGTTGGCCCATAGTTTATAACTTGTATTCCCTTTTTCTCTTTCTTAATGTTTATTATATCAGAACATTGAATGACTGAGATTGTTATGTATTTAAACACTAAGTTTTGGATTCTAGATTATTCATTGATACAATAGACATCGAATGGCAGATTTTAAAGATTTTTCTTTGCTTGATGATTTGTAATTCTATTAATCTATAAACTGCGGATTGTAATTTCTCTACATTCGATCGACTAAGATATACAGTAAAGATAATCTTATTTTTATAACGTTAGTTATGAATCAATCCTCATATATATATGGTATTTACAAAAATGACACCGCGTCTTATTAAAACTACGTCGTTTTGATACAATTCTATTATTTAAGGGAGTTCTACTACTTAAAATTCTACTCTTGATCCTTTCTGTATATATATATACTATATACGGTCCATTTCTTAAGCTCACCCTTATTGAGCTCACCCAGCCTTTTTTTTTTTAAAAAAAAAAAACATAACTAATAAAAAATATATAATAATTTTTGGAATTGAAAGTTTTTTAAAAATGTACAACGCTGTTTTGTTATATGTACCCAAATCACACCCAAAACACTTTTTTTTAAAAAAACTTTCAATTCCAAAAATTATTATACATTTTTTATTAGTTATGTTTTTAAAAAAAAAAAAAAAAAAAAGCAAGGTAAGCTCGGGGTGAGCTCAATAAGAGTGAGCTTAATCTCTCTCTCTCTCTATATATATATATATATGTATAGTCCGGATCTTAAGCTCACCCCTTATCCAACTCACCCGAGCTCACCCTCCTTTAGCGACGGACTACATATAACGTCGCTAAAAGTATAGACGACGGTTGTATGACCGAATCGTCGTCGGGTCTGTCGCTAAAGGGGGGATGAGCTCGGGTGAGTTAAATAAGGGGTGATCCGGACCGTATATATATATATATATATATATATATATATATATATATATATATATATATATATATATATATATATATATATAGCTCGTTTTTCTAGCGAACTGGAAGGAGCAAACTAAGAATGAATAGGCTATAGCGACGATTTTTTCCGTCGCTATAGCATAGTTCGCTCCCTTCAGTTCACTAGAGAACGCTGAACTATATATATATATATATATATATATATATATATATATATATATATATATAGTGAAAGGTATTTTAGATTGAGCAAAGATAAGTTATCTCACGTGTCTTTCAATATAATATTATTTGATCTTCAACTTAATAATTTAACTGTACGGATGTAATGAATATGCAAAAATATGAGATTATGTAAAATTTTATTTAATTTGAGGCATTGAAATATTATTTTGTTAATAGTGTATAGAATTTGTATACGAGTATATTTTATTAACTTCTATTGTTACAAAGTTGCTGATGTTTAATTTCAAATCAAACGAAATTTTATATAAATTCATATTTTTGCATGCTCATTATATCTGTACGATTAAATTATTAAGTCGATGATCAAATAATGATATATTGAAAATGATGTAAGATGTAACTATCAGTCGGCTGCTGATCTCACTTTTTGATTGCATAACTTAAGTGAGGTTTAGACTATAAATTAAGTAGTATTAGTAGTCGTAGTTGGCCTGGTTTTTCTAGTGGAATTATGGATGAGGTCAATTAAGTACGTACAAATGGTAAGAGTCAAAATTCAAAACCGCATACCTCCAAGAAAAATTATACTACTACCAAATTAATAAATAAATGAGGCGGCTATTAAATTAATGACATACCTATATAATTAATTAATTGATCAAATTCTCATTTTAGTGTAATTTCATGCCCAAGCTTGACCTTTACAACTAATCATTTGTACTCAAGTGCAAGGCCAATTTCTACTTCAATAACTTTTCATAAATACAAACAAAATACTAGTAGTAGTTGGTTAAGGTTGTACTTGTTTTCAATTTCATTGGGTTTTCAAATTGATTTTCTCTTTACTTTTCAAGGGTTAGGGTTATCCATTGCATTTTTTCTGTTATGTGTTTGTATGGAATATTTTTTTAAATTTTCTAAGAAAACAATATAAAGGTCTAAAATTTAAATAAATTTAATACTTTTGTTATAAATATTTATGTTAATTTATAAAATGGGCCCGTCAATCTCTCTAAGTCAAAACCAATTAAAAATGAGAAGAGGTGACCCAATCATTATAAACTTATAAACTAGATATATTTTTTCAAGATATTCAAAGTAGGACAAGATATTATATACTCTAACACTCTGTCAAAAGGACTGCAAATGGGTAAAAATAAAGGCTAAGAAGAGTGTTTAATTAGGTCCAAATCATTATATACTAGCCATATTTTTTCAAGGTATTCAATGTGAGAAAATTCATGTGAGAAAAGGGATAAACGCTCTGATACCATGTTAGATTTATAAAATGGGCTCAAAGTCTAGTATATAAAGACATCAAACTCTGTAACTCACATTCAATTGACAATGAGAAAATTAAAGTTTGTCCAAATCATTATAAACTAGATATTTTTTTAACATATTCAATGTGGGACAATATATTATATACTCTAACAGTTTAGATCGATATAACAGTGTGTATGTAACACCCCAGTCCCACATCGAAAGATAGGAGAAAAAATTATCTGCATATAAGGAAATAAGTTACTACCAATAGTACCTTCAAGTCATGACCTTTTGGGAGCTTGTGGTAGGCTAAGATGAGCCAAGAGGATACTATTGGCCTAGTGATTTAAGGCCTTATTTTGATGAATTTGATTCGATTTGGACTTGGGATTTGACCCGAGATTTGTTCCGGACTTGAGATTTGACCCGGGTTGTTTCATATGGTATCAGAGCCGACTCTCGAAAGCTCGGGCCGGGCCATCCGATCGGATTACCGGAGGTTGGGACATCCCACAATGGCTAGCCGGTATTATCCCACAATGGCTAGAGAGGCAAAGATCTTTGGGCCGTGTGTGTGATCGGTTCTGACGGGGACGTCAGAAATTAAGTCAGTCCCACATCGAAAGATAGGAAAAAAAAATTACCAATAGTAGGGGGAGTTTGTAATACCCCAGTCCCACATCGAAAGATAGGAAAAAAAAATTACCAATAGTACCTTCAAGTCATGACCTTTTAGGAGTCTGTGGTGGGCTAAGATGACCCAACAAGATACTATTGGGCCAGTGATTTGAGGTCTTATTTTGATGAATTTGATTCGATTCGGACTAGGGATTTGACCCGAGTTGTTTCAGTGTAGATTTCTCTCATCACATGAGAGATAAAAAAAATCATGGGATAAGAAATAATTTTACCATAAATTTTCCTTAAATTTTGAATTATTTTTAGTTTAAATCAAGATGAATACAATACATAAAAAAACAAAAGATAAAGAAAGTTATTTTGTTTCCTTGTTTCTTGTTTCTTTTTTTAAACAGTCAATTGTTCTTTCCTAATCAGTTTCTTCTTTGGACAAAAGCTACATGTCTTTTTTCTTTCCATCTCATATATCTTACTTACACGAACAAACTTATTCTGGTCCACATATATAAATAAATTTCAAAGTTACTTTTTCCCCGAGGACCCTGACCCTATCTTGTTTTATTATCTAACAAACAAGAAAAAATAAACAGTTAATAATTAATTTCCTAAAAAGGTAACTTCCTTTGAACAAAGATCAACAGAAATTACCCAATCTATTCTCAATTATAGAACCAAATAAATTCCGTTGCACAATAACATTCTTAATTATATTTCTCGTCACACCATGAAATTACACGTACAAATATAAAAAGAGAAGCCTGATAACGTTCTTAGAGCTTGTTCGACAGTGACTTATAAGTTAGTCAAATCAATTTATAAGTTATTTATTAATGACTTATTTTTTTACTTATAAGTTAATTTTTATGTCAAAAAAAGAAAAATCAAGTATTTGTAACTTGTTTTAAAATGATTTATAAGTTATTTTAAAGTAAGTTAGTTTGACCAAATATAATGTTTATTTTGCCCCTCTTTTATTAATGTCATTTTTAGTAATCTTTGCATTTGATTTTAACTTATAAGTGCCAAATAACTTCATAACTTATATTAACTTAATTTTTAACTTATAATTCAAATTGATGTCGAACATTTATACATACAAGTCATAATTTAAATTAACTTATATTTTAATTTAAGTCATTTTAAAATAAGTGGATATGGTTGGGACTCTTTAGTTATATCTCTCACCATGAAAGAGCAGAGATATATACAAAAGTGAGGTGCATATATGGTAATATTTTATAAATGATAAATTAAGATAAACATAGTAATTAATAATAATAATGACACAGATTGGCATGTATATAAGCCAAGAAATCGTCCATGCATATTTGTCACATCACCCTCACAATTTCAATACAAATTATGCATATACGTACAGATATTAGATATATATACTCATATTATTAAATATACAAAAAACACACACATATATAGTGAGCTGTTGAAAGATCATAAGAAATAGAATCATAGCTATCTCCTAGTTAACTTGTCTGGCAATGGAGAGACATAACGAGTGAAATATATATATATATATGTGTGTGTGTGTGTATAGCATTTGATACTTTTTTCAAAAAATATAAGAATTATTTTTATTGATTTAAATTAATTTGAAATATAGACAAATTCATAAATTTATGGTTCTTCTCGTTTTTGGTTATCATTATACGAATATATTTCAAATTTTATGATTTTTTTACTCAACTTTGTGTACTATAAAGGGTACATGCATATAAAAAAAATATTATTTCAATCGATAAGTATAAATTTATTCACAAAATTTGGATCAACAACGATGTCCCCAAACCTGATTAAATATTCATGACCTTATAGTGTTATATCTTTGACTCCCCAAAATTTTTTTATCACTTTGTTCCTCTCTCTCTCTCTCTCTATATATATATATATATATATATATATATATATATGTAAGACCCTAATTTTTATAAATAAAGATAAATTTTTTATAAATATCATTTTTGAATATTATGGAGTTAATTTGATATAATGTTATAGTTGTGGGTAATATTTATAAATTTTACAAAGTAAGTAAGTTGTTTTAAAATATTCGTTTGGTCGGGGAATATTCTTTTTGTCGGGGAATATTCGTACGACGGCACAATCATTGGTAGACCCCACAACAGAAGTATAGTCGTAGTTAGAAAACGACAAAATTATCTTTCTATAAAAATAACGGCTAAGGTGTTACCGTTAAAACCGTTAAAACTGTTGAACTACCCGGTAGTAAAAGTACAGTAATACGCGTGGTTGCATAGTAGTACACGGTATTGATTATTGATGCTTACGCGAGAAGTCACTCAGCTATACTCAATTATTGCTACAGTAATTGCTGCATCATATCTCTTAAATTATTGTCATAGTATCATCTGTATAATATGTTATATTATTAAATCAATAATTGAGACGTGGTGGTAAGTTTAGTTATTTTTTATGGGGGGCCCATATGTCATCATCTAAGAGTCTCTTTGTCAATAGTAATTACCGTCGTCAATAGTATTTACCTTGGTCAATAGTATTTACCTTGGTCAATAGTAATTACCTTCGTCAATAGTATTTACCTTGGTCAATAGTAATTACTTTCGTCAATAGTAGTTGTCCCTTCAATATTACCAAGAGTCATTTGACCCTTCGTTAAGACCAAAAGTCATTTGACCCTTCGTTAAGACCAAGAGCCACCTTCAGTTTTTCTATAAATAGAGGCCTAGGGTTTCATTATTTTTCACGAATTCATTCAAGCTATAGAGAGAGAAAGTATAGAGAGAATAAGAGAGAGAATAAAAGTATTCTGCTACTTCACTTTTTTAATATCCAGTTCTTTTAAGGTAAGGGGAGTTATTCTTTCTTATTCATGAAAAGAACTGTTATTATTCCATTTCTTATTATTCTGTTGGAATAACCTGTATACGTGGTCTACCCTATACTTGGTGACATTCTTCTATTATTCTGTTGGAATAACCTGTCTGTGCGGTCTATCGCATGCATTATGATTTCTTTTGTTATTCCATTCTTTATTATACTCAGTTGATTAAAACTTTGACTTCTATACTCCATGAAATTAGTGGAATATCCTTGACATTTGCGCTTCATCTAGTATCTATTCATGAAAATATTCTCCTGATCAGTCTTGAAGTTTACTCTACAAAGCAGTATCATGTTGACAATTTGGACGTTATTAATTCCTGGATAAATTAATTCTTGAACTTGTTTTATTGAATTCTTATATCATTGTCATCATCCTCATGATTATAAAATGTTGAAAGTCATCTGTGGCCTGTAGTGCATAGATGGACTTGGTATGATTATGACCAGAGATTATTCGGTATAATCATGACCGTAATGTTATAAATGATGTGGTAAAAGTCCTCATTGGCCCGTAGTGCATTGATGGACAGTTGTTGGCATGATCATGACCATTAATGAATATACGAATATCTTTGGCCGTAGTGCAGGGGTGATTCGATGATGTAGATTATTTTATTAAGCTGAGTCCCAGCGATCACAGTGTTAGAAAATCTTTTAAATCATAAAAGATAGTAGAGTTTATTTTTTACTTGACTCTCTTAATGGATTGTTTGTTCCGCTACAGTTAAACTTGATGTCTATTATATTTTATCAGTTTAACATTGTTGAAGGCTAATGATAATTTATTCTGCATTATCTTAGTCATAATATTTCTTACTGGGCTAGTTGAGCTCACCCTTTCTTTCACTGTTCTCTTCAGGAAATGAGAACGTAGTTGGGGCAAGTCGGGGAACGGAGTGATGGTCCGAATGATAGTATTAGTTAGTAGTCCTCACTATTCTATGTAATGGTGTGTTAATAAATGTAACGAGAACTCCTTTTGAGTATGAATACTCTCTAGAAGATAATATTTGTATTCAAACTCACAGTTTATGTTTTGTCGTATTGTACACGACAGTTGTATTAGTAAGTTGTATTTATATTCTGTATTATGTATCTGACGACCCAAGATGGGTGATGTATACCTAATTTTGGGGGCGTCACAATATATATATATATATATATATATATATATATATATATAGGGTCCGTCTCTTCAGCGAACTATAAAGAGCGAATTAAAAATAAACCGGCTATAGCGATAGTTTTTTTCGTCGTTATATCATAAAAAATCGGGCTTTTATGTTGTAGCGACAGAAAAAACCGTCGCCATAGCCGATTTATTTTTAGTTCACTCCATATGGTTCGTTTAAGAGCCTGACTATATATATATATATATATATATATATATATCCGCCCGACTCTCACCAGTGAACCATAGAGCGAACAAAAAATAAACCAGCTATAGCGACATAAAAAATCATCGCTATAACCGGTTCGTTTTTAATTTGTTCCCAATAGTTCGTTGGAAACACGGACCGTATATATATATATATATATATATATATATATATATATATATATATATATATATATGTGTGTGTGTGTGTGTGTGTGTGTGTGTGTGTTATATTTAATTATAATTTGTTCTGCAGATCCCAGTGCAAAACACTAAAATACAAAAAACAAAAATCTTGATTTTTGACTGAAGGAAAGAAGACGTTACTGTTCAAATGAACGTGCAAGTAGATGACAACAAAACAGAAACAACTTTTTTTTTGTTTCTTTATATATATATATATATATATATATATATATATACTTTGTGGGAAGCAACTGTATTATTCTCTTGCTTTTGTTTTTTGGGAAAAAGAATCAAGTAAAGAAATCCATCAACAAGTGAGTTGTAATATTAATTTCAAGAATAATGTTTTGTGTTAGGTTTGGTTCTAGACCTACATCGCCCATGTTAAGATCCACATTGTTAAATTTAAAATATTTTTTTAGTTCAATTTTTAATGCCACAAATGTATTGAAAAAAAAACTTGGTATATATATATATATATATATATATATATATATATATATAAAATTCAAAAATATATTTTTAAACAATAAATTAGAATTTTTTTGAATATATTTAAAATATTATTTTAATATATAAAATAAAATTATATAATATGATAAATGAGAATGTCCTCTTTCTGTTGTTTTCTGTGAAAATGGATAAATAAGAGAATCCATCAACACGTGAGTTGCAATATTTCATCAATAATGTTGGTATTTGGTTTGGTCTGGCCCCACAAACAAAAGTTTCCCAAATCTTCAACATAATCTTTTTTTCACATTGAGACTTGATGGTTTGATCCCTATATTGCCCTATACAGGAGTATGTAAAATTAACATATATTTATTTAATTTTAGGTCAACATAACCGTAAGCTAATTAGAAAGTATTATTAATTATACTCATTCCGTTTCAAAATTAGAGATACAATTTAATTTTTTAGATTAAACGATAATATATTAATTAAATTTCAAATTTGTGTGAATATATTTAATTTTAATTGATACAATTATTATAATTGATTGTATAGTATATAACAAAAATCATTAGTCATAAATTTTATTTTATTCTAAATTGTTACGAGTCATACTAATTTTGAAGTTTAATATGTTATCGTCTGACCTCAAAAATCAAATTACATCTCTAATTTTAAAACAGAAGGTGTAATATTTATTGTTTACTCATTAACATTTAATGAAATATTTATAAATTTAAAATTAATAATAACTTTATAATTTAAAACGAATAGTATTAATTAAGATTGAATAATCAATGGTGGGACTCACTCGAATATTCTTGGTGTTGTCGTGAACCGTGTGCAATAATCAGAGCCGGTACTTGTACATCTATAATAATAATATCAACATCGTGAATTTATCAGTAAAAAAATAAGAAAGAAACATTTCAATTAATTTCTACACTCTAAGACAATAATAATAATAATAAAAATAATAATAATAATGCAACTTTTTCCTACTTTTTGATTCTGGTATATATTGGGATGAAAAAGACTCGATTATTCCAATTGATTTTACAACATGTTTGAAACGTGAAAACATATTAAATAAGATGCTTGTTTCTTCAGTAATATTACGATAACTAATTAAGAATTGCTACAAAAAATATATAAAATAATATGTATGCTTTTAATTAAGTAAAATAATTAGACCCCATTCATGTATGATGAATCATCTATTAATTAAATTTTGACAAATCACTTTGTAAATTAATTTTTTGTAATAGTTCTTTGTAAGTGTAACAAGATTCTTGGGTTTTTAGATATACGAAAGACTGATGTTAGGGATCTTAAAATATATATTAAATGATGTGTTTATCATTACATTGATTAGACATATTTTATGTGATTAATTATATCATAAATTATTATTAAAATATTAAATATTATGTGATTTGAGAATTGATGAGTGGATTTTATACACATGAATTGAGTGCGTTTGAGCTTAATTTTTGGAAGCTTTTAAGTGTTTGTGTCTATTCATGCATGTTCTACTTTGTTTTGTAGGAATTAAGATAAAAGTTACTTGGATCAACGTTTGGGGTGGCCAGATTCGCATTTTTGGCTTGTCATTTACATAGCAGCCATTTCAGGATCAATTTCGACATTTCTCCACCTCGTATTTCGAAAAACTCAAAGAATAAAAGTTGTAGATCTACGTCTCCTTTTTCTGGAACATCTTGAATCATCAAAATCAGAGTTCAGACGAAGAAGTTATGGTCATTTTCTCAAAGGATGTCAAAGTAGAAAATTCCCAAAAAGAGCTAAGCGCCGGAGCGCCCATTTCTAGTACATTTGCAGCGCCGGGATGCCCAGAGGCAGATTTCCAGCACCGTGAGAAGCACGGGGGCGCTGGGGTCTGGCCAAATCAAGTTGGAACGCGTTTTTGGGCGAATTTTGATACTTTTTTGACTCTAAATTGGATTAAATTTCCTCCTAAGCTAGAAATTGAACTTGTAACCTATAAATACACGATGTGAGGCATAAAATAGGAGATGGATTAGATAAATTAGATTAGAGAAAACACTCTATTAGTTTAGAACATAAACCCTAGTTTATATTGAATTGTTGGAGATTAAAACAACTTGGAGATCATTGAAGATCAAAAACAGGAGCAAGAGGAGAGTATCAGATTTGCAGACAACATTTTTTATTCTTTTCTCAACTTCTATTTTTGTCTTTTAATATTTATTCAATTGTGGATTCTAGATTTTAGTTCAATAATAATGAACTAAATTCTTGTTTAAGATTGCAACGGATCTTATTGCACAACTTATTTTAGTATGCTTCTTTGTTAATTACTGTGATCTATTTTATGGATTGTCTATTATGATTGCGTTTAATTGTCTAGCGAACAATTACCATGATAATCTATATGAATTCGGGAGATAAAATATAGATTCAGATATGATCATAATATCATGTGATTGTGTTTTCTGCATGATGTTGGAATTCATGATTTGTGTTTAGGATAGGGATATCTCTTTACGCCGCATGTAATCTGATAGGGAACCTGTGAATTAGGGTGTTCAATACAATTCTATCAGTTGTTCAATATAATTCTATCAGTTGTGGATTTGGATTGATTTGTTTGTAATGCATCGGAAGGTGGTTATAAATATTGATGAGTTCCTGATTAACAGTCCAGAATAGTTAGCATAATTAATAAGAAGTGTTTTAATATAAGTGAAATTGTGATCTTAAATCTCCATAACCTGATTTTCAACTAGTGGTGTTGGTAGTAGTTTAATTATACATTTTAATTCACAACATTAAATCGATTGTTTAAATAAAATTAGTTTAGTTAAGAACTAGTATTTGGTGATTTTTATTAAATAATTTCTCATGAAAACGATACTCTACTTACACTTTATTACTTGTTGACCGTGTATACTTACACACATATATTTATTGTGAAATCGATCAACAAGAACATAAAATTATTATTAAAAATCATCGTTTTAGAACCGAGAGAATATATATATATATATATATATATATATATATATATATATATATATATATTTGGTTAAGTGTTATTCATTCTTTTATCTACATTTACTTTTGTAAGTGAATAAAAATTATTAATATCAACACATAGAATAGGTGACGAAAGAGACTTAAAGAAATTTAGTGCCAAGAATGAATAGTGTCCCATTACAAAATGAAGCTCCATTAACTAACTAGCTCGTGTAATAAAATGATATAAATTTATATCCTTTTTTGATATTTAAATATTTTTTAATTTAATTTCTCTCATCTATTATATATACTAAATCACAGTACATGGCATAATATATTGACATATGACCTTCTATAAATTTAACACATATCCATCCTAATTAATACTTCTTATTTCCTTTGACAAAAATACCCTTGACAATTACTTAGGATATTATATATTGATCACCTTATTTCATGGATATTATCAACAGCCACATTATTTTAGGATCCATTAATTAGATAACTCTCTTAGGCAACAACCAGATAGGATCAATTTAAACACAATAGGGCCAACTTGCTTTTTATGAAAAATTTGTGACGCCCCCAAAATTAGGTATACATCACCCATCTTGAGTCGCTAGATACATGGAACAGAATTCAAATACAACTTAATAATACAACTGTCATGTACAATACGACAAAACATAAATTGTGAGTTTGAATACAAATATTGTCTACTAGAGAGTATACAAACTCAAAAGGAGTCCTCATTATAATTATTATCACACTATTACATAGAATAGTGAGGACTACTAATACTATCATCTGGTCCATCACTCCGTTTTCCGACTCAACCCAACTATATTCTCATTTCCTGAAGAGAACAGTGAAAGAAAGGGTGAGCTCAACTAGCCCAGTAAGAAATATTATGACTAAGATAATGCAGAATAAATTATCATTAGTCTTCAACAATGTTAAACTGATAAAATACAATAGACATCAAGTTTAACAGCAGCGGAACCAGCAATCCATTAAAAGAGTCAAGTAGAGAATAAAATCTACTATCTTTTATGATTTAAAAAGTTTTTCATGACTTTTATCGCTGGGACTCAGCTTAATAAATAATCCACATCATCGAATCACCCCTGCACTACGGCCAAGGATATTCTTTAGTATCACGACCATGAATTATCCATGCACTACGGCTAAAGATAATCATATTTTCATCAACGGTCCTGATCATGCCATAAAATAATTCATCTTTGCACTACGGCCAAAGAGAATCCATAGCCATAATCATACCAAAAACTGTCCATCAATGCACTACGGGCCATTGAGAACTTTTTTCACATCATTTGTAATATTACGGTCATGATTACACCGAATAATCCCTGATTATAATCATACCAAGTCCATCTATGCACTACAGGTCATAGATGACTTTCAACAAAATATAAATATGAGGATGATGACAATGATATAAGAATTCAATAAAATAAGTTCAAGAATTAATTTATCTAGGAACTGATAACGTCCAAATTGTCAACATGATATTGCTTTGTAGAGTAAAATTCAAGAATGCTCAGAAGAATATTTCTATGAAAAGATACTGAATGAAGCGCAAATATCAAGGATATTCCACTAATTTCATGGAGTATAGAAGTCAAAGTTTTAACCAACTGAGTATAATAAAGAATGGAATAACAAAAAAAATCACCATGCATGCGATAGACCGCACAGACAGGTTATTCTAACAGAAAAATAAATAGTGGAACCAGGTCATGCGTAAATACACCGATAGAATAATAAATAATGGAACCAGGTCCAGCGTAAACGCACCGACAGGATATTCCGACAGAATAATAAATAATAGAACCAGGTCCGGCGTAAAGCACAGACAGGATATTCCGACAGAGACAGGATATTCTGACAGAATAATAAATAATGGAACCAAGTCCGGCGTAAAGTACAGACAGGATGTTCCAACAGAATAATAAAAATGTAATAACAGAAGAATTTCACCAAGTATAGGGTAGCCCACGTATACAGGTTATTCCAACAGAATAATAAAGAATGGAATAACAGAAGTTCTCTTCATGAATAAGAAAGAAAGAATACCCTTTACGAGTACAACAAATAATATCCCTTACCGTAAAAGAAACTTGATATCGGAGTAGTGAAGTAGCAGAATACTTTTCTTCTTTCTCTCTATAGTTTCTCTCTCTAGAGTTTCAGTGAATTCGTAAGAAAATAATGAAGGAATGAGCTTCTATTTATAGAAAAATGGTCTGCATAGTAACTAACTCATGAACGGTCTAGATTGATTTACTTTAATCTGACGGTCCATATTTAAAGCAAAATCTTTTAAATAAAATATAATATATTCTATTTATAATATAATAAAACGAATAACTTTATAAAAGATTTTACTATGCAAATACTATGCAGACACTATGCAAACACTATGCATAATAAAATATAATATATTCTAATTATTGTCTAATAAAACAGATAACTATATAAAAGTATTTTGTTTTATATAAAAAGATTTTACTATTAGCCTAATAAAACGAATAACTTTATAAAAGTATTATGTTTTATATAAAAAATTTTTCTGTTTTATTACGTTAATAATACCAATAAAATAAAACTGAGTGACTTATCACGTAAGCCTCAATAATCAATATCGTGTGCTACTATGCAACCACACGTATTACTATACTTTTACTACCGAGTAGTTCAACAGTATTAACGGTAAAACTTTCGCCGTTATTTTTATAAAATATTTTTGTCGTTTTCTCAATCTGACAATAATTTCGTTGTGGGGTCCACCAATAATTGTGTCGTCGTACGAATATAGTCCGACAAAAATAATATTCTCCGACCAATCGAATATAATACAACAACGTGCATACTTTATAAAATTTATAAATACTACCCACAATAGTTTTTATGTTGTATTAATAAAGTTGTAGTTATTTTTGTACCATTTATTTTGACGACTAAGAATGGGTGTTGTATGCCAACTGTGACACCCCCAAAATAGGTATACAACACCCATTCTGAGTCGTCAAAATACATGGTACAGAAACAACTACAACTTTATTAATACAACATAAAAACTGTGAGTTTAAATATAAATATTGTCATCTAGACAATATCCACACTTAAATAAGTTCTCATTATAATTATTGATATATTATTTTACAAAAATAGTGAGGACTACTAAAACAACTTTCTAGAACCTTTATTCCATACCCCGACTAGTACTAGCTACATTCTCGCCTCCTGAGAAGAAAAATAGAACAAAAAGGAAACTTCAATAATTCATACATACACACAATCTGATTCAAATCAGCCACCACACTTCACCTAAATAAAAAAAAACGTTTTTCTTATAAAAAATATTTAAAACTTCAAAAATTAATTATTTCGGAACTTCGAAACTTCAATAATTCATAATAAATAGTCATTTTATCAGAAAAATTCAAACCACATGTCTTTTTTATAGAAAATTTTGTTATCTACAACTTTACAGAAGAAAGTTTTTCCAAATTCTAAACAGAAATTGACTGAAATCTACAAACGGGCAATTCTATATGCTATAATCAAATTTCAGTCAAGAAATGGGCCCACAAACATGTTTAACATATTTTAAACAACTTTTATAATAAAAATACTCTTCCTCCTCATATACTCATATATTCCACATTCATTGTAAAAATATCATCATTATTATATTATAATAATATAATAAAATATTATTTTATCAGAAAAAATAAAATATCGATTTTCAACAATGGTCACTTTAAAAAATTTCTCCATCTATATCCATATAAAATGAATATTTTTCTCATCATATAAAATAATAATTAATTATTCACAAATAATATTATCGAATCACAATACTGACAACCAGGTAGTTCCCAAGAAAGAGGGGGCTTTCCAATAAGGATTTTTCCTTACTGGCGCGCAATTAGATGACCAAACCTCTCCTTAGACAGAACTTTCTAGACATTGCCAATAATGTTATCTAATAATATTATTCAGATAATATGAATTATTGCTTCGATAATAAAAAATACTGTGTAGTGACAATTATTGAAACAACAGTAATATAAAATATCAACGCAACAATTATTGAATTAATAAAATACTGAATAGTAATTACTGTAACAATTATTGAGTAGTGCCTTCTTACGTAAGAATCTATAATTGGTGCAATACCGTGTGCTACTATGCAACAACGCGTATTACTGTGTTTTAACCACCGGGTATTCCAACAGTATTAACGGTAACAACTACGCCGTTATTTATAAACAACTTATACTTGTCGTTTTCTTCATCCAATCACTTTCCGTTATGGGGCCCACAAAAGACTGCGCCGTCGTACAAATATTCCCCGATAGGAAGAATATTCCACGACCAAACGAATATTTCCCGACAACAATGAATATTTTATAACCACTTGCTTATTTAAAATATTTACGTATTTTACCCATAACTAACCTCATTAATCAATTCAACCCTTACTATTTCAAAATAATAAATAGAGAAAATTAAATTTCATTTATTAATAATTTGGGGTCTTACAACCTCCCCTCCTTATGAAATTTCGTCCTCGAAATTGACGTACGTACCTGGTATTTCGAAAAGATGAGGATACCTCGCTTTTATTTCCGTTTGCAACTCCCAGGTCATTTCCTCAATAGCATAGTTCCTCCATAAAACTTTAACTTGTGGTATGGCCTTTGTGCGTAGGATTTGCTCTTTCCTATCCAAGATCTTGACAGGTACCTCTTCGTACGTTAAGTCTTCAGCTATCTCGTCCGGTTCTAACTCAATGATGTGGTTTGGGTCTTTCACATATTTACGAAGCACATATATATGAAAAACATTATGAACACGATACATACTTGGAGGTAACGCGAGTCTATAGGCCACATTTTCTACTCGGTCAAGAATCTGAAATGGACCAATAAATCGTGGATTGAGCTTTCCTCTCTTCCCGAATCTTGTAACTCCCTTCCATGGAGAAACATGTAACAATACATGATCCCCAATTTCAAATTTCACGTCCTTTCGATGAAGATCTGCATAACTCTTTTGTCGATCTTGTGACGTTTGTATACGTTGTCGAATCATTTGAATCTTTTCTGTAGTCATACATACCAACTCGGGTCCCAACAATGTTGCTTCACCCACCTCATCCCAACATATTGGAGAGCAACACTTTCGTCCATATAATGCTTCGAATGTAGCCATACCTATACTTGCCTGATAACTGTTGTTGTAAGAGAATTCCACCAATGGTAAATACTTATCCCAACTCCCTTTGAAGTCTAAGACACAGAGTCTTAATAGATCTTCAAGAGTTTGAATAGTCCTCTCTGATTGTCCGTCCGTTTGAGGATGACATGCCAAACTAAATCGTATATCCGTGCCCATAGCTTTTTGCAAGCTAACACAAAATCTTGAAGTGAATCTTGGGTCACGATCCGAAACTATGGATACTGGCATGCCATGTAATCTCACAATCTCATTTACATACATATGAGCAAGACGTTCAAGGGAATAAGTCTCCCGTATCGGCAAGAAATGAGCAAACTTGGTTAATCTATCAACAATAACCCAAATAACATTTATGCCTTGAGAAACCGTGGGAAGACCCGTAACGAAATCCATGGTAATATGTTCCCACTTTCATTTTGGAATCTTAAGTGGTTGCAATGGACCCTTTGGCACTTGATGCTCCGCCTTTACACGTTGACAAGTTAAACACCTCGAGATAAACTTTGTAATTTCTCTCTTCATATTGTTCCACCAAAATGTATGTCGAAGATCACGATACATTTTTGTACTTCCAGGATGAATTGTAAATGGTGTATTATGTGCCTCCATCATGATCTTGTACTTCAAATCAGAATCGTTAGGAACACAAAGTCTGAAGTGGACTCGAAGTATTCCTTTTTCATCGATTCTTGCTTCTAGAATAGCACCTTCTTGCACTTTCTTCTTCATACGCATCAGCTCCGGGTTTGTGGCTTGAGCAATTTTAACTTTTTCGATTAAAGTTGGTTCTATACGTATACTTGACATTATTGCATGGGTCCCTGGAGTCTTGAATTCTATCTTCATCTTTTGTAAATCACACCAAATGGGCCTTTGCGTTGACAACATCTCACTCGATCCCGCGTGTGATCTTCTACTTAATGCGTCGGCTATCACGTTCGCTTTTCTAGGATGGTATTAAATGGTATGGTCGTAGTCTTTCAACAGCTCGAGCCAACGTCGTTGCCGCATGTTGAGTTCTTTTTGAGTGAAGAAATATTTGAGACTTTTATGGTCTGAATATATCTCCACTTTCTCCCCATATAGATAGTGCCTTCAGATCTTTAGCGCGAAAACGACTGCTGCTAACTCTAGATTATGAGTAGGATAATTCCTCTCATATTCTTTAAGTTGTCGTGAGGCATAGGTTATGACTTTTCCACGTTACATGAGAACACATCCTAGCCCTTTTCCTGAAGCATCGCTGCAGATAACAAATCCATCCGAACCAGATGATACGGTCAAAACAGGTGCCGAAATGAGTCTCCTCTTAAGCTCTTGGAAACTCTTCTCGCATTCCTCGCTCCATACGAATTTGATATCTTTCCGAGTCAGCTGAGTTAATGGAATAGCGATTTGAGAAAATCCTTCCACGAATCTCCGATAATAACCAGCTAAGCCCAGAAAGCTACGTACTTCGGTCACCGACTTCGGTTGTTTCCAACTTTGTATTGCTTCAATCTTCGTCGGGTCAATAAATACTCCATGTTTTGACACCACGTGCCCAAAGAATGCTACTTCCTCAAGCCAGAACTCGCATTTCTTCAACTTGGCATATAACTTATTTTCACGAAGCCTTTGGAGTACCAGCTTCAAATGGTGCTCATGATCTTCACGACTTTTGGAATATATGAGGATGTCATTAATAAAAACAACAACGAACTGATCCAAATATTCCTTGAATACTCGGTTCATTATATCCATGAAAGCCGCAGGAGCATTAGTCAATCCAAAAGACATGACTAAGAATTCATAATGCCCGTACCGAGTTCTAAAGGCAGTCTTTGGAATATCCTCAGTTCTAATCTTCAGCTGATGATATCCAAAACGAAGATCAATTTTTGAAAAGAATTGTGCTCCTTGTAACTGGTCAAATAGGTCATCAATATGAGGTAGCGGATACCTATTCTTGATAGTGACATGGTTTAAATCCCGGTAATCGATATAAAGTCGCATACTCCCGTCTTTCTTCTTTACAAATAAAACAGGAGCACCCCAATGAGATGTACTAGGATGAATGAAACCGATGTCCAACAACTCCTGTAATTGGACCTTTAACTCCTGAAGTTCAATAGGAGCCATTCGATATGGGGTTTTAGAAATGGGCTTTGTACCAGGTTCAAGATCAATAAAGAATTCAACTTCACGTTCTAGGGGTAGACTGGGAAGTTCTTCAGGAAATACGTCAGGAAAGTCAATAACAACAGGAATATTATTCAAATATAACGTGTCTTTATTCAAATCCATAACATGGGCTAAGAAAGCTTGACATCCATTTTTTAATAAACGAATAGCTTTATGACTTGATATAATAGTGATTGATTTTAATGGCTTAGTTGCTTGAATTCGCACAACAGGTTGGTTAGGAATATGAAAACTAACAACCTTACGAAAACAATCAATTTTGGCATGATGAGTAGTTAACTAATCAATTCCTAAAATCACGCCAAATGCAAGTATCTTTAAAGAGATAAGGTTAACAGGTAAGGTGATGGTGCCCACTTGGATCAAACAAGATTTATAAACAGTGGATGTGATGAAAGTTTCTCCTAACGAAGTTTCCACAGATAAATCAAAGTCTAATTTCTCCGGAGTCAAGTTTAAACGTTGAGCAAAAGCAGGAGAGATAAATGAATGGGTAACACCGGTATCTAGTAAGATATAAACTTTGCAAGAATTTATGATTAGCTTACCCGTGATCATCTCGTTTGGGTTACTCGCATGTTGACCAGTCACGACAAACGCTCTTCCAGGAACCGTTGACTTTAACTTTTCTGGGACAGCCTTTTGATTCATCATCCCCGCTGGACTTGGTTTCGCTACAGTACAATCTCGATCGATATATCCTTCCTTTCTACAGTTATAACATACCTTAAACTGTTGTAGGCAGTTTGGGCTGATATGTCCTTCTTTTCCGCACTTATAGCATATGACCGGTGGTCGTTCTCCTCCCTTGAAACCAGTTGTTGCTGGTGTTGACGTCTTTGTATTGTCATTATTGAATCTCTTCTTTTTAAAATCTCCTCCCGACTCGCTTCTTCTATTCTCATGGCCACGATTACCACCCGAGTGGTTGCCACTCTTGTCCGTATTTTTCTTTCTCCGCTGGTTATCGTTGTTCTGATGACTACTGTCACTGGTATGATCCTGGTTGTGGTCCCTCGGTTGACCGTACTCGTTATCTCGTTCTAATAATTGAGCCCTGTCGACAACATCTGAATAGAGAGAAAATTTATGTGAAATGAGATATTAACGTATGCCGGGTTTTAAACCTCTTAGAAACATCCGTGTCATACGTTCCTCATTCTCCACTAAATGAGGTGCAAACCTGGACAACTCTGCAAACTTCGCCTCGTACTGGGACACTATCATGCTATTCTGCTCCAGTCTAATAAACTCTACCTCCTTCATATGATGAATACTTTCAGGAAAGTACTTGTCATTGAACAGTTTCTGAAACGTTTCCCAAGACATGCTAAGCGCAGCTGGATGGGTACGCTTTACAGATTCTCACCAGTAATCTGCCTCATTACGGAACATAAAAGTGGCGAATGAAACTTTTTGTTCCTTCGTGCATCCCAAGACATCGAATATCTTGGTAATTTGATTGACCCGTGTCTTCGCCTTAATCGGATCCGGCTTTCCCTTAAATTCTGGTGGTCCCAACTCTTTGAACTGCTTGGCTGTGACCAGCTGTGCGTTGCCATTGTTCCTACCTGTATTTTGAACAGGAGTCTCCCTCGTTTGTTTTTGCATGAACCGCAAAAAGCTTCTAAACATCTCATCGTTCATCGTCTGCTTAGTGTTGTTTACAGAAGGAACATTGCCAGCCTGTTGCACGTTCTCCTCGTTGGTGAGCAAAGGTGTCTCCACGGTCTCATTTACTCCACTGTTAACATTCTTAGTTGACATTCTCAAATACTGCCATAAAACAAGGGTTAATTTAATAAATTAACATATCACATAATATCCCTATATTATGACCGACCAACAAATAAGCTTAGGTAGGACACACTAGCGAAGGATTTACTCGTCTCTCCCCTCCTAGTTCTATTCCCCGATCTCCGCCAGAGATCATATCCCTAAGCTCTGATACCAACTGTGACACCCCCAAAATAGGTATACAACACCCATTCCAGTTTATGAGAAATAAGATATTGACGTATCTCCGGCTTCAAATCTCTTAAAAATATCCGCGTCATTATCTCTTCATTATCAACCAAGTGGGACGCAAATCGGGACAACTCGGCAAACTTGGCTTCGTACTGCGACACGATTTTGTTGTTTTGCTCCAACTTGATAAATTCCACCTCCTTCATGTGACGAATGCTTTCGGAAAAGTACTTGTCATTAAACAGCTCTTGGAACTTCTCCTCAGACATCTTGAGTGCGTCAGGCTGGGTACGTTTTACAGATTCCCACCAGTGATCTGCCTCTTCACGCAACATAAAAGTGGCAAAGGGAACCTTTTGCTCCTCGGAGCATCCCAAGACATCAAATATGTGACGCCACCAAAATAGGTATACATCACCCATTCTGAGTCGCCAAATACATGGTACAGAAATAAATACAACTTCATAATACAATTGTCGTGCAAAATACGACAACACATATACTGTGAGTTTGAATACAAATATAGTCTAATAGAGAGTATACAAATTCAAAAGGAGTCCTCATTACAATTATTGATACACTATTTTATAAAATAGTGAGGACTACTAATACATCTATCCTGAACCATTACTCCATACCCCGGCTAGTTCCTGCTATCTTCTCACCTCTTGGGAAGAAAAATGGAACAAAAAGGAAAAGGGTGAGCTCAACTAGTCCAGTAAAGAATATTATGACTAAGATAATATACAACAAATTATCATTAGTCTTCAACAGGGAAAATTTGATAAAATATAATAGACAACAAGTTTTAGATCAACAAATGTAGCGGAAACAACAATCCATTAGAAGAGTCACGTAGAGAATGAATTCTACTATCTTCTAAGATTTAAAAATCCATCATCAATATTTTATCCCTGTAACAACAATTAATATACATCTTTAATCAAATATTCATCTTTGCACTACAGGCCAAAGATATTCATTTGTATCACCAGTTGGTCATGTTCATCTCAACACCTGTTTATCTTTGCACTATGGGCCGAAGATATTCTTCAATTAATCATTCATCTTTGCACTACAGGCCAAAGATATTCATCAAGTATCACCATTAAAGACTGAGGATGATGAAAAACATTTTAGAGAACGAATCTAGTGAGACAGAAGGACAAATATTAGGGATTCGTATTTCAGTTTATCCAAGTTCAATAATACTATAGTGGAGTAAAATTCAAGAATAAAGATCAAAATATGGATTTAATTTCAAGAATAAGGGTCACAACAGATAACTTGGAAGAAAAAAAATATAAAATTTTTTTTCTTCTGTGAACAGTACCGTGAACAGTACCCGTGAACAGTACCGTGAACAGTACCCGTGAACAGTAACTGTGAACAGTACCCGTGAATAGTAACTGTGAACAGTACCCGTGAATAGTAATTGTGAACAGTACCCGTGAATAGTAACTGTGTACAGTACCCGTGAATAGTATCCAGTCATAAAAAGTTCCAAATTTGATAAAAAGTTCAAACCAATATTCCTATGATATGATATTAGATGAAACGAAATTTCTAATCGTTTCAGGAATTATAGAAGCAATACTTACCATAGTAAGTTCAAATTTAGAGAATATGAAATGAAATAATATCCCTTCCATAGTATGGAGTATGAAAGAAAATAATATTTCTTACGAGTATTGAAATAAAATAATATCATTTACCTTTAGTAGAAATTAGATTTGACTGTAATATCGGATATTATTCTGAGAAAATCTTGCAGAAGACTACACTCAAAGTATTCTTATACTCAAGAAAAATACTCACAATACTTTAGAATAAGAATTTCTGAATTTGAAGGTGTGATTAAGGAATGAGGGGTTACCCCCTATTTATAGCAATGGAGGAAAAGAAACAGACTGCTGAGCAAACTTTTCTTGCCTAACTTCTGCCAACCCATTCCTGCCAAACTTTTCATTTTTTTTCCTTATAGGTGAAGGCTCACCCTTTTGAAAACTAACTTTGCAGGAAGAAATCAACCAGCCATCTTTGAAAAATAAAACAAGACTCCTGTATTACATTTGAAAACCAAGTATTTGCATGCAACTTTCTCACCTACCAATTTCACCAACCAAACAAAGTATTCAATTACATCTTGTTTACTTCCGTTTCTAATTAACCACATGTTTATATATATATATAATATATATATATATATATATATATATATATATATAATATTATTATTTAAACAATTATAATAATATATTTGAATGAATAATTTATCGGAGAAATAATTATAATTCCACAAAAATATGCCAAACTTTTAACAATTATTTCATGCTAAAATTCCTTCATTTATATCCACATAAAAAAAATATTTTCTTATCATATAAATCAATAATTAATTATTCATAAATAATATTACAGAATCATAATTATGACAACCAGGCCGTTCCCAGGAAAGAGGGGGCTTTCCAATAAGAATTTCTCCTTACTGGCGCACAATTAGGTGACCAAACCTCTCATTGACAGAACTTTCTAGACATTGCCAATAATGCTATCTAATAATATTATTCAAATAATATAAATTATTGATCTGATAATGGGAAATACTGTGCAGTGATAATTATTGAAACAACAATAATATAAAATATCAACACAGCAATTATTGAATCAATAAAATAAAATATTAAACATTAATTACTGTAACAATTATTGAGTAGTGCCTTCTTACGTAAGAATCAATAATTCAACAATACAATGCAATACTGTAAGACCCCAACTTTTATAAATAAAGATGAATTTTCTATAAATATCATTTTTTGAATAATATGGAGTTAATTTGATATAATGTTATAGTTGTGGGTAATATTTATAAATTTTGTAAAGTACGCAAGTTGTTATATAATATTCGATTGGTCGGAGAATATTCATTTTAACAGAGAATATTCGTACAACGGCACAATTATTGGTGGACCCCACAACGGAATTATTGTCGGATGAGAGAAAACGACAAAAATATTTTATTAAAAATAACGGCAGAAGTTTTACCATTGATACTGTTGAACTACTCGGTAGTAAAAGTACAGTAATACGCGTGGTTGCATAGTAGCACACGGTATTGATTATTAATGCTTATGTGAGAAGTCACTCAGTTTTGTTTATTATTTGGATTCTTATTTACCCATTTTTAAAATTATCTATAATTATAATGGGACCACTTGTGATTATGAGATGTTGGGGGGAGGGGGACACGTGGGGCCCACGTTGGAAGAAAAAAATGGGTGGGGAGAAAATCTTGATAATTGTTAACGGCTGGAAATGGGGTGGAGAAGTGGAATGGTTTTTTTAAAGAAAAGGAATTAGTATTATATGTTTAGACATGTGGGTTATTATATATATATATATATATATATATATATATATATATATATATATATATATATTAATTATATTTGTCTTGTTGGCTTTCATTGGTGGAAGGTTTGCAATCTTGAAATTAAAGGTTGCGTATGATATCAGTAAGATTGTTGAATTATTTCGTCTGAGAGAAAATCCTTACACAGTGCTTTTCCATTCTCCTATAAATAGAAGCTCATTCCTTCATTATTTCTTACGAATTCACTGAACTCTAGAGAGAGAAACTATAGAGAGAAACTATAGAGAGAGAGAAGAAGAGTATTCTGCTACTTAACTACTTCCTTATTTCAGCTCTTCTTTAAAACGGTAAGGGATATTATTCTTTTGTATTCAAGAAGAGAATTTCTGTTATTCCATTTCTTTATTATTCTATTGGAATAACCTGTATATGCGGAATACCCTATACTTGGTGACATTCTTCTATTATTTTGTCTTTGTTATTCCGTTGGAACATCCTGTCTGTGCTTTACGCCGGACCTGGTTCCGTCTTTATTATTATTCTGTCGGAATATCCTGTCTGTGTGTTTTACACCGGACCTGGTTCCGTTATTTATTATTCTGTCGGAACATCCTGTCTGTGTGTTTTACACCGGACTTGGTTCCATTATTTATTATTCTGTCAGAATATCCTGTCTGTGCGTTTTCGCCGGACCTGGTTCCATTATTTAGTATTCTGTCGGAATATCCTGTCTGTGCGTTTACGCCGGACCTGGTTCCATTATTTATTATTCTGTTAGAATAACCTGTTTGTGCGGTCTATCGCATGCATGGTGATTTCTTTTGTTATTCCATTCTTTATTATACTCAGTTGGTTAAGTTTTGACTTCTATACTCCATGAAATTTGTGGAATATCCTTGATAATTGCGGTTCATCCAGTATCTTTTTATGAAAATATTCTTCTAAGTATTCTTGAATTTTACTCCACAAAGTAGTATCATGTTGACAATTTGGACGTTGTTAATTCCTGGACAAATTAATTCTTGAACTTATTTTATTGAATTCTTATATCATTGTCATCGTCCTCATGTTTATAAAATGTTAAAAGTCATCTGTGGCCTGTAGTGCATAGATGGACTTGGTATGATTATGACCCGGGATTATTCGGTATAATCATGACCGTAATGTTACAAATGATGTGGTAAAAGTCCTCATTGGCCCGTAGTGCATTGATGGACAGTTGTTGGCATGATCATGACCATTGATGAATACACAAATATCCTTGGCCCGTAGTGCATGAAATTTGTGGTCGTGACCCTAACGAATATCTTTGGCCGTAGTGCAGGGATGATGTGAATTATTTATTAAGCTGAGTCTCAGTGATGAAAGTGATGAAAAACTTTTTAAATCATAAAAGATAGTAGAGTTTATTTTCTACTTGACTCTTTTAATGGATTGCTTGTTCCGCTGCAGTTAAACTTGATGTCTATTATATTTTATCAGTTTAACATTGTTGAAGACTAATGATAATTTATTCTGCATTATCTTAGTCATAATATTTCTTACTGGGCTAGTTGAGCTCACCCTTTTTTTACTGTTCTCTTCAGGAAATGAGAACGTAGCTGGGGCAAGTCGGGGAACGGAGTGATGGTCCGAATGATAGTTTTAGTTAGTAGTCCTCACTATTCTATGTAATAGTGTGTTAATAAATGTAATGAGGACTCCTTTTGAGTATGAATACTCTCTAGAAGATAATATTTGTATTCAAACTCAAAGTTTATGTTCTGTCGTATTGTACACGATAGTTGTATTATTAAGTTGTATTTGAATTCTGTACTATGTATCTGACGACCCAAGATGGGTGATGTATACCTAATTTTGGGTGCATCACAGTTGGTATCAGAGCTTAGGGATATGATCCCTGGCTAAGATGTGAGAATAGAACTAGGAGGGGAGAGACGAGGAATTCCTTCGCTAGTATGACCTACCTAAGTTTATTTGTTATGGTTGGTCAGAGTATATTGATAATATATGACATGTTAATTAACCCTTGTTTTGTGACAGTATTTGAAAATGGCAGCTGGAAATGTCAACAATGGAGTGAGTGAGACCGTGACACCTCTAATCACCAACCAAGATAATGTAATATCAGGCGAAGAAGAAATTAGAGATATCTACGTGGTAAGTGAAGAACTAATAGTTGCACCCGAGCTAGTGGCAGAGGTATCAGCTGAGAGTGAGGAAGAAGAGGAAGAAGAGGAAGAAGAGGAGAATTGGTTAGAAGAAATCTATGATCAAAACTTAGAATTACAAAATCGTGTTCATGAGTTAGAAGAGCAGGCTGAAGAACGGCAGGCGGTCGTTGAGCAAAGAGATGTAACGATTCAAAATTGTGTTACCCGATATGTGATGCTCGAACAAAATCACGCTTTGGCAGAGTGTAAGATATTAAAGTTGGAATCTGAGAATTCAAATATCAAGGATCAGCTGAAAGAAGAAACAACTGAACGAGTGAGAATGCAGGATGCGTGGGTAAAAGCCGCACGACGTGTTGATATTGTAGAAAGAGATGTCCGATCCAAAAAGGCTAAAATAGATGATATACATTTCTCTTTTTGGACAGTAATTGGGAGAACCCAACCTCGAGTTTTGAATTACCCTGTACAGAGCGGTCAATCTGAACTCGATATGGATCGAAGATTGATGATTCAGATCATGAAGCAGGAGTACGATGAAGCAGTTGAGGGTGGAATATGCCCTATATTAAAGTCAATTCCAACGATAGAGATGACATCAAATGCTTCCCCAGACAAGTCAAAGCCGGGTAGTTCAAGGGAGAGCAGTTGTCATGACTTCCCAACAAGTGAGGAACCCAAATGAAGTTATCAAGAGTAAGCTAGTCATAAACCCTTGCGAAGTTTGTACCTTATTCGATACTGGTTCTACCCACTCTTGTATTTCACCTAGTTGTGTTCAACGTTTAAACTTGGCCCTTAAAAAAAAAAATTTATTAGACTTGACTTGTCTGTTGAAACTCTGTTAGGAGAAACCTCCGTTAACTCCACTAATTATAAATCTTGTTTGATTCAAATCGACACTTTCACGTTACCTGTCGATATGTGATTTTTGGAAACGATTGGTTAACTACCCATTATGCTTTTCGTAAGGTTGTTAATTTTCATATTCCTAACCAACCTGTTATGCGAATTCAAGCAACCAAACCACTAAAGTCAATCATTATCATATCAAGCCATAACTAAAGATCCCCGTTCCTTTCGTTGTTGACTTCCTGGTGTGGAATGCATCGAAGCCAGACTTTCCGTAGGAGACGTTGTAAATGACGATGGCAAGCTGATAGGTATCAATGTGACGTGTTATCCAAGTCTGGGATGAGAGTCTCAGTTTTGAATGATATTTCTATTGTTAATAAATTTCCTGACGTATTCTTGAAGATTTCCTAGCCTGCCCCTAGAGCGTGAAATCGAATTTTGTATTGACCCCAGTACAAAACCCATTTCTTAAACCCTCAAATATTTCTTTACTTAAAACAAACGTATCAGGCGCCAAAGACGTTGGCTCGAGATGTTAAAGATTACGATCGTACCATTTAATATCATCGTGGAAAAGTGAACGTGGTAGGTGACGCGTTGAGTAGAAGATCATATGCAAGTACGAGTACGATACTGTCAACACAAAGGCCCATTTTGTGTGACTTGCAAAGGATGGAGATAGAGTTAAAGACTCTAGGGACCCATGTGATGATGGCGAATATACGAGTAGAACCGACTTTAATTGATAAAGTTAAAATTTCTCAAGCTACAGACCTAGAGCTGATGCGTATGAGGAAGAAGGTGCAAGAAGGTGCTATGCCGGAAGCAAGAATCGATGAAGAAGGAATATTTCAAGTCAACTCCAGACTTTGTGTTCCTAACGACCCTGATTTAAAGTATGAAATCATGATGGAGGCGTACAACACACCGTTTACAATCCATCCTGGAAGTACCAAAATGTATCATGATCTTCGTCATACATTTTGGTGGAGCAACATGAAGAGAGAGATAGCGTTGTTTATCTCAAGGTGTCTAATTTGTCAACGAGTTAAAGCGGAACATCATGTACCAAAAGGTCCATTGCAACCACTTGAAATTCCAGAATGGAAGTGGGAGTACATTACCATGGATTTCATCACCGTCTTCCTAAGGTTTCTCAAGGTATAGATGCGATTTGGGTCATTGTTGATAGATTGACCAAGTCTGCTCATTTCTTACCGATATGAGAAACTTATACACTTGAACATCTTGCTCGTATGTACATAAACGAGATTGTAAGACTGCATCGTATGCCAGTATCCATAGTTTCTGATCGAGACCCAAGATTCACTTCACGATTTTGGGTTAGTTTACAAAAAGCTATGGGCACAGATTTATGATTTAGTTCGGCATATCATCCTCAGACGGACGGACAATCAGAGAGGACTATTCAAACTCTAGAAGATTTATTAAGACTCTGTGTCTTTGACTTCAAGGGAAGTTGGGACAAGTTCTTACCATTGGTGGAGTTTTTTTCTACAACAACAGTTATCAAGCAAGTATTGGCATGGCTCCATTCGAAGCATTGTATGGAAGAAAATGTCGTTCTCCAGTATACTGGGCTGAGGTGGGTGAAGCAACGTTGTTGGGACCGGAGTTGGTACGTACGACTACAGAAAATATTCAAACGATCCGGCAATGTATAAAAACCTCACAAGATCGACAAAAGAGTTATGCTGATCTTCATCGAAAGGACGTGGAATTTGATGTAGGAGATCATGTGTTCTTACGTGTTGCTCCATGGAAAGGAGTTACGAGATTTGGAAAAAGAGAAATGCTCAATCCTCGATTTATCGGTCCATTTTTAATCCTCGATCGAGTAGGAACTGTGGCTTATAGACTCGCTTTACCGTCAGGTATGTCTCGTGTTCATAACGTTTTTCACATATCCATGTTACGCAAATATGTGGAAGACCCAAACCACATTATTGAGTTAGAACCGACGAAATAGCAGAAGATTTGACGTATGAAGAAGTTCATGTTCAAATCTTGGATAAGAAGGAACGCATTCTACGCTCCAAAGGTTATACCTCAAGTCAAAGTTTTGTGGAGAAACCACGATGTTGAGGAAGTGACTTGGGAGTTAGAAACTGAAATGAAATCAAGGTATCCTTACCTCTTCGACATACCAGGTACGTACCCTAATTTCGAAGGCGAAATTTCATAAGAAGGGGAGGTTGTAAGACCCCAACTTTTATAAATAAAGATGAATTTTCTATAAATATCATTTTTGAATATTATGGAGTTAATTTGATATAATGTTATAGTTGTGGGTAATATTTATAAATTTTGCAAAGTATGCAAGTTGTTATATAATATTCGATTGGTCGGAAATATTCGTTTTAACAGAGAATATTCGTACAACGGCACAATCATTGGTGGACCCCACAACGGAATTATTGTCGGATTGAGAAAACGACAAAAATATTTTATTAAAAATAACGGCGGAAGTTTTACCGTTGATACTGTTGAACTACTCGGTAGTAAAAGTACAGTAATACGCGTGGTTGCATAGTAGCACACGGTATTGATTATTAATACTTGTGTGAGAAGTCACTCAGTTTTGTTTATTATTTGGATTCTTATTTACCCATTTTTTAAAATTATCTATAATTATAATGGGACCACTTGTGATTATGAGATGTTGGGGGGGGGGGGGACACGTGGGGCCCACGTTGGAAGAAAAAAATGGGTGGGGAGAAAATCTTGATAATTGTTAACGGATGGAAATGGGGTGGAGAAGTGGAATGGTTTTTTTAAAGAAAAGGAATTAGTATTATATGTTTAGACATGTGGGTTATTATATATATATATATATATATATATATATATATATATATATATATATTAATTATATTTGTCTTGTTGGCTTTCATTGGTGGAAGGTTTGAAATCTTGAAATTAAAGGTTGCGTATGATATCAGTAAGATTGTTGAATTATTTCGCCTGAGAGAAAATCCTTACACAGTGCTTTTCCATTCTCCTATAAATAGAAGCTCATTCCTTCATTATTTCTTACGAATTCACTGAACTCTAGAGAGAGAAACTATAGAGAGAGAGAAGAAGAGTATTCTGCTACTTAACTACTTCCTTATTTCAGCTCTTCTTTAAAACGGTAAGGGATATTATTCTTTTGTATTCAAGAAGAGAATTTCTGTTATTCCATTTCTTTATTATTCTGTTGGAATAACCTGTATATGCGGAATACCCTATACTTGGTGACATTCTTCTATTATTCTGTCTTTGTTATTCCGTTGGAACATCCTGTCTGTGCTTTACGCCGGACCTGGTTCTGTCTTTATTATTATTCTATCGGAATATCCTGTCTGTGTGTTTTACACCGGACTTGGTTCCGTTATTTATTATTCTGTCAGAATATCCTGTCTGTGCGTTTACGCCGGACCTGGTTCCATTATTTAGTATTCTGTCGGAATATCCTGTCTGTGCGTTTACGCCGGACCTGGTTCCATTATTTATTATTCTGTTGGAATAACCTGTTTGTGCGGTCTATCATCGCATGCATGGTGATTTCTTTTGTTATTCCATTCTTTATTATACTCAGTTGGTTAAGTTTTGACTTCTATACTCCATGAAATTTGTGGAATATCCTTGATAATTGCGGTTCATCCAGTATCTTTTTATTAAAAATATTATTCTAAGCATTCTTGAATTTTACTCCACAAAGTAGTATCATGTTGACAATTTGGACGTTGTTAATTCCTGGACAAATTAATTCTTGAACTTGTTTTATTGAATTCTTATATCATTGTCATCGTCCTCATGTTTATAAAATGTTAAAAGTCATCTGTGGCCTGTAGTGCATAGATGGACTTGGTATGATTATGACCAGGGATTATTCGGTATAATCATGACCGTAATGTTACAAATGATGTGGTAAAAGTCCTCATTGGCCCGTAGTGCATTGATGGACAGTTGTTGGCATGATCATGACCATTGATGAATACACAAATATCCTTGGCCCGTAGTGCATGAAATTTGTGGTCGTGACCCTAACGAATATCTTTGGCCGTAGTGCAGGGATGATGTGAATTATTTATTAAGCTGAGTCTCAGCGATGAAAGTGATGAAAAACTTTTTAAATCATAAAAGATAGTAGAGTTTATTTTCTACTTGACTCTTTTAATGGATTGCTTGTTCCGCTGCAGTTAAACTTGATGTCTATTATATTTTATCAGTTTAACATTGTTGAAGACTAATGATAATTTATTCTGCATTATCTTAGTCATAATATTTCTTACTGGGCTAGTTGAGCTCACCCTTTCTTTTACTGTTCTCTTCAGGAAATGAGAACGTAGCTGGGGCAAGTCGGGGAACGGAGTGATGGTCCGAATGATAGTATTAGTTAGTAGTCCTCACTATTCTATGTAATAGTGTGTTAATAAATGTAATGAGGACTCCTTTTGAGTATGAATACTCTCTAGAAGATAATATTTGTATTCAAACTCAAAGTTTATGTTCTGTCGTATTGTACACGATAGTTGTATTATTAAGTTGTATTTGAATTCTGTACTATGTATCTGACGAACCAAGATGGGTGATGTATACCTAATTTTGGGTGCGTCACAGTTGGTATCAGAGCTTAGGGATATGATCCCTGCTAAGATGTGAGAATAGAACTAGGAGGGGAGAGACGGGAATTCCTTCGCTAGTATGACCTACCTAAGATTATTTGTTATGGTTAGTCAGAGTATATTGATAATATATGACATGTTAATTAACCCTTGTTTTGTGACAGTATTTGAAAATGGCAGCTGGAAATGTCAACAATGGAGTGAGTGAGACCGTGACACCTCTAATCACCAACCAAGATAATGTAATATCAGGCGAAGAAGAAATTAGAGATATCTACGTGGTAAGTGAAGAACTAATAGTTGCACCTGAGCTAGTGGCAGAGGTATCAGCTGAGAGTGAGGAAGAAGAGGAAGAAGAGGAACTGAGGAGAATTGGTTAGAAGAAATCTATGATCAAAACTTAGAATTACAAAATCGTGTTCATGAGTTAGAAGAGCAGGCTGAAGAACGGCAGGCGGTAGTTGAGCAAAGAGATGTAACGATTCAAAATTGTGTTACCCGATATGTGATGCTCTAACAAAATCACGCTTTGGCAGAGTGTAAGATATTAAAGTTAGAATCTGAGAATTCAAATATCAAGGTTCCGCTGAAAGAAGAAACAACTGAACGAGTGAGAATGCAGGAGGCGTGGGTAAAAGCCGCACGACGTGTTGATATTGTAGAAAGAGATGTCCGATCCAAAAAGGCTAAAATAGATGATATACATTTCTCTTTTTGGACAACAATTGGGAGAACTCAACATCGAGTTTTGAATTACCCTGTACAGAGCGGTCAATCTGAAGTCGATATGGATCGAAGATTGATGATTCAGATCATGAAGCAGGAGTACGATGAAGCAGTTGAGGGTGGAATATGTCCTATATTAAAGTCAATTCCAACGATAGAGATGACATCAAATGCTACCCCAGACAAGTCAAAGCCGGGTAGTTCAAGGGAGAGCGGTTGTCATGACTTCCCAACAAGTGAGGAACCCAAATGAAGTTATCAAGAGTAAGCTAATCATAAACCCTTGCGAAGTTTGTACCTTATTCGATACTGGTTCTACCCACTCTTGTATTTCACCTAGTTGTGTTCAACGTTTAAACTTGGCCCTTAAAAAAAAAAATTTATTAGACTTGACTTATCTGTTGAAACTCTGTTAGGAGAAACCTCCGTTAACTCCACTAATTATAAATCTTGTTTGATTCAAATCGACACTTTCACGTTACCTGTCGATATGTGATTTTTGGAAACGATTGGTTAACTACCCATTATGCTTTTCGTAAGGTTGTTAATTTTCATATTCCTAACCAACCTGTTATGCGAATTCAAGCAACCAAACCACTAAAGTCAATCATTATCATATCAAGCCATAACTAAAGATCCCCGTTCCTTTCGTTGTTGACTTCCTGGTGTGGAATGCACCAAAGCCAGACTTTCTGTAGGAGACGTTGTAAATGACGATGGCAAGCTGATAGGTATCAATGTGACGTGTTATCCAAGTCTGGGATGAGAGTCTCAGTTTTGAATGATATTTCTATTGTTAATAAATTTCCTGACGTATTCTTGAAGATTTCCTAGCCTGCCCCTAGAGCGTGAAATCGAATTTTGTATTGACCCCAGTACAAAACCCATTTCTTAAACCCTCAAATATTTCTTTACTTAAAACAAACGTATCAGGCGCCAAAGACGTTGGCTCGAGATGTTAAAGATTACGATCGTACCATTTAATATCATCGTGGAAAAGTGAACGTGGTAGGTGACGCGTTGAGTAGAAGATCATATGCAAGTACGAGTACGATACTGTCAACACAAAGGCCCATTTTGTGTGACTTGCAAAGGATGGAGATAGAGTTAAAGACTCTAGGGACCCATGTGATGATGGCGAATATACGAGTAGAATCGACTTTAATTGATAAAGTTAAAATTGCTCAAGCTACAGACCTAGAGCTGATGCGTATGAGGAAGAAGGTGCAAGAAGGTGCTATGCCGGAAGCAAGAATCGATGAAGAAGGAATATTTCAAGTCAACTCCAGACTTTGTGTTCCTAACGACCCTGATTTAAAGTATGAAATCATGATGGAGGCGTACAACACACCGTTTACAATCCATCCTGGAAGTACCAAAATGTATCATGATCTTCGTCATACATTTTGGTGGAGCAACATGAAGAAAGAGATAGCGTTGTTTATCTCAAGGTGTCTAATTTGTCAACGAGTTAAAGCGGAACATCAAGTAACAAAAGGTCCATTGCAACCACTTGAAATTCCAGAATAGAAGTGGGAGTACATTACCATGGATTTCATCCCGTCTTCCTAAGGTTTCTCAAGGTATAGATGCGATTTGGGTCATTGTTGATAGATTGACCAAGTCTGCTCATTTCTTACCGATATGAGAAACTTATACACTTGAACATCTTGTTCGTATGTACATAAACGAGATTGTAAGACTGCATCGTATGCCAGTATCCATTGTTTCTGATCGAGACCCAAGATTCACTTCACGATTTTGGGTTAGTTTACAAAAAGCTATGGGCACAGATTTACGATTTAGTTCGGCATATCATCCTCAGACGGACGGACAATCAGAGAGGACTATTCAAACTCTAGAAGATTTATTAAGACTCTGTGTCTTTGACTTCAAGGGAAGTTGGGACAAGTTCTTACCATTGGTGGAGTTTTTCTACAACAACAGTTATCAAGCAAGTATTGGCATGGCTCCATTCGAAGCATTGTATGGAAGAAAATGTCGTTCTCCAGTATACTGGGCTGAGGTGGGTGAAGCAACGTTGTTGGGACCGGAGTTGGTACGTACGACTACAGAAAATATTCAAACGATCCGGCAATGTATAAAAACCTCACAAGATCGACAAAAGAGTTATGCTGATCTTCATCGAAAGAACGTGGAATTTGATGTAGGAGATCATGTGTTCTTACGTGTTGCTCCATGGAAAGGAGTTACGAGATTTGGAAAAAGAGAAATGCTCAATCCTCGATTTATCGGTCCATTTTTAATCCTCGATCGAGTAGGAACTGTGGCTTATAGACTCGCTTTACCCGTCAGGTATGTCTCGTGTTCATAACGTTTTTCACATATCCATGTTACGCAAATATGTGGAAGACCCGAACCACATTATTGAGTTAGAACCGGACGAAATAGCAGAAGATTTGACGTATGAAGAAGTTCATGTTCAAATCTTGGATAAGAAGGAACGCATTCTATGCTCCAAGGTTATACCTCAAGTCAAAGTTTTGTGGAGAAACCACGATGTTGAGGAAGTGACTTGGGAGTTAGAAACTGAAATGAAATCAAGGTATCCTTACCTCTTCGACATACCAGGTACGTACCCTAATTTCGAGGGCGAAATTTCATAAGAAGGGGAGATTGTAAGACCCCAACTTTTATAAATAAAGATGAATTTTCTATAAATATCATTTTTTGAATATTATGGAGTTAATTTGATATAATGTTATAGTTGTGGGTAATATTTATAAATTTTGCAAAGTACGCAAGTTGTTATATAATATTCGATTGGTCGGGAAATATTCGTTTTAACAGAGAATATTCGTACAACGGCACAATCATTGGTGGACCCCACAACGGAATTATTGTCGGATTGAGAAAACGACAAAAATATTTTATTAAAAATAACGGCGGAAGTTTTACCGTTGATACTGTTGAACTACTCGGTAGTAAAAGTACAGTAATACGCGTGGTTGCATAGTAGCACACGGTATTGATTATTAATACTTGTGTGAGAAGTCACTCAATTTTGTTTATTATTTGGATTCTTATTTACCCATTTTTTAAAATTATCTATAATTATAATGGGACCACTTGTGATTATGAGATGTTGGGGGAGGGGGACACGTGGGGCCCACGTTGGAAGAAAAAAATGGGTGGGGAGAAAATCTTGATAATTGTTAACGGATGGAAATGGGGTGGAGAAGTGGAATGGTTTTTTTTAAAGAAAAGGAATTAGTATTATATGTTTAGACATGTGGGTTATTATATATATATATATATATATATATATATATAAATATATTTGTCTTGTTGGCTTTCATTGGTGGAAGGTTTGAAATCTTGAAATTAAAGGTTGCGTATGATATCAGTAAGATTGTTGAATTATTTCGTCTGAGAGAAAATCCTTACACAGTGCTTTTCCATTCTCCTATAAATAGAAGCTCATTCCTTCATTATTTCTTACTTACGAATTCACTGAACTCTAGAGAGAGAAACTATAGAGAGAAACTATAGAGAGAGAGAAGAAGAGTATTCTGCTACTTAACTACTTCCTTATTTCAGCTCTTCTTTAAAACGGTAAGGGATATTATTCTTTTGTATTCAAGAAGAGAATTTCTGTTATTCCATTTCTTTATTATTCTGTTGGAATAACCTGTATATGCGGAATACCCTATACTTGGTGACATTCTTCTATTATTCTGTCTTTGTTATTCCGTTGGAACATCCTGTCTGTGCTTTACGCCGGACCTGGTTCTGTCTTTATTATTATTCTATCGGAATATCTTGTCTGTGTGTTTTATACACCGGACCTGGTTCCGTTATTTATTATTCTGTCGGAACATCCTGTCTGTGTGTTTTACACCGGACCTGGTTCCATTATTTATTATTCTGTCGGAATATCCTGTCTGTGCGTTTACGCCGGACCTGGTTTCCATTATTTATTATTCTGTCGGAATATCCTGTCTGTGCGTTTACGCCGGACCTGGTTCCATTATTTATTATTCTGTTGGAATAACCTGTTTGTGCGGTCTATCGCATGCATGGTGATTTCTTTTGTTATTCCATTCTTTATTATACTCAGTTGGTTAAGTTTTGACTTCTATACTCCATGAAATTTGTGGAATATCCTTGATAATTGCGGTTCATCCAGTATCTTTTCATGAAAATATTCTTCTAAGCATTCTTGAATTTTACTCCACAAAGCAGTATCATGTTGACAATTTGGACGTTGTTAATTCCTGGACAAATTAATTCTTGAACTTGTTTTATTGAATTCTTATATCATTGTCATCATCCTCATGTTTATAAAATGTTAAAAGTCATCTGTGGCCTGTAGTGCATAGATGGACTTGGTATGATTATGACCAGGGATTATTTGGTATAATCATGACCGTAATGTTACAAATGATGTGATAAAAGTCCTCATTGGCCCGTAGTGCAGTGATGGACAGTTGTTGGCATGATCATGACCATTGATGAATACACAAATATCCTTGGCCCGTAGTGCATGGAATTTGTGGTCGTGACCCTAACGAATATCCTTGGCTGTAGTGCAGGGATGATGTGAATTATTTATTAAGCTGAGTCTCAGCGATGAAAGTGATGAAAAACTTTTTAAATCATAAAAGATAGTAGAGTTTATTTTCTACTTGACTCTTTTAATGGATTGCTTGTTCCGCTGCAGTTAAACTTGATGTCTATTATATTTTATCAGTTTAACATTGTTGAAGACTAATGATAATTTATTCTACATTATCTTAGTCATAATATTTCTTACTGGGCTAGTTAGTGAGCTCACCCTTTCTTTCACTGTTCTCTTCAGGAAATGAGAACGTAGCTGGGGCAAGTCGGGGAACGGAGTGATGGTCCGAATGATAGTATTAGTTAGTAGTCCTCACTATTCTATGTAATAGTGTATTAATAAATGTAATGAGGACTCCTTTTGAGTATGAATACTCTCTAGAAGATAATATTTGTATTCAAACTCACAGTTTATGTTCTGTCGTATTGTACACGATAGTTATATTATTAAGTTGTATTTGAATTCTGTACAATGTATCTGACGAACCAAGATGGGTGATGTATACCTAATTTTGGGTGCGTCACAGTTGGTATCAGAGCTTAGGGATATGATCCCTGGCTAAGATGTGAGAATAGAACTAGGAAGGGAGAGACGGGGAATTCCTTCGCTAGTATGACCTACCTAAGTTTATTTGTTATGGTTAGTCAGAGTATATTGATAATATATGACATGTTAATTAACCCTTGTTTTGTGACAGTATTTGAAAATGGCAGCTGGAAATGTCAACAATGGAGTGAGTGAGACCGTGACACCTCTAATCACCAACCAAGATAATGTAATATCAGGCGAAGAAGAAATTAGAGATATCTACGTGGTAAGTGAAGAACTAATAGTTGCACCCGAGCTAGTGGCAGAGGTATCAGCTGAGAGTGAGGAAGAAGAGGAAGAAGAGGAACCTGAGGAGAATTGGTTAGAAGAAATCTATGATCAAAACTTAGAATTACAAAATCATGTTCATGAGTTAGAAGAGCAGGCTGAAGAACGGCAGGCGGTCGTTGAGCAAAGAGATGTAACGATTCAAAATTGTGTTACCCGATGATGTGATGCTCTAACAAAATCACGCTTTGGCAGAGTGTAAGATATTAAAGTTAGAATCTGAGAATTCAAATATCAAGGTTCCGCTGAAAGAAGAAACAACTGAACGAGTGAGAATGCAGGAGGCGTGGGTAAAAGCCGCACGACGTGTTGATATTGTAGAAAGAGATGTCCGATCCAAAAAGGCTAAAATAGATGATATACATTTCTCTTTTTGGACAACAATTGGGAGAACTCAACATCGAGTTTTGAATTACCCTGTACAGAGCGGTCAATCTGAAGTCGATATGGATCGAAGATTGATGATTCAGATCATGAAGCAGGAGTACGATGAAGCAGTTGAGGGTGGAATATGTCCTATATTAAAGTCAATTCCAACGATAGAGATGACATCAAATGCTACCCCAGACAAGTCAAAGCCGGGTAGTTCAAGGGAGAGCGGTTGTCATGACTTCCCAACAAGTGAGGAACCCAAATGAAGTTATCAAGAGTAAGCTAATCATAAACCCTTGCGAAGTTTGTACTTATTCGATACTGGTTCTACCCCACTCTTGTATTTCACCTAGTTGTGTTCAACGTTTAAACTTGGCCCTTAAAAAAAAAAATTTATTAGACTTGACTTATCTGTTGAAACTCTGTTAGGAGAAACCTCCGTTAACTCCACTAATTATAAATCTTGTTTGATTCAAATCGACACTTTCACGTTACCTGTCGATATGTGATTTTTGGAAACGATTGGTTAACTACCCATTATGCTTTTCGTAAGGTTGTTAATTTTCATATTCCTAACCAACCTGTTATGCGAATTCAAGCAACCAAACCACTAAAGTCAATCATTATCATATCAAGCCATAACTAAAGATCCCCGTTCCTTTCGTTGTTGACTTCCTGTGTGGAATGCACCGAAGCCAGACTTTCTGTAGGAGACGTTGTAAATGACGATGGCAAGCTGATAGGTAACAATGTGACGTGTTATCCAAGTCTGGGATGAGAGTCTCAGTTTTGAATGATATTTCTATTGTTAATAAATTTCCTGACGTATTTTTGAAGATTTCCTAGCCTGCCCCTAGAGCGTGAAATCGAATTTTGTATTGACCCCAGTACAAAACCCATTTCTTAAACCCTCAAATATTTCTTTACTTAAAACAAACGTATCAGGCGCCAAAGACGTTAGCTCGAGATGTTAAAGATTACGATCGTACCATTTAATATCATCGTGGAAAAGTGAACGTGGTAGGTGACGCGTTGAGTAGAAGATCATATGCAAGTACGAGTACGATACTGTCAACACAAAAGCCCATTTTGTGTGACTTGCAAAGGATGGAGATAGAGTTAAAGACTCTAGGGACCCATGTGATGATGGCGAATATACGAGTAGAACCGACTTTAATTGATAAAGTTAAAATTGCTCAAGCTACAGACCTAGAGCTGATGCGTATGAGGAAGAAGGTGCTATGCCGGAAGCAAGAATCGATGAAGAAGGAATATTTCAAGTCAACTCCAGACTTTGTGTTCCTAACGACCCTGATTTAAAGTATGAAATCATGATGGAGGCGTACAACACACCGTTTACAATCCATCCTGGAAGTACCAAAATGTATCATGATCTTCGTCATACATTTTGGTGGAGCAACATGAAGAAAGAGATAGCGTTGTTTATCTCAAGGTGTCTAATTTGTCAACGAGTTAAAGCGGAACATCAAGTAACAAAAGGTCCATTGCAACCACTTGAAATTCCAGAATGGAAGTGGGAGTACATTACCATGGATTTCATCACCGGTCTTCCTAAGGTTTCTCAAGGTATAGATGCGATTTGGGTCATTGTTGATAGATTGACCAAGTCTGCTCATTTCTTACCGATATGAGAAACTTATACACTTGAACATCTTGTTCGTATGTACATAAACGAGATTGTAAGACTGCATCGTATGCCAGTATCCATTATTTCTGATCGAGACCCAAGATTCACTTCACGATTTTGGGTTAGTTTACAAAAAGCTATGGGCACAGATTTACGATTTAGTTCGGCATATCATCCTCAGACGGACGGACAATCAGAGAGGACTATTCAAACTCTAGAAGATTTTTAAGACTCTGTGTCTTTGACTTCAAGGGAAGTTGGGACAAGTTCTTACCATTGGTGGAGTTTTTTACTACAACAACAGTTATCAAGCAAGTATTGGCATGACTCCATTCGAAGCATTGTATGGAAGAAAATGTCGTTCTCCAGTATACTGGGCTGAGGTGGGTGAAGCAACGTTGTTGGGACCGGAGTTGGTACGTACGACTACAGAAAATATTCAAACGATCCGGCAATGTATAAAAACCTCACAAGATCGACAAAAGAGTTATGCTGATCTTCATCGAAAGAACGTGGAATTTGATGTAGGAGATCATGTGTTCTTACGTGTTGCTCCATGGAAAGGAGTTACGAGATTTGGAAAAAGAGAATGCTCAATCCTCGATTTATCGGTCCATTTTTAATCCTCGATCGAGTAGGAACTGTGGCTTATAGACTCGCTTTACCGTCAGGTATGTCTCGTGTTCATAACGTTTTCACATATCCATGTTACGCAAATATGTGGAAGACCCGAACCACATTATTGAGTTAGAACCGGACGAAATAGCAGAAGATTTGACGTATGAAGAAGTTCATGTTCAAATCTTGGATAAGAAGGAACGCATTCTATGCTCCAAGGTTATACCTCAAGTCAAAGTTTTGTGGAGAAACCACGATGTTGAGGAAGTGACTTGGGAGTTAGAAACTGAAATGAAATCAAGGTATCCTTACCTCTCTTCGACATACCAGGTACGTACCCTAATTTCGAGGGCGAAATTTCATAAGAAGGGGAGATTGTAAGACCCCAACTTTTATAAATAAAGATGAATTTTCTATAAATATCATTTTTTGAATATTATGGAGTTAATTTGATATAATGTTATAGTTGTGGGTAATATTTATAAATTTTGCAAAGTACGCAAGTTGTTATATAATATTCGATTGGTCGAGAAATATTCGTTTTAACAGAGAATATTCGTACAACGGTACAATCATTGGTGGACCCCACAACGGAATTATTGTCGGATTGAGAAAACGACAAAAATATTTTATTAAAAATAACGGCGGAAGTTTTACCGTTGATACTGTTGAACTACTCGGTAGTAAAAGTACAATAATACGCGTGGTTGCATAGTAGCACACGGTATTGATTATTAATGCTTGTGTGAGAAGTCACTCAGTTTTGTTTATTATTTGGATTCTTATTTACCCATTTTTTAAAATTATCTATAATTATAATGGGACCACTTGTGATTATGAGATGTTGGGGGGAGGGGGACACGTGGGGCCCACGTTGGAAGAAAAAAAATGGGTGGGGAGAAAAATCTTGATAATTGTTAACGGATGGAAATGGGTGGAGAAGTGGAATGGTTTTTTTTAAAGAAAAGGAATTAGTATTATATGTTTAGACATGTGGGTTATTATATATATATTAATTATATTTGTCTTGTTGGCTTTCATTGGTGGAAGGTTTGAAATCTTGAAATTAAAGGTTGCGTATGATATCAGTAAGATTGTTGAATTATTTCGTCTGAGAGAAAATCCTTACACAGTGCTTTTTCCATTCTCCTATAAATAGAAGCTCATTCCTTCATTATTTCTTACGAATTCACTGAACTCTAGAGAGAGAAACTATAGAGAGAAACTATAGAGAGAAGAAGAAGAGTATTCTGCTACTTAACTACTTCCTTATTTCAGCTCTTCTTTAAAACGGTAAGGGATATTATTCTTTTGTATTCAAGAAGAGAATTTCTGTTATTCCATTTCTTTATTATTCTGTTGGAATAACCTGTATATGCGGAATACCCTATACTTGGTGACATTCTTCTATTATTCTGTCTTTGTTATTTCGTTGGAACATCCTGTCTGTGCTTTACGCCGGACCTGGTTCCGTCTTTATTATTATTCTGTCGGAATATCCTGTCTGTGTGTTTTACACCGGACCTGGTTCCGTTATTTATTATTCTGTCGGAACATCCTGTCTGTGTGTTTTACACCGGACCTGGTTCCATTATTATTATTCTGTCAGAATATCCTGTCTGTGCGTTTACGCCGGACCTGGTTTCATTATTTATTATTCTGTCGGAATATCCTGTCTGTGCGTTTACGCCGGACCTGGTTCCATTATTTATTATTCTGTTGGAATAACCTGTTTGTGCGGTCTATCGCATGCATGGTGATTTTTTTTTGTTATTCCATTCTTTATTATACTCAGTTGGTTAAGTTTTGACTTCTATACTCCATGAAATTTGTGGAATATCCTTGATAATTGCGGTTCATCCAGTATCTTTTCATGAAAATATTCTTCTAAGCATTCTTGAATTTTACTCCAAAGCAGTATCATGTTGACAATTTGGACGTTGTTAATTCCTGGACAAATTAATTCTTGAACTTGCTTTATTGAATTCTTATATCAGTGTCATCATCCTCATGTTTATAAAATGTTAAAAGTAATCTGTGGCCTGTAGTGCATAGATGGACTTGGTATGATTATGACCAGGGATTATTCGGTATAATCATGACCGTAATGTTACAAATGATGTGGTAAAAGTCCTCATTGGCCCGTAGTGCATTGATGGACAGTTGTTGGCATGATCATGATCATTGATGAATACACAAATATCCTTGGCCCGTAGTGCATGGAATTTGTGGTCGTGACCCTAACGAATATCCTTGGCCGTAGTGCAGGGATGATGTGAATTATTTATTAAGTTGAGTCTCAGTGATGAAAGTGATGAAAAACTTTTTAAATCATAAAAGATAGTAGAGTTTATTTTCTACTTGACTCTTTTAATGGATTGCTTGTTCCGCTGCAGTAAAACTTGATGTCTATTATATTTTATCAGTTTAACATTGTTGAAGACTAATGATAATTTATTCTGTATTATCTTAGTCATAATATTTCTTACTGGGCTAGTTGAGCTCACTCTTTCTTTCACTGTTCTCTTCAGGAAATGAGAACGTAGCTGGGGCAAGTCGGGGAACGGAGTGATGGTCCGAATGATAGTATTAGTTTGTAGTCCTCACTATTCTATGTAATAGTGTGTTAATAAATGTAATGAGGACTCCTTTTGAGTATGAATACTCTCTAGAAGATAATATTTATATTCAAACTCACAGTTTATGTTCTGTCGTATTGTACACGATAGTTGTATTATTAAGTTGTATTTGAATTCTGTACCATGTATCTGGCGACTCAAGATGGGTGATGTATACCTATTTCTGGGGGCGTCACAAATATCGTGTGCTATTGTGCAACACGTGTATTACTGTATTTTACCCACCCGGTAACCCAACAGTGTTAACGGTAATAATTACGTCGTTATTTATAAAAACTCAAACTTTATCATTTTCTTCATCCGACCGTTATCTGTTATGGGGCCCCACAAATGGCTGCGCCGTCGTACGAATATTCTCCGATAAAAAGAATATTCCACGACCAAACGAATATTCCCCGACAACAATGATTATTTTTATAACCACTTGCTTATTTTATAAAATTTACACATTTCACCCATAACCAAAGTATTATATCAAATTTATACCTTATTATTCACAATAATAAATAGAGGAAAATTCATTTTTATTTATAATAAGTTGGGGTCTTACAACCTCCCCTCCTTATAAAATTTTGTCCTCGAAATTGACGTACATACCTGGTGTTTCGAACAGGTGAGGGTACCTTGCTTTCATTTTCGATTTCAACTCCTAGGTCATTTCTTCAATAGCATGGTTTCTTCACAAAACTTTAACTTGTGGTATAACCTTGGTGCGTAGGACATGCTCTTTCCTATTCAAGATCTTAACAGGTACCTCTTCGTACGTTAAATCTTCGGCTATCTCGTCTGGTTCTAACGCAATAATATGGTTCGGGTCTTTCACATATTTACGAAGCATAGATATGTAAAAAATATTATGAACACGAGACATACTTGGAGGTAACGCGAGTCTATAGGCCACATTTCCTACTCGGTCAAGAATTTGAAATGGACCAATAAATCGTGGATTGAGCTTTCCTCTCTTCCCGAATCTTGTAACTCCCTTCCATGGAGCAACACGTAACAATAACATGATCCCCAATTTCAAATTCCACGTCCTTTCGATGAAGATCAGCATAACTCTTTTGTCGATCTTGTGAGGTTTGAATATGTTGTCGAATCATTTGGATCTTTTCTATAGTCATGCGTACTAATTCTGGTCCCAACAACGCTGCTTCTCCCACCTCATTCCAGCATATTGGAGAGCGACATTTTCTTTCATACAACGTCTCGAATGGAGCCATGCCTATACTTGGTTGATAACTGTTGTTGTAGGAGAATTCTATCAATGGTAGGTACTTATCCCAACTCCCTTTGAAATCTAGGACACATAGTCTTAATAGATCTTCAAGAGTTTGAATAGTCCTCTCTGCTTGTCCGCCCGTTTGAGGATGGTATGCTGAACTAAATCGTAAATCCATGCCCATAGCTTTCTGCAAGCTAACCCAAAATCGTGAAGTGAATCTTGGGTCACGATCCGAAACTATGGATACTGGCATGCCATGAAATCTCACAATCTCATTCACGTACAAACGAGCAAGACGTTCAAGGGAATAAGTCTCACGTATATGCAAGAAATGGGCAGACTTGGTTAATCTATCAACAATAACCCAAATTGCATCTATGCCTTGAGAAACTTTGGGAAGACCTGTAACGAAATCCATAGTAATGTGTTCCCACTTCCATCCCAGAATCTCAAGTGGTTGCAATGGAACCTTTTGGCACTTGATGCTCCGCCTTTACACGTTGACAAGTTAAGCACCTCGAGATAAACTCTGCGATTTCTCTCTTAATATTGTTCCACCAAAAATATGTGTCGAATATCATGATACATTTTGGTACTCCCAAGAAGGATTGCAAACGGTGTGTTGTGTGCCTCCATCATGATTCTATGCTTCAAATCAGAGTCGTTAGGAACACAAAGTCTGGGAGTTTATCTAAGTATTCCTTCTTCATCGATTCTTTCTTCCGGAATAGTTCCTTCTTGCACTTTCTTCTTTCATACGCATTAGCCCAGGTCCGTAGCTTGAGCAACTTTAACTTTATCGATTAAAGTCGGTTCTACTCGTATATTTGCCATCAACATGTGGGTCCCTGGAGTCTTTAATTCTACCTCCATCCTTGCAAGTCATACAGAATGGGCCTTTGCATTGACAAATATCGCACTCGTACTCGCATATGATCTTCTACTCAATGCGTCAGCTACTACGTTCGCTTTTCCATGATGATATTGAATAGTGTGATCGTAATTTTTCAATAATTCAAGTCAACGTCATTGCCGCATGTTGAGTTCTTTTTGGGTGAAGAAATATTTGAGGCTTTTATGGTCCGTATAAATCTCCACATACAAGTAGTGTCTCCAAATTTTCAACGCGAATACGACTGCTGCCAACTCCAGATCATGAGTAGAATAATTCCTCTCAATTCTTTGAGTTGTCGTGAGGCATAGGCTATGACTTTCCCATATTACATGAGAACACATCCTAACCCTCTGCCTGAAGCATCGATGTAGATAACAAATCCATCCGTACCAGATGGTATTGCCAGAACAGGTGCCGGAATGAGTCTCCTTTTGAGCTCTTGGAAACTCTTCTCACATTCTTTGCTCTATACGAATTTTGTGTCTTTCCGAGTCAGCTGAGTTAAACGGAGTAGCGATTCGAGAAACCTTTCACGAATCTCCGATAAAAACTAGCAAGCCCAGAAAGCTGCATACTTCGGTCACCAACTTCGGTTGCTCCCAACTTTGTATTGCTTCAATCTTCGCCGGGTCAATAAATACTCCATATTTGACACCACGTGCCCAAGGAATGCTACTTCCTTAAACCAGAACTCGTATTTCTTCAGCTTGGCATATAACTTGTTCTCACAAAGCCTTTCAAGTATCAGCTTCAAAATGGTGCTCATGATCTTCACGACTTTTGGAATAGATGAGGATGTCATCAATAAAGACAACAACGAATTGATCCAAATATTCCTTGAATACACGGTTCATCATATCCATGAAAGCAGCTGGAGCATCAGTCAATCCAAAAGACATGACTAAGAATTCATAATGCCCGTACCGAGTTTTGAAAGGCAGTCTTGGAATATCCTCAGTTTTTAATCTTCAACTGATGATATCCAGAACGAGGTCGATCTTTAAAAAGAATTGCGCTCCTTGCAACTGGTCGAACAGGTCATCAATGTGAGGTAACGGATACCTATTCTTGATGGTGACATGGTTCAATTCTCGGTAGTCAATACAAAGTCGCATACTCCCGTCTTTCTTCTTTACGAATAAAATAGGAGCACCCAAGGAGATGTACTAGGACGAATAAAACCGATGTCTAATAACTCCTGTAGTTGGACTTTTAACTCCTGAAGTTCAATAGGAGCCATTCGATATGGAGTTTTCGAAATGGATTTTGTACCCGGTTCAAGGTCAATAAAGAATTCAACATCACGTTCTGGGGGTAGACCGGGAAGTTCTTCAGGAAAATACATCGCGAAATTCTCTAACAACAGAAATATTATTCATTCAAATCTGACTTGTCTTTGTTCAAATCCATAACATGGGCTAAGAAAGCTTGACATCTATTTTTTAAAAAACGAATAGCTTTGTGGCTTGATATGACAGTGACTGATTTTAGTGGTTTTGTAGTTTGAATTCGTATGACAGGTTGGTTAGGAATATGAAAACTAACAACCTTACGAAAATAATCAATTTTAGCATGATGAGTGTTAACCAATCAATTCCTAAAATCACATCAAAAGCAAGTATCTTTAAAGAGATAAGATCAACAGGTAATGTGATAGTGCCAACTTGGATCATGCAAGATTTTAAAAACTATAGATGTAACGAAGGTTTCACCAACGGAGTTTCAACAGATAAGTCAAAGTCCAATTTCTTCGGAGTCAAGTTTAAACATTGAGCACAAGCAGGAGAGATAAAAGAATGGCTAGAACCGGTATCTAGTAAGGTATAAACTTCGCAAGAGTTCAAGATTAGTTACCGTGATCACCTCGTTCGGGTTCCTTACGTTTTGCCAGTCACGACAAACGCTCTTCCAGGAACCGATGATTTCGACTTATCCGAGATACCCTTAGAGTCATCATCCCGTTGAACTTGGTTTTGCTACAGAATAATCCCGAGCTATGTGGCCTTCCTTTCCACAGTTGTAACATACTTGGGATTGTTGTGGACAGTTGTGCTGATATGTCCCTCTTTCCCGCATTTGTAACATCTAACTGGCGGTCATTCTCCTCCCTTAGAATTTGTTGTTGGTGCTGATGCTGATGTCTTCCTCATTGTTGAATCTCCTCTTTTTAAAATTTTTACTTGACTCACCTCTCCTATTATCATGGCCACGATGACCACCCGAGTGGTTACCGCCTTTGTTCGTATTTTTCCCTCCTCGTTGGTTATCATCGCTCTGATGAATGCTGTCACCGGTATGACCCTGGTTGTGGTCCCTCGGTTGAACATACTCACTATCTCGCTCTAATAATTGAGCCCTGTTGACAACATCTAAATACAGAGAAAATTTATGAGAGATAAAGTATTGACGAATCTTGGGTTTTAGGACTCTCAGAAACATCCTTGTCATTCGTTCCTCATTCTCTACCAAATGAGTGCAAACCTGGATAACTCAGTGAACTTCGCCTCGTACTGGGACACGTCATGTTGTTTTGTTCCAATCTGATAACTCCACCTCCTTCATATGACGAATACTTTCAGGAAAGTACTTGTCATTGAATAGTTTCTGAAATATTTCCCAAGACATGCTAAGTGCGGCTGGCTGGGTACACTTCACAGACTCCCACCAGTATTCTGCCTCACCGTGGAACATAACGGTGGCGAATGAAACCTTCTATTTCTCCGTGCATCCCAAGACATCGAATATCTTGGTAATTTACTTGACCCACGTTTCCGTCATGATCGGATCCAGCTTTCCCTTAAATTCTGGTGGTCCAAATTCTTTGAACTGCTTGGTTGTGATAAGCCGCGCATTGCTAGCTTTTCCACCCGTATTTTGTGCACGAGTGTAAGACCCCGAATTTTATGAAATAAAAGTATTCAATTTTTCTTATAGTTACTATTCAGTAAATGGTTAAATTGATAAAAGTTAAAGTTAAGGGTGATATATGAATTTTTTTCAAAAATACGCAAGTGGTTATAAAATATTTATTTTTGTCGGGGAATATTCGTTTGGTCGTGGAATATTCTTTCTGTCGGGAAATATTTGTACGACGACGCAGCATTTGTGGGCCCCATAACCAAAACTGTCGGATGAAGAAAACGACAAATTTGAGTTTTTATAAATAACGGCGTAGTTATTACCGTTACACTGTTGGAATACCGTTGGTTAAAATACAGTAATGCGCGTTATTGCACAGTAGCACACGGTATTGCACAATATTTTTGAAATTATTGATTCTTTCGTAAGAAGACACTATTGAATTATTGTCACAGTAATTATTGTTCAATATTTTTATTTTATTGATTCAATAATTGTTGCGTTGATATTTTATATTATTGTTATTTCAATAATTGTTGTTGCACAGTATTTCCCATTATCAGATCAATAATTCATATTATTTGAATAATATTATTAGATAACATTATTAGAATGTCTAGAAAGTTATGTCTAAGGAGAGGTTTGGTCACCTATTGCGCGCCAGTAAGGAGAAATTCTTATTGGAAAGTCCCCTCTTTCCTGGGAACTGCCTGGTTGTCATAAATGTGATTCTGTAATATTATGTGTGAATAATTAATTATTGATTCATATGATAAAGAAATAATTATTTTATGTGGATATAAATGAGGGATATATTTTTTGGGTTTAAAAATAAAAGAGTTAATGTTGAGGTTTTTATCAGTATTTTTGTCGGAATAGAGGTATTAAAAATCAGGGTTTTTGAGATATTTTGCGGGGGTTATAATTTTAATCCGACCGTTGGATGTGGTAATTTTTGGATATGTTATACATATATAAGTTGAGTATATGTCCACAAATTTTGAACCGTTAAAAAAGAACGCATGATTTATTATGAATTTTACGAGATGACTGGTTCAGAAATTGTTGAATTTTTCGGAGTTTATCATTTTGATAGAAAATTCTAGAATTGGTGGGCCCCACTCTTGGTTGGTGAAAAAATATGCTGAGATTTTATTCAAATGTGGTGGGTGGGAATAGTAGCAGGTAAAGCCATCAGGTTGCAGGTTAAGTCTGCTTCGGCGTGCTAACATTTTCCTATAAATAGAGGGCTAAGTTAGAATTGAAAATCACCCAGAAACATAAGTTTTCTCTCTTTCTCTGTCTATATTATGAAGCATATTTTATGAGTATTTAGATATACTTTGAGAGTTGCTATTCAGTGCAAGTTTTTCTTCGGCTTTGCATTCCAGTCAGAAATACTGCACTTTTGAGTAAGGGATAGTAAGGGATTTTAATGGGTTGTTATGTTTTTCAGTTTCTTAATTTTTCTAACATTCAAAATTTTGGAAAATTTAAAATGATATTTGATGAGTTTTCTTGATTGTATCCAAAAATAGTGATTTTTGGATGTATAGATTAAGAGTTATGAATTTTATGAGAAAAGACTATTTTAAAAGTAACCGCTTATAACTCCTTGTGGTTAACTCTAAAATTGATGAAGTTTTTATTGGGACTACATCTATATAATATTAGTGTACTCTGTGAATTTTGGAATTTTGGATAAAAGTACAATTTATGATAATTGTCTAAATATTCGGCGGTTTTGACCATATGAAAAATAGTAAATAAATTTTAAAAATTCTGAGAAAAATATATGTTCAATATGGGACTATATTCTGCTAAATTCCAGAAAAGAAATATTTTTGGAATGGATTTGGTATTTTTCATTAAAATGGACTAGTTATGAGTAAATGAATTAAATATGTTATGTGAAGTAAGAAAATTAGAAAATATGATTTTATGGCTGAGAATCATACATGAGTTATATGCAAATTTTTTATGAAGGTTTTGGTTATTGGTGATGAAATTTTATGAGTTTGACATTTTAGAATGATTAAATGTATTATTTAGTAAAGTGTAAACAATTAAAATAAATTATTTATAAGTTTAACAAATGTTATTTCAATATCATTATACCGAAATATTGGTATGAAATTTATTGTGGAATTTTTACATTTTTGTGTCGAGTTTACTATTTATGAGTTACTATTCACGAAGTTACTATTCATGAGTTACTATTCACGAATTACTATTCATGACAAAATTAGTTTTTTTAACCAAATTATAGTTGATTTATGAATATTACTCTTGAGATTAAATCTATATGTTGATTATATTATTTTATTATCATATATAATATTTTTATAACCCTAATGATGATATTTCTTTTTGACTTGAGTGTAAAGATTGGGAGATTTTTGGTATGATCATGACTATGGGTTCTCTTTGGCCAGTAGTGCAAATTGAATTGTTGACTGGTATGATCATGACCATTGAATTTATAATTGAATATCTTTAGCTTAAGTGCAAAGGTGAATTGATCAACATGGTTATAATTATTGTTTATATAAGTTCTAAAATGATTATAATTTCTTTGAAATATGAATATATTTGGCCTGTAGTGCAAATATGAATGTTGAGGAATATCTTTGGCCTGTAGTGCAAAGACGAATTATTGATGAATATCTTTGGCCCGTAGTGCAAAGATGACATATTGTTGAATATCTTTGGCTAGTAGTGCAAAGATGGACAGGTGTTGAGATGAACATGACCAACTGGTTGATACAAATGAATATCTTTGGGCGTAGTGTAAAGATGAATTTATTAGTATGATTATGAACATGAACTGTGATTTGGTATAACCATGATCTTTGATGTTTCAGGCAAAGACATGTGATGAAATTTATCTTCGTCCTGGGTGTGAAGAGGAATTTAGAATCACAATTGATTATGAGTTATTCCTATGATTGTGTGACCAGATATGTTGATTGATGTACAGGGATAAATTATTGTTGGTAAATTTTTAACATGGAGAAGATAATAGACTTTATGGTCTATTTGACTCTTCTGATGGATTGCATCTCGTTCCGCTGCAACTATGGTTGAAATTTTTATCATCTACCATATGTTCTAATCTCTGAATTATTACTGTAGAAGGCTATTGATAATTTATTTATCTTTAGTCATGATATTCTTTACTGGGCTAGTTGTGCTCACCCTTCTGTTTCACAATTCCTTTCACGTAATAAGAGTGTAGCTGGGTCGAGTGGGGGTAACAAGGGAATAGAACGGTGGTCATCATTTAGTAGTTTTATTTGGTGACCAATAGGGTAAGGTGTACCCAACGTTGGAAGGGTTTTTGCCCACTATCATACAAGATGTCTAACGACATACAACCTCGTCATCATAAGACATGGATGTGCTCATCCACTTGCTGAGTATATATACGAGCCTACCTATATAATCTTGGTGTTTGTTTGAAGTATAATTCTCAATTAGAGACAGTAAAGATAATGATAAGTCAAGAGAAGACTCACCATTGGGAAGAATGTGATAGTAATCTTCTCGTTTTTCTTTGGGGTCTATTGGGTCAAC